>CM058230.1:25991302-26656475 GCA_030180135.1 Orychophragmus violaceus | reverse complement strand
ATCGTTATAAATTGCTTGTAATTCTAATATTTTAAAGGTTTTTTAATTAATAACATGCATTATTCGTCACACATAAACACCATTTCGTATAAATAACTACAATATATATATATTTTTTAATTACAGTTTTCTAATTATCCAAATGTATATTTTTGGAAAATAAAATCGTCCAGCAAAGTTCGTACAGACAAGAAAGTGCTTAGTAAGAGTTCGCCCTAGAGATTAGTTTTCTCTCTAGCACATATTTTGAGGCATCATTTCTCTGACACCTCCGATCAACCATGCACGCATGGAGGATAGCGTCCTCAGCCGATTTCTCTTCCTGAGAAGCATGGCTTCTCACTCTCGGGACCGTACTTGGGTTCACCTGAAGAACAATCTCAGCTCAGAGTGAAGGAATTTCGAACTTTCGAGGCTCTGTCGTTCACATGGATCTTTTTATCATCGTTTAGATCCTTGTCGCCGGTGGAGCCTCACTCCTCAAGGTCATGTGCTTTAGCTTTCGTTTGTAATCTGCAGGCGAGTGATTCTTCGATGAAGCCTCCGATATTGTCAAAGTTCTCTCAGCTGCCGGAGCCGCCTGTCCAACCAAAGCCTCCACCACGTCCACCAAATCTAGTCTCTTTGTTAGGACCTCTCTATATCTTCTAAGTACCGCCTCTCATGCCTTCATTGCTCAGATTCTCATGAAAGGCCAGCACCTTTACGATTCTCGTTTCAAACTACTCTCGAAGGATATGCGCCCTAACTCCCGGTATTCCAACTCATCATGCGCCCTAACTCCTGGTATTCCAACTCATCATGCACCTCTTGTCTATCGTAATCTCTCACCGGATATTCCTGAGGGAAACAAGGTCTCCTCTTACCAGCTAAGTGGTATATGCCCTTGTCGATGTTTCACATTTTCTTTCAGCCTTGAGATTTTCTCCTTCTCATGGAGCAGATCTCGCCGGAGATTTTTTGTTGATACGAAGACGACAAGCCATTTCCATACCACTCTTTGATTGGTTTGATCTTCAATTTAGGTTGTTTCCATGAATCCTCCTTAGTGGGCCATGTTCCCATGGGTAGCCCATCAAGCATTTTTTGTGCTAAGTGTAATTTATAAACATCAAGGGTTTATTTCATCCACCACATGCTTTATCAATTTCTTCCTTAACCTGGGAAAGATCATTTCCACCTTCCTCTCGTGCCCGAGAGAGATCCTTTCAATCTTGTTTCCACTTCGGAGAAAAATTGTGTTCCTATTCCTCCCTTTATCAGGAGAGACCCATCTCATCGTACCTCCTTAGTTTGAATGGTGGCCTATCCTTGGTTTCTTTACCAAGGAAACTTTCAACCTACTCGCCAGTTTTCCATCTTGCGTAGTGGTCCGCTCAAGGCTAAAAGATGCAATAGGATTTGTTTTGACGAATTTCGCTGGTGAGGATTGGTGTTCAAAATCACAATTTAAAGTGACTAAATTTCAACGTAATTTTTATGCCGTAAAACTTTTATTTTATTGACACATTTGAGCCATGTTTCAAATCTGCCGTCAAATTAAGAAGATCTATCTACTTTAGTTTGTGCTAATTTTATGTTGCATTCTTTTTTATGAAAGAAGATGTTTAATTCATTCTTTTTGGTGTATGCTGGAAAGTTAATTTAAGGGTTTTTTGCAAATGAACGTTTCAGATGGTCATAAATTTTGTATCAACCCATTACTTCTATTAAATACAGGTCAACCTTCAACATTTTTGTCAAACCGATATATAGGACGTCTGTGTATTGATGACGTGGTATTGTTAAATTATTAAACGGTTTGTAAAACACGGTCGTTTGAGGCAAAAAATTGACAACACGATTTTTGGTAATCATGTAGTTTTTAAGGTGAAAAAACTACATGTTTCTTTATTTTATTGTTTAATAATTTTTAAAAGAAACAAAATAAAGTATATTTATCTTGTTATTCCCCTTTTCTTACTGTTACTATAAATCGATTTATTTTATTTTATTTTTTTTGTCGTCGTCCAAGCGATTTATTTAAGAAGAAAAAATCATTGATTCTGATCTGGACCAAGCGAACATAACCGTGACTAGAGGAGTGTTGTTGTTATCATCTTTACCCTCAACTTCGATGTTGCTAACAATATCCGCATTAGAGACAAGGCGACGAATTGATACATCACCGACCATGTCATGTTTGCTGACGACACCCATCCCGTGGAGGAGACGAAGACGGCACTCTGAAATAGATCTCGAAGATGCCATCCAGATATGGTAATAAAGCGACATCGCCAGCGTACAGAACTTCCTTGAGGCGGAGGACCTGTTTGTCGTCGTCTTCTTAAAAAATCCCTTAATCATGCCCAGTTCATCGTCATCGTCCTCTTCCGATCCATTTGTTTCCTCCATTCTACATCTCGAGAAAACTAATTGAAATTGCATACGAAACGAAATTCACCTATAACGGCGATGATTTTTTCAGGGAGATGATGATGATGATTTATCATTGTGGAACGATGGGCAAATCGGGAAAAGTGTAAAGGTTGGGTTTGTGATGGGCAAACGGAATTTCACCTCCCTCGCCACAGAATCACATGATTTGTTTTTGTTTAACATTTCTTTACATTGATGGAAATTAATTAATCTACTATATATTATTTGCGAAAAACCATGAGAATAAATGATGAGTCATTGATGACATGGATAAATCTCAGCCAATAACAATTATGACATCATCGATGACTGGGCTTAAGTGAAAGGTTTTGATTGGTCGAGAGCCTTTTGGACATTAAAAATAAATCAAAATTCGTTTAGAAAATTTTCTGATTAAAAAAAAAAATCAAAAAACGAGAATTAAACTAAATTTGAAAATTAAATGTCGTTTCCTAAAGTTACGAAATGTAATCTTAACTTCTTACCATAATTTTAGATTACAGTTTATATTTTTTTCCATAAGTTATTTCATTTCTTTTCAAATTCAAACTAAATTCGACACTAAAATGTAGCAACTAATAATTGTCTACATTAATTGTCAAATTTGAAGAAAAAAATATCCCAAAGAATATACTAATCTTCTAATAGAAGCTTTCGAAATCTTTTGCAACCCTAAATATGATGATCCTATAAATACAGCTTCTACCAGACTCATATCACCCACATCTCGAAATATTCTTTTGTTTTTGAGTTTTCATTGTTCCAATTTTGTTTCTGTTGTTTTGTTGATTTTGTAGGTATGAAACCTACAATGCCAAACAATAAGGTATCTTTCTCACTTGCTATTAACATGCTGCTTAGTTTATTATATGGTTTTGATCGTTTTTGTAGGTATATAACATACCAAGCCATACGATAGGTAACTATCTCATTGCACATTATCATGCTTATTATTTTGTTTTGAAGTTTTTATTTATTTGCAGATATGTAACATAGCAAGCCAAATGTTAGGTAACTATTTAATTTGTATTTACATTTTTTGTGATTATTTTGTTTGTACGTTATTATTCATTCGCAGGTATGTAGCATAGCAAGCCAAGTATTAGGTAACTATTGTATTTATATTAACATTTTTTGATTATTTTGTGTTTATTATTTTAAAAGGTTGGATTCATATGAAGCCAAATGATAAAAATCTATCGGCTAATCTTTTTTTGTCACTAATCTGTATTTGCTAGATAACTATTCATCAGTCTGTAGTTGTTACATTTCGCACGGAAAAAAGGCAAAGGACGAAGTCAATGAAGTCTGCAAGCGATTTTTCTTTTATAGTAGATATTGTTTTGTATGTTCTTTTGATTTCACATTTGTATACTTTTATTCTTGCATTACTAAACATACTTGAATAATAAAATGATTATTTTCTTAGTCCAATTAATCCTTCACTTTTGCTTCGGATTTTTTTTAATAGAATAAGATTGAACATATGTATGTTACCAATCGGTGATTGTTACACTTGACACGGAAAAAAAGATTAAGGACAGAGTCAATGAAGTATGCAAGACAATTTTTCATATGTAGTAGATTGTGATGCATTTTCTTTAAAGTTCATATTTGTATAGTTTTATTGTTTGACTACTAAAGCATACTTGAATAATAAAATGATTATTTTCTTCTTTATTTGTCCTTTTAATCCTTTAGTTTTGTTTTCTGATTTATTCTTAATTGAATAAAATTGAAGTAGAAGATAATTAGAACCATAATATCTTAACTATTAACAATCTAGACTAATAATCAAATTTACTTCACGCAATTACGACTCAATCGTATGCAACTTTCTATACTATAATCTAAAATTTAATTAATTGTTAATATTCCAATTTACTCGAGACGAAATATAAGTTTGGTCAGTATTAATATTAGGAAGATTATGTATAAGGAAACAAAATACATTAATACGTCACGATCAATCAAATGATATTTCCTATTAAATCTAATGAACATTCTTACCTAAAATTTTGTTTTGTAATCTTAACTTCTTCCCTAAATTATAGATTTATCAAATATTTTCTCCATCAGTGATTTCCGTAAATTTTAATTTCAAAATAAAACTATATCTACAATTAGGAAACTAATACAAATGTGTTATGTATGATTTAGTGGATGCCCATTATAGGCCCATTAACCAATGTTCTAGATTTACTTGTTCTCTAAGTTATACTTGTTCTCCAAGTTATACTTGTTCTCCAAGTTGTATCCCTATATATATACTCCTTATTATCAATGGAATAATACACAACATTTTCATCTTTCTCTCCTGTTTACAACACGTTATCAGCACGATAGTCTATCTTTTTCTATTTTCTTACACCGAAAAGATGAGATTTAGTTTATGTTTAGTTTATGTCTTATTCTGGGATGATAAGTGATGTCTTCTCTGAATATCGTTATGATAGGCTATGCCTTCACGATTATGATCTCTGATCTTATTCATAATAGAGATGATTGTCGATACTTATCTAGAATGACAATTTATTGATATTTGTCATGATTTAATCATGTATTTAAACCATGTTTATTATCGATTCATGGTTTATCCTAATGGACTCAATTCTATATTTTTGCTTGTGTTCAATAACTTCGAGTTGTTATATCTTTTTGATTTGATTATTTCATTGTTCTAATGTTTCATACAACATGTTTTAATGTTTCTTATAAGTAAAAGATTTTGTTTCATTGTGTTTCCGGAATTTTAGATTCTGATTTAAGGAAAATATTTAAGTTTCTATTCTTAAATATCAATATATTCCCTTTTGTTTTAAGGAAAATGTTTAAGTTTCTATTTTTCCTTTTTGTTAACTTGCATATCAACTCCAAATAAATATCTCGTAGCATGTGTAGTTTGATTATAAGTTTAAAGTTCATGATCATATTGTTTTGCAATCAAATTTCATGAGGTTTTGGATATTGGTTGCTTGACGTAAAATATCCACATGTTCTTTGAAACATTAATGCGAAAGAAATATATGATCACCAGAATGTGATATAGTCATAAACTCATCTTGATTTGTTAATATAAGATTATAAGACTTTAAGTCTGTGAATAAGTTCTCATATAGAGATGTTATAGAAGTCATGCTCTATCTTTCATGCAAATATTGTTGTTCTGGAGACACAATATCATGAAAAGTGTTTGAGACGTACTATGAGTTTATATTTTATCTTATTGAAAAAGAAAAGTACCACAGTAATGACAATACCCGAGGAGTAGCTATATAAGTAGTTGTAGACGTATATGTGGATATGAATATGGATATGGTCAAGGTCGAGCCCCGATGAGTTTCTTTCAAGAAATCATATCCTCACCAGAAGTGAGAAAATAATGATGGTAGCAATATGTGATGATGAAAGAAATTTGTGTGAGTACAATGTCAGGTTTTATAAAGATTATTGACAGCTCTAGAAGAGCAAATTGCCTATGGGAACGCAATTTGAAATCATTAATGCGTTATATTTTCCCAAGTCTCAAAGGTCAAAAGAATCTAAGATACACATGACCTAAGTTGGGTATGTTGTTGATTTCGTGGGATTCAATTCGAGATAGATGAACTTGGAGTGTTACTATCTCGAGGGGGAGAACTAAAGAATCCCACATCCATTCTAAGTACTAAGTGGAACATCCTGAAGATTATGTTCACACTGAAAATAGACTTGATGAATCATTTATAAAGAAATCCAAAGGGATTTTAAATTTAATCATGCTGAGACAATAAGGGAAATGTTGAATGCCTTCAACAGAAGTAATACCCGAGGCAATAAATATATTTTGGAGAAAATACATGCATTATCTATTGAATTGTACTACACTACTACACACAGATTATTAAAATGGAGATAAATGTTATAGTAAACCAGAAGTTTACTGAAAGTTTAATTTTTGGCAAACCGGTTATGCCATCCCGGTTTTGTAATGATGCGACATTCGTTGAAGAACCAGAGATTCTTACGAATGATCTGCTATATGCTGCTTGCTCACAAGGCAATACGATAAAACGATTTCACCAGCCAAAATAGATTTGGAATCTATTTAATTTATGGAAAGTATACAAGGAAATGTTTGTGGGCTTGATCACCCACTGGTGGACTGATCATCCACCATATGTTTATATATTAACACATCGATAAGATTGTCGTATGTATGTATCCTTGTCATAAATCCGCAACTTAAAGTGTGCGAGACTAATTGGTAATACTGGTGAAACTGAGCAGCATTGATTCGCATATAGCCAAAGAGTAAAATAGCTCTCCCCATCAAATTGGTTTTGGGTCAGGAACCATAAATCCCCATCTAGAGAAGTTGGATAAGTTGCTCCACCACAATAAAAAAAGATGGGACCTCAAAGGAGGTTATAAATATATGTTGGATATGATTCTCCATTGATGATTAGACTCTTTTAATGAGTCAATTTATCCAACTTTAGGGAGAGAAAATAAACAGCTGGAAAAGAAATGAATTATCTATGATCCTCATACTAAAGAGCGTGAATAGAAGTCCAAATGAATGTACGAAAGATAATTCAAGTAGATTGGTTAAGCAATTTGTTGTCAGATGCTTCAACTGACCCTAATAGAGTGACAAAGTCACATACCAGTTGTAAATGCTCCAGTTAAATTGGATGTCCCAGAAGGACAGTATCAAACTGCTAGTGAGTCTAAAGAGCGCTTGAAGCGTGATAGACCTATCGGTTCCAAAGATAAGAATCCTCGAAAAAGAAAAGGAGCATGAATGAGAATGGCAGTACCGAGGAATGAAATATTAAGGATCTCGAGAAGAGATGATAAACATGACAAGAAAGAAATTCAGGTACCTGAGAATATGAAAATCTCAAATAGCTATGTCATGTCTTGAATAATATGGAACCGATATCAAATCGACGTCGTTAAATTTTATGCATGAAATGTAGCAGTTGATGAGAATGAGGATCACAAGTCATCTATTGAAAAGTGTACACAAAGTAATGATTGGCCAAAAAGGGAAAGAAACAATAGATGCAGAGTTAAAATCTCTTGGAAAGAGAAGGGTATTCGGACCAGTAGTCCGTACACCTAATGATGTAATACCAGTGGCGCATAAATAAGTTTTTATGCGAGAAATATGAAGAGGTCTTTATGTGAAAGAATTAATGAGATGAAATTGCGATGTGCAAAACAGTATTAGCACAAGGGTTCTCACAAAGACCTAGAATGGATTGTAAAGAAACTATGATCATGTGGTGGAAGCAAATACTTTCAAGTTTCTTATTATGGCAACAAGAAACAAATTAAGAGCCACTGGACAATGTCATTTGTATGAAAGTCCCAAAAGGATTTGGGTAACAAGAAGCAGAAAATGCTAGTTCTCGAGAAAATTATTGCATCATATATCAAATGATATTGAGAAATTTATTGATCTCTTTCATGGACGAAAGATGTGATTTCGTATGACATGGAGGATAGTCATACTAGTAACTTTTATAAGAAAAGAAGGAATAACTTATGTACAAGTATTGGAAGATTGTATGATAAGGAATGAATGACCTTTTATGTGAAAAGGATGACATGGACCAAATGTCCAATGATCTAAGAGATCATATAATAATCAATTGAGTTATTCAATAAGGTTATGCTTATAGTAATTCCCAAAAGATAATATATGGTTGGAATGCATATCTTGGAGATGATGCTTCCAGGGGGAGAAATATGATGATGTGTGGTTGTACTCTTTTTCCTTATCATGGTTTTTATCCCATTGGGTTTTTCCATGTCAAGGTTTTAACGAGGCAGCAAATAACACACAAATGATAGACACCTAAAGTGAAGTGTTATCACTCAAATGATGAAGATCTATCAATCTTCCAAAGTCTTCGTGGGACCTGTACTAATTGTCTTGCAAGACCTAATATCGACAGACATCTACTATGGCGCTTCGACCGATCATTTTAAGGAGTTAGTCACATGCTTCATCTCAAAGACTCAAGTTATATTCTCATCAGGGGGTAAATGCGCGCTGCACTCTTTTTCCTTTAACCATAGTTTTTCCCATTGGGTTTTCCTGGTAAGGTTTTTAATGAGGTATCATCTTAAGCGCTTTAGGAATATTTTTTTATAATGGACATCCAAGGGGGAGTGCTATGTATGATTTAGTGGATGCCCATTATAGGCCCATTAACCAATGTTCTAGATTTACTTGTTCCCTAAGTTATACTTGTTCTCCAAGTTATACTTGTTCTCCAAGTTATACTTGTTCTCCAAGTTGTATCCCTATATATATACTCCTTATTATCAATGGAATAATACACAACACTTTCATCTTTCTCTCCTGTTTACAACAAAATGCTTTTAATTCACTGATTTTTATTTTAATCAATACCTAAAAACGGATACGGTAAATATCTTAAAATGTGTAACTGCAAATCTTTAAATCTCCAAATTAGTTGTAACAAAATATTCATTATTTTATTGTGTGCGCTGATCCATTAGGTCTCCGAAATACTATATATATTCATCGGTATTAAACTTATTTATCATTCACTTTAAACACTGTATCGAAATTAAAAAGAAATGGCAGAATTAGTTGACACCAGTAAGAACCTCCAACGCAGACGGCGTTCGACCTATGTTTTGCTGGAAAACATAGACACTAGCCTTGAAACCGAGAAGGTCCAGGTTCGGGTATTAGCACAATGGACTTTGTTTAACTCTAAGTCTGGAAACGTCGTAGAAAGGATTTAGTCTGACATAAAGGTACGAGAAAGACATGTGTTTTTGTTTAGCTTCGGTATAAAGTTGTGATGTTCGTATACTTATAGCTTTCCTTCAAGTTTCTTTAGGGAACACGAGTTCAAGCATCATGTGAGGAGGCCTTATTCAGCAAACATAAAGCATGTCTTCAGATAGGTAAACATGTTATGGTTAACTCATTTTCTTGCAAGGAGTATGTTGGCGACTTTCGACCAAGTGATCTTACCTACAAGTTAGCAATCACCCGTACTACAAGAACAAAACCTTTGGAAGATTTTGAGATTGAGAGTCCCGATAAGTATTGTTATACTATTTCTCAAATTCTCGAGGGATCTCTTGACAAAAGAGTTTTGATTGGTAAGCTCTAATTTATAATAAACATATTGTCCCTTATATTACAATTTGCAATAAATAGTTTTTAATTATTGTTTCACCGATATAAGATGTTATGGGAGTTATTGTCCATATGGGTGGTATCGAAGATGTTAAGACCAAGAGCAAGTCTGGAAACAACACCAAGCTTTAATTATACTTGAAAGATAATGGGTAAGAATAATAGTCGTTATAATTCCTAAATAAATAATTACTTTTATATGGTTTTTAATCATCATTTTGAATACAGGGACGAAGCATTGCCTTGCACATTGTGGAGAAATTATGCCAAACAAGTTATTGACTATACTTCCACCAATAGCGATGCTCCTGTCGTGGTTATTATCCGGTTTGTATGGATAAAAGAATATGGAGGTAACTACTCTGTTAATTGTAATGTATAATCTGTTTTTTTGTAACATTAACTGTTTCATTTGAATTAACATTAATATAGAGAAGTTGTATATCTCGAATGCTTACAACTCAACCCAACTTTCATTCGGAGATGAAAATAACCCTGAGATTTCAAAGTGGTTGGATGGGTAATGTGATACATTATGTTTAATAGAACTGTTTTCCAGTTTTTAATTCGAGAGTACATCTATTCATTCAAAATCTATTTTACAGTATACCAAAAGAAGCTCAAACTTTAATTATCAAGTCAGACAAAAGAATGGTTTCTTTTGGATCGGGTCCATTTTTGGATTTGCGTACTGAGTTTTTTCTCAAGAATAATAGAATGACTCTGTTTGGTATTCTGCAATCAGAAAGGGTTAGACTTCTCTATTTAAATATATTATTAATATATCTGTATTTATTATAATTATTTTAATATTTCTTTGATTTTGTTGTTGCTTAGCATGGTAAGGTGGTTACGTGCGCCTCAATTGCCTCAATTGACTCTTCAAAAAAATGGTTTTTCCAAGCTTGCAAAGTTTGCAAATTGAAAGTTCTTCAGTATGGATCAGATTATGATGATTAAGAAGATTCTCAACCCTTATATAATTGTAAAACATGTGGCGATGTCAAAAATGTCTTTGCAAGGTAATTTGTTTATAAGTGTTCTTGCATTGTAAATTCTTTGTTAGACTGATGTGTTGTTTAATTTTTATATCTCAACTAACTTGGTTTATATATTTTTATGCATGTTTTAGATATTATTTGATCTTACGTGTGTCTGATCATTCTGAGGGTGAAGCAAAATTTCTCACATTTGATGAAATTGGAGATAAGCTTGTGAAGAGATCTGCAGACAATATCTACAAAGAAAATCAAAAGAAAATTGAGGTATTTGCAATATGAGTTTCTTTTTAAACTATTAAATATAATGTAATGAGAATTCATTATTTTCTACTTTTTGTTCTTAGGAGGATCCATATTATCTCCCTGCTGAAATATTCGATTTGATTGGCCGCAAGTGTCTATTCAAAGTTACAATTCCTAAGAATAATGTTCAAAAGGTGTCAAAGAGTCCATATGTTGTGGACTATTTTGGGATGATGAGTCTGCAATTGATGAATTTCAAAGTTTAACTAACTCGACTCAGGTACATTATAGGGTCGCCTCATTGAAAAAGTGCATGTTAAACTTTTTGTTCAAAGTTGTATAAAACTTTGCTAATATTTAAATTTGATTAGGGACCTCTTATGCTTACTTCGGGTATGGAGACTGATTCTGATGCGTCAATGGCTCTACCACTCACACCATCAACAACAAAAAGATCAGAAGATTGCATCTCTTTAAGCAGTGTTGGTGAAAATTCATCAGTTACAAAAAAGATAAAGAAGGAAGTCAAGGAAACTGTGACAAGAAGGATATTATAGACTTTTTATTGTATATCTTCTTTTGTGTTGCATATCGTTTTTATTTTTGGTTGAATTATCAAAACAGTTGTGGTTTTTTTTATTTAATTTCCTTTTATCGGTTGGTTTTTTTACCACATTATCATTATAACAAATCTATGGTATTTAACCTCATTATGAAAAACTGTCTAAATTATGCTAAAAATTAGGCTTCAGATTATGTTCTGATTATTCCAATAGAAAAGACTTAATATGAAAAAGTCTTCACATTATGCTAAAATTTATATAAGCTAATAAACAAATCTATTTAATTCAAAATCACAAATGGATAATTTACGTGGGCTAATGCAAACTAATTTTTTGAGCAGTTACGGCCCAAATACTTCTTTTTTTTAACAGTAATCGTTGTGGCTTATATTTATTACATCTTTTAAGACTAAACACCTTTTACTCAGAATTAGGAAATTGTTTCCTCAGAAACCCTAGACCCTTCGTATTCTTACCATTTACTGAGAAAAATTAAAAATTCGAAAATCCTTTTTTCTGCAGGCTTTTCTCAGAATCAAAACAATGGCTCCTCAGACTTTCAGACAAATTTCTCGCATCAATAACTTTATTCCTTGCTTTTGGGATCTAAAAGTGTTTGTTCTTCGTGTTTGGATGTCTGTTATGTCTGTTCATCCAACAATCCGAATGCTTTTGGTTGATGAAGAGGTTATCTCTATTTTCAATAACACTTTGATTTGATTTTTTGGCTATTGCATGTTCAGTTATATATTTCTTTTATTGATTTAGGGTACCCAAATAGAGGATATTGTTCTTGAGCCTCTTATTGAGAAATTCCGTTACACAACATGGTGCGAGGGTCGCTGGTTTAAACTTGCAGATGCTCGAGTTATTCAAGCACCGAAATATGGATTGTTGACCCCTCACGATTTTCACCTCCTTTTCTGGTTAAACACATCATTCTGCCTTACTTATGATAATATTTCCGAAGGTCATTTTATGCAATTTATATCAATTCCGGATATATTAGAAGCGAGAGTCTATGATGAATATCCTCTAGGTATGTTTTCATTAATACATAATCTTCCTTTATCGGATTATATTAATGTGGTTTATCGAATCTGTGATTATCATTATATTTTAAACTAAATAGACAATATATGTATGAATCTCTTACTGATCAAATTTACTTCATTATTGATAAGCAATAAATCAATTCCTCTTCACTTACTTCAGTTGCAAGTTTACAACCTAGTCGTTACAGTTTTGAGGTGTCAATCCACTCGGGTGATTAAACGCACTAAGAATGCAGGTGTTCTCTTAATCAAAGTGCAATCAAATAAGTTTGTGGGTTTTATATCTAAAAACTAACAATAGAGCCAAATTCCAAACATGATTAAACCTGATAATGGTAATAATGGTGAGATTAAAACAGAGAAAGAACAGAGCAAGAACAGAGCAATAAGTTGATTGAAAAACGATTGATTAAAAGCTAAGTTCCTTGGGTTGAGTTTCGGTTCGGGTGATCATTATTCAGTTTAGAAGCATTCAGCAAACAATGGGTGATTTCTTATGCTAAGAACAACGATTTCCAGTTAATTCACTCTCGTGATAATAACTCTATACCTATCAAGCATTAACATCAACTCTCGTTGGCAATTTCAAGATAGCTACACAATAAGATCAAGTTCTTACTACCACTAAACACCTTAAACATCAACTCTCGTTGGCTAAGAATGTAAAGCACTTGATAGAGATTCAAACATAAACTACACCTCTCGGTGCTAGCAACATTTAGGATCAAGGAGTTGATTGGCCATTTCAAATCTAGCATTAAGAACTTCTAGCAAGTAAGAAACCAATATTCCCAAGTTATTAAATAACCTAAACCATTTCTAGATCACCCTTACCTCAGCTCAAACCCAGAAACTTAAAGGAAACTACTCACTAGCCATAGAAACAATAAAACAAGACATGATTTAGATGAACAGAAATGAAATAAGTATGAAGAACTCAAAGAAGAACTTAAGAATACAACTCAAATTGCATAAAAGATCAAGAAAACCAAATTGTTTGAAGTAATTGTTTACAAGAGGTGATATGGCTCTTCATACACACTAAGAGCCCTTAAATAGATCTAAAAAACGTGCAATGGTCGACCACAAACACATGGGGTGGTCTACAAGCCAAAAGCAAAAAGGAAAAGTGGCATGTGTGAAAAAGTAGGTTCACAGCGGCCTGGGTAGGCCGCTGCGGAACCTCGCTATGCAGTCACGGCGGCCTGGGTGAGTCGCTGCGCAGGCCGTTGGAGAAAATGGTCTTCCGCTGGTTCTTCATAGCGGCCTGAGGATGCCGCTGTGCTACCCCGCTGTGAGGTCCCAGCGGCCTGGGGATGCCGCTGTGCTAGCCGCTGGAGAAATCGTGCTTCCGCTGTTCCTTCATAGCGGCCTGGGGAGGCCGCTGTGGTAGCCCGCTGTGAGTTCCTCCTTCGATCCTTAGCTGTTTTTCCACCTTGTTTAGGTGCTCTTTTGGTCCCTACCTCCTCCATTGTCCTTTGGTTCTCCTTTTGGTCATCCACCACCTACAAAAATAAGAAACAAAGCAAACCTAACCTAATGATGCCTAAATGCACTAACCTAAAGCTAAGACACAACAATGTTGTCTAAATGCTTTTCCTAAAGCTAAATCACACTCTTAATCATGCCTAAAAACACTCAAAAACACAACACATCAATTATAGATGTCCTTGGTGTAATTACGCGTGTTGGAAACCTTGAAGATGATAATGGAAAACAAAAGCTACGGTTTACAATTCGTGACCTAAGGTTAGTTAAACATACGACTATAGTTTTCTTCACATATATCAAGTTTTGTGTGTCTTACATTTTTTGAAAATCATCAATTTTTATAGCCTCCGTAGTGTGGAGTGCTTAATATATGGGGAAGATGCTAAAGAACTAAGAAAAAGGTTTTGGAAGGAGTATGATAGACATCTATTTGTTATTCTTTGTTGCTTCTTCATAAAGTCATTAGAGGGTATTCTTTTAATTTAACTTTGTCTTTTCATAATCACTTCATTTTATATATTACATGTTTTATTTATTCATTGATGACACTTTTGATTTCTCTATTCTTGACAATGTAATTATTGTTTGTGTATAACATTTAAATTTCGGTATAACTTGGCTGAAAGCACAAGAAGGTATTTCGACGATTATGTACGATCAAACCAAGAATTCTAACTACAATGAATTTCGCCTTAGGTTTTCTTTATACCACTACTGCATTTCATTATGTAAAATATTTTATTTCAAGCTTGGTGACTTACATGTTTTTCTATTTTGTAGTTATCCAAATCCCCTACCTCATCAATATCCTGAAGATAACATTCTTTCTTGGTTAAAGCTGTGGTAAATTTTGTCCCTATTGACAAAAAACTCTACTTAACTTTATTTTGTTGTTGTAAAATGATCTTCTGATCGTATTTTTGTTTCTATTAAAAACATATACAATGTTTGGTTTTACAACACTAAAGTCCTTTAGAATCAATTATTGAAAGTACTTTATGAAAATTACTTATAGATCCTCATCTAATATATTATACATATTACGTTAACATTGCTAAAACAACAACATGACAAATGAATAGCTCTATGTAGATCTCTTTATCGAAAATAAAGACATCTTCATGATAACAAACAAAAGATCGTGGAAGTATAATATGCAGTGAATAAATTGGTCAAATGACTAACTTTTTTGGTGCCAATATTCTAATTGAGTTTTTTTTTTAAATGTCATAGTTAATAATCACAAATCCATTAAGAGATTAGGATTAAGCCCAAATTACTTAGGCCCACTGAAACATACATACTTCTACATCTACTCGATCCCAAATCGGCCATTCACTAAAATCAGAACAGAAATTCAAAGCAGAAAAATCGAAGAAGAAGATAAACCAACACAAGATTGTTTTAGGAGAAAATCAATTTCATTCAACAACTCCGTAAACAAGGTAATCGATTATTTCATGAAAAATTCTCATATACCTAGGGTTAGAAATCATATTTTTAGAGAGAAAAAACTGTAAGGGTTTACTATATCTTAATGGAGAAAATTTGAATTTTTTACTCACTGATTTCTGTTAAAAATCCAAAGTTTCAAATTGTAACTATACTTTGAGCATTATTCAACTACTTGGATGTTCTCTATTTATAACTGCTGCCTATTCAACTTCAAAATAGTAGATTTTCGATTGTCTTGGTTTATGCATGTTATGATTTTGGTTTTAGCTTAATATATATTATCTTTGTGTATAAAATCATTTCATCGCAAACACTTGCTTTTTTAAACATCTTATTCATGATTAATGTTTTGCTATTGTTTTTGTTAAATGCATGTAAGGATTAATGATTTTTATGATTTCTATTATTCTTCTAAATCCAGATCGGAAGATGAGAAACCCAATATTTTTTGTTCCTTTAGTTCCAGGCAATTGCAGAAACAGTCTGGTATGTATACATTGAATCTTAAGCACATTGTCAAGATTCAACCACTCAACATTCCACCAACTCTTACATTCATTCTTCTTATCAAAGTGAAGTCTCACAAATGGGGATTAAATCTCAATCAATTGGCTTGGCATTAAAAGGCTTCAAATGGTGTTTAGAGGAGGGCTTTTATCTTTCATTTTGGTGGCTAACTCTCAAGAAAAAGGAATGCTAGACATTATGCAAAATGTGGCAAGACAAGAACAATTCATGCATACAATTCTTAGCTCTCAATATCTCACCCAAAGTGTTTCGCATTCTTAATTAGTTGATCTCCCTTCATTCCCTAACTCAACCATTTTGACTTTTTTTCATTTTTGGGTCTTGAGAAGTTCATCTTTTAATTTCTTTAAACTCTTTATCTTTCTACCTCATTTTTATTTTTGCACTTAGAGTTTTCCCATTTCATGCTTCTTTCCCAAGTGTTTCCCTCTTCTATTTACAAGCCATTGGTCTTTTATTCTTTTACTACCTATTTCACTCTTTTTCTTTCCTCATTCCCAATCCCATTTCAAGTGCTTATACCCCAAATGCTAAACCAATATGTGAACTCCTAGACTAGCCTATGAGAGCTAATCATTGTCGTTCTCATACTTTTAACCTTTTGCACATGTTAGCATTATCAAAAAAAAGAGGCCTCACTCAATCAATTCAATGAAGGTTTGAAAGAAAAGGGTAGGGTGTTAAGGTGTGGAAACCATTCTAAGAGTGAGAATGGCCACTTGGATTAACAAAGAGTGGTAAAATGAGGTAAAGATAATCCAAGTGTGTATGTGGTGACCATGATCAAGCATTTAAAACCCATAAGTGAGAAGGTTAAATTCATTTAAGTCCAATAAGTGAGTTGGTTTCAAAGTTGAGGGTATCCTACTTGACTAACAGTTTTGAGTGGTGCGATCAAAGCTCAAAATTTACAAGTGTTTTAATGGTTGTTTAAGCAACATGGTATGATTAGCAAGGGTATCATATTGAGTTCTAAAATCTAGATTTCTTGCAAGGCATTTATATCATTGTCTCCTATGCAAATGCTTCCTAGAATGCTACTAGACTCGATCCTAAGAAGGCGACAAATATGAAACTAAATGCTCCTTTTTGTGTTTTTCAAATTTTTCTAAAAAATTTTGGTTTTTTTTTTTTTCAAAAACAAAGTTATTCACAATGCATCACACAAAATAAAAGACTCAAGAAAAATAAAATGTGGTTAAGTGATCACCCCCCCCCCCCAAACTTACTTCACACCGTCTCGGTGTGAAAGCAAGTCTAGGAGAGCTAAAGATGGTAAAAGAAAAGAAAATGAAAAATATATACAAAGTGGTGGTGGTTACCTCAGTAGTACGGAGGTGCGGTGTCGTCCTCATCCTATCCTAAGGATAGGGACGCGTTGCTGGAGCCGGGTGATGGTGGTGGGATGTGGCGTCTGGCTCTACGGCGTCGCTCATCAAGGGGAGGGCGACCAGGTGCTATGCTAGACGAGCTGGTACCTTCTCCTTGGTACTGCTGCCTCGGGAAATCCTCTGAGCTTGCTTCTTCCTCGCTTGACGAGTATCCTGTTGGGAATGTCCTGAAATCTATTGTACTTGCTCTAAGTGAAAGTCGTATAGTCGAGATGAGACAATCACATAACACTAGGTAGTCATAACGCTTTGCTAGAAGCCACTTATGATCAATGAGTTGAGAACTCATTGCTAGTGTTATATGATCCTACAGGGTCACACACCTAAGCAAACTGGGCGTTAAAGACGAGGTTGATCATTAATGTAATGATTCAGCGAATGTATATTTGATGTGCATTCGATATCAATATTCTGGGACAGTGTCGATCGTTGCAGTTAGTGCATCGATCGATGCAACTCGCGGATTAACCAGATTAATACGGTTTAATCGTTGGTTAATTCCGTTGTGGTTTAAGCCGACGTATATAAGATATATGGTCGACCTAAACTTAATTCTAACCTAATTCACAGCCACCAGAACATAGAAAGAAACCTCTCTGGAGATTAGATCTCTGTAAGGCACTAGCATCCCTGCGGTCCAATTTGTGTGCGTGTGGATACCAGTAGAGGCGCAGCATTTGAGGCGCTTTGTGATCTCGATTATCTGCTAATACTTCCGCTGCAAATCAACAGGTAAATCTGAGATCCCATAGATTCAATTATATGAACCTTAGATCCTAAGCTCGGAATTCAGACTAGGGTTGCTAATCCTGATTAGAACTGCTAGAAATTCCTTCAGTGGTATCAGAGCTTTAGGGTTCCATTGAATCTGTAGCATGTTGATTAGATTAGTTGAATCTGAATCTGTGTATGGTTGATACAAACTTGCTAAAATTTGTTTTCATGAAAACCTAGTTTAGGGTTCTGTTTGAAAACGATTTAGGGTCTTTTCGCATGGTGTCGATCGGTGCCAATCCGGCATCGATCGACACAGGGCGGAAAACCCGAATAAATTATAGGGTTTTTCGCATGGTGTCGATCGTTGCCAATCCGGCATCGATCGACACAGGGCGAAAACCCGATTAAAACCCAGTTTTCGCCTAGTGTCGATCGACACAAATGTTGTGTCGGTCGACACAAACCTCGCGAGATTGATGAATCGGTTCAATTGGATTGGGCCGGTTATCGAGCTTGGTTAGTTATGGTTGAACTATGTGAATGGTTTAATTGCGATTGGTTTGATTAGGTTGGCATCGACCGATGCTAATGTAGCATCGATCGACGCTGACCGGTATTCAAAACCGGATCAATTGGATTGATCGGTTATCGCGGATTGCTTTTGGTTATCCTGCATCGATCGACACTATAGTAGTGTCGGTCGATGTCAGGTTTGATGATTGGGTTATTGAACCTGAAATCACAGAACCGAAGCAAGACAAATCAATTAATTAAAAGAATTAAAACATAATAAAACTGAACGTTTTAAATGGTTCCGTTCCTCAACCAAATATCAAGTGATACTTGATGTCTTTCCAATCTTGTCAACTGTCAAGACTCATTTCATTGTACGATAGGCTTGCAGTGCAAGGTATCAACAATTACATGAGTAAGGCAGGAAGTAATCGTGTTAATGGGCTTGCAGTGCAAGGCATCAACAATTACATGACTGAAGAGATTGGTTTTCTTGACTGGGCTATCAAAATCGTTTTGGGCCCAGAGACATCAGGTGGATTGGACATAAGATGTCGATCCACAACCAAGAGTTATATTGGATATAACTAGCAAAGTTGTTACTTACCTAGATAGCTAAATTTGGGTGATAGCCAGTGGCTCACTCAAGTTTAGTGAAGTATGGTTCTTGGATCATTATATTCATCTGAGGAAACATTGTTTTGAATATAATGCGAGTTTTCTTAAAAGTTAAGATTTCTCATTTCTTGAACATCATAACTAAACCTTTTCCTTTCTTTGTTCTCAGCTATGACTAACACTCATAATAACTCTTTCTCCCTGCGATCCGTCCTTGAGAAGGACAAGTTAAATGGATCGAATTTTCTCGAATGGTATCGGAACTTGAGAATTGTTCTCAAGCAGGAGAAAAGGGACTATGTCCTGGAAACTGTTCTCCCTGAAAAAACGAGAGCCAATGCTGCACATGCAGAAAGGAGTGCTTGGGATAAGCATTCCAATGATGTGGTCGATGTGAATTGTCTCATGTTGGCTACCATGAACTCGGATTTGCAGAAGCAATACAAGAACGTGGAGTCGCCAGTGGAGATGATTACTAGCCTGAAAAGCATGTTTCAGGAGCAAGCACGAACTGAGAGATACCAGACGGTTAAATCTCTCATTGAATGCAAGCTACCAAAGGACAGTCCGGTCAGTCCTCATGTCATTAAGATGATGGGTTATATTGATAACCTGGGGAGACTGGATTGTCCCATTAGCCAAGAGTTGGCTACTGACATCATTCTGCAGTCACTGCCGTCAAGTTATGATCAGTTTGTTATGAACTATAACATGAACAACTTGACGAAGACGTTGACTGAACTGCATGGCATGCTCAAGACAGCTGAGCCTAATATCAAGAAGGGCACTCCTAATGTACTTATGGTACAAAGGGGTAAGAAGTTTAAGAAACTTGGCAAAGGCAAGGGAAAGGGCAAGGAAGTCCAGGTTGAGAACCAGGACACGCCTGCGCCATCCCCGAAGCCCAAGCCGGGCCCATCTGAGACTGATAAGTGCCATTACTGTAAAGAGCCTGGGCATTGGAAGAGAAATTGCAACAAATTCTTGGAAGAGAAGAAGAAGAAGAAGAAGACTTTCGAGACTTCATCTTCAGGTATTTATGTTATAGAAGTAAATGTTACTACTTCTGGTTCTACTTCTTGGGTATTGGATACCGGCTGTGGTGCTCATATTTGTACAAATATGCAGGGCCTAAGCAACAGTAGGACGTTGGAAAAGGGACAAGTGGACCTGCGCGTGGGAAATGGAGCAAGAGTTGCTGCATTAGCCGTAGGAACATATAACTTGTCTTTACCTTCTGGTTTGGTGTTAAAACTTAATAATTGCTACTATGTACCTGCGATAAGAAGAAATATTATTTCTATTCCTATTTTGGATGTGGAAGGATATCAGTTTTCAATAAAGAATAAATGTTATTCTTTTGATTACAATGATATATTTTATGGTAGCATCCCATTAGAGAATGGGCTTTATGTTTTAAACCAAAGCACACCAATCTATAACATTAACACCAAGAGATTCAAATCAAATGACACGAATCAGACTTTTCTTTGGCATTGTCGTTTGGGCCACATAAACGAGAAATGGATTCAAAAGCTCCATAGTGATGGGCTTTTGGGCTCATTTGATTATGAATCATGTGAGAAATGTGAATCTTGTTTACTAGGCAAAATGGCAAAGGCCCCTTTCAACAAACAAAATGAAAGGGCCAGTGACCTATTGGGCCTTATACATACGGATGTGTGCGGCCCAATGAGGACAAGTGCTAGAGGAAACTTTCGATACTTCATTACCTTCACTGATGATTTCAGCAGGTATGGCTATGTCTATTTAATGAGACACAAGTCGGAATCCTTTGAAAAGTTCAAAGAGTTCCAAAATGAAGTACAGAATCAACTTGGCAAAAGTATTAAGGCTCTTAGATCAGATCGTGGAGGAGAATACTTAAGCCAAGAATTCAGTGATCATTTGAGAGATTGTGGAATTGTTTCACAACTCACTCCTCCTGGAACACCACAATGGAATGGCGTGTCTGAGAGGAGGAATCGAACTTTATTAGATATGGTTCGATCAATGATGAGTCTCTCAACTCTTCCATTATCCTTTTGGGGATACGCTCTAGAAACGTCTGCGTTTACACTTAATAGGGTTCCGTCAAAATCAGTTGCAAAGACACCACATGAGATGTGGACTGGAAATGTTCCGAATGTGTCTTTCCTGAAGATTTGGGGTTGTGAATCTTATGTTAAGAGATTACTTACAGATAAGCTCGAGCCCAAATCTGATAAATTCTACTTCGTTGGTTATCCTAAGGAAACCAAGGCATACTACTTTTACAACCAATCCGAGAACAAAGTGTTTGTTGCTCGGAACTGCGTCTTTCTTGAGAGAGAATTTCTTTCCAAGAAAAACAGTGGGAGTAAAGTACAACTCAAAGAAGTTCGAGAACCGCAGGAAAATGCTCAACCCGTAGAGGAAGAGCAACAGTTGGATCTACAAAGAGTTGTAGAGACGGCGCCTGTGGAGCCTGAAATTCGCCGATCCGAAAGGATCCGTCACGAACCCGAGAGATATGGATTTCTCGTAACCAATTGTCATGATTTGTTGATCATTGACAGTGATGAGCCAGCGAATTTTGAAGAAGCGATGATGAGCCGTGACTCCGAAAAGTGGCTGAAAGCCGCTGAATCCGAAATGGGATCCATGTCACAGAACCAAGTATGGACTTTGGTTGATTTACCCGATGGTGCAAGACCCATTGAGTGTAAATGGATTTTCAAGAAGAAAATTGATGTGGATGGAAATATTCAGATATATAAAGCAAGGCTAGTGGCAAAAGGTTTCAAACAAATTCATGGTATTGACTATGAAGAAACCTATTCACCTGTCGCCATGCTTAAATCCATTCGGATTCTCCTAGCAACAACTGCTCATTATGATTATGAGATCTGGCAGATGGACGTGAAAACAGCTTTCCTTAATGGAATTCTGGAAGAGGATGTGTACATGACACAACCCGAAGGTTTCATCGATCCAAATGCAGCTAGGAAAGTATGCAAACTTCATTGATCCATTTATGGATTGAAGCAAGCATCTCGGAGTTGGAATCTTCGTTTTGATGAAGCAGTCAAAAAGTTTGATTTCATCAGAAGCGAAGAAGAACCATGTGTTTACAAGAAGACTAGTGGGAGCGCAGTTGCATTTCTCGTGTTGTATGTAGATGACATACTTCTTCTCGGAAATGACGTTCCGTTGTTACAGTCTGTTAAGACTTGGCTCGGAAGTTGTTTTTCAATGAAAGATATGGGAGAAGCCGCATATATTCTTGGAATAAGAATCTATAGAGATAGATTAAACAAGGTTATTGGACTGTGTCAAGACACTTATATCGATAAAGTCTTACACAGGTTCAGAATGCAAGATTCCAAGAAGGGCTTCATACCAATGTCTTATGGCATAAGTCTCAGCAAGAAGCAGTGTCCTGAGACACCTGCTGAGCGAGATCGCATGAGTCGGATTCCCTATGCCTCGGTGTTGGGATCCATCATGTATACCATGCTCTGTACTCGTCCAGATGTTGCTTGTGCTTTAAGCATGACGAGTAGATACCAATCGGATCCAGGTGAAAGTCACTGGACAGCAGTCAAGAATATTCTGAAGTATTTGAGAAATACTAAGGATAAATTCTTGGTGTACGGAGGAAGTGATGAGCTGGTAGTAAGTGGTTACACAGACGCAAGTTTTCAGACAGACAAAGATGATTTCCGATCGCAATCTGGTTACATCTTCTGCCTGAATGGCGGTGCAGTCAGCTGGAAGAGTTCCAAGCAGGACACTGTAGCAGATTCCACAACTGAAGCTGAGTACCTCGCTGCTTCTGAAGCGGCATAGGAGGCTGTTTGGATCAAGAAGTTCATCACTGAACTTGGTGTGATTCCTAGCATTTCTGAGCCAGTGGCTTTGTACTGTGACAACAATGGAGCCATTGCGCAAGCAAAGGAACCTAGATCACACCAGAAATCCAAACACATAGAAAGGCGATATCACCTTATCCGTGATATTGTGAATAGAGGAGATGTGAAGATCAGCAGAGTCCCGACGGATGAGAATGTAGCTGATCCACTGACCAAGCCCCTCCCAAGGCCTAAGCATGAGTTCCACACTGCTGCTGTAGGCATTAGATCTCTTAAGATATGATCTTGTTTTCAGTGGGAGTCATATTTGGTTTTTAGTTATGACTTGATGTTCGTAAAACATAATTTGGTTATGTTATTTTAATGAAATTGTTTCAGCATTATTTAATTGTGTTAATTAAATATATTGTCCCAAGGTAATTTATGACATTTTATAGGTCATCAAGTATGTGACTTGATCATGAAACCCTATAAGCAATAAATGATATAAATTATAAATGGTCCCTGGTCGAGGTTGTTAAAATGGGACATTAACAACCACGTGAGACTAGTATGTGAGGTGACTAATGACTATGTTTCACGGAGTCATTAATAAGTGTATTAAAGTCAATCACATAGATATGTGTTAAAGAACACATGATCGGACTTGACCCGTTAATGAGAACTCTACAAGATGTTATATCAGTGTCATAAGAGTTTCTCATTATGACTAAAGAGTGTAGTCCTAAGACCTGAGTTCATCATGTCCTCTCTTATATGGATTGGTTCGTCTTGACTTTGTCAAACGTCAGCCGTAACTGGTGATTATAAAGACACTGATTAGGCGTATCAAGAGATATAAAAGAGACATGGATGGAACAAGATGGAATTTGTACCTCCTATATAACAGGAGTTAAATATCTCTGGGCCTATCGAAGATTTGATACTGGAAATGCGTGGCCGCGCTCAAACGAGGTGATTGTCAGTCGTTTGTTTTATCAGTACAAATCGGGATTCGATAAACGTGATCTGGCTTAATAAGGATGACACAGTTCTTGCCTTATGCTAGATTGAGATATAGCTACAAAGGGATTAAAGGAATAGATGATTCCAGTACAAGTGGGAGATTGTTGGGAATGTCCTGAAATCTATTGTACTTGCTCTAAGTGAAAGTCGTATAGTCGAGATGAGACAATCACATAACACTAGGTAGTCATAACGCTTTGCTAGAAGCCACTTATGATCAATGAGTTGAGAACTCATTGCTAGTGTTATATGATCCTACAGGGTCACACACCTAAGCAAACTGGGCGTTAAAGACGAGGTTGATCATTAATGTAATGATTCAGCGAATGTATATTTGATGTGCATTCGATATCAATATTCTGGGGCAGTGTCGATCGTTGCAGTTAGTGCATCGATCGATGCAACTCGCGGATTAACCAGATTAATACGGTTTAATCGTTGGTTAATTCCGTTGTGGTTTAAGCCGACGTATATAAGATATATGGTCGACCTAAACTTAATTCTAACATAATTCACAGCCACCAGAACATAGAAAGAAACCTCTCTGGAGATTAGATCTCTGTAAGGCACTAGCATCCCTGCGTTCCAGTTTGTGTGCGTGTGGATACCAGTAGAGGCGCAGCATTTGAGGCGCTTTGTGATCTCGATTATCTGCTAATACTTCCGCTGCAAATCAACAGGTAAACCTGAGATCCCATAGATTCAATTATATGAACCTTAGATCCTAGGCTCGGAATTCAGACTAGGGTTGCTAATCCTGATTAGAACTGCTAGAAATTCCTTCATATCCTTCGGGCTTTTGCACCTTCCCCTTCTTTCCTGTCAGCATATAAGCCATGTACTTAACCTGACGCTTCAGTGCCTTCGTCTTCTCCTTGTATACCTTCTTTGTCTTGCGTCCCAATTGTTGGAATTATGTCCAGTAATCTCGGTACTGTCTCTAGAAAGTAAGAGTATGTCAATGATCAGACATAAGTCATATAATACTGGGGGTCATGATGGCTTGCTAGAGTCCGCTCATGATCTATAAGTCTTGGACTTATTGCCTTTATTATATGATCCCATATGGGTCACACGCCTAAGCTAACAGGAAAATGTGTAGGAACGGCTTAGCAGAAGTACGGTAAAAGTGCCAGGCATTTGTCGTACTTAGAGAGAGATAAATGGGTCTGATTAAATCCAAGGGATTTAATCAGATTGGTATTTGGGCCCAAAAGCCCAAAAGGGAAAGAGAAGGGTTTTATAAACTAAAACCCAAATCTCTTTCTCCCTAACCCTAGCCTCCCTGCGCCAACTCTCTCTTAGTCTGCGCCTCCTCTCCCTTGGTCTAGCAGCCTCTCTTTCTGCTTGGTGTGCGTGTGTGAACCTCTGGAGGAGTTATCACTCGGTGGCTCTCTGATACCACTGAAGGATGTTTTGGTTAATCCTGATTCAATTCTCAGATTCAGATTATCCTAAACATGCTGATCTAGGTTCTTCTTGAACGCAGATTATCCTACACATTTTCCTGTTAGCTTAGGCGTGTGACCTATATGGGATCATATAATAAAGGCAATAAGTCGATTTTAAATTAAAGTTTCCGAAATTTTGAAATTAGAAAGTTTCTTAAAATAGAAGTTTCTAGATTTGCGGGTTTTGGATTTTAAGAAATTTCTAAAGTTAGAAAGTTTCCGGTTTTAGAAAATTTCCAATTTTAGAAAGTTTCCAAAAATAGTAGGTTTCCAAAAATGGAAAGTTTCCCAAAATAGTAATCTTCTATTTTGGGATGAAATTTTAATAAACCTACAAACCTCAAATAATATCAAGCATTGGATGTCTTGTCCATTCTATGTCAGCTGTCGAAGCCCATTCAATTGTATTCATGGCCTTACAGTGTGAGGGTGTCTACTTTTGCGTGGATAAGACGGTTTGTGATTCATAAATGTCATTGGGAGTCCCAGACATTAATGATTACATGACTGTATAGTCTGGTTTTCTTGACTAGGCCATCGGGAGTCCCGGGCCTTGAGACATCAGAGTGGATTGGGCCTTGGGCCCAGATTCACAACCAAGAGTTATATCACGGATATAATTAGCCGACATAGGGCTTACCGATATAAGCTAAGGTTGGGTGATGGCCAGTGGCCCACTTTGATCTTAGTTATATGTGGATCTTGGAATCATTATATTCTATTGAGGGTAACTTATGTTATTGAATATAATGCGTGATTAATCATATTAAGTATAATACAAGATTAATCATATTGAACATATTAACTAAAATCCTTTTATCTTAATTTTCAGTTATGACTAGCACAAACAATCAAAACACTTTCTCGATCCGGTCTGTCCTTGAGATGGACAAGCTGAACGGATCAAATTTCTTGACTTGGTCGCGGAACCTGAGGCTAGTTCTCAGACAGGAGAGAAAGGACTATGTCCTTGAGAGAGCTCTCCCCGTGAGGATCGGGTCCAATGCTTCTCATGCAGTATATGATGCTTGGAATAAGCATTATAATGATGCGGTAGATGTGCGTGGTCTGATATTGGCTACCATGGACTCAGACTTGCGGAAGCAATATGAGAACATGGAGTCGCCAATAGAGATGATCAGCAGCCTGAAATTGAAATTTCAGGAGCAGATAAGAGTGGAGAGATACCGGTTGGTTAAGTCTCTCACTAGCTGCAAGCTACCAAATGATCATCCAGTGAGTCCTCATGTCAGTAAAATGATGGGTTACATTGATAACCTGAGGAAACTGGATTATCCAGTTAGCCAAGAATTGGCAACTGAGATCATACTACAGTCACTGCCGTCAAGCTATGATAAGTTCAGAAGGAACTATATCAAGAAAGGCTTAACGAAGACGCTGACTGAACTGCATGATATGCTCAAGACAGTTGAGCCAAACGTGAAGAGTACCCTGAATAATCTCATGATTGACAAGGGTAGGTTTAATAAACCTAATGCTGACAAGGGTGAAGGCAAAGTTGTCCAGATTTTGAATCATGGCAAGCGTGTGTCTTCTGAGCCCGAGTCAGATACCTCTTACGTTGGTAAGTGCTGCTACTGTAAGGAGACAGGGCATTGGAAGAGAGATTGCATTAAATTCATGGAAGATGATGAGGAGTTGAAGTTGATGTATGCGACTACTTCCTCAGGTATTCATGTTATTACTTCAAGTTCTACCTTATAGGTATTGTATACTGGTTGTGGCACTGATATTTGTTATAATATGCAGAGCCTGGGCAACAGTAGAACTTTGAAGAAAGGGCAAGTGAAACTACATGTCTGGAAGGAGCTTGGGATGCTGCCTCAGCCGTAGGGTTTTCACTTATAGATCCCTTTGAGGCTTGGTTTTGTATTAAGTAATTGCTACAATGCACCTGCTTTAAGCAGAGTTGTCTTTCATTTTCTTGTAAGAATTTGAATGTTTTTCATTTTGATAAAAGACAAGTTTTTGTTCTTTTGATCTTAATGAAATATTAATTGTAGCACCCTATTCAAGGAATGGGTTTTATATCTTAAACCAAAGAGTGCCTAAATGTAACATAAATACCAAATTGGTTTAAATCTGATGAATTAAACCTGATTTTTCTTGGCATAATAGTCTTGGTCACATAGAGTAAGTCGGATTCAGAAATCCCATAGTTATGGACTGTTGGGCTCATTTGATAAGATATCTTATGAGACTTGAATTCTGTTTACTGGACCAAAAGGTAAAGGGCCTATCTTAGCCGAGCTAGAGAAAGGCCCAAAGGCTTATTGGACCTGGAACATACTCATGTATGTGGCCCAATGAGCAGTAATGCCAGAGAAAATTTCCTGTACTTCATTGTCTCTACTGATTACTTCAGTGAGTGTGACTGTGTTCATTTGATGAGACACAAGTCGGAATTCTTTGACATGGTCGAAAGAGTTCCAGAATGAAATATAGGATCTGAATGACAGAAGTATTAAGACTCTGGATCAGATCACGAGTGAGAATACTTAAGTCATTGATTGTGTGATCATCTGAATGAGTGTGAAATCGTTTCACAGCTCATTTCTCCTGAAAACCTGAAGGTGTTTCTGTGAGAAAGAATCAGATCTTATTAGAAATGATTAAGGATGAGTCACACGAATCTTCCATGATATTATTTAAGAATAACGCTCTAGAAATATCTAAGTTTACGCTGAAAAGGTTCCACCAATATCAGTTGAAAGACACCACGTAAATGTGGATTGGAATCGATCCAAATTCGTCTTTACTGAGTATTTGTAGTTGTGCTACTTCGCTGGTTGTCCTAGGGAAACCAAGGCTTGTTACTTTTACGTCCATTCTGTTTTCTAAGAAGGGAAGTTACTTTCCAAGAAGAACAGTGGGAGTAAAAGTATAACTCGAAGAAATTCGAGAAATACAGGAGGCTGCTTAACCTATTGAGGGAGAGCAGCGGAAGGATTTACAGATTTCTGTAGAATCTACACCTGTGGAGCCTGAAGTTCGCAGATATGAAAGAATCAGTCACTAATCCGAGAGTGAATTCTCGTCATTAGTTGAGCCTGATGATCATTGAAAGTTCGCATGATCTAATGATCATTGAAAGCGACGAATCTGCGAAACTCAAAGAAGCGAAAGTGAGCCCGGACTCCGAAAAATTACACTATGTGTAAGTTAGCTTTATTGATCCATTCATGGATGGAAGCAAACATATCGGAGTTGGAATTTTCGTTCTGTTGAAGTAGTCAAGGTTTTGACTTAAACAGGAACGAAATGGAACTGTGCGTTTACTAAAAGATAAGTGGGAGCAATATTGCATTTCTCATAGTGTATGTCGATGACATACTGATTCTCGGATATAACGTCCCAATGCTGCAGTCGGTAAAGAACTGGCTTGGGAGTTGGTTTTATGATTGACATGGGTAAAGCCACGTAGTTCTTGGATTTTGGATCTAAAGATAGAGATCCGAAAGAGCTGGTAGGACAAATTCAGGATTCTTATCCCGACAAAGTCCTACACGTTTTCAGCAATCCAAGAAGGGTTTTATGCCAATGTCACATGGCATTACATTAAGCAAGAAACAGTGTCCTACGATAACTGCTGAGCTTGAATGCATAGATAAGATTCCATATGCGTCGGCAATTGGATCTATCATATATGCCATGACACGTACTTGTTTTGATGTTGCTTTAATGTTAAGCAAGACAAGTAAAGACCCAGTCAAATCCAGCAAAGAATCACTGGATTGCCGTAAAGAATATCCTAAAGTATTCAAGGAATACACAGGATAAATTCTTGATTTACGGAGAAAGTGAGGTGCTACAAGTCGATAGAGTCTGAAAGGCAAGTTTCCAACGGACAAAGATGATTTCCGGTCACAGTCCGGTTATATCTTGTGTCTGTCTGGCGGTGCAAGGCACTGTTGCTAACTCCATGACTTAATCTGAACATTTCGCAGCTTGGAAAGCGGCGAAAGAGGTTGTTTGGAAAGAAGAGTTCGTCACTGAACTCGATGTGATTCCCAGCATAGATGAGACTAGCTGCACATCAGAGGTCCAAACACCTTGAGGATAGGTATAACCTATTCCGTGAGATAAATGACAGAGATGTTAAGTAGATCAGCAAGTTTCAACGAATGAGAACGTTGCTAATCTATTAACGAAGCCACTCCTTAGGCCTAAGCACGAGTCGCGGACTGTTGCTGTAGGATAAGTGAAATTAAGATGTAGTCTCAATTTCAGTGGGAGTTAATAAAGGGCTCTATTTAGTTATTGATATGTTCTTGTAAAACATTTTATGATGTTTATTGAAATTATTATTTCAAGATTATTTTAACTGTGATGAAATAATCGTTCCAAAGTGATATGAACCATTTTATAGGCCATCGAAGTAAGTGACTTGATCTTGAGTTATCAAAGTCATTTAGCTTGATCATGAGACCCTATATTTGATAGATAGCTTATATCATCATGTCCCTAGTCGAAGGTTGTTGAAATTGGAACACCAACAACCGCGTGAGACTAGATTGATATGTGACTTATGACAAAGTCTCAGTGTGTCATAGATGCGCGGCATCGAAGTCAGTACATAGGTGTATGTGGGGTACATACGACCGGACAAGACCCGCTTATAAGAACTCTTCAGGATATTTATATCTGTGTCATAAGAGATTCTTACTACGACTATAGAGTATAGTCCTTAGACCTGAGTTCGCATGCATGTAACTGCACATGGACTGATGCACTTTGATCATTGTCTAACGCTGTCGTTCTGCGATAGTTATAAGGACCTTGTTTGGGTACATTATGAAATGAGTAGTTTACAGTGATGCAACAAGACGGAATTTGTCCCTCCAATATAATGGAGTGAATATCTCTAGGCCAATCGGAGATTTGAATACTGGAAAATGCATGGCCATGCTCAAACGGACTGTCCCGAGTCGTTTGGATTGTCAGTATCGAATCAGAGTCCGATGAACAAGATTAGGCTTTATAAGGATGACACTAATCTTGCCTTATGACTAATCGAGATATTGAGACAAAAGGATTATGAATACAGAGATTCCAGTACAAGTGGGAGATTGTTGGAATTATGTCCAGTAATCTCGGTACTGTCTCTAGAAAGTAAGAGTATGTCAATGATCAGACATAAGTCATATAATACTGGGGGTCATGATGGCTTGCTAGAGTCCGCTCATGATCTATAAGTCTTGGACTTATTGCCTTTATTATATGATCCCATATGGGTCACACGCCTAAGCTAACAGGAAAATGTGTAGGAACGGCTTAGCAGAAGTACGGTAAAAGTGCCAGGCATTTGTCGTACTTAGAGAGAGATAAATGGGTCTGATTAAATCCAAGGGATTTAATCAGATTGGTATTTGGGCCCAAAAGCCCAAAAGGGAAAGAGAAGGGTTTTATAAACTAGAACCCAAATCTCTTTCTCCCTAACCCTAGCCTCCCTGCGCCAACTCTCTCTTAGTCTGCGCCTCCTCTCCCTTGGTCTAGCAGCCTCTCTTCCTGCTTGGTGTGCGTGTGTGAACCTCTGGAGGAGTTATCACTCGGTGGCTCTCTGATCTCTGATATACCTTCTCTTTCCGCTGCATAAACAGGTATAAGGTGAGATCTATCATTGTTTCTATTCAAGAAGAACCTAGATCAGCATGTTTAGGATAATCTGAATCTGAGAATTGAATCAGGATTAACCAAAACATCCTTCACCAACTCCACCAGCTTCCCAATGGTCCTATCCTGAAGCTTGTTCCAGCGTTCCAATTTCCGGATGTGGCTATGATCCCTCCTCAACTGTGCTCCCTGAATTACTTCGTCGGAAGCATGGAGACGATAACGGGCAGTCCCGTAGACCGGACTCGGTGGCCTAATCTGCTCAGCATCCTCTGTCGGCTCAGTAGCTTGACCTGCTCCGCTGCTTGCACCTGCTTCCATACCCTGTGAAGAGGTCTCAGCTGCTTTCCTTTTCTTCCTTTTGTTCAGTGACTCAAGCGGTTCTACAACCGTGCTGTGGAAGTAGCGTGGGTCAGGTGAGAACATGATGTTGTTCTTGTCCTGTAGAGAAGTAATGGCCAGGTTTGGGAGAAGCACATTTGCGGTTTGCTGCGGACCGGCCTTGAAGGTGTAAGCAATTATGTCTTGTATCTTCCCAGCAAGGAAGTAAGTCCTGTTGAGGTGGCTCTCGTCCAACCTTGATTATGCTTTCCCATTGACCAGCGGGATTCCCAATGCCCTGAAGATCGGTGTCGATAGTCCTCCAAATCTGAACACCGGTGTCCTGTCATGTGACCTCAATGCCTTCTTTCTCATAGCCGAAAATTGTTTCATGAAGTATCCTACCATACCAAGCTTATGGTAGTTCCCGTAGTTAATCTCCGGGACATCAAACTCTGTCATTACCGGCTGTAGACACACTGCCAAAAACCTCAGCCCTTCTTCTAACACCTTGTTGTTCTCCCTCCTTGCAAACAAGGTATAAGCCAGCAGCTTCTCTACATATCGGATGGCTGGGTGTGTAATATCTGAATTCTTCATGTTTCCGGTCTCGTAGGGAGTCCGGGAGATCGTGCTCCACATCACGGTGGGGAGAAGTCCAATCTCTGGCAGCTGGTTGTTCCACATGTCTCGGAATCCAAGAAGTTGGGATATCTGCTTGAAACTTATCTGGTGCCTTTTCCCATTGCAGATGAAGGTTACGTGTCCAAATCCATTCTCCTCGGAAGGTCCATCCGTGTATTCCACTACCTTAAAGGTACACATAAACTGATAGCATGGTGTTCCATACACCGGATAGACTTCTCCCAACATCAAGCTCTCTAAGCTCATGTCTCGCAGCATAGTCATCACGTCGTCATAGATTCCCAGCTTCTTACAGATTTCTGGATCCCCGAACTTTTTCTCAGTCCACGTGTATGGTTCCAGCTTTGTCCGTATCTGCCCAAAAGTGTAGCTCTTAGGGACTTTTTTCTTCTTCCTTGCTGGTTTCTTGGCTAGTTTCTGTGCGGGTTTCTTTGCCACTTTCTTCCTTTTCTGTTTCCTTATCTCTTTGTCACTACTGGTTGAGACTTCAAGCATTTCCTCTTCTTCCTCATGCTCGACAACGGGTGCCTTACCCGAGCGATGAGTTTGTGTGCTTTCCTCCTCCTGGCCAGCTTGCCTTGTGGTTTTTGTCATCTGCATAGATGCAAATTCAAAGTGATCAATCCACATAAACAACAACACAAAAGTAATGCCTAAAGTCTGAACATTTTAGTTTTCAACCAATAATTCCTCAAACAATCCACATATAGGCAATTACTAACTCCAAATATCATCTAGAAATCATTTTCACTCAAATTCCAGCATTATTTCAAGTTTTTCATCATGTTCTTCATTAGGTTCTTTCTTTTTCCACACAAATCTCAATGTGTTATGAATTTAGCATGGTTCCTTTTGCAAAGTATGATCAAGACATCCTAACAAAGCTTTAGGAACAATCAAATCACATTTTCCCCAAATTTCAACTTTTTCACCAAGAACCCTAGAATCTGAAAAAATCGAATTTCAAGCAATTTAACCGATAGTTTTTCGAATTGACAGCATGGGTGTGTCTAGAATCATTCAGTGAGCAAGTTCAGAGCATCAATCACCATAAAAATCGAAACCAAAATTTTTCCATGAAGAACAATGGATCCGAAATTTCATACCTTGGTTCGATTTGACGATGGATTATGATACTAGACAGGAAGATGATGAAAAATCGTGAGTTAAAGCACAAGAAATCACTGAATTTGGTCTAAAACCGAGAGAGACATCGAGTTTTTTAAGGTTCTAAACGAAAATGGAGTTTTGAGAAGAAGAGTGAGAGAGAGTGGCTGGGCCGCGATGGATATGCGCGAGAAATAACCTTGCAGCGGCCCGGGTACCTCGCTGCCGGATGCCGCTGTGAGGTTCTTTTACATGTAGCGGCCTGGCTCCCTCGCTGTGTGGGCCGCTGCGAAAAATCACGTTCCGCAAATTTTCTCCATAGCGGCCTGGGTACCCCGCTGCGCCTGGCCGCTATGGTTTTCTCTTACCTGTAGCGGCTGGATGACCCCGATGTCCATGCCGCTGCGAAAATCCATCTTTCGAATAAATTTCCCACAGCGGCCAAGGCACCCCGCTGCGCCTGGCCGCTGTGAGTGTTTTTTTTTACCGTAGCGGCTTGCCGTCCTCGCTGTGCATGCCGCTGTGGATTTTGGTGTTCCGCATGTACCTCATAGCGGTTTGGGTACCCCGCTGTGGGTTGCCGCTGTAGTTCTTTTCCTTGATCTAGCTTTTCTTTAAGGTTATCCTTGCCTCCGTTTATCTCCACATGCTTGAAAAACTTACACACAAAACTAAAACACACATAAAAATCACACAAGAACACACCAATCAAATCAAATCAAAGAAAATTAACACATTATATACAAATGATAACATGGGAATGCCTCCCAAGCGCGCTTGTTTTAAGTCTCGAGCTTGACTGTCTTACTTTCTCAGGTTGGGATTGGTTCCGTGAGAAGAATCGTTACCTCCTCTTCCACGGGGTTTGATGCTGAGTAGATTTTGAGCCTTTGTCCGTTCACGGTGAACTCGCTTCCATTCTTGTTGAGAAGAACAATGGCTCCGTAGGGTCTTACCTCCTTGATAGAGAATGGGCCTGGCCATCTTGATCTGAGCTTCCCAGGGAATAGTCTCAGCCGAGAGTTGTACAGCAGAACTTGATCTCCTGCTTTGAACTCTTTCTTGACTATCTTCTTGTCATGAAATGCCTTAGTTCTCTCTTTTTAAATCTTTGAGCTCTCGTAAGCATCAAGTCTGATTTCGTCAAGCTCATGGAGCTGAATGAGGCGCTTCTCTGCTGCAGTCTTTATGTCAAAATTCAGAAGCTTAATAGCCCACATTGCCTTGTATTCCAACTCGAGTGGTAGATGACATGACTTCCCATACAACAGATTGAAAGGTGTTGTGCCAATAGGTGTCTTGAAGGCAGTCCTGTATGCCCAAAGAGCATCATCAAGTTTCTTTGCCCAGTCTTTTCTTGAGTTCCCAACAGTCTTCTTTAGTATAGCCTTGATTTGCCGGTTTGAGACTTCTACTTATCCGCTGGTCTGAGGATGGTAAGGTGTTGCTACCTTGTGTTTCACTCTATACTTCCTAAGAAGACTTTCAAACACCTTATTGATGAAGTGAGTTCCTCCATCACTGATCACAACTCTTGGGATGCCAAACCTGGGAAATATGATTGATTTAAATAACTTGATAACTACCTTTGCATCATTTGTAGGACTTGCAATGGCTTCTACCCATTTTGATACATAGTCCACTGCTACCAGAATGTACTGATTCCCATAAGAGGATGGGAAAGGTCCCATGAAGTTAATCCCCCACACATCAAATACTTCAACTTCTAGTATCGGGTTCTGTGGCATCTCGTTCCTTCTTCCAATGTTGCCCTTCCTTTGGCAGACATCACATTTCGTCACATATCCGTGAGCATCCTTGAACAGGCTGGGCCACCAAAAACCTGAGTGTAGCACTTTTGTAGCGGTTTTGAATGAAGCATTGTGTCCCCCATACTCTGAGCCGTGGCAGTGATACAAGATCCCTTCCATCTTCTCCTCTGGAACGCATTTCCTGTAGAGTCCGTCTGAACATCTTTTGAACAAGTATGGTTCATCCCAATAGTACCGAGTAACATCCCTGTAGAACTTCTTTCTATGGTAGTTGTTGAGGTTGGGTGGCTCTCTTCCACATGCTAGGTAGTTGACAAGATCTGCATACCATGGTAACTGCTCGTCTTTTAAGCTTTTCACTTCCTCAATCTTCAAGACTGTGTTGTACCCATCTCTCAAACTCCCAATCATTAGAAGTTGTTCTCCGGTAAAGAATCATCTATTGGTACTTGCTCGTCAATCCTCAGCCTTGACAAATGATCAGCCACTCCATTCTCAATGCCTTTCTTATCTTGTATCTCAAGGTCAAATTCCTGAAGTAGAAGTATCCATCTCAACAACCTTGGTTTAGCATCTTTCTTAGCCAACAAGTGCCTCAAAGCTGCATGGTATGTGTATACAACCACTTTTGATCCCACCAGGTACGATCTGAATTTGTCGAATGCAAACACTACCGCCAATAGCTCCTTCTCTGTTGTTGCATATCTGACTTGAGCGTCATCCAAATTTCTGCTTGCATAATAGATCACATGGAGCTTCTTGTCTTTCCTCTGGCCCAAGACTGCTCCAACTGCATAGTCACTAGCGTCGCACATGATCTCAAAAGGGAGGTCCCAGTCTGGAGCCTGCACTATCGGTGCACTCACAAGTGCATTCTTGATCTTTTTGAAAGCTTCTAGGCACTCTTCATCGAAAATGAACTTTGTTTCCTTGCAAAGCAGCCTTGTTAAAGGCCTTGCGATTTTTTAAAAATCCTTGATAAACCGTCGGTAGAAACCTGCATGCCCCAAGAAGCTCCTTATCCATTTGATTGAGTTTGGTGGCTGCAACCCCATCATCACATCTATCTTGGCTTGGTCCACCTCAATTCCCTGTTCTGAAATCTTGTGCCCAAGCACTATTCCTTCTTTGACCATGAAGTGGCACTTCTCCCAGTTTAGTACTAAGTTTATCTCCTCACAACGCTGAAGTACCCTGCACAAGTTAGACAAACAAGCAGCAAACGAAGGACCATACACAGAAAAATCGTCCATAAATACTTCAACCATTTCTTCAATCAGATCAGAAAAAATTGACATCATGCATCTTTGAAATGTTGCTGGAGCTTTACACAACCCAAATGGCATCCTTCGATATGCAAAAGTGTCATAGGGACATGTAAATGTCGTTTTTTCTTGGTCATTTGGGTGGATGGGTATTTGAAAGAATCCACTATACCCATCAAGGAAGCAATAGAATTGATGGTTTGCAAGTCTTTCAAGCATTTGGTCAATGAATGGGAGAGGAAAATGGTCTTTTCTGGTGGCTGAGTTCAACTTCCTATAGTCAATGCACATTCTATGCCCAGTTATAGTTCTTGTAGGGATTAGTTCATTTTTCTCATTTTTAACAACAGATATCCCTCCCTTCTTAGGAACTACATGAACAGGTGATACCCATGTGCTATCTGAAATAGGAAAGATTATGCCAGCATTCAAGAGTTTCAGAATTTCTTTTTTAACCACTTCTTTCAGATTCGGATTTAGTCTTCTTTGGTGTTCAATTGAGGTCATAGCTTCATATTCTAAGTAGATTCGATGGGTGCAAAGTGTAGGTGACAGTCCTCTTATATCGTCTAGTGAGTAACCTATGGCTCTCCTATATTTTCTCAGTTCATTTAGGAGCAAATTCAGTTCATTTTCATCAAGGTTCTCACTCACAATGACAGGGTATGATGAGTTAGGTCCTAAGAGAGCGTACCTGAGCCCATCCGGGAGTTGCTTAAGCTCTACCTTGGGTGCCTTCAGTTCACTCCAATCATCATATTGGCTAGGATCAGTTGTGGTGGTTGGATTGGTCTCTTTATCTCCCTCCACAGATTTGATGTCGTCGACTTTCTAGGGTAGCTCCAAAAACTGGTTGTCCTCTTCCATCACTTTGCGAGAGTCAAGAAGTTTTGCATACTCCTACACTTCCTTGTCTACCAGCTCAATCATGCTCTCCTTGGTGGTCAATACTGTCTCCAGGGCGTCCTCCATAGCAAGCTCTTCCAAGTACTCATCAGCTAGAGCATCCAACGTCTCAATCCAAAAAGCTTTCCCTTGAATTGTTGGTTTCTTCATGACTTCATTGATGTCAAATTTCAGGATGTGGTTCTTTCCCAAGTGCAAGTCAATCTTCCCTTTCTTCACATCAATGATGGCTCCAGAAGTAGCCAAGAAAGGTCTTCCAAAGATCAGGGGGTCCTTCGGTTCTTCATCCATCTCTAGTACCACAAAATTTGTTGGTATTTCGAAATTACCAACCATTACCGGAATATCTTCAAGCATACCAACCGGAAGTCTCACTGACCTATCAGCCAACACAAGTGAGATTCTACACTCTTTGTAGCGTACTGATATATCATGGTTTTTACCCATTTTAGACCATGATATAGATGTGTTTTTAGTGTCTTTTGTCTTTGTTTAGAGTCTTTTACAGGTTTAATCAGGTTTGGAGCTAATTGGAGATATTTGGAGCATTTTGGGACTTTTGGGACGTTTTGGCCGAGAGCTTAACTCACTGTCCGATTTATTGATCATGCATCGACCGACACACCTTGTGCATCGGTCGACACACTAGCGAGATGGGCCGTACGCGTCGGTTTAATGAAGTTATGAAGATTTGCAAAGAAGCCCAGAATAGTTCTAGTATTTACACAGAAGCCCCAGCCGAGATTAGGCTTATATATAGAGGATTTTGGTGTTTATTTTACTTACGCTTTCATACTTAGAGCTAAGAGATTTTTAGAGCTTTTGGGGCTGATCTATTTCCTGTATTCACTTATTTTGGAGAAGATTTCGAACCCCTTTATCTATTTAATTTCTTATATGCAATCTATTATTTCTATGATTATGTTTTCATCAATCATGTCTGAGTAGATCCATAGTTAGGCTTAGGGTTTCTCATTAGGGTTTAATGACTTGCTAGACTTGTTTAATTCAGTTGAGGATTCATATGATTAGAATGTTCTTCAAACTAAATTGTGCTTAATGCTAGTTCTAACCTGATCAATTAGAATCTAGATCTTAGGTTGCTAAATTCGACACGAGAGTGTGTTTTAGAATCTGAACTATTTAGGTTGAGCAATTAAATTATTCGCAAAGAGATTTGGTTTAGTTTAATTGTGAACATATCGAACTTGAACTTAATGCTTGTTTAATCTGTTAGTAATTGCAAAGAGATTTGGGTTACTGCACTTAGACTTAGAGAGTTTTCGCAAAGAGATTTGGTTAATTCTGTTTCCGTGATTTGAGTTCTAGAACTGAGTTTAATTAGATCCTGACTGATTAGCTTGTCTGCTTGTCTGATTTCCTGAGAATATCCTAGGCTTGACGCTTTTAGTTTATTGCTTTCACAACCAACTTTCTACTGTTTACTTTCTTGCTTCGCAATTTATTCACTTCACCATCTGCTTATTTCTAGTATTACTTTCTTGCTTCGCAATTTATTCACTTCACCCTATATACTACTTTGACATTGATGTTCACTTGCAGTTTAGAATAGGGTAAAACTTAGAACCTATCAAGTTTTTGGCGCCGTTGCCGGGGACTCTTAGAGTCTTCGATAGGACCGAACTTAGGGTTTTTACTAGAAATTTTTCTTTTTGTTTTTGCTTTTTCGTTTTATTTTCATATTTTGCTAACTTTTTCTCTGTTTCTTTCTGTCGCAGGTACGACTTTCGCCTTGCGTCGATCGTTGCATCCCTTGCGTCGATCGTCACTAGGCGATTCTGAGATTGAATCGATCGTTGCACTGACAGCATCGGTCGTTGCTGGACGATTACAGACAGTTTATGCCAACGCAGAAAACTCGAAGTAATCCGAACTCGAGCTTAGTTAATCTCGGACTAGAGGAACTTGGACGTCTAGAAAGAACTATCAGAAGAGAAAAGAGAGAGAGAATGGTACGAGAACGTCTGATCTTGATACGAGATGCTGAAGGTGTCCTGAGGGATCCGGAAAACAATCCTTACAATGCTGCTGGGCAGAGGATTGATGCTGATGGACGAGTGATCCCTGACCCTCCTGAGCAACTGCAACAGGAACAGAACCAGGGTCAAAACCAGGCTCAAGGTAGACAGTTGGTTGTTCATGAGAGGACGTTAGCTGACTACAACAGACCAGATGAGTTTCATGCAAACCGGTCAGCTTTAGTGCTTCCTACCTTTGAGAGGAATGATTTTGAAGTCAAGACCATCTACTACCAGCTGATGAGACAGATTGCTTTTCATGGTCACCAAGCGGAGCAGCCTATGGATCACATTGATCGGTTTGAGGACATAGTCACTGGCATGAAGTATGATGGAGTATGCCCGGACTATCTGTTCCTTAAGCTATTTCCACACAGTCTTGCTGGAGACGCTAGTGTATGGCTGAGGCAGCTAGTACCTGGCCAGTATACCACTTGGGCAGCTTTAAAGAGTGAGTTCCTGCGTCACTTCTATGATGATGCGCGTTCAGACCAGTCCAGACAGGACATACTCACTTTCTCCCAAGGAGCTGTGGAGCCCTTAAAGACTGCCTGGATGAGATTTAAGCAGTATCAGCGTGACTGCCCACACCATGGATTCACTGAAGTTCAGCTGATTGGTATCTTCTTCAGAGGCATAGATCTTCCATATCAGTCTGCGCTGGATAATTCCAGTAATGCCAACTTCAACACCAGGACTCCTACACAGGCTAAACAGTTGATTGAGAATCTGATTGGCAGCAACAGCTGCAAGACTATGGATGAGAGGAGGAAGAAACCTGGTGGAAGTGTTGATAACTCAGAGATGGCTGAATTGAGATCCAGGATGGACAAAATCTGCACTCTTCTAGGCGAAAAGAAAGCTGTCCACTTTGCTCAAGAAGTAGAAGTAATTCAGACTGAGGAGGACACTCAGGAAGAAGATGTGAATTACATCGGAGGATCTGGTTTCCAAGGAAACAGATTTGGATATCAATCTGGGAACAGATTTTCCGGTGGAGGACAAAGGAATACCTTCACAGGAAATCAAGTAACCTATGGATCTTCATCTTATCAGTCACCTCCTGCAGCCACTGCTCATAAGAGTAAGATAGAGATAATGCTGGAACAGGTGTTGGAGAATCAGGTTAAGAGTGCTGCAGACTTCGACAAAAAAGGTAGATAATGTCTATGAGAAGCTAAATGGGAAGTTTGAAATCCTGAGCACCCACGTGAAAGAGCTTGATGCTAAGGTTGCAAGAATTGCTGGACATGCTCAGAGGGAAGATGGATATCTCCCAGGACGAACTGACGCTAATCCCAAATACCAATGCAATGCAGTGACTTTGAGAAGTGGTAAGGAACTATTACCTAAACAAAACAGGCAGCTGAGCGTTGAGGAACTCGTGGAGATTGAAGAATTGGAAGATGAGATTCGTGACATTCGCGATGCATCGGTCGATGCACCCAAGCAACGGTCGACGCAAAGCGATAACGTAGAAACTGTCATCGCAGAGTCGCCCAACAACGATCGACACAATTCCAGTGACGGTCGATGCAAGGCGACTGCTGAGGATTCAAAACCAGATAAATCAAAACAGTCGACCGAAAGAGTTTATAAGCCTAAAATACCCTATCCCAAGAATCCCAGGAAGGGTAGGAACGAGAGGCAGTATGCCAAATGCAAAGAGTTCATAAAAAAGGTGAAAGTTGAAGTACCTTTGCTTGATTCCATGGATACCTCGCCTATGATGAGGAGATGCCTTAAAGATATGATTGCTGGAAAATGGACTGATGAAGAGAGTGTGATGATAATCAGTGAGGTATGCAGTGCGGTAATTCAGGGCAGAACTCCTGAGAAGTTAAAAGATCCTGGGAGCTTTGTATTAGATTGTACTATCTACGGGGAGAGATTCGAAAGATCCCTATGTGATCTTGGGTCCAGTGTGAATCTCATGCCTCTCTCAGTTGCTAAGAGGCTCGGTATGACTGATTTTAGACCCACTAGGATATCACTGGTTCTAGCAGACAGAACGATCAGGATTCCCGAAGGAGTACTGGAGGATGTGCCTATAATGATTGGCCAATGTGCGATTCCTACTGACTTTGTGGTTCTGCAATATGGACAGGAACCAAAGGATCCATTAATTTTGGGCAGATCTTTCTTAGCTACAGCTGGTGCGATGATTGACTGTCAGAGAGGGAAAATAGTTCTGAATGTGGGTGATCTGAAGATGAGTTTTGATATGAACAAGTTAGTGAAAAGACCAACCATCGACGGACAGACTTTCTATGTGGACACACTTGGTGAACTAGCTGCGGAGTACTTTCACCAGTCACATGCTAAAGATCCACTAGAAAGAGCTTTACTGAGCTCTATAATGGAGTTGGAGTACTTACAGGACGAGCCGGCAATGTGCTATACAAGGCTGATGGATTCTGTTGAAGTTGCAATGCAGGTGGAAGTATCTGACGCGACGATGCAACGATCGACACTCACCACGCATCGGTCGTTGCAGGGCGACGCAGACTGGGCAGAGGAAAAAGCTCCGAAAATAGAATTGAAACAACTTCCATCAGGGCTAAGGTACGCGTTTCTTGGACCGAATTCAACTTATCTGGTGATTGTTAACGCTAGTTTGAACAACGCAGAGCTCACTTTACTGCTAAGCAAGCTGCGCAAGCATCGCAAAGCTCTTGGCTATTCTCTTGATGACATTTCAGGTATCTCACCAGAGCTGTGCATGCATCGGATACATCTTGAGGATGAGTCTAAGACATCCATTGAGCATCAGAGGAGGCTTAATCCTAATCTGCAGGAAGTGGTTAAGAAGGAGATTATGAAACTCCTGGATGCTGGAATCATCTATCCTATTTCAGACAGTGATTGGGTGAGCCCAGTTCATGTAGTGCCTAAGAAAGGTGGAGTTACAGTTGTGAAGAATGAGAAGAATGAGCTGATACCTATTAGGACTATAACGGGACACAGGATGTGCATAGATTACAGGAAGCTGAATGCTGCAACTAGAAAGGATCCCTTTCCATTACCTTTCATTGATCAGATGCTAGAGAGGTTAGCCAATCATCCTTACTACTGCTTCCTCGATGGATACTCAGGTTTCTTTCAGATTCCTATCCACCCAGAAGATCAGGGAAAGACCACTTTCACTTCTCCATATGGCACATTTGCTTACCGTAGGATGCCTTTTGGACTCTGTAATGCTCCTGCCACTTTCCAGAGATGCATGATGTCCATATTCACTGATATGATTGAAGACTTCATGGAGGTATTCATGGATGATTTTTCAGTCTATGGATCATCTTATAATGAATGTTTATACAATCTATGTAAGGTGCTGACTAGATGCGAAGAGAAACACTTGGTCCTTAACTGGGAAAAATGCCACTTCATGGTCAAAGATGGTATTGTTCTTGGACATAAAGTATCTGAAGCAGGGATCGAAGTGGATCGCGCTAAGATTGAGGTAATGACCAACCTTCAGGCGCCTGATTCTGTTAAGGCTATAAGAAGCTTTCTTGGACATGCTGGATTCTATAGACGGTTCATCAAAGACTTCAGTAAGATTGCTAGACCACTAACTGCTTTGCTGTGTAAGGATACCAAATTTGAGTTCAATGCAGACTGTAAAACTGCATTTGAACAGATCAAGCAGGCCTTAGTGAGGGCTCCAGTGGTTCAGCCACCAGATTGGGATTTACCTTTTGAGGTTATGTGTGATGCGAGCGATTTTGCTGTAGGAGCTGTTCTAGGACAGAAGAAGGACAGAAAGCTTCATGCTATCTATTACGCTAGTAGGACACTAGACGATGCGCAGAAGAACTATGCAACCACGGAGAAAGAGCTATTAGCTGTTGTCTTCGCTTTCGAGAAATTTCGTCCCTATCTCGTTGGCTCCAAGGTGATTGTTCATACTGATCATTCAGCTCTGAAGTATCTGATGCAGAAGAAGGATGCTAAGCCAAGATTGTTAAGATGGATTTTGTTGCTTCAGGAGTTTGATATTGAAGTGAGGGACAAGAAGGGAGTTGAGAATGGAGTTGCAGATCATCTTTCAAGGATGTTAGTTGAGGAAGACGTGCCCATAAATGATTATTTGCCCGAGGAAAACGTCAACATGATTGGAGCAGTTTTTCAGATGGATTTAGGAGGTGAGTTGCAGAACTGTCGGGAAAATTGCCTTGTGTCGATCGATGCCACACTAGCAACGGTCGATACAAGTATCGGGGAAGCAACGATCGACACATGTGCAAGCAACGGTCGATGCATACCTGATACGAGCCGAGAGTCTTTCAAGATCAGAATTGGGAATTATGACTTCGAAATCTCTGTTGTAGCAACATCTGATCGACCATAGTATGCTGATATAGCTAACTACCTTGCTGCTGAGACTGAACCAGATGATCTGAAGGGTTATGAAAATAAAAGGTTCTTTAGAGAGCTTAGAAGGTACTACTGGGATGAGCCTTATCTCTACAAGCACTGCTCAGATGGCCTGTACAGGAGATGCATTGCTGAATCAGAAGTTCCAGACATCCTCTTCCACTGTCATGGATCAGATTATGCTGGACATTTTGCTACATTCAAGACTGTGTCTAAAGTTCTGCAAGCAGGTTTCTGGTGGCCTACAATGTTCAGAGACACTCATTCTTTCGTCTCTCAGTGTGATGTTTGTCAGAGGAGAGGGAAAATCAGCAAGAAGCATGAGATGCCTCAGAATTTCATTCTGGAAGTTGAGGTTTTCGATTGCTGGGGCATAGATTTCATGGGTCCTTTTCCCTCATCCTATGGGAATAAATTCATCTTGGTTGCTGTGGACTATGTGTCTAAATGGGTTGAAGCAATAGCTAGTCCAACCAATGATTCTTCGGTGGTCATTAAGCTGTTTAAGACCATAATATTCCCCAGATTTGGAGTGCCTCGTATAGTGATTAGTGATGGAGGATCTCATTTTATCAATAAGGTTTTCGAGAAGCTGCTGAAGAAGCATGGAGTTCATCACCGAGTCGCTACTCCTTATCACCCTCAAACCAGTGGACAAGTTGAGGTTTCTAACAGGCAGATCAAAGAGATCCTTGAGAAAACAGTTGGAAAGACAAGGAAAGATTGGGCAGCAAAGCTGGACGATGCATTATGGGCTTACAGGACAGCATTCAAGACACCACTTGGGACCACTCCATTCCATCTGCTATATGGAAAAGCATGTCATCTGCCAGTAGAGCTTGAACACAAAGCAGCATGGGCTGTGAAACAGATGAATTTTGATCTTAAGTCTGCTGCGGAAAGGAGATTTATACAGCTCAATGAGTTAGATGAGATTAGACATTTTGCTTACGAGAACTCAAAGCTGTACAAGGAGAGGACTAAGGCATATCATGACAAGAAGATTGTCTCCAGACAATTTGAGCCTAATGATCAGGTACTTTTATATAACTCTCGTCTGCATTTGTTTCCAAGAAAGCTGAAATCGAGGTGGTATGGTCCTTTCACAATCAAAGAAGTGTGTCCGTATGGAGCTGTCATTCTAACTGGTAAGGATGGTATTGAATTCACTGTGAAAGGACAGAGGGTGAAACATTATTGGGCTAAAGCCGAAATTCTAGAAGGGCAGATTCTGCCTCTGGATGATGCACCCTCTACCTAAATCAGCTGAAGCGTCAAGCTAATGACCTTAAACAAGCGTTGAGTGGGAGGGAACCCACTGTTTTCGTTTTTGCATTTTGATTTTAGTATTTTCATAGGATTTTACGCTTGTTTCTGGTTTTGGTGAGTTTTGTTTGCAGGTCTCGGATTAAAACGCAGTGCGTCGATCGACACACCATTGTGTCGATCGTCACAATACGAAAGAATCGCATTGCAGCGATCGTTGCGGTCCTGAGCAACGATCGATCCCCAACGAAAATCGCACAGCAACGGTCGGTGCACCTAGTGCAACGGTCGGTGCACCTAGTGCAACGATCGATGCCTGACTGCGACAGAGGTAAAAACCCGAGAGAACTAACCATTCCATTAACAAATTTTTGTTTTCTTTCTTTTAACCGATCCCTTGCTTGACACTACTGGGGACAGTGTGTCTTAAGTGTGGGGGAGGTTCTACTAATTACTTTCTTTTGTTTTCTTAGAGTCAGTTAAATTTTAAAAATTTGTTTTTCGAGTCAAAATTTGTTTAAGTAGGAAACAATGATTTTTTGAGAAGATTAGCAGCATTTGCAGGAACTTAAGTAACCATTGGGATGAAGCTGCAGATTATCTATGACTATTAGAAAATCCAGACACAGATCAGCCTACTGAGAACACCCACATCGCTTCAGGTATCAGAGGATCTTTTACTGACTTCAATTTAATCCTGACTTTAGATTTCTCACCTAAGGGCTTGGTATACTTTATGTCGGACTCCCTTGCTGGTTCTGACACAGCCTGTAAACCTGTCCTATTTGGTTCCCTTCTCCCCTTCCATAAAGTAAAAAAAAAAAGATAATAAACTGCGGATGAGTTAGTAACTCCGAAGTGGTCATGGGAATGGTAGCAAACACTATTTTCTCTCATGTGATCCATGGAATGTGTCCAAAGTACACCCCAAAACGGGAAGAACACTGATAAAAAAAAAAATGATACCCAGTGGGGAAAAATCAGTTGTTAAGGGAGGGAAAGAGAAGAAAGGGACTAAAGAAAGACAGTTTGGTGGTCTAGAGCTGGCAAGGTAAGAATCCATGTGCCTTTAGATCGATACCCCTTAGGTGAGACCGCACTTAATTATATGCAGAAGTCAGTAGGGAGAATTTGAATGCGTGAATGTGATTGTGGCGTTTACTCAGGACAGTTGCTAAGTGTGGGGGAAGTATATGTTGGTCTTGATGTCTGCAGGTTGATTCTTTCATGTGGATTACTAAGGGGAATTTGAATGCTGCTGCTTCTACGACAAAATGAGTTTCTGAAGAGTTTTCAAACCTCTTCACTGCATTTTAGTTCTCTGTTTTGCTTGAGGGCAAGCAAAGGCTAAGTGTGGGGGAGTTGATATATCATGGTTTTTACCCATTTTAGACCATGATATAGATGTGTTTTTAGTGTCTTTTGTCTTTGTTTAGAGTCTTTTACAGGTTTAATCAGGTTTGGAGCTAATTGGAGATATTTGGAGCATTTTGGGACTTTTGGGACGTTTTGGCCGAGAGCTTAACTCACTGTCCGATTTATTGATCATGCATCGACCGACACACCTTGTGCATCGGTCGACACACTAGCGAGATGGGCCGTACGCGTCGGTTTAATGAAGTTATGAAGATTTGCAAAGAAGCCCAGAATAGTTCCAGTATTTACACAGAAGCCCCAGCCGAGATTAGGCTTATATATAGAGGATTTTGGTGTTTATTTTACTTATGCTTTCATACTTAGAGCTAAGAGATTTTTAGAGCTTTTGGGGCTGATCTATTTCCTGTATTCACTTATTTTGGAGAAGATTTCGAACCCCTTTATCTATTTAATTTCTTATATGCAATCTATTATTTCTATGATTATGTTTTCATCAATCATGTCTGAGTAGATCCATAGTTAGGCTTAGGGTTTCTCATTAGGGTTTAATGACTTGCTAGACTTGTTTAATTCAGTTGAGGATTCATATGATTAGAATGTTCTTCAAACTAAATTGTGCTTAATGCTAGTTCTAACCTGATCAATTAGAATCTAGATCTTAGGTTGCTAAATTCGACACGAGAGTGTGTTTTAGAATCTGAACTATTTAGGTTGAGCAATTAAATTATTCGCAAAGAGATTTGGTTTAGTTTAATTGTGAACATATCGAACTTGAACTTAATGCTTGTTTAATCTGTTAGTAATTGCAAAGAAATTTGGGTTACTGCACTTAGACTTAGAGAGTTTTCGCAAAGAGATTTGGTTAATTCTGTTTCCGTGATTTGAGTTCTAGAACTGAGTTTAATTAGATCCTGACTGATTAGCTTGTCTGCTTGTCTGATTTCCTGAGAATACCCTAGGCTTGACGCTTTTAGTTTATTGCTTTCACAACCAACTTGCTACTGTTTACTTTCTTGCTTCGCAATTTATTCACTTCACCATCTGCTTATTTCTAGTATTACTTTCTTGCTTCGCAATTTATTCACTTCACCCTATATACTACTTTGACATTGCTGTTCACTTGCAGTTTAGAATAGGGTAAAACTTAGAACCTATCAAGTTTTTGGCGCCGTTGCCGGGGACTCTTAGAGTCTTCGATAGGACCGAACTTAGGGTTTTTACTAGAAATTTTTCTTTTTGTTTTTGCTTTTTCGTTTTATTTTCATATTTTGCTAACTTTTTCTCTGTTTCTTTCTGTCGCAGGTACGACTTTCGCCTTGCGTCGATCGTTGCATCCCTTGCGTCGATCGTCACTAGGCGATTCTGAGATTGAATCGATCGTTGCACTGACAGCATCGGTCGTTGATGGACGATTACAGACAGTTTATGCCAACGCAGAAAACTCGAAGTAATCCGAACTCGAGCTTAGTTAATCTCGGACTAGAGGAACTTGGACGTCTAGAAAGAACTATCAGAAGAGAAAAGAGAGAGAGAATGGTACGAGAACGTCTGATCTTGATACGAGATGCTGAAGGTGTCCTGAGGGATCCGGAAAACAATCCTTACAATGCTGCTGGGCAGAGGATTGATGCTGATGGACGAGTGATCCCTGACCCTCCTGAGCAACTGCAACAGGAACAGAACCAGGGTCAAAACCAGGCTCAAGGTAGACAGTTGGTTGTTCATGAGAGGACGTTAGCTGACTACAACAGACCGGATGAGTTTCATGCAAACCGGTCAGCTTTAGTGCTTCCTACCTTTGAGAGGAATGATTTTGAAGTCAAGACCATCTACTACCAGCTGATGAGACAGATTGCTTTTCATGGTCACCAAGCGGAGCAGCCTATGGATCACATTGATCGGTTTGAGGACATAGTCACTGGCATGAAGTATGATGGAGTATGCCCGGACTATCTGTTCCTTAAGCTATTTCCACACAGTCTTGCTGGAGACGCTAGTGTATGGCTGAGGCAGCTAGTACCTGGCCAGTATACCACTTGGGCAGCTTTAAAGAGTGAGTTCCTGCGTCACTTCTATGATGATGCGCGTTCAGACCAGTCCAGACAGGACATACTCACTTTCTCCCAAGGAGCTGTGGAGCCCTTAAAGACTGCCTGGATGAGATTTAAGCAGTATCAGCGTGACTGCCCACACCATGGATTCACTGAAGTTCAGCTGATTGGTATCTTCTTCAGAGGCATAGATCTTCCATATCAGTCTGCGCTGGATAATTCCAGTAATGCCAACTTCAACACCAGGACTCCTACACAGGCTAAACAGTTGATTGAGAATCTGATTGGCAGCAACAGCTGCAAGACTATGGATGAGAGGAGGAAGAAACCTGGTGGAAGTGTTGATAACTCAGAGATGGCTGAATTGAGATCCAGGATGGACAAAATCTGCACTCTTCTAGGCGAAAAGAAAGCTGTCCACTTTGCTCAAGAAGTAGAAGTAATTCAGACTGAGGAGGACACTCAGGAAGAAGATGTGAATTACATCGGAGGATCTGGTTTCCAAGGAAACAGATTTGGATATCAATCTGGGAACAGATTTTCCGGTGGAGGACAAAGGAATACCTTCACAGGAAATCAAGTAACCTATGGATCTTCATCTTATCAGTCACCTCCTGCAGCCACTGCTCATAAGAGTAAGATAGAGATAATGCTGGAACAGGTGTTGGAGAATCAGGTTAAGAGTGCTGCAGACTTCGACAAAAAGGTAGATAATGTCTATGAGAAGCTAAATGGGAAGTTTGAAATCCTGAGCACCCACGTGAAAGAGCTTGATGCTAAGGTTGCAAGAATTGCTGGACATGCTCAGAGGGAAGATGGATATCTCCCAGGACGAACTGACGCTAATCCCAAATACCAATGCAATGCAGTGACTTTGAGAAGTGGTAAGGAACTATTACCTAAACAAAACAGGCAGCTGAGCGTTGAGGAACTCGTGGAGATTGAAGAATTGGAAGATGAGATTCGTGACATTCGCGATGCATCGGTCGATGCACCCAAGCAACGGTCGACGCAAAGCGATAACGTAGAAACTGTCATCGCAGAGTCGCCCAGCAACGATCGACACAATTCCAGTGACGGTCGATGCAAGGCGACTGCTGAGGATTCAAAACCAGAGAAATCAAAACAGTCGACCGAAAGAGTTTATAAGCCTAAAATACCCTATCCCAAGAATCCCAGGAAGGGTAGGAACGAGAGGCAGTATGCCAAATGCAAAGAGTTCATAAAAAAGGTGAAAGTTGAAGTACCTTTGCTTGATTCCATGGATACCTCGCCTATGATGAGGAGATGCCTTAAAGATATGATTGCTGGAAAATGGACTGATGAAGAGAGCGTGATGATAATCAGTGAGGTATGCAGTGCGGTAATTCAGGGCAGAACTCCTGAGAAGTTAAAAGATCCTGGGAGCTTTGTATTAGATTGTACTATCTACGGGGAGAGATTCGAAAGATCCCTATGTGATCTTGGGTCCAGTGTGAATCTCATGCCTCTCTCAGTTGCTAAGAGGCTCGGTATGACTGATTTTAGACCCACTAGGATATCACTGGTTCTAGCAGACAGAACGATCAGGATTCCCGAAGGAGTACTGGAGGATGTGCCTATAATGATTGGCCAATGTGCGATTCCTACTGACTTTGTGGTTCTGCAATATGGACAGGAACCAAAGGATCCATTAATTTTGGGCAGATCTTTCTTAGCTACAGCTGGTGCGATGATTGACTGTCAGAGAGGGAAAATAGTTCTGAATGTGGGTGATCTGAAGATGAGTTTTGATATGAACAAGTTAGTGAAAAGACCAACCATCGACGGACAGACTTTCTATGTGGACACACTTGGTGAACTAGCTGCGGAGTACTTTCACCAGTCACATGCTAAAGATCCACTAGAAAGAGCTTTACTGAGCTCTATAATGGAGTTGGAGTACTTACAGGACGAGCCGTCAATGTGCTATACAAGGCTGATGGATTCTGTTGAAGTTGCAATGCAGGTGGAAGTATCTGACGCGACGATGCAACGATCAACACTCACCACGCATCGGTCGTTGCAGGGCGACGCAGACTGGGCAGAGGAAAAAGCTCCGAAAATAGAATTGAAACAACTTCCTTCAGGGCTAAGGTACGCGTTTCTTGGACCGAATTCAACTTATCCGGTGATTGTTAACGCTAGTTTGAACAACGCAGAGCTCACTTTACTGATAAGCAAGCTGCGCAAGCATCGCAAAGCTCTTGGTTATTCTCTTGATGACATTTCAGGTATCTCACCAGAGCTGTGCATGCATCGGATACATCTTGAGGATGAGTCTAAGACATCCATTGAGCATCAGAGGAGGCTTAATCCTAATCTGCAGGAAGTGGTTAAGAAGGAGATTATGAAACTCCTGGATGCTGGAATCATCTATCCTATTTCAGACAGTGATTGGGTGAGCCCAGTTCATGTAGTGCCTAAGAAAGGTGGAGTTACAGTTGTGAAGAATGAGAAGAATGAGCTGATACCTACTAGGACTATAACGGGACACAGGATGTGCATAGATTACAGGAAGTTGAATGTTGCAACTAGAAAGGATCACTTTCCATTACCTTTCATTGATCAGATGCTAGAGAGGTTAGCCAATCATCCTTACTACTGCTTCCTCGATGGATACTCAGGTTTCTTTCAGATTCCTATCCACCTAGAAGATCAGGGAAAGACCACTTTCACTTGTCCATATGGCACATTTGCTTACCGTAGGATGCCTTTTGGACTCTGTAATGCTCCTGCCACTTTCCAGAGATGCATGATGTCCATATTCACTGATATGATTGAAGACTTCATGGAGGTATTCATGGATGATTTTTCAGTCTATGGATCATCTTATAATGAATGTTTAGACAATCTATGTAAGGTGCTGACTAGATGCGAAGAGAAACACTTGGTCCTTAACTGGGAAAAATGCCACTTCATGGTCAAAGATGGTATTGTTCTTGGACATAAAGTATCTGAAGCAGGGATCGAAGTGGATCGCGCTAAGATTGAGGTAATGACCAACCTTCAGGCGCCTGATTCTGTTAAGGCTATAAGAAGCTTTCTTGGACATGCTGGATTCTATAGACGGTTCATCAAAGACTTCAGTAAGATTGCTAGACCACTAACTGCTTTGCTGTGTAAGGATACCAAATTTGAGTTCAATGCAGACTGTAAAACTGCATTTGAACAGATCAAGCAGGCCTTAGTGAGTGCTCCAGTGGTTCAGCCACCAGATTGGGATTTACCTTTTGAGGTTATGTGTGATGCGAGCGATTTTTCTGTAGGAGCTGTTCTAGGACAGAAGAAGGACAGAAAGCTTCATGCTATCTATTACGCTAGTAGGACACTAGACGATGCGCAGAAGAACTATGCAACCACGGAGAAAGAGCTATTAGATGTTGTCTTCGCTTTCGAGAAATTTCGTCCCTATCTCGTTGGCTCCAAGGTGATTGTTCATACTGATCATTCAGCTCTGAAGTATCTGATGCAGAAGAAGGATGCTAAGCCAAGATTGTTAAGATGGATTTTGTTGCTTCAGGAGTTTGATATTGAAGTGAGGGACAAGAAGGGAGTTGAGAATGGAGTTGCAGATCATCTTTCAAGGATGTTAGTTGAGGAAGACGTGCCCATAAATGATTATTTGCCCGAGGAAAACGTCAACATGATTGGAGCAGTTTTTCAGATGGATTTAGGAGGTGAGTTGCAGAACTGTCGGGAAAATCGCCTTGTGTCGATCGATGCCACACTAGCAACGGTCGATACAAGTATCGGGGAAGCAACGATCGACACATGCGCAAGCAACGGTCGATGCATACCTGATACGAGCCGAGAGTCTTTCAAGATCAGAATTGGGAATTATGACTTCGAAATCTCTGCTGTAGCAACATCTGATCGACCATAGTATGCTGATATAGCTAACTACCTTGCTGCTGAGACTGAACCAGATGATCTGAAGGGTTATGAAAAGAAAAGGTTCTTTAGAGAGCTTAGAAGGTACTACTGGGATGAGCCTTATCTCTACAAGCACTGCTCAGATGGCCTGTACAGGAGATGCATTGCTGAATCAGAAGTTCCAGACATCCTCTTCCACTGTCATGGATCAGATTATGCTGGACATTTTGCTACATTCAAGACTGTGTCTAAAGTTCTGGAAGCAGGTTTCTGGTGGCCTACAATGTTCAGAGACACTCATTCTTTCGTCTCTCAGTGTGATGTTTGTCAGAGGAGAGGGAAAATCAGCAAGAAGCATGAGATGCCTCAGAATTTCATTCTGGAAGTTGAGGTTTTCGATTGCTGGGGCATAGATTTCATGGGTCCTTTTCCCTCATCCTATGGGAATAAATTCATCTTGGTTTCTGTGGACTATGTGTCTAAATGGGTTGAAGCAATAGCTAGTCCAACCAATGATTCTTCGGTGGTCATTAAGCTGTTTAAGACCATAATATTCCCCAGATTTGGAGTGCCTCGTATAGTGATTAGTGATGGAGGATCTCATTTTATCAATAAGGTTTTCGAGAAGCTGCTGAAGAAGCATGGAGTTCATCACCGAGTCGCTACTCCTTATCACCCTCAAACCAGTGGACAAGTTGAGGTTTCTAACAGGCAGATCAAAGAGATCCTTGAGAAAACAGTTGGAAAGACAAGGAAAGATTGGGCAGCAAAGCTGGACGATGCATTATGGGCTTACAGGACAGCATTCAAGACACCACTTGGGACCACTCCATTCCATCTGCTATATGGAAAAGCATGTCATCTGCCAGTAGAGCTTGAACACAAAGCAGCATGGGCTGTGAAACAGATGAATTTTGATCTTAAGTCTGCTGCGGAAAGGAGATTTATACAGCTCAATGAGTTAGATGAGATTAGACATTTTGCTTACGAGAACTCAAAGCTGTACAAGGAGAGGACTAAGGCATATCATGACAAGAAGATTATCTCCAGACAATTTGAGCCTAATGATCAGGTACTTTTATATAACTCTCGTCTGCATTTGTTTCCAGGAAAGCTGAAATCGAGGTGGTCTGGTCCTTTCACAATCAAAGAAGTGCGTCCGTATGGAGCTGTCATTCTAACTGGTAAGGATGGTATTGAATTCACTGTGAATGGACAGAGGGTGAAACATTATTGGGCTAAAGCCGAAATTCTAGAAGGGCAGATTCTGCCTCTGGATGATGCACCCTCTACCTAAATCAGCTGAAGCGTCAAGCTAATGACCTTAAACAAGCGTTGAGTGGGAGGGAACCCACTGTTTTCGTTTTTGCATTTTGATTTTAGTATTTTCATAGGATTTTACGCTTGTTTCTGGTTTTGGTGAGTTTTGTTTGTAGGTCTCGGATTAAAACGCAGTGCGTCGATCGACACACCATTGTGTCGATCGTCACAATACGAAAGAATCACATTGCAGCGATCGTTGCGGTCCTGAGCAACGATCGATCCCCAACGAAAATCGCACAGCAACGGTCGGTGCACCTAGTGCAACGGTCGGTGCACCTAGTGCAACGATCGATGCCTGACTGCGACAGAGGTAAAAACCCGAGAGAACTAACCATTCCATTAACAAATTTTTGTTTTCTTTCTTTTAACCGATCCCTTGCTTGACACTACTGGGGACAGTGTGTCTTAAGTGTGGGGGAGGTTCTACTAATTACTTTCTTTTGTTTTCTTAGAGTCAGTTAAATTTTAAAAATTTGTTTTTCGAGTCAAAATTTGTTTAAGTAGGAAACAATGATTTTTTGAGAAGATTAGCAGCATTTGCAGGAACTTAAGTAACCATTGGGATGAAGCTGCAGATTATCTATGACTATTAGAAAATCCAGACACAGATCAGCCTACTGAGAACACCCACATCGCTTCAGGTATCAGAGGATCTTTTACTGACTTCAATTTAATCCTGACTTTAGATTTCTCACCTAAGGGCTTGGTATACTTTATGTCGGACTCCCTTGCTGGTTCTGACACAGCCTGTAAACCTGTCCTATTTGGTTCCCTTCTCCCCTTCCATAAAGTAAAAAAAAAAAGATAATAAACTGCGGATGAGTTAGTAACTCCGAAGTGGTCATGGGAATGGTAGCAAACACTATTTTCTCTCATGTGATCCATGGAATGTGTCCAAAGTACACCCCAAAACGGGAAGAACACTGATAAAAAAAAAAAATGATACCCAGTGGGGAAAAATCAGTTGTTAAGGGAGGGAAAGAGAAGAAAGGGACTAAAGAAAGACAGTTTGGTGGTCTAGAGCTGGCAAGGTAAGAATCCATGTGCCTTTAGATCGATACCCCTTAGGTGAGACCGCACTTAATTATATGCAGAAGTCAGTAGGGAGAATTTGAATGCGTGAATGTGATTGTGGCGTTTACTCAGGACAGTTGCTAAGTGTGGGGGAAGTATATGTTGGTCTTGATGTCTGCAGGTTGATTCTTTCATGTGGATTACTAAGGGGAATCTGAATGCTGCTGCTTCTACGACAAAATGAGTTTCTGAAGAGTTTTCAAACCTCTTCACTGCATTTTAGTTCTCTGTTTTGCTTGAGGGCAAGCAAAGGCTAAGTGTGGGGGAGTTGATATATCATGGTTTTTACCCATTTTAGACCATGATATAGATGTGTTTTTAGTGTCTTTTGTCTTTGTTTAGAGTCTTTTACAGGTTTAATCAGGTTTGGAGCTAATTGGAGATATTTGGAGCATTTTGGGACTTTTGGGACGTTTTGGCCGAGAGCTTAACTCACTGTCCGATTTATTGATCATGCATCGACCGACACACCTTGTGCATCGGTCGACACACTAGCGAGATGGGCCGTACGCGTCGGTTTAATGAAGTTATGAAGATTTGCAAAGAAGCCCAGAATAGTTCCAGTATTTACACAGAAGCCCCAGCCGATATTAGGCTTATATATAGAGGATTTTGGTGTTTATTTTACTTACGCTTTCATACTTAGAGCTAAGAGATTTTTAGAGCTTTTGGGGCTGATCTATTTCCTGTATTCACTTATTTTGGAGAAGATTTCGAACCCCTTTATCTATTTAATTTCTTATATGCAATCTATTATTTCTATGATTATGTTTTCATCAATCATGTCTGAGTAGATCCATAGTTAGGCTTAGGGTTTCTCATTAGGGTTTAATGACTTGCTAGACTTGTTTAATTCAGTTGAGGATTCATATGATTAGAATGTTCTTCAAACTAAATTGTGCTTAATGCTAGTTCTAACCTGATCAATTAGAATCTAGATCTTAGGTTGCTAAATTCGACACGAGAGTGTGTTTTAGAATCTGAACTATTTAGGTTGAGCAATTAAATTATTCGCAAAGAGATTTGGTTTAGTTTAATTGTGAACATATCGAACTTGAACTTAATGCTTGTTTAATCTGTTAGTAATTGCAAAGAAATTTGGGTTACTGCACTTAGACTTAGAGAGTTTTCGCAAAGAGATTTGGTTAATTTTGTTTCCGTGATTTGAGTTCTAGAACTGAGTTTAATTAGATCCTGACTGATTAGCTTGTCTGCTTGTCTGATTTCCTGAGAATACCCTAGGCTTGACGCTTTTAGTTTATTGCTTTCACAACCAACTTGCTACTGTTTACTTTCTTGCTTCGCAATTTATTCACTTCACCATCTGCTTATTTCTAGTATTAGTCTCTACTGTTCTGATCTATCGAGACCTAGTGTCCCTGTGGATTCGATAACCCTATATACTACTTTGACATTGCTGTTCACTTGCAGTTTAGAATAGGGTAAAACTTAGAACCTATCAGCCACTGAGAGTGGCATCAAGCTCACACTCGCTCCAAGATCACACAAACATCTCTCAAAGGAGAGTGGTCCCAAAGCGCATGGTAGAGTGAAGCTTCCTGGATCTTCTAGCTTCCTTGGACTGGTTTTTCTCTGGATGATGGCACTACACTCGTGGGTTAGGACAACCATTCCTTCCATCTCTTTTGTTCTTTCCTTGACTGCATCTTTGAGGAATTTGATGTATTGAGGCACAAGCATGAATGCATCCATCAATGGCATGGTGAGCCGAATCTTCTCCATTTGCTTGTCAAAGAGTGCTCTATACTTCTCTAAGAGCTGCTTCTTAAACCTTCCAGGAAAGGGAAGTTTGGGTTCATAGGCTGGTGGCACAAAGACTTTCTCCTTGGTTTCCTCATACATTTTGCCTTTCCCTTTGATATCTTTCGTTTCTTCTGTAACATGCCTCTCATTCCCAATGGTTTCCTTATCTCCTTCAAGTTCAAAATCCATCCCCCCAGCTTGATTCTCATTGTCCTCAATGATCTCTTTTGATGGTAACTCTCTTCCACTTCTTAGTGTTATGGCATTGATATACTCCTTTGGGTTTGGTTCAGGTTTTCCAGGGAGAAAACCTGGTGGTCTGTTGGATGAAGTTCTGGCTTTGTTGGATTGCTTTATGGTTCCAACTTCTGATGCTAGGCTTTCAACTTGTGCTTTGATTTCCACGATGGCTTTGTTGGTACTCTCTATAAACTGCCTCAGCATTTGTGTTTGATCATCTTCCTTTTGGTAGTTGTTTGAACTTCCTTGTCCCTGAAATTGTTGGTTGCCTTGATAGTTCCCTTGGTTGTTGTTGTACTGTTGGCGTTGTTGGAAGTTGCCCTCGTTGTTGTAAGGTTTCCTTTGCTGGAAGTTTCCATTGTTGTTGAAAGCTGGTTTTGTTTGGAAGTTTCCTTGAAGTGTGGTTTGGTTATGTTGCTTGAATGGAGGGTAAGACTGATCTTGTGGGTTCTCCACATTGTTACTTTGGTATGAGAAGTTGGGGTGGTTCCTATAGTTCTGGTTGAATCATTTGTTGTAGCCTTGTCCTCCGATATAATTCATCTCAGCTTGTCCATCAAAACACATCTCAGCATCATCTTCCATGTACCCTTGGTGCTGATCAAAGTCTCCCACGAAGCTAACATTTCTTTGGTTTGCTTTAAGCAACTTGTCCAGTTTCTCATTGAGGGCTTTGATCTCTCTCCTTGGATCATCTCTGTCTCCTCCTTCTCTATATGTCCTGTCATAGTCCTCCCCATAGTTGGTGTCACTGATTGCCACGTTTTCCACCAGCTGCATGGCTTCTCTTTCATCTTTTTGCAGGAAGTTGCAGTTGCTAGCAGTGTCCAGCATCATCCTGTACTTTGGCAGTATGCCGCGGTATAATGTGCTGAGAAGACTTTCCTTGGTGAAGCCGTGGTGAGGGCATTGGTTGGTGTAGCTCTTGAATCGTTCCCAAGTTTCTCCAAAGTTTTCTGTTGTTTTTTGTTTGAAGCTTGAAATGTCATTCCTTAACTTTGCGGTTCTTGATTTGGAGAAGAATTTGGATAGAAAGATTCTCTTGCATTCATCCCAAGAAGTGATTGAGTTTGGTGGAAGGTTCTTCTCCCATAGATGGGCTTTATCACCAAGTGAGAAAGGAAACAGTATGAGCTTCATCGCATCTTCAGAAATCCCGTTGAAGCGGACAGTTCTACAAGCTCTGTCGAAGTTGTGAAGGTGGTCTAGTGGATCCTCTATAGGTAGGCCATGGAATTTGTTTCTTTCGACCATGTTGATGATGCTTGCCTTGATTTCATAATTGTTGTTTTCCACTGTCGGTGGAATGATTCCAGAATTGTAGTCGTTGATGCTGGGTTCGTCATAGGCTCCAATGGCTCTAGTTACTCTTGGTGGATGCTGTGGTCTTCGTCCTTCATTGTTTGTTTCACCTCCATGTTGTTGTTGTCCCTGGTCAGCCATATTGATTTGTTCTCCTGTCAACCTTTGTTCTTCTCTTCTTTTTCTTGAAATCTCTCTTTCGGATGCTTTGATATCTTCAACTCGTGGTACAAGGTTTGTTGGTCCCCTGCTCCTCAAGTTCATTCACCTGCAAAGAGAAACAAAGTAGAGAAGGTTAGTATCACTGTAACCAAAAGACTTAGTCTCAAGCAAACACCAAATCCTAATGTCTTAATTAACACCCAAGATGGCAACGGCGCCAAACTTGATAAGCAATAAATCAATTCCTCTTCACTTACTTCAGTTGCAAGTTTACAACCTAGTCGTTACAGTTTTGAGGTGTCAATCCACTCGGGTGATTAAACGCACTAAGAATGCAGGTGTTCTCTTAATCTAAGTGCAATCAAATAAGTTCGTGGGTTTTATATCTAAAAACTAACAATAGAGCCAAATTCCAAACATGATTAAACCTGATAATGGTAATAATGGTGAGATTAAAACAGAGCAAGAACAAAGCAAGAACAGAACAATAAGTTGATTCAAAAACGATTGATTAAAAGCTAAGTTCCTTGGGTTGAGTTTCGGTTCGGGTGATCATTATTCAGTTTAGAAGCATTCAGCAAACAATGGGTGATTTCTTAGGCTAAGAACAACGATTTCAAGTTAATTCACTCTCGTGATAATAACCCTATACCTATCAAGCATTAACATCAACTCTCGTTGGCAATTTCAAGATAGCTACGCAATAAGATCAAGTTCTTACTACCACTAAACACCTTAAACATCAACTCTCGTTGAATAAGAATGTAAAGCACTTGATAGAGATTCAAACATAAACTACACCTCTCGGTGCTAGCAACATTTAGGATCAAGGAGTTGATTGGCCATTTCAAATCTAGCATTAAGAACTTCTAGCAAGTAAGAAACCAATATTCCCAAGTTATTAAATAACCTAAACCATTTCTAGATCACCCTTACCTCAGCTCAAACCCATAAACTTAAAGGAAACTACTCACTAGCCATAGAAACAATAAAACAAGACATGATTTAGATGAACAGAAATGAAATAAGTATGAAGAACTCAAAGAAGAACTTAAGAACACAACTCAAATTGCATAAAAGATCAAGAAAACCAAATTGTTTGAAGTAATTGTTTACAAGAGGTGATATGGCTCTTCATACACACTAAGAGCCCTTAAATAGATCTTAAAACGTGCAATGGTCGACCACAAACACATGGGGTGGTCTACAAGCCAAAAGCAAAAAGTAAATGATGTGAGATGCAATGGAGGCGTGATGAGTGATGATCGAATGGAACGAGAAGCTGGCCGATGGCACTCTCTTCTCGTCAAAGGATGATCGGATGATGATTGATGAACTACTGATTTGTAAGAACGCTAGAGATAACTGAGGCAGCAAGCAAAAGCCAAGAGATCCGCTCGTCTAAGGGGCAGCCACACGAAGAGAGAGAGATCGAGAAAGCCTTTAGGGACTTGCTTAATGTTTCATAAAATCAAAAGAGTGTTTAAGTAATACAACTGAAAACAAATGGGCCAAAGGAAACATGGGCCATCGAAAATGACAAAGAAAATAAGAGAAATAAGACTTAAAAATGAAAAAGGAAAGTCTTGGTCGAAACTAGATACGAGGCCGGTCTGTCTCTCTAAGGAATGGGCCTCGGATCACCTCGTTAAAAACCTTGTGAAGAAAACCCATTTGGGACAAAACTTCACAAGGGAAAAAGAGTATGATCTTTATCCCAGAGGCAGACCGGTCAAAGAATCATCTGGCTCGATGCAGAAGATCATGGTCAGTCCGTGCGTCCGGAGTATAGGCCAGGGCGTGGTCTGCTCAAATGGGCCGTCAGCTTCGGTATGGATCATCCTCCGGGCCAGCTGGTTAAGGACAGGTTGTCCTTGGTCGAGTTGGCCTAGCTGGGTCATGATGTCTTCTAGGCTTGTCCTCGAGATCAGCTGCTCCATGGCATTGTTGAACTCGGCTTGTATCTGTAGTTGTCCCGAATGCGTCCTTGGTACATCTCGCATGGTCGGGAACAGGTCGGTCAGCTTCTTGGTAGAGCCTGGTCCGTCTTGTTCGTCCAACTCAGTGTTGGCCAAGCTGATGTCCTCATCATTCCCTCCCTCTTGAAGAGGTTCTGGCCTCAGAACTGTATCACCTGCACAATAAGAAGACAAATCAGCAACATTAAAACTCGACGAGATGCTCATCTCACCTGGGAGTTCCAATTGGTAGGCGTTGTCGTTGATCTTCTTTAGGACCCGGAATGGTCCATCTCCTCGTGGAGCAAGCTTGGACTTCCTCTTGTTTCTGAACCGTTCGGATCGCATGTGAACCCAAACCCAGTCGCCTGGCCTAATGTCAATCTCCTTCCTGTGTTTGTCGGCTTGCTTCTTGTACTGCTCCGTTCTCTTCTCGATGTTCTCCTTAACGGCCTGGTGTATTTTGGCGACGGCCTCAGCCTTGCGCTCTCCATCAAGATTGATGAACTCCAATGCTGGCTGTGGCTTCAGATCAAGTGGCGTATCTGGCTTAAATCCATAAACAACCTCAAAAGGAGACATCTTAGTAGCAGAGTGTTTGGCACCATTATAAGCAAACTCAACAAAAGGAATGCAATCTAACCAATGTGATAAATTTTTACCAACCGTGGCCCTTAAGAGGGCTGAGAGAGTCCGGTTCACGACCTCGGTCTGTCCATCAGTCTGTGGATGACAAGTGGTCGAGAACAGTAGCTTGGTACCAAGCTTCCTCCACAACGTCCTCCAAAAGTGACCTAGGAAGGTCGGGTCACGGTCCGAGACGATGGTCCGTGGCAGTCCGTGCAATCTAACCACTTCTTTGAAGAAGAGATCGGTTGTCTGGGTCGCATCATTCGTCTTAGAACACGGTATGAAGTGAGCCATCTTTGAAAACCGGTCGACCACAACGAAGATCGCATCCTTGTTCCTGATCTTAGGCAAACCAAGCACAAAATCCATAGAAATATCGACCCATGGTCGGTTAGGTATAGGCAAAGGTAAGTAAAGACCGTGAGGATGTGACCTGGACTTGGACTTAAGGCACGTGATGCACTTGGAGCAGAAACGCTCCGTGTCTCGCTTCTGATGTGGCCAATAGAAGTGCTCTACTAGGACACTCAATGTCTTGTCCACGCCAAAGTGTCCCATCAGTCCTCCTCCATGGGATTCTCGGATCAGGAGCTCCCTCATCGATCCCTGAGGAATGCACAGCCGCTTCCCCCTGAACAGGAAACCATTATGCAAGTAGAAAACTCCTTTCGGTCCTTTGCTACATTCCTGAAAAAATTCACCAAAATCAGGGTCAGTATCATAATCTACTTTAATAAGTTCAAACCCCAAAACTTTGGCCTCCATGGTGCTGATCAGTGTGTATCTCCTGGACAATGCATCAGCTACCACGTTCTCCTTTCCCTTCTTGTACTTGATGATGTACGAAAAGGTCTCCACGAACTCAAGCCATTTAGCGTGCCTCCTCTTCAGATTTGTCTGTCCTCTCAAATGCTTGAGCGTCTCGTGGTCGGTGTGAATAACAAACTCCTTGGCCAGCAAGTAATGCTGCCAAGTCTCCAAGGATCTAACCAACGCATACAACTCCTTGTCATAAGTAGGATAGTTGAGCGTGGCTCCACTCAACTTCTCGCTGAAGTAGGCGACCGGTCGTCCACCTTGCGTCAGAACAGCTCCAATTCCTAAACCTGAAGCATCACACTCAATCTCAAACGTCTTATCAAAATTAGGCAAAACCAAAATAGGAGCATGGGTTAACAAATCCTTGAGTTTCTGAAATGCGGTCTCCTGCGATTGGCCCCATTTGAACGGGACGTCCTTCTTGATCACGGCTGTAAGTGGGGCGGCCACCGTGCTAAAATCCTTCACAAACCGTCTATGGAAGCTGGCTAAACCGTGGAAACTCCTGACATGGCCGATCGTGGTCGGGGTCGGCCACTCCTCAATAGCTTTGATCTTTTCTTGGTCAACATGTAAGCCCTGCGAACTCACAACAAAACCTAAAAAGACAAGCTTATCAGTGCAGAAGGTGCACTTCTTGAGGTTCGCATAAAGACCTTCCTTTCGAAGAGTATCTATTACTTGCTCAAGGTGCACCAGATGATCAGCAAAACATCGACTATAGATCAAAATATCATCAAAGTAAACAACGACAAACTTACTGATGCAGGCCCTCAAGACCTGGTTCATAAGGCGCATGAATGTACTGGGCGCATTGGTAAGGCCAAATGGCATGACCAGCCACTCATAAAGGCCCTGCTTAGTCTTAAAAGCCGTTTTCCACTCGTCGCCTTCCTTCATTCGAACCTGATGGTACCCACTGCGTAGATCGATCTTAGAGAACACGGTCGCTCCATGTAGCTCGTCCAACATGTCATCCAGCCGTGGTATGGGATATTGGTACTTGATGGTGATGTTGTTGATAGCCCGACAGTCGACGCACATCCTCCAAGACCCGTCTTTCTTAGGAACTAACAAGACTGGTACCGCACACGGGCTGAGGCTCTCGCGGATGTAGCCCTTGGACATGAGGTCCTGCACTTGTTTCTCCAGCTCCTTGGCCTCAGTCGGATTCACCCTATATGCAGGCCGGTTGTGCAGAGCCGCTCCTGGTACGAGATCGATCTGATGCTCAATGCCTCGTATGGGCGGTAGCCCGGCTGGTATCTCGTCCGGAAAGACATCCTTAAACCTGTCCAACAAATAAATAAATTCCCGGGGAAGCTCAACATCGTCTGACCACGAATGTAAAGCCTCCCTGAAGACCATTAGTAGCACCTGCGTGTTCTGATCAATATCTCTAGAAATAGAATGCGACGAAATAATTAAATTGGTCTTACGGTTCTTCTTGTCCTTGGCAAGGTGTAGTTGCATCTCATGCACTTCCTGCGGTGTAAGAGGCGCGAGCTGATACTTTCGCCTGTCGTGCATGAACGAGTAGTGATTGGTCCGCCCGTTGTGCAAGGACTCCTTTTCGAACTGCCACGGTCGGCCAAGTAATAAGTGTCCAACCTGCATAGGAACCACGTCGCATACTACATGATCGTGATATCGCCCAATGCTGAAAGGTACGGTTACTTGATCTGCGATCCGGATCTCCGTGTCATCGTTCAGCCACCGAAGTCGGTACGGTCGTGGGTGCTTAGTCACTTGCAGACCGAGCTTATCAACCATGTTCCTGCTGGCCACGTTAGTACAAGACCCACCATCAATAATAAGACTACATACCTTGCTGTTCACGGTACATCGAGTGTGGAAGATGTTCTCGCGTTGAACCGTCTCGGGATCAACAAGCGCACTGAGAGCTCTCCTGATCACCAATAACTCTCCAGAGTCGGGATACTCTATGGGCGTCCCTGTATCAATTTCCTCCATGTCTTCATCCTCCTGTTCATCATGAGACTCGTACTCGCCGGCTTCATTCAAGATCATGACTCTCCGGTTTGGGCAGTCTCGAGACATATGTCCTTTACCCTGACACTTAAAACACGTGATATCTCTAGAAAAGGACGTACAAGTAAACTTACATGGGTCTGGTCGGTTGGGCTTAGACGTCTCAATGGTCGGCTTCTTGAACCTGGACTCGACCTCAACCGACTTACCTTTGTCAACGGGCCGTGGAGCTGGTGCAGTCCAAGGCGTGTTGGTCCTAGGCCGGGTTGTGGTCGCGGACTTGCGCTTGTTGTGATGCTCAACCTGTATACACAAGTGCAACAACTTGGGCATATCATGATAAGGGTGAATTTCTACCTTTCTTGCGATCCTCTCGTTCAGTCCGTCCACGAATTGGGCCATGAGAGTCTCTTCTGAATCGTCGAGCTCAAGCCTATTCCGCAATTGCTCGAACTCCTCGAAATACTCTTCAACCGTCTTAGTTCCTTGCATCAATTTACGAAAACGTTTCTGCAAATCTCTATGGAAATGGGCAGGAACATACCTTCGCCTTAACTGGAACTTCATGTCAGTCCACGTAGCGATCGGTTCGTACCGATGGCGCCTTCGTTCCGCAGCGTCCCAGTCCCACCATGATAGTGCATGTCCTGTGAACTGGGCCACTGCTAAGGATATCTTCCTGGCTTCGAAGATATGCTCCATTCTCCGCTCCCAGTCTAGATATGCCTCCGGGTCCACTTTTCCTGCAAAAGTAGGCGGCTTTAGTTTGATATCATTAGGATAAGGACGTTGTACCTCCTGTTCTCGTATGCGCCCTCTGTGAATAGGGTCACGCTGGTGTGGTGGTCGAGGCCAGTGGTGTCCATCCTCAAACTCGTCTGTATCATCGTCCAAATCGTCCAGTCGGAAGTCCTGGAAGCGTCCGGGTCGCTCAACTCGTCCATGGTGCTGGTCTTGCCGACGTTGCTGGTAGTTTTGAGGACGTGGGGCCTCTGGTCCGTGTGGACGCTCTCCTGGCTGAGGTTGAAAGGCGTCGGGCCGAGGTTGCTGATCTTCCGGCCGAGGCTGATGATCGCCGGGACGCTCCAAACGGTCCAGTCGGGCTCCAATGGTCTGGATAGCAGCTAGGATCTGAGTGAGGTCAGTTGGAGCGTCTTGCTGGTTTTGTTCTTCTGCCATTATTCTCTGCACACTTAAACAAACAATCAACGCGCACACAAAAAAAAAAAAAGCTAATAAATAAATAAAAACGAAAATCACACTCAGCACAACAAGAAAGGAAATCACACTTTGCTTAAGAGAATAAGCAACGCAGCTGATTTATTTTTTTAAACTAGTTGGCTAACGATTCCTATAACAGGTGCAATGCTGGTTAATTAAATTAAAATAAACCAGAGACAAACAGGAATTAACCAATCCAAATAATATCAACTCTCACGGTTTAAGTTTACCAAGTGATTATTAACCCTAACGAGAGCTATGACGCAGCCGTAACAGCCTATCTTCTTCTTCTTTTTTTTTTTTTTAACTGGAATGATGCAACACAAAATAATAGCAAGAGAAAATATGCAAATGTGAGATCAGAAACAAATCTAAGACCAGTAGCAGACAGTCACAATCGGCAAATACAAATGGAGCAAGCAGTGAAGACACTAGCAATTTAAATGGCCGATTTCAGTTTCTCAAGCAAGCTAACATTACAACTTTTTTTTCTTCAGATTAGAATATGTAATAGCTATCAATCACCAAAAGAAACAGAATGAAATACTTTTTAAAAAAAATTTCAAATAATATGCTAGAAAGAACAAATCGCAAACAAGAAAAACAAAAGAAATGATAGAGTTTTAGAATGGACCGGATGGTTTCAAGAGCCTAGGCTCTGATACCCGATGATGTAAGATGCAATGGAGGCGTGATGAGTGATGATCGAATGGAACGAGAAGCTGGCCGATGGCACTCTCTTCTCGTCAAGGGATGATCGGATGATAATTGATGAACTACTGATCTGTAAGAACGCTTGAGATAACTGAGGCAGCAAGCAAAAGCCAAGAGATCCGCTCGTCTAAGGGGCAGCACACGAAGAGAGAGAGATCGAGAAAGCCTTTAGGGTTTCTTTTTCTTGGTTTAAACTTGCTTAATGTTTCATAAAACCAAAAGAGTGTTTAAGTAATACAACTGAAAACAAATGGGCCAAAGGAAACATGGGCCATCGAAAATGACAAAGAAAATAAGAGAAATAAGACTTAAAAACGAAAAAGGAAAGTCTTGGTCGAAACTAGATACGAGGCCGGTCTGTCTCTGATCACCTCGTTAAAAACCTTGTGAAGAAAAAGAGTATGATCTTTATCCCAGAGGCAGACCGGTCAAAGAATCATCTGGCTCGATGCAGAAGATCATGGTCGGTCCGTGCGTCCGGAGTATGGGCCAGGGCGTGGTCTGCCAAATGGGCCGTCAGCTTCGGTATGGATCATCCTCCGGGCCAGCTGGTTAAGGACAGGTTGTCCTTGGTCGAGATGGCCTAGATAGGTCGTGATGTCTTCTAGGCTTGTCCTCGAGATCAGCTGCTCCATGGCATTGTTGAACTCGGCTTGTATCTGTCGTTGTCCCGAACGCGTCCTTGGTACATCTCGCATGGTCGGGAACAGGTCGGTCAGCTTCTTGGTACAGCCTGGTCCGTCTTGTTCGTCCAACTCAGTGTCGGCCAAGCTGATGTCCTCATCAAGAAAAGTGGCATGTGTGAAAAAGTAGGTTCACAGCGGCCTGGGTAGGCCGCTGCGGAAAGTCACAGCGGCCTGGGTGAGTCGCTGCGCAGGCCGCTGGAGAAAATGGTCTTCTGCTGGTTCTTCATAGCGGCCTGGGGATGCCGCTGTGCTACCCCGCTGTGAGGTCCCAGCGGCCTGGGGATGCCGCTGTGCTAGCCGCTGGAGAAATCGTGCTTCCGCTGTTCCTTCATAGCGGCCTGGGGAGGCCGCTGTGGTAGCCCGCTGTGAGTTCCTCCTTCGATCCTTAGCTGTTTTTCCACCTTGTTTAGGTGCTCTTTTGGTCCCTACCTCCTCCATTGTCCTTTGGTGCTCCTTTTGGTCATCCACCACCTACAAAAAGAAGAAACAAAGCAAACCTAACCTAATGATGCCTAAATGCACTAACCTAAAGCTAAGACACAATAATGTTGTCTAAATGCTTTTCCTAAAGCTAAATCACACTCTTAATCATGCCTAAAAACACTCAAAAACACAACACATCAATTATAGATGTCCTTGGTGTAATTACGCGTGTTGGAAACCTTGAAGATGATAATGGAAAACAAAAGCTCCGGTTTACAATTCGTGACCTAAGGTTAGTTAAACGTACGACTATAGTTTTCTTCACATATATCAAGTTTTGTGTGTCTTACATTTTTTGAAAATCATCAATTTTTATAGCCTCCGTAGTGTGGAGTGCTTAATATATGGGGAAGATGCTAAAGAACTAAGAAAAAGGTTTTGGAAGGAGTATGATAGACATCTATTTGTTATTCTCTGTTGCTTCTTCATAAAGTCATTAGAGGGTATTCTTTTAATTTAACTTTGTCTTTTCATAATCACTTCATTTTCTATATTACATGTTTTATTTATTCATTGATGACACTTTTGATTTCTCTATTCTTGAAAATGTAATTATTGTTTGTGTATAACATTTAAATTTCGGTATAACTTGGTTGAAAGCACAAGAAGGTATTTCGACGATTATGTACGATCAAACCAAGAATTCTAACTACAATGAATTTCGCCTCATGTTTTCTTTATACCACTACTGCATTTCATTATGTAAAATATTTTATTTCAAGCTTGGTGACTTACATGTTTTTCTATTTTGTTGTTGTCCAAATCCCCGGCCTCATCAATATCCTGAAGATAACATTCCTTCTTGGTTAAAGTTGTGGTCAATTTTGTCCCTATTGACAAAAAACTCTACTTAGCTTTATTTTTTTGTTGTAAAATGATCTTCTGATCGTATTTTTGTTTCTATTAAAAACATATACAATGTTTGGTTTTACAACACTAAAGTCCTTTAGAATCAATTATTGAAAGTAATTTATGAAAATTACTTATAGATCCTCATCTAATATATTATACATATTACGTTAACATTGCTAAAAAACCAACATGACAAATGAATAGCTCTATGTAGATCTCTTTATCGAAAATAAAGACATCTTCATGATAACAAACAAAAAATCGTGGAAGTATAATATGCAGTGAATAAATTGGTCAAATGACTAACTTTTTTGGTGCTGATATTCTAATTGAGTTTTTTTTTTTTTAATGTCATAGTTAATAATCACAAATCCATTAAGAGATTAGGATTAAGCCCAAATTACTTAGGCCCACTGAAACATACATACTTCTACATCTACTCGATCCCAAATCGGCCATTCACTAAAATCAGAACAGAAATTCAAAGCAGAAAAATTGAAGAAGAAGATAAACCAACACAAGATTGTTTTAGGAGAAAATCAATTTCATTCAACAACTCCGTAAACAAGGTGATCGATTATTTCATAAAAAATTCTCATATACCTAGGGTTAGAAATCATATTTTTTAGAGAGAAAAAACTGTGGATGACCAAAAAAAGGGTTTACTATATCTTAATGGAGAAAATTTGATTTTTTTTACTCACTAATTTCTGTTAGAAATCCGAAGTTTCGAATTGTAACTATACTTTGAGCATTATTCAACTACTTGGATGTTCTCTATTTATAACTGCTGCCTATTCAACTTCAAAATAGTAGATTTTCGATTGTCTTGGTTTATGCATGTTATGATTTTGGTTTTAGCTTAATATATATTATCTTTGTGTATAAAATCATTTCATCGCAAACACTTGCTTTTTTAAACATCTTATTCCTGATTAATGTTTTGCTATTGTTTTTGTTAAATGCATGTAAGGATTAATGATTTTTATGATTTCTATTATTCTTCTAAATCCAGATCGGAAGATGAGAAACCCAATATTTTTTTTTCCTTTGGTTCCAGGCAATTGCAGAAACTGTCTGGTATGTATACATTGAATCTTTGCCTCATTAACGTTTATGTTTTAAGGATTTGTTTTTTGCCAATCATTGTTTAAACTGTGTCATGCAGACTATCCCAGACGAGTTCTATAAGAGGCATATACTTGGAGTGACCAATGTTACAATCGGTGTACTCACTTCTGATTTAAGAGTAGAAGATTTTCCAATCAAACGTGTTGGTGATAGGCTAACTGAAGGTTGGAGACGGTTCTTCAAAGCTCATGCATTAGATGCTTTCGATCTTCTTATTTTTGAGTATCGTGGAGGTGCTGATTTCCATATGATACACCGGTTTGGACCAAACTGTTGTGAAATCACTAATGCAAATACAACACCTCAAATGGAGACTGGAGAATCTAGCTCGAGTAAGTTTTATTCACTTATTTTAGAGACATGTTCTTCACTCTTACAAATATTTTAACTAATAAATAAATTATATTTGAAGGAAATGAGGAGAAGTTTGTTACCTTAAAGGTCACCAGTGACTGCCTCAAATAAAGCAGAATCGTAAGTTATATCTTTCGTATTTTGTTTATTGTTACATGATCCATTTATTTTCTTCATTTTGCAGTATCTTCCAAAAGTCCTTTGTGGATGCAAACAATTTAAAGGATGCTGCAGGGAGCACCATAGTGATGGTCAATAATGCATGAGAGAAATGGTATGTTGAGCTTGCATTCCATTCTTATAGCGACAGTCGACGTATACTTTTGAGTTTCGGCTTAAGAGAGTTTTTGTTGCCAAACAATGTCAATGTCAACCAAACAATCGTTCTTCAACTTTTCTGGAAAAGTTCAATTGCTCCTGGCTTCAAACTCTTCTCTAAAAATGATTGAATTTGGCTAATTCACTATCCATCCTATGTTGTAATTTCCTTGCCTTTTTGACAAAACTTATGTTTCTGGATATTTTTTGCTTTCCCAAGTGTGTTTAATTATAATTATATTAAGGTTTCTGTTAGGACATCTTTCAATGGTAAGTACATACATTAATATTATAACTTAACAAACGATTTAGGAGAATTTTAGCCAATTAGTCTTTATATTTCTACTTACAATTGTACCTACTACTACTACCACTACCATTCTACTATCTACTTTTATAAGACAATTTATTGACTAAGAAAAATATCAAAATCTCTTAGATTTCGAATTTGGAATTACTTCCCGAATGTAATAATAAGTTAACAAATTATACAATATTACCTAATACGAAAATAAGATATTCTTGCCATTAAATGGAAGATACTATATTCTTGGCTAATATCTAAACAATAAAATTTTCTGTATAATTTATGTGGTCGATATTAGTAAACTAAATATTTGAAAAAAAATTATTATCACTAAAAACCATAATATCACAGTACTATATATTTGATATTCTCTTCTCATTACTATCAATTTCGTACCCGGTTTGCTAATGGAAGCTATAGGTACATTTGACAACTCTTTATATTCCATACTTTTTTGGTTTCTGTTGAACAAGTTTTACTATTTTTATTAACAATTCTAATTTTTTTACAGACTCTTCCAAACGTTCTACTGATTCTATGGAAATTTTACCTATTGTTCTTCCTTGTGCACAAATTGTTTTCCACGAAGATGTCAGTTTTGCTTCTCAAGAAATAAAAGATAAATTTCGGGCATGGATGAAATGCAATCAAGTTCATCTTCAAGCAAGAAGTCTTTTATATTCAGAAATAACAACTCAGTTTGTGTGGGATAAAATTAACCTTCAGTGGAAACCCCGAATACAAGTTAAACCACGATTATGTTGTTTACCGGTATATGCAGAAGAAATTGGAGAACTATATTATTTACGATGTCTGTTGGATGTAATGAGGGGACCATGTGACTATTTGGATCTAAGTACGATTAACAATGTTGTTTATGACACATTCTGAGATGCATGGTTTACCCTTCAAAATATTGAAGGTGCCTAATTTATGTTCGATTATCTTAATCATCTACTTAATTATCTATTCAAATAATGGTTGTGTTTCTTCTAAATAATAAATAATTCATCGTTCTTGATTTTCTTTTTTATTGTTAGTTTCTCTTTCTATAAATTTTTGCTTCATTTACCATTTCTATAGTTTCAAATACTCTACTACATGTGAACCTACTTATTAAATTAAGCTAAAAATCCTTCATAAATTATGCTATAGTTTCAAATACTCTACTACATGTGAACCTACTTATCAAACTAATATTCCATATAGGCTAATTTAGTTCTGACATAACAATTCGGAAGAGGGTATACTATTAAAGCCCAAATAATTATGGCCCATTTTTGGATCCATGAAGATGAAACGATACCAAATTCTTTAAGTCGTTCTAATTTTTCCATAAATCGGTTAAACTCACAGGCGATTGACTAATTTCTTCAATTCAATCTTCGCGCTGCCAAATATTGTGACGATAAATTGGTTGTTTGTGTTTAACCAACATCTCATTCGACAAGGTAAACTTTAATTTTGGAGTAGAACTATATTTGAAATTAGGGTTTATCTTTATGTAATTTTCTGATCTATATTTAGATAAACAGAGTATTCGAGATCAAAGAATAAGTACTCATCGATTTTGCTAATCTTTTTCAAGTTTATATTTTACAGTAGACTTTATGGTTTCGTCAACTTTCCAAATCGTTCTTTATTTTTAGATGAGGTCTATTTCATTTGATTTTTCGTACATGTATTGATGATTTTGATTTATATAACATTATATTAGCTTTCCAGACCAAATCAGAAGATGACAAACCCTCGGTTTTTCAAGCATATGATTTCAAACAAATGTAGAAAGAGTATGGTATGTAATTTCAGTTCTTTTTCTTATTGTGATTATTTTATATAAAGCTTTTATTTAATGCTATCATTTTTTACACTTTATGTTGCAGACTATCCCAAAAAAGTTCTTCAGAACAAATATACTGGGAAAAACCGATGTTACGGTCGGCAAACTTACATCTGATGCAAGGCCAGAAGAGTTTCCTATTAAACTTCTTGGTGATAAGCTTACAAAATGATGGAAACGGTTCTTTAAAGCAAATGCACTAGAGGATGGTGATTTTTTAATTTTTGAGTATCGTGGAGGTGCCAATTTTCATATGTTACAACATTACGGACTGCATTGCTGTGAGATCACATATGAAAATACTATTCATCTGGAGACAGGAGAAGCAAGCTCGAGTATGTTTTTTCTCTTATTTCCGAGACACTTTCTTCATCCATTCTAATATTTTGACTAATAAGAGCATAATTTTTAAGGAACGGAAGACAAGTTTGTTACTTTAAACGTAACGAGTGACAGCATCAAATGAAGCAGAATCGTAAGTTTTTTCTTTGATTTTTGGTTTCACATATTTTTGCCTGATCCATACTGAATCATTTTGCAGTATCTTCCAAAGTCCTTTGTGGAGGCAAATGAGTTAAAGAAGATTGCGGACAACACCATATCGATGGTCAATGATGCGGGAGATATATGGTTTGTTGAGCTTGCATTTCATTCTTATAGTGACAGGCGACGTATTCGTTTGAGTGGCGGCTTAAGAGAGTTTTTGCTGGCAAACAACGTCAAGGCCAAGCAAGCAATCGTACTACAAATTTTCTGGCAAAATGACTCCACTCCTGTCCTCAAACTCCTCTCATGCAGAAATGTATGAATTGGTCAAACCCATGACTGATCCTCTGTTTGAATTATGTTTTATTTTGACAAAAACATATGTTTAGTGCTATGCTTTGTCTCTTTCTTGAATTTATACTATATTTTATTTGGTTTATTACACCAGTCAATTTGAAGCATTATTTTCAATTTCGATTTCTATCTCAACGCAATAGTAACCAAACGCTAATACTATTGAAATATCTAACAAATTTTAATATAAATATAATACAATTCTACTATAATAGAAACAAATATATATTCAGCATTCAACTAATTATACATTTTATCCACTAACTTACATCTTCTCATCTATATAACTAACTATTATTATATTCGAATGAAACATTTGTCTTAATACAAAAAATGAAATTCGTCGACCCAAAAATATTCACCGGGCGAGTCATCTAGTATTTAGTTATTTACGAAAGATAAAGTTTAGTTAAAACCAAAAATATTCTTATCATTCAATGCAAGTGATCTGAAAATACTTTTCGGTTTACTGTTCACGGAGATACTTTTCAACAATGTATGTCACGGTTTATCAGAAAACATAATTTATTGTTAATTGTTATCTGCTCATTGACAGAAATTTTGTGTTAACAATGTTATTTTGTTAACTCAGTTATGTTATATGTGTTTATCATACATTCATTTGCTTGAATTAATTGTGTTTATCTAGATAAACCATAAACCCTGAACCTTAAACCCAAAATAATAAACCCTAAACCTTAAACCGTAAACCCTAAACACTAAACTCTAAACCCTAAACCCTAAACCCTAAACATTAAAGTTTAAACCCAAAGGTAGACACGCGAGACTCAAAATCTCGTGCTAAAAAGCGTGGAGGTTCGAGTCCTCTTCAAGGCATAATATTGAAATGGAATAAGTTCGGCAGCGGATCGCGAAATCTTGGCGATCTTCTCTATCTAATGAATGGGGAGGGGGAGTCCGCTTTGAAATCGTCCGCCCTGCGCCCCGCAGTATATGATTCAACAGGAATGTAGCAATCTGAGACCAGATACTTTCTTGTATGGCTGGTTGAGGAGGAAGGTAGTTTCTCGCGAGCAATATAATAGAAGTATCTAGTACACTCCTCGCTAATCGAATCTGATCAGTCAAAATCTACGAAGATAGAATTTGGTCTCAACCGCTTAATGCAAGACAAGCTAACTAATTCGGAAGAAAATCCCGACTGAGTGAGCGCAACGAGAGAACAGAAGAAAGAGGCCTTTCAATGAGGAGATAGGAGGCTAACTAAGCGGAAATCTTATTCGTTCTTTCCAAGAAGTTACAAAGAAACAAAAACATAAGTTGTTCTCTGCAACTCATAATTCTTAAACCTTAAACACTAAACCCTAAACCCCAATGCCTAAAAACTAAACCCTATACACTAAACCCTAAACCCTAAAGCCTAAACCCGAAACACTGAACCCTAACCCCTAAAACAAAAAAAAACCTAAACCCTAAACACTAAAGCCTAAAATTTAAACACTAAACCCTAAACCCTAAAACAAAACAAAAAACTAAACACTAAAGCTAAATCCCAATTCAAATTTGAAAATATCAAGTTAACCCACTCATCATATCAAAAGTATTGATATAATTGTGTATCATACAATAAGATTATCGTGTAAACTCAATGTAAGAGATAAAAATGTAAATATATACTCATTATCGTGTTAACCAAATTATCATATAATTAAAAAGTGTGTTGTTGCGTAAACAACTTTGTTATCGTAGTTATTTTGAAATGTATATGAATAACTTATAAACTAACTCAGTTATATGTTATTACACATGTGTGATAACTGAGTTGGTGTGGACTGTTCATCTTCTTCTTCATGAACATTCATTGTTCATCCCCTCAATGGTCATCCCGTAAAAATCTTTTCACCACTTCACCATCTTCCAACCTCACCATCATCTATTATTTAATAATTACAAATTCAATTCTAATTGATTTTTGTGAGTGAACAGTGGTATATGAGATAGTTTTAATTTTGCTATTATCGGTTGCTACCAATTACAATTTCCCTTCTTCTTCTTCTTCTGATTGATTTTTTTTTGTGAGTGAATAGTGGTAGATGAGATAGATTTAATTTTGCTATTATCGTTTACACCAATTACAATTTCCCTACATTGATTCCTAATTTGTTATGGGTATTGATTTTATTTATTTGTTATGGATTTTAATTTAACTAATTTGATGTTACTTTTTTATTTGATTTCTTCAAATAGAGTCACAATTTTTTTATTTTGGGAGTGAGAGAAGAAAAAATAAGAGGAAGATGAATAAAAAAAAATATAAAACTACATGTGGTTTAGCTCAGGCCTGAGCAAAAAAAACTGGAACCGGCGAACTAAACCGAAACCGACGAACTAAACCGAAACCGACCAAATTTTTTTGTTCGTTTCCAGTTCCGGTTCCAGTTCTGGTTCCGGCCAAAATACCCATTGGGTAGTGAAATTGGGGAACCACAGGTATCGGTTTGGTTCCTGTTCTTACCTGGAAACCGATATGAGGAACCGATTACCCGAACATACGTATACACTTATATATATAGTATATGATTTATTCGTATTTCGGGTATTTATTAATTTTTGGGTATTTTTTTACATTGCGGATTTCGGGTTCAAATATTTTTTCATTTCGGGTATTTTATTTACATTTCAGGTAATTTGCTGACATATCGGATTTCGATTCATGTATTTTTAGTCATTTCGAGTATTTTTACTACATTTCGGGTAAAATTTTGACATTTCTGGTGCAAAATACCCGGAACCGATAAGACTCGAAAATTTTCGGGTATTTTAAGGTTTCTCAACTTCAACACATGAACCGGCCCAGAACCGACGATAACTGAACCGAACCGAAAAATAATAGATACCCAATGGATCCTAAATCTCTATACCCAAAATACCCGGAACCGAACCGACTACCCAATATCCCAGGCCTAGTTTAGCTCACTTAAACAACATAACTTTTTAAAATTGTGTTGTTTTTTATTTCTCCCAAAACAAATGTGTTTCACATTCCATGATATTTACAAACGATGTCTTGTTATTCATACATGGACGTTCTATATAGCAGTTTAATTGTGATTTTGAAGATTGGCCTGTATTTAATAGGAATGATGTGTTGATCTGGAATTTGTGATCATCTCAAGGATTTTATTGCAGAAAACATTTAATTTAATGAAGTGGAGTTTGTGATATAAAAAAAATCCTTCAACAAAAGTACAAATCCACGATTTATTAATGAGTAATTTCGGCCTATGTTCCAAAATCGACCCATATTTAGGTGTATGACCATGGGTGTTTTTTCTATATGACAATTATACCTCTACTCCTTAGTTGAAGTATCCTGCACACGTGATGAGTATTTTATTTTCTTCTATCTCTTCTCTTTCCATTAACTTTTTGTCTATTAACTTTTCCCTCTCTCTTCATTATCTTGAAGAATAATCTTTACGGAAACACAACATCCGTAGACGAAAGAGGCCCAGCTGCAAGAGTAAAAGTAAGCAACCATAGGATTTTTTTTCCTTTTTCCTTTACGATCCTCGATTTCAAGAGGCAAATCGATTTTCAGGCTTTCTAGGGTTGAATCGATGTTCTTAGTATCTCGTTGAAAAATTGTAACTTCCGTCCCAGATCTGTTGATTTCTTTTTGATTTTGTAAGAGTCCTTACGTTAAGAGATCTATCAATTTGTTTTTCTCTAATTGTTAATGTGAATCTTGTTAGATCATCGTTTCAATCATTTAATGGAGAGAAGATATGTTGAGCTATATCTCAAATTCATATCTATGAGCTAAAATTCATGTTTTTTTTTCTTATTTGGACATGTAAATCAGAGTTAAAGTTGTAATCTTTACGCAAATACATATACGAGAATATATCATTATTTTGTATAAAATATCATATGTATCTAAAATGTTAACAACACTAAATAAAATGTTAATGACTCAAAATAAAATCTTAGCGCCCCAAATGTTATCAGATATGCAAGTCTAAATAATATATATTCAAAATGTTAGCAGCACCAAATAAAATCTTAGTGTCCCAAAATAAAATGAACGATACAAATCCAAAATATCACATGTATCTAAAATGTTAGCAGCACCACTACTCATTGCTATACTTTTTTTCTTTATCTATATTAGTTACTATTAACATCATCTTCTTATTAAAAAAAGTTTGGTTTTTCTTAGAAAGACGAGGATCAAATCTCTAAAAAATTTGTGGATTGCTTTACCTTATTTGATTGATTTCTTAGAGAGAGAGAGAGAGAGAGAGAGAGAGAGAGAGAGAGAGAGAGAGAGAGAGAGAGAGAGAGAGAGAGAGAGAGAGAGAGAGAGAGAGAGAGAGAGAGAGAGATAGGGGTATTATAGTCTTTTTCTAACTACAAAATGGTTTTAAAAAACTTTTGGTTATCTACCTAGTTTTTACCCCATTTGTATTTTCTAGCTTTTTTGTCAACTTTGAAATTTCATTAAAAGTTTTGAGTCTACAAGATCGGCAAAAGACAAGCTTTTCCAATAAACAAAGCCGGAGGACGACAAGATGTCCCCAAAGTACAAAGCCCAAACAAGGGAGGTTCAGACACAAACCATACTAAGCAGAAAAACTACAATAAGAAAGAATTACCAACAATCGATGTGGAGTTTGAGAGAAACTAGTCATTTAGCATTAATATCTTCAGAGATTGGAGATCTGCAGACATCTTAAACCATCGCTTCCAATCTATTGAAGCCAAAAGAGTTCAGATGCACCAAATCCACTCGGAAACCGCTCTGACCCTTCCTAAGGTTTCGGAATCCGCCTGCAGCAACTAACACTACTCAAAAGCACATGAAATCGAGGTAATCCCAGACTATGAACAGAGAACCAGAGTCGATAACATCAGAAATAAACAAAAGAGACTCGTCGCTGCGCCAAAGCTTCAGCACCTGCCGGTGTAAAGATTGCAGCTGGAAAGCAGAAGCTACCGCTCTTGTACAGCTTCTAGATCCGTCAACTCAGGTCAGACTCATAAGACCTAGGCATAAGTACCAGCAAAGACCAGATAGGACCTAAGACTAAACCATCTAAACCGATAGACCAAAACCAACCGAGCAAAATCAAATTCGGAAGAAGAAAACGGGATACAAGCACGAGGTCCACCTATAATCAGAAATCCGACAAAGATCAACCGACGCATCAAATCACACAGCATCACAGGACCGACGTTGTAGATCCGCCTGTTCGCGGATCCGAAAACCAACCGCCTTCATCGAAACATTGTCCCATATGCCCCTATCTGTCAGAAACTAATCCACTATACCCTCCATTAATCTGTAATGCCCCTCCTTTTAATGAAAGGACGAAAATACCCTTTAGCTTTTTGAAATGAAAATTCACTGCTTCTATGTATTTGATCTCGATGCCCCTATATTGTCCCATTATTACTAGTATTACCCGGTATTACTCGGTATTACCAGTATTACCGGCACTTGTAGTAGTATTGGTATTACCAGTACTACCAGTATTACCGGGTATTACTCGGTAATATCAAGTTGGTAATACTGGGTAATACCGGGTAAAACCCGGTAATACCAGGTATTACCACGTCCAAGGGATTCGAACCATGGGCGCGCGTCGCACACATGTACGCGTGTGAAGCTCCTACCACTGAACTACCGTGTTTTTCGACAACCACTATCCGATTTAATTACATTTAACCCTTACAATCACTCATTAAGGGTAAAATTGTCATTTCGACAATTAAAAATATAACAGGGGCATTTCAGATTGTTGATGGAGATATAGGGGCATATGAGATTATGTCTCGCCTTCATCCCTGAGCAAGAAACGAACCACGAAACCCGGCTACCGTAGACCACGCCTCATCGACGCGCCACCACGAACGACACCAGATACTCGTACAAACCACCAACGGCGGTTAAAAGAGGAGGAAGACGGAGAGCTCAACGGCGAGGATAGCCGACTAGACGACACCTACGAACCAAAACAAGGAAAGGAGACAAAGCTAAGCCTCCAGCGGCGACGAGAAGCGCCGGCCGCCGGAGGAAAGCAGATTTGCAAGTGTTTGGCGGCGACCTCGAACACAGCGTCTGGGAGGAATTTTTTTTTTTTTCCTAGCTAATTGACTCTTTATTAATTTTATTAATTTCTGGTTGCAAAATCCAAAAAATATAGGAGTATATTGCTTTTTTAAGACAACGAAAATCTAAATTAGATTTTTAAAAAAATATGCAGAAAAGCTGAGAAATCTCGCTGTCCTTTTGCTTCAGTCTGATATTTTCTGACCTGAGGAAGAAGTAGAAGAAGCGATGGGTTTCGTCCTAATTTCTTCTTGTCCCCCGTCCTCGCTCGTCCTCGTCTCTCAGCTTCACGAGGTCTGTCTTCGTTCTTGTCCTTCTTCCAAAACTGTTAATATGTTTGTCTTTCCAATCTCTTAACAATGCTCTGTTGTCGGTGGTCACAATTTTTTGTATCAATTAGTTCTCCGCCGGAATTAAAAGCAATGAAATTTCCGTTCGTCATCAAATTTCTCCGACCCGTAGAACCCTAGTTGCGAAACCATGTTGTTTCAATCTCCCTGAAGAACCTATTCTCTCGGAGGCTCTTAAGGTACTCTTATCCCAATTACGTTCCTTAAACTCGTGATTTTCTTTCGAAATCAGATAAAGTTTATGATGCAGATTAGTAAATGTTATCTGTCTGATGACAGAATTGACTATGTGTCAGTAATATATATACTTGCGATGAGTTTGTATACCAATTCTTGATGTGTTTTTTGCCATGCTTGTGTGTTCTTGAATGCTTTCCTTTATCACATATATCCTTGCTTGTGTTTCAATGTTGATGGCTTCACTTTAGGAGCCAATTGCATTTTTCGGTGGGATGTTTGCTGGACTACTAAGACTCGATCTAAACGAAGAACCGCTCAAGGAATGGGTGACAAGAACAGTTGAAGCCTCAGGTATTACAGAAGAGGAAATCAATGCAGATGGGATGGTCTCGAATGAAGAAGAATCTCCTCAACAGATAGAGATTGAATGAGTTATGCGTTTATCATTGTACTTTAGATCGCAGTGATATGATGGTTCTGCAGTTACTGTGTTTACCATCAGCAAAGAAAAATGTAGGTTACCTTGTGTATGTGTGTGTTGTTTATGTAAGAAGAAACAGAAACCCAAAGAAGATTTCACTCGGAAAAACCAAGGCTTTCATCTTGATTGGTATCTTGCTCTAACGAAGGTTACTCGACTCTTATGTCCAACTTCGATAGTTAAATTAGGCATGTCTTATTCACATTCGGAGATGAGTTGATAGGAAGATATAGGAGTTGATAAGCGGAAAAGATGGGATTAGGAACGAAAGGGGCCGTGATCAAAACTAAGATAGTGGTCATCTTATAATAGAACCGAAAGATATTACATTGACTCTGTATATAATCCATAGTCTTAGTCTCAAATCAAAAATAAGTAAACTTTAAAACTGTGATATTTGTGTTTATACATCGTCAATCTTTCGTGTTGTGCGCAGCTACAGTCACTTTTTTTTATGGATAATCAGATTCTTGTACTGAATCCAGATTAATCTCTGCCAGTACGTAAATTATGTAAGTGACCATATATAGGCATACAAAGAAAATCGTTCCCACCGATGAATTGATTATTAACCACAGATTTTCACTCCTTTTTACCAGGAGACACATGGTTGAGCAAAACCATGATTTGTTCTACCTTATTGGTGCTACTGGTTTGGGGCTATCGCTGACTCTTCACGCTTTTTGGCACTTGGTGTTGTTGAGGACAATCTGGTTTACTCATGTATTAGGTAGCCCTACTGATGTTCTTGATTTGCATTATTCGTCTGCAGGACTCTGTTACGGAATAATGTCCGAGAAGGACTAAAGGTATGATGAACGTAAGAAGGTCCGTTTGGACATTTTGTAAAGTATCTTGTTCGATTAAGCCATTTTTCCTAAGATCAAATAAGAACATTTCATACAAGGCCAACTTAGCGACTAATCTGATACATTCATTTCTCTCGAGTGAGAGAGAACTTCACTTTTCATGGAATTGGGGATCGATTGGCCTGCCCTTATCTTGGAAATATGTATTTACAGAGTGGTCTGATGTCTGATGAAGCAAAACTGGTGTTGCTAGGAACATGGATGGCACTCTTTGTAGTATTTGCTGGAAGAACACTCAGCCTATAAAGGTACATTTGTTGCTCGAATAGGCGAGTATCAAAGGGGTCTTGCTATTTATACACGCTATAATAATACTAATAATCTTCAATCTGGTTTGGTTGTTGAAGGATGATCTCGGGATAAATCTTTTTTCATGTTCATGGCTCTTTCGGAAGATGAGAAGAAGGTTGTAGTTGATGTGGATCCTAAAACCCACACTCAAGGTTTAGAGTGTTTATGCGAGTACATTTATGAAAAGATGGGATAGACTCTTGAATGAACCGTAATCAAAATAGGCTAAGAATAGTGAAAAGTGGATTTGTATTGATTTGAATATAAGGACACGAAGAACTCGAGCTACAAAGCGATTACAAGTACTTAGTGCTAGGTTAAATGTGTTAAGAATCCGATGATCCCTTGCAAGTCGTTGGAGCTTCCCTTTTATAGCTTATCTCCTGTCAACCGTCTTCCTTAATCTCCGGGATCAGCTCCAACGATCAGCATAATCTTCGGGATCCTCTGTTGGACTCGATCTCCTCCTCCTCTGCTGACGGATCGTGGGTAGTTCAAGCCGTCACCTGCCGAGCCGCACTTCAGAGTCGGAGTTAAATGTCTGAGCCATTCGACTGAAGATCCGGCCCCTTTTCTAGTGGATCGGGCCTTGTTATGACACGTATGGGCCTTGCCCTCAGGCCCAGGATGCGGTCTTATCTAGCTAATTTTACTGGAGGGAAATTGAGCCCAAACATTTGCCCACAGCCCTTTAAGCGAGCTTCCGAGCTTGAAGGGCGGAGTATTTCTGCGAAAGGCTCGCAGTTTTCTTCGGATAAAGTCGAATCTGGGCGTTTAATTTTTTTTTAGAGATACTCGGGCGATTCATCTTCTCGCATGCACCGTTGGATGGCGCGTCAATCAAGATCTTGCCAAAACGAATGGCTGAGATGAAGGTGCGACGTTTGTCACGTGTAGTCGCGGCGCGTGAGAAGTACCCTTGAGATCTGACAGTTGCGATTTGGTAGATTTGAAAAGATTTGTGGAGTCCCGAGGCCACGCAATTATGACGGCTTTATAATCCATCTCTTCGTGAACCCACTCTCCAAGATATAACCGCCGATCTTAAGGTAACTCATCCACTCTCTCTTTTTTATAGCGACTGCTCTTCTTTTATTTTCACGCTTTTCTTGTTTAGTTTTTCTATCTTTTTTTCATTGATAAACCGTTTACTCAAAAATTCCGACCGATGTCAAAATCTCTAAACGTCGTGGTTAAGAAGGAGAAGCAAGCAGTCGAGGAAGAAGAATTCGCTCATCCGGATCCGATTACGAAGCCAGAAGACATTGAGAGTCTGTACTCTACGTATGGGGTCCCAAGGACGGTAAAGCTGAAGCTCCTTCGTTCCGGAGACACGCCATAGTCGGTCAGGCCAGGCTATTGCTGTGCATACAAGGCCTATTTCGAGAGCTGCGGCCTGGTTTTTCTGATTCCTTGGCTCCAGCTAGATGTGCTGGGCAAGCTCGGGATAGCGCTTTGATAGGTCTAAAGTTTTAATCTTATTCTACTGCAAGTGCACAGTTATACAATTATAGTATAAAAGGTATCGAATCCCACATAGAATCTAGACTCTTGCGATAGATTGTAGAATTTCAGGTTAAGCTAGGTGAAACAGTTGAAAGCAGTAAATCTGAGCAGCAGAAAAGTAAATAGATCGGTTTGTAAATCATAAGGCGAAGGCGTCAAGTCTAGGGAGTTCTCAAGAAATCAGGAACACATGCAATCAATCAATCGGGATCTAATTAAGAACTGTTCTAGAACTGGAATCACGGAAGTATAAGAAGCCAACTTTCGTTGCGAATCCTATCTATGTCTAACAACCTAGCAAGCCAACTTTCGTTGCGAATTCTAGAGTTCTAACAAGCATTAATCTCAAGTTCTTTCGTTCACAACTCCTCTAAACCAAATTTATTTGCGAGTAGATCAAATTGCTCATCTAGGTTCTTTATAGCTAATTAACCAACTGTCGTTGTGGAAATCAACCTAACATCATAAATCTGGATAGCTACTTCAGATTTAGCATTAAGAACAATCCTAGATGAAGAACTAACAGATATGAATCCCTACAGATTGATCAATCCTATAATTCCATGAAATTCCCTGTTAGAATCCTTAAACCTAACTGGTAAACTACCCAGACATAATCATCGAAACAGAAGATATCATGAATAGAAAAGCAAATAGCATATAATAGAATAAAGAACTGGGGTTCAAAATCCTCTCTCTTTCAAGAACAAGATCAGCCCCTAACTCTCTGAAGGTAAAATAAGGTGTAGCCTAAACAATGGCTTAAAAACCCTAATATAATGATCTAATCACGGCTGGGGCTTCTTTGTAATTATGAGAAACTTTTGGGCCAAGTTGCAATTTCCACAAGTCTTCATTAAAGCGCTGAGAATTTGTTTGATCCGCGTCTGCATCGATCGACACCAAAGATGCATCGATCGACACAAGTATCAAATATCGACAGTAAACTCATCTCTCGGCCAAATGCTCCAAAATGCTCCAGAATGCGCCATAATGTCCAAATCCGCTCCAAACGTGTCTAGACCTGAAAACATAGATAATAGGACTCCAAAGGACTCTAAAAGACTCGATAAGAAGACATATACCATGGTTAAAAACCGTAAAATCCATGGTATATCAACTCCCCCACACTTAGCTCTTGCTTGCCCTCAAGCAAGTAAAGAACCAAAGTATAAGAAAAGAGGTTTGAAAACACAGAAACTCATTTCGTCCTAAGAACATTTGCATTCACATTCACTTAGTAAGCCACTGAAAACTTTCCTACATGACTCAAGACCACAATATACTTCCCCCACACTTAGCAATTGTCCCAAGTAAACTCCACAATCAAGTTAGGACATTCAAGTTCACCACACCAGTCTCTGTATACAATTAGGTGCAGTCTCACAGAGGGATTATCGAATCAAAGGACACATGGACTCAACCTATTCAGTATCTGACCACCAAACTGTCGGTTTCTGATTTCTTTCTTTTCCCTTTCTCCCTTAGCACTGATTTTTCCCCACTGGGTATCATTTTATTTTTTCAATCAGTGTTCTTCCCTTTTATTGGGGTTTAACTTTGGATATTTCTATGGATACACAGGAGGTAATAGGGGTCTCTACCACTCCCGTGACCACTTCGAAGCTACTAGCTTATCCTCGGTTTTTATCTCTTTTTTTATTTACTTTCAAGAGAGGGGAAGATCAGAAACCATACTTAAGAACAGGATCACAGGCTGTGTCAAACACATCAAAGGAATCCGACCCAAAGATTACCAAGCCCTTAAGTGAGAAATTAAATTCAAGATTAAGCGCGAGACTAGTGATGGATCCTCTGAATACCTGGTTAGATATGGGTGTCCTTGGTAAGTTGATCTGTTTGGGGTTTTCTAACAGTCATAGAGGTCCTGCAAGTCTGTCCAATGGTCACTTATTTCCTGTTCCAACGAAGAATTTCCTTGAGAAATCATAGTTTCATACAAATTTTGACTCAATAAAATAATTTTGAACTGACTCTAAGAAAACAAAAGTGTGTGTCAGTAGCTACCTCCCCCACACTTAAACTACACTGTCCCCAGTGTGTCAAGCTCAGGATTGGCGAGAAAATGCGGAAATAAGAGAATCCGAAAAGAGTCATAACAATTACTGTTCGTCGCCCTGTGTCGATCGATGCCATTAGGGTGTCGATCGATGCAAGGCGATTGCGTCGACCATAAAACCATATATCGCAACTGTGTCGACCGATGCACAACGTGTGTCGATCGACACAGTGTGATTCTGTCTTTTTCTTACGCCTTTGAACACACAAAAACAGAAAAATTAAAAACACCAAATCAAAACGAAAAACAAAAACAAAAATGAACCTAACAGTGGTTGCCTCCCACTCAGCGCTTGTTTAAAGTCAGTAGCTTGACTATGGATAGGAGATCGGACTTATGGGGGATTCAACAGAGACTTTGAATGTCTCTGTGAATGTCTCTTCAGCCAAGGTGGCGTATAAGCTTTCGGATCATGAGATATCCCAAGGAATGAGCGAAGAGAACCAGGGTGGGAGCGAAGCGAGGGTGGGATACTGCGTTTTCCTGCATTCACAGCTTTGTGATTAGGAGGTTTGAGCTTAGAAGGATCATACCTTTTCTTTGTTGGATGGGAGAGATCTGGAGCTTTCTGCTTAAGAGTAGTTGCAGGATCAGAAGATGTTAGAGCAAGTTCAGAATGAACTGCCATCTTCTCTTCTCCAATCTCAGTCTCTGGTTCCACTTCCACACTGAAGCTTTGTCCATCAATGGTGGATTTCTGCAGCTTAGCCATCTTGAACTCCAAAGGTTGATCTCCCAGGTGGAGAGCAATCAAACTCTGTCTCGCATTAATTACAGCTCCAACAGTAGCTAAGAAAGATCTACCAAGCAGCAGAGGATCATCGGGCTCAATAACTCCTTCTGGATATCTCTTTGATCGATCGGCTAGGACAAGAGCAATCCTAGTGGGCTGGAAATCCATCAGTCCCAATCTCACAGCCACAGAGTATGGCATGAGATTCACACTTGAGCCAAGATCACACAAAGACCTCTTGAATCTGTCTTTGTAGATAGAACAGTCTAACATAAAACCCCCTGGATCCTTTAGCTTCTCAAAAATCCTACCGTGAATAACAGCGTCGCACACTTCATAGACCATCAAGACACCTTCTTCTTCAGTCATGTTACTAGAAATTACGTCTGTAACACATCTCCTTACCATAGGAATGTTCTTAACAGCATCAATCAATTGGTCTTCAGTTAGCTTATCTCTCATCATCTTCATACACTTGTCTAACTGAATCTCTTGCTTGGACTTCTTAGGAAAATGAATCTTCGGTTTGTAGACTCTTTCTACTGCTTCTATCGGCTTCTCTACAGAAATTGGCTGCTCACGCCCATGGTTTCGATCAATGCTAAAGTGGTGTCGATCCAAGCTAACACGATTCGAGAGCTGTGTCGACTGATGCGGATGTGTGTCGATCGACAAAGAGTCTGCAGCTCGAGAATGTCTCGGATTTTCCAGCTCTGATCCCTTTAAATCCAAATTCTGATAAGCTTTAACTTCTGTCAAAGCTGCCTTAACATGTTCAGTCTGCATACCGGCTACCACTTGCGTCATTCTAGCATCCAGATTGTCAACTCTGCTTGTCAAAGTCTCCAATTTTCGACTCAGATCCTGATACATCTTATTATGTCCAAGAAGTAGTTGCTCAAGCATGGACTCAATCTTTGTTTGCTCATTGGGTGGGGAGGCTTGGTGAGGTGAATAGTCATAATCATTCGATCTCGGAGCTTGTCTCTGTTGACTTCTATATATCTGTCCATGATAATCAGCTCCATCTAGATAATTCACCTCTGCAAACTCTCCAGCTACTGCATCAGGTCGGATTTGCCTCTTCCTAACTAGGATGATGTGGACAAAATCAATCTTGTCCCTCATCTCAGCTATCTGCAAGCTATCATCTTTGCCACCAGATCTCTGCCTTTCCTTGTCAGCATTCTTGACACTATTGCTAGTTATCAAGTTCTCAATAAGCTCTTTAGCTTCCTCTGGAGTTTTGGTATAGAAGTTCTCAGTGCTTGCTGCATCCATAGCTTTCTGATACCAAAAATCCAAGCCTCTGAAAAAGGCACATAAAAGCTGCACTTCAGAGAAACCATGGTGTGGACAATCTCTTTGGTACCTCTTGATTCTCATCCAAGATGCCTTAAAAGACTCTGTAGGTTCCTGCTTGAATGTCAAGAGGTCATGTCTAAGCTGTTCGGATCTAGCATCATCATAAAAGTGTGTAAGGAACTCCTTTCTGACTGCATCCCAAGTGGTCAAAGATCCTGGCGGTAGTTGTTTCAACCAGTAAGCTGCTTCTCCTTTAAGAGAGAATGGGAAGAGCTTACAGAAAAGATAATCTAAAGAGACTCCCTCAGCCTTGATACTGCTAGCCAATTCCTCGAATGTGTCTATATGATCCATAGGATGCTCACTAGAAAGACCATGGAACTGATATTGTCCAACCAATGCATAGTACTCTGGTTCCAGCCTGAACTCAGCTCTGGTAAATGAAGGTGGACGAATCGCAGACCGATTAGCATATAATAGATCCGGTCTGTTATAGTCAGCAAGTGTCTTCTCGCGACCAGCCTCTTGTTGTGCATGTTCCGCGCCCACGGAAACATCAAGTATGATGGGGTTTCCTTCCCCATCGAGTTTTTGACCCTTCGCGTTGCATATGTGACCCTTCTGGTCTCGTAAAATGTCGTTCTCGCCGCGAATCAGAATCACAGGCTCCATTGAGAAAAACCTGCTAAATGCTCAAGCTCTCGGTATCACTGATTTCGCTTTGTGTCGACCGATGCAAGAAGAGCGTTGATCGATGCAATGCGAAAAATGTGTCGATCGACACACAGGACCGTGTCGATCGATGCAGGGCGATTACAGGCGTAACTGAAACGCAAGAAAAAGAAAAAAATTAGTAACCAAAAACAAAAACGAAAAACCTAGTATAAACCCTAAGTTCAAATCTATCGAAGACTCAAAAGAGTCCCCGGCAACGGCGCCAAAAACTTGATAGGTCTAAAGTTTTAATCCTATTCTACTGCAAGTGCACAGTTATACAATTATAGTATAAAAGGTATCGAATCCCACATAGAATCTAGACTCTTGCGATAGATTGTAGAATTTCAGGTTAAGCTAGGTGAAACAGTTGAAAGCAGTAAATCTGAGCAGCAGAAAAGTAAATAGATCGGTTTGTAAATCATAAGGCGAAGGCGTCAAGTCTAGGGAGTTCTCAGGAAATCAGGAACACATGCAATCAATCAATCGGGATCTAATTAAGAACTGTTCTAGAACTGGAATCACGGAAGTATAAGAAGCCAACTTTCGTTGCGAATCCTATCTATGTCTAACAACCTAGCAAGCCAACTTTCGTTGCGAATTCTAGAGTTCTAACAAGCATTAATCTCAAGTTCTTTCGTTCACAACTCCTCTAAACCAAATTTATTTGCGAGTAGATCAAATTGCTCATCTAGGTTCTTTATAGCTAATTAACCAACTGTCGTTGTGGAAATCAACCTAACATCATAAATCTGGATAGCTACTTCAGATTTAGCATTAAGAACAATCCTAGATGAAGAACTAACAGATATGAATCCCTACAGATTGATCAATCCTATAATTCCATGAAATTCCCTGTTAGAATCCTTAAACCTAACTGGTAAACTACTCAGACATAATCATCGAAACAGAAGATATCATGAATAGAAAAGCAAATAGCATATAATAGAATAAAGAACTGGGGTTCAAAATCCTCTCTCTTTCAAGAACAAGATCAGCCCCTAACTCTCTGAATGTAAAATAAGGTGTAGCCTAAACAATGGCTTAAAAACCCTAATATAATGATCTAAACACGGTTGGGGCTTCTTTGTAATTATGAGAAACTTTTGGGCCAAGTTGCAATTTCCACAAGTCTTCATTAAAGCGCTGAAAATTTTTTTGATCCGCGTCTGCATCGATCGACACCAAAGATGCATCGATCGACACAAGTATCAAATATCGACAGTAAACTCATCTCTCGGCCAAATGCTCCAAAATGCTCCAGAATGCGCCATAATGTCCAAATCCGCTCCAAACGTGTCTAGACCTGAAAACATAGATAATAGGACTCCAAAGGACTCTAAAATACTCGATAAGAAGACATATACCAAGGTTAAAAACCTTAAAATCCATGATATATCACGCTTCCGCAACTGACCTTGAACTTTGTTCGCCACCTCATCGGCCTGCTGGTTAGAGCCCGAGAGGAAGGGGCTCCGTTTGGTCTATCCGTCCTCCACGATTTGTGCTCGATCAAGAACAATTCGGGGTCGGGGCTTTTCTATCTTTATCCCCGGAGGAGTTTGGCGGTTCTAGTGGCGGTCTCGAACAGGGAGGATCGCTGGAGGGATCGACTTGTCCTGTTCAAGATTGACTGCCACTCGATCGGGGATTACGATCCTTCCAGAATCGCGACCTCGTGGTCGGAATCTATTGGTCAGGGATAACGTCTAGCTAGGTTTTCCCGTATTGCATGTCAATTTCGATTTCATTTGGCGGTGTCTGATTTCGTTCTTTTGTTGTTTCCGAAATCCCGGAGACATTTTGAATAACCCCTGCGATCTGGAAGCTAGCGATCGTTCTCGGTTCCAGAGGCGTGCTCTGGTCATCGTTCACCGTGGACAGGATAAATTGCACGCTTGAATTTCCGGAGGCAGTAGAACCGCTCGAGACTCGTCATACCACAGCCCTTATTGGTGAGTATTTTGGTTCATCATGTAATTCCATGCTAAATTTGCTCAACCGCCCTTTCGTTTTGCAGACACCCTACCGTTCGTGAATCGTCCAAGAGACATGCTGGGAAGGCGATGTCCGGTATTTATCGGCCCATTCGTCCCGACCAGTTGAGCGACAATTTGGCCGGTGCTATTAATGACGGGAGGTCCGGAGGCATTCAACCTCCACCTCCGCGGTGGGACTCGGAGTCTGGGAGAGGTCCGGAGATGGCGAATCCGGACCAAGTGATCCACTTGGGTTCTAGGACCACTGGGAGTGACTCCTCAGTGCAACCTTCGAACAAGAAGCCTCTATATGAAAAGGAGGCAAATGTTGGGTCGGGTTCGTCGCATGCTCCGGGGTCCAAGCCATTTCACTGGAAGTTTGACCACACCAAAGACTATCCGATCACGGATGACCCTGACGGGCTCGCCCACTTGCTCCGCCACTGCAAGGCTGTTGGGTGTTCTCTCCTTTCGGTGGAGAACCTGATAGATCGCGAGCTGTACGTCAAAGCGATGACTGCGAAGGGAAAGGTATCCTTCCGAGCTTTTGATTTTGGTCTTTTCTCCTTCTAACGCTGGTCTTTTGTTTCAGGCTCTGGAAGCAGATAACCAACTTACAGCCTTTTATAAGAAGAGTCTCAGGAGTGTCCCTCGTCAAGAAGAGCTCGAGCAAGCCCAAAACGTGGTGCATCAGTTTACCGTGAGTCTTAAAAGTTGCCAGGAAGAGGTGAATCTTCGCGAGTCCTAGCTTAATGTGGTGAAGTCCGAGTTTTTGGTCGCCGTGCAGAGTACAATTACCTTGGAGAGCCAGAATAGGGAGCTCGCGATGACGATGGTAGATGCGGTTTCCGCGGCAAGGCATGACGGGATGAGGATCAGGGACGGTCATTATTATGACATGTTCGAAGCTCACAAGGACAAGTTCGAGAGAAATAAGAAAGTGACGGACTGCCAGATCAAACTCCAGGAAGTGGAGGATAATATCGAGTTGATCAACATTCTGTAGAGTGGGGTGACGACTCTTGATGAGGAGCTTCCCAGGCTGCAGGAACAGAGGGTGAATTTTGCGAAGAGTTTGAGCCTGCGCAGGTTTCCGACTTCTCTTCTAGTGCTGAGTTGGGCGCCATTCTTCAGATATCCGAAGACACGGTGATGCACGGAGCTCGCTCCGCGGGTTTTAATGAATTTGGGTCGAACGCCGAGATGATGGCGGGAGCTGCAAGCACCGGGGCGAACCAGGCGGCGGAGGTCGGAGTCCAGGAAGCGAAGAAGCAAGGTGTTGAAGACAAGGGAGTTGGAGGCGAGGAGCAAGGCTGACGGCTGCTCCTTTGAAAATTTTAATCTTCTTTTTTTTGAATTCCCTAAACCCCCTTTTGGGCTAAAGTTGAACTCTTTTATTTTGCTTTTCGGTGTTGCCCGGGAGGGTTTTTATCCATAACTCTTTTGGCTCGGGTGAGCCTTTTTTTAAATGCACAGTTTTAGACTTATGTTTTTATCTGGAGTTCGGATTTTGAGTTAGCAAAATATTGAGGTTTGTTTATGCCTTGTTAGTCTACAAGTTAAACCTTTAGGTTGTACAAGTAGAACTCTCGATTTTGTTGCTTAGTCTGGCCAGACGTTCTTTTTGTTTCGGAGTTCTCTTCACAACTTAGTGTCTTTTGGTTCGCTGTGATTTCGATACCTGTTTAACTCGTGCAAAGTCGTTTAGGATTTACTTCCAAGTATATTCGCGAGTTGTAGGCTTTGGAAGATCGCTGTGGAGGGATCTTCTGGAGTTATAGTTCGCATGTTTCTAAGATTTTAGGACTTAGCGTATTTGCAATGTATGTTTACTTGTAGCCTACGTTGGCTATAAAGTAGTTTGATAAATACTCAAAGTAACATATAAATTCAGACTTCATTAATGTTTACTCCGGAGTTTACATTGATGTCTTGGGTGATAACCCTATACTCCCCCCCCCCCCCCCCCCCCGAAAAACGAATGGAAAGAAAGATGGAGATTTTAAGTTTTTGGGTGGAGTGGCTACACTCGTGGTTTGAGCTGCCTACGTACCCCGCCAAGGGATCAAGCCTAACGCAGTTCGATTGTTGTGAGTACTCACGGGTTGTATAGCTTGAGGTTCATGGAGTTCCATGGTCTCTTCACGGGTACTCCGTTTTGAATTTCGTGAGCTTGTAGAAGCCGTCGCGGCCTATCTCGATGACTTTGTAGGGACCTTCCCAGTTGGTCCCGAGCTTCCCGGCGCCTGACTCTCTGGTGTTTCTGTAGACCTTGCGTAATACTAGATCTCCCACGATAAACTTCCGAGGTCAAACTCTGGAGTTGTAGTATCGGAAAGTTTCTTGCTGGTAGTTTTGCATTCGTATTAGCGCTCGGTCGCGTTGTTCCTCGATTAGTTCCTCGTATCTCGAGCTCAGGGCCCTTATGATAGTAGGAACCGACACCTCTACAGGGACCACAGCCTCCATTCCGTATACCAACGAGAACAGAGTCTCTCCAGTCGCGCTGTGAGGTGTGGTGCGGGAGGCCCACAGGACTCCCGGTAGCTCCTCATACCATGTAGACTTCTTTTAGTCAAGTCTTTTCTTGAGACTACTTAGCAATGTTTTGTTCGCAGCTTCCGCCTGACCGTTTCCTTAGGGATACCTCGGGGTCGAGGTGGTCAAGCGTATCTTCCAAGTTTTACAGAAGTTTCTGAAAGCTCGGGAGATGAACTGCGAACCGTTATCGGTCACTATATCGTAGGGAAGTCCGTGTCGGCAGACTATGTGTTCCCAAATGAAGTGTCGTACTTCGATTTCTGTGGTTTGCTGATAAGCTTTAGCCTCTATCCACTAAGTGAAATAGTCGGTCAGGACCAAGAGATATTTTAGTTGCTTTGGCCCTGATGAGACGAGAGGACCTACTATGTCCATCGACCACCTCATGAAGGGGTATGGTGCAGAGATCGAAGACATCTTTTCTGCAGGCTGGTCGATAATTGGGGCGTGCCTTTGGCATTTATCACACTGCGTAGTATAGTTTTCGCAGTTTGCGATCATAGTTGGCCAAAAGAATCCTTGTCTTTTAATGCGGATGGCTAGATCTCTTCCTCCGGAGTGGTTACCGCAAGTGCCTTCGTGGGTATTACCCATCACGGTTAGAGATTCTACGGCATGCACACATCGCAAGTAAGGCTCTGCGGTGCTGCGTTTGAACAAAAAATTGTTGATCACGCAGTATCTGGCGCTTCGGGCTTTGAGCTTTCTGGCCTGCCATTTGTCGTCGGGGACTAGACCAAGCCGGATATATTCTAGGATTGGCTCCCTTCAATCCGGCCTGTTCAAGAATTCTGCGTCCAGTTTTTCGGTTTCTGGTTTGGATTCTTCCTCGACTGGGGGCTTTGGAATCTGTCGGTCGCTACAAAGACTGATATCGTAAACTTCAGAGTGTGTCGGTGCTGTCTCCGATGGAGTTTTGGAACTTGGAGCTTTTACGGGATTTCTGCTTGCCCCGCCGGAAGCGTTGCAGTTTGGTCTGCGGCTTGTGCCTTTTATGCCACATCAATGCTCGGTTTATCTCTCCCTTCTACGGGTATGATTCTCTTGACCATAGGGTCGGATGTCGAGGCTAGTGCGGCCAGGGCATGTGCAGTGGAGTTTTCCCCCCGAAGTATTCTCTCGAGTGTGAAGTCTTTCAACTGGCTTGCTAACTCGTGAGCTACCTTGACATACGCTTCTATACGCTCATCCTTAGTCTCGTACTCGCCGTGATACTGGCTCGTAACTAGTTATGAGTCATTGTAGGCATGGACTTCCCGTGCTCCGATCCAGATTGCGAGTCGGAGTCTGGCTATAAGGGCCTCATACTCGGCCTAATTGTTAGAGACGCTGAAGCCGAGTCCGAAGAATTGCTCGATTATTTCTACCGTTGGATTTACGAGCTTCACTCCTACTCCGGAGCCATGTTTGGATGAGGCACCATCTACGTGGACGGTCCAGTATTCGTTTTGGTTTTCCTGCTCCAGAGCTGTGGGTGGGAGTTCGGTTATGAAGTCTGCTAGGACTTGGGCCTTGGCACTCGTCCTGGTGCGATACTCGATGTCTGCCATTACTACTGCAAGCGCAATTTTTTCCATTGCCGGATACCTCGTCTCTGCGTCTATGAGCGTTTTACTCACGTAGTATATCGGCTTCTGCTCGTTCTGTTCCTCGCGAACCAGGACTGCGCTCACCGCGATGGGTGAAGTCGCGATGTAGAGGTATAGTGGCTCGCCCTCCACAGGTTTAACTAATATCAGAGGTTCGCTGAGGTACTTTTTAAGCTCGTTTACGGCCTTTTCAAAATCCTCGTCCCATTGGAACTTTCAGTTTCCTTTGAGGAGATTGTAAAACGGAAGGCATTTGTCTGTGGACCGAGAGATTAAACGGTTCAGGGGTGCTATACGTCCTGTCAGCCTTTGTACTTCCCTTGTGTTTTTTTGGGAGGGCATTTCCAGGAAGATTGCAATCTGTTTTGGATTCGCTTCGATCCCTCGCTCAGTTACCAAATATCCGAGGAATTCTCCTGATGGGACTCCAAAGGAGCATTTGGATGGGTTGAGTTTCATCCCGTATTTGTTTAGGATCGTGAAACATTCTCGGAGCTGTGCTATATGGTCGCTCTCTTTGGAGGACTACCAGCATGTCGTCGATGTAGACTTCCATCGATTTTCCGAGCTGATCGGCGAATATTTTATTCACCAACCTCTGGTACATGGCTCCGGCGTTCTTTAGTCTGAAAGGCATCACCTTATAGCAGTAGGTTCCACGATCGGTTATGAAAGCTATTTTTTCTTGATCCTCTGGGTTCATGAGGATTTGGTAATACCCAGAGAACGCGTCCATGAAAGATAGTAGTTCGTGTCCGGCGGTGGCTTCCACTAGACGATCTATATGAGGGAGTGGAAAACTCTCCACTTCCCGTTTTTCTTTTTGATGAGGACCGGGTTGGCTAACCAGTCGGGGTATTTCACCTCCCTAATTGACCCGACCTTCAGCAGTCTATCAACCTCATCATTGATGGCTTTAGCTCGGTCTGGCCCGAGCTGGCGGCATTTCTGTTTGACAGGTTTAAACGTGGGATCTACATTTAGTTCGTGCAAAGTGATGCCTATGTCGATCCCTTTCATGTCTTTGGTGGACCATGCAAATGTATCTACATTTTCTTTGAGGAAGTCGATGAGCTCATTTCTGGTGGAGCTTAGGAGCTCCAAGCCGATGTTTACATATCTTTCTGGATTTCTGTCGTCAATGAAAACCGAAACGAATAGATCCTACCGCGGACCTCGAATTGTTGGGTCGTTGTTATGCTTCGCAGTTCGAGACGTGAGCTCTTCCTATTTTTGTAATTGCTATACGGGTGATATTTACAATTGCTTGAAAAATGTTAAGTAGCATGACCTTGCGGCCTTCTGGTTGCCGTGGATCGTTTTTATCCCCATAAGGGTTGGGAACTTCACGCACTGGTGATAGGTGGAAGGCACTGCCTTCATGGTGTAGATCCACGGCCTGCCTAGTATGGCGTTGTATGGGGCTGGTTTGTTGACCACGACAAACTCTAGGATTTCCTATTGCCCCCCGGCGATAGACGAGAGCTTTATAGTTCCCATCGAATAGGTGGTTTCACCGTCGAACCCGGTCAAGGGAGTCTTAACACCGGTTAACATTGAGTCTTTGAAGCCCATTTTCTTGAAAGCATCGTAGAAAAGGAGATCTACAGAGCTTCATGTATCGATCATGACCCTCGATAGCTCGAATCCGGCTACCTCGAGTTGGATTACTAGGGCATCATCGTGCGGTTTGTCGAGCTTGAAGGTTTCCCTCTCAAAGAACACTATGTGGGTCTCGGGTCCCTCAATGGGGACCATTTCTCTGGCTTCAGTCTCGACTTGCCTCTGGTGGGCTTTGATCGAGTTAAATGAATCTCGACACAGTTTCGAGCCTCCCGATATGAAGTTTATTGTCTTTGGGAGATGAGAGCTGCAAAGCCCGAGCTTAGGCAAGCAACGGTTGGCTGGCTTTTTAGGAGCCGGGAGTGGCGTGATGACCGATTTCATCGATCCCCCGCAGCGAGCTAAATCGAAAATCATCTCGATGCGCTTAACGTGAGAGGGAGGTGGGGAGGCTGACTCCTCCTTCTCCGGCGTTCTCTCGCGCTTGGTTTGCGAGCTTTTTATGCTTTTCGATTACTTTTTCCTTTATTTTTCTTTTCGTTCTCTTTTTCCTCCAGTTATGGAGTTTCCGTTTCGTTAAAATCGTTTTTGGCCGCTAGCAGGCGGTCTTTGGACCTGCACTCCTCGGAGGAATGTCCATTCTTGTCGTGGTATTTGCAATACTTGTTTGCGTCGTAGGGCTTGCGCCATTGGGGCTTGCCATCTACTGCGAGGAAGTGTTGTCTTTGCCAGAGGATTCCTTTTTGCTGGTTTTCTTCTGGTTTGATTCTTCTTTTGCCGCGACTACTGTTTCTTCATACTTTGCGTAATACGTAGCCTTGTGCAGCGCATCGTCTAGGGACGTGCAGGGTCGGACCGCAGGCTCTTTTTTGAACTCCGACGTGTACAAGAGTCCGTTTTCCAGAGCAGTGATCATTATGGTTTCATTCAGATCTGCTATACGCGATTTGACTTCCCTGAACCTGGCGATGTAGGCTCTAAGAGTCTCGTCGGATCCCTGTTTCAAAGCCCAGAGATCGGCTTCCGACGTTTTCTCTTCGATGAAAATCAAGTATTGTTTCAGGAATATCGATACGAGTTGCGTGAAGTTATCGATCGAGTTTCCCTCTAGACTGGCGAACCATTCTAGTGCGGTACCGGTGAGGTTCTTGGCAAAAATTCTGCAGTAACCCGCTTCCTTTTCTTCATCAATGAGATAGGCTTGGGAAACCGCAAGTCTGAAAGCTCTGACATGGGCTTTCGGGTCGGTGGTTCCCGCGTATTCCGGGATTTTGTTTTTCCCGGTGTTCTGGATCCTCGCGCTAGCGATTCTATCCGTGAACAGATTTCGGCGGATCTCCTCGATAACCTGATCGATGTATGGAGCCGCGCTTGTTGCTAAATGGACTGCGGCCTGCAGGCGTTGGAGCCTGGCGTATATGCCTTCGTCATCCGCGTTGGTTCGGTGTTCAAACTTGGGGAGCTGCGTGCTCCGCGAACGCGTGCTGCTCGGTCCCCGGATTCCGGGTTGCCGAGCCATCTCGCTCGGGGGAGGCCGAGCGGTGTTAGTTCCGGATTCTATTCTCGGAGGTCGTGAGCTGGACGCAAATACTGATGCTCCTAACACCCAATGCCTGTTTGGTTCGTGACTCGTAGGCATTGGTGGGGGTGTTGGCAATCGCGCTCCTTCGGGGGCTGAAATGCCCATCGAGGTCGAGACCACGGCGTTTGTGCCGGGATGTATGGGTCCCGAGATCGGGTTAAATACTGGATAGCCGCTGTTTCCAGGCACGGTCGTCTGTCGCGGAGCTTCGGGGGTTACGTATTCCTCCTCGAAGTCCAGACGCATGCGAGGTAACGGACTCCTTTTGGAGCCATCTTCCGCAGCTCCCGTAACGGGCCGCGGCCTGTTTCCGAGATTTAGCAGACTGTTGTCGTGCTGATCTAGCCGAGCTAACACGGTTTTCTGGGTGACTTCTTGATCGTGTGGTCTGTCAATCAGGACCGCTAGCATTTTACGGAGCTCTGCCATGTCGTAGGTGACGGATCTCGTCAAGCATGGCGAGTTAGGTTGTGTTTGCGGATTGATCCGAGGAGCTTGCTTATCCCCTTGGGGGCGATCCTCAGATCGTATCCAGGTTCAAAAGTTGGTTCTCTCGGTTGTTTGTGAAGTCGAGCCCGGAGGCGCAACCCCTGAAGGCAGGGAAACAGAGATGCGATCAACTGCTCTGGACCCTGCTTGAGTCATAGCCGACTCTGATCCGGTATTCCCGGTTTGAACATTTATGTTCGTCTGGTCGAGATCCTCTGATCTCGGTGATCCGATCGGAGCTGTTGCGTTGGGATCCATTTCCACGCTGGTAGGCTGTTTATCAGGTTCGCGTGTAAAAGATATCTATGAATCTTCCCCACAGTCGGCGCCAAAATGTTGATCCTAAAACCCACACTCAAGGTTTATAGTGTTTATGCGAGTAGATTCATGAAAAGGTGGGCTAGACTCTTGAATGAACTGTAATCAAAATAGGCTAAGAATAGTGAAAAGTGGATTTGTATTGATTTGAATATAAGGACACGAAGAACTCGAGCTATAGAGCGATTACAAGTACTTAGTGCTAGGTTAAATGTGTTAAGAATCCGATAATCCCTTGCAAGTCGTTGGAGCTTCCCTTTTATAGCCTATATCCTGTCAACCGTCTTCCTTAATCTTCGGGATCAGCTGTAACGATCAACATAATCTTCGGGATCCTCTGTTGGACTCGATCTCCTCCTCCTCAGCTGATGGATCGTGGGTAGTTCATGCCGTCACCTCCAGAGCCGCACTTCAGAGTCGGAATTAAATGTCTGGGCCATTAGACTGAAGATTTGGCCCCTTTTCTAGTTGATCAGGCCTTGTTATGACGCGTATGGGCCTTGCTCTCAGGCCCATAATGCGGCCTTGTCCAGCTAATTTTACTGGAGGGAAAATGGGTCCAAAGAGTTGCAAAACTAAGACTGAATGATTACATATCTTCAAGAACAGGTAAATATCTTGTATCCGTAGATTATATATACCAATGAGGAGAGATGTTGGCTTCATACATTTGCAAAATTCAAATAACATACACTTTGTTTATTTTTTGGCAAAGACATATATTTGCCGACACATGGCTAACCGTCCGTTAATATTTGTTGATGTGGATGCCACGTATTAGATGTCGTCGTTTTTGTTAGTAAATTTTATGTATAAATTGAATATGTAGTTATAGTTTGAGTAGGTTTTATCTCTTAATTCTTTTATTGTTGAGAATTTGTAAGTTTGTTCCTCAGTGTGTTGTGGCCGACCTGGCCCGACTCATTTTGACCCAGCACTGAGTGGTCTCGTCCTGATTTAGTCTTGATATTGAGTATTTAGTATGGTCCTGATTTTGGCCTCTGGGACACTCGTGCCGTACTTGGATATTGAAGGTGGGTTTAAGCCTAAACCGGGTCCAATCTTGGTTTTACAAAATAAAACACGGTTCAGCCTCGGCCATCCAGTCCAGAACCGCGCAGGCTAGGCTGTCCGTGGGCTTTCATTCACAACATCCATTCTTGTGAGTTGCTTTTTCACTGAGGAGACATCCGAGCATGTTACTGCCCAAGTGAGATGGCTAAAGTTACGATCAATAGGAGCTACTTATCATCATTTGTTGGGCCAATGCGTATTGGCCACGCTTTGGGAGAAGAGGACTAAAATCTCAATGAAGACGCATGATTCTGCAATAAAACGAATGTATGTCTCTTTCCTTTGGTAGTCCAGGCGAATTAATGCACTTGACTTGTGTAAATCAGTCAATTTTGCGTGTTTTGCGGCAATACGATGGCCTACAATGATTGCTATTTTTTTGTGGGTTTCCGGATTAGAGAAAGGAAAACGCAAAGAAAGATGTGTTAAGTTTTGCTTACAAAGAGCGTGAAATTAGGAATGGAACAAGGTTTTTGTCGTTGAAATTGGATCGAGACAATCAATTGAAAGACAGGACACACGAGTGGGGTGTTAAATGCGGTGTACAGAGTAAGACTAATATGGTCCACTCTTAAGACTATATAATATGGCCACACACCCTCTCTTTCTCTCTCAGTCTTGTTGCTTTCTGTCGCAATCTTCTAAGCGTTTTGCATTTATTCAGAACAATGAGTAACAATTATCAAAAAAAATACATCATGAATGTCCAAGTTGGACCAAAGCATACATTCCTAAGTTTAACAAAAAATGTGAATATTATACAGCTATGTACAACACTGTTCCTACTTTCACAAACAAATTAGTCAAAATGAAATAACGACGACCAGTAATGATTCTTTATAACATGATCTTTTTTATAGAATCTCTATCGAATCTAGCTTTCTTTAGAAACGGACATAGAGACAAAGAAAAATTGGATAAGAGAGAGAGAGGATAGATGAAGCGAATCCGACCAAAAACTGAGGGAGAGAGCCCACCATACCAACATGAGGACGAGCTCCAAAGTGCGTGCGGCCGGAAAAGGAGGAGTCGTGTCAAATGCTGCATCTCTCTAATCGTGTGTCTTACTTTCGTGGGTCTCTCTCCTTTCTTTCTTTATTAGTCTTCCCCCTCTAACGTTTTAATTCCTTTTTTTCTCTTTGTTCCCTCTTGTACTCGTGGCCTTCTTCTAACCTCTCCATTTCCATTGACACCACCACACACACACGGCTTACACACGCTCACATTTTTTTCTTTTTAACGATAGATCGCTTTTTGTTAACCATCTATATGTATTGTTTCAACAATATATAACCTTGCTCTTCTGGCTAAAGAGATGTGGCCTCTTGTACAACATCCAAATACTCTCTTTACTAGAGTGCTAAGAGGAAGATATTACAGGAACTCCAACCCGTTCGAAGATCGTAGGGTATATTCTCCATTTTTTGGTTGGCGGAGTATTATGACAGTAAAAGATGTGTTTAAATTGGGACTGAAAAAGAAGGTCCGATCGGTATATAATACTAAAGTCTACAGTGAGCGGTGGATAAATGATTTTTCGACCAGATTGCTAAGAGGAGTTGACAAGTGAGGCCGATAGATCCCCATCTTCTTGTTCACCATCTTATGAGACGGGAGACATGTGAATGGAATGAACCCGTGATATGTGAGCTATTCCATCTCGATGATATTCCCCTAATTCTAGGGTTGAGACCTAGTCGTATTCTTACCGCATATGGATTTGCATGGAAACACAAAATTGGGGTATTAGAAAGTTAAATCAGAATACAATTTATTTAGAAATACAAACTTATCTCAGACAAATTTGGGGGGGGGGGGGGGGTGAATTGCATTAAATGTATCTTTTTATCTTTTTTAGTTCAATTTTGTACCTTTCTAAAAGAGTTTGCTAATTTGTATCTTTTTTTGTAGGGTACACCGGTAAAAATATCCCCACATTCTCTTTCTTCCTCATTTTGTTTTATTTTTTCCACCGAAAATTATGTATCCATTCTTCTTTTATTTTATTTTTTTTTCTTTTTCTTTTTCATTCTCTTTCTTACTTTTACATTTATTTTCACCCCAATTTTTTTGAACGGTGGATATCATACAATGAATGAGGTTACCGGTCATATAGACCGCCGAAATGGAGTTAGAACTAGTCGATCTACCGGAATTCAAAAAAAAAAACGGACTTAATACGGAGATTGCGAATGGATAGTTGAGTCTCCATCCATGTGGATGCTACAAAAATTGCGAATGAATATCCATCCATGTGGATACTACAATGATCATATACATGCAAGGTGCTTACTATGGGTAGGAAATAGCCAATGAAAATGTTGTTTCCGAATGGATAGTGGTCTACACTTACTCTATGTCCACAAATTCACAATCATGTGGACTCTTAACCAACTTTTGTCCATTAGACTCGTACTTTGTATCCACGGATTGCAACAATGATAAATTTTGACCACCGATTGTGATCGTCCAACATGCTTTTGTGTCTATGAATAGTCATATGTTAAACCATCTTGTTAAGCATCTTGTCCATCATCATTCATGTTAAACCATCTTGTTAAGCATCTTAGCCTTAGCTTTTGTCTTTTAGTATAGATAGTTCATGTGAACTCTTAAGCAACTTCGGTCCATTAGACCCGTACTTTGTGTCCACGGATCGCAATAATGTTAACTCTTGACCACTGATTGTCCATCATAAATGTTTACCTCATATGCTAACCCATCTTGTTAAGCATGAGATGTGATCGTCCAACATACTTTTGTGTCCACGAATAATCATATGTTAAACCATCGTGTTAAGCATCTTGTCCATCATCATTCATGTTAAACCATCTTGTTAAGCATCTTATCCACGAATAATCATATGTTAAACGTTTACCCATGATAAACATAATTTTGGTTGTTAAGCATCTTGTCCACGGATAATAATATGTTAAACGTTTACCCATAGTAAAAATGTTGTTTTCGAATGGATAGTGGAGACCGCCTATTGTCCATCATAAACCATCTTGTTAAGCATTTGACCACCTATTGTGATTGTCCAACAACTCTTGATCACCTATTGTCCACGAATAATCATATGTTAAATGTTTACCCATGGTAAACATATTTTTGGATTCATCATTCATGTGATCGTCCAACATCATATGTTAAACCATCATGTTAAGCATCTTGTCCATCATAAGTATACACGTGGATGGATGTTGTGGACATCTACTCTAACCTATCCATTCGCAACTTTCATATTAAGTCCGGATTTTTTTTTTTGAATTCCGATAGATCGTCCTATTTTATCTCCATTCCGACGATCTATAGGTCCGAAAACCTCACCCAATTCATTTTATCTACAATCAAAAAAACTTGGGGTAAAAAATAATTCATAAAGTAAGAGAGAGGGTGTAAATAAAAAGAAAATAATTAAAAAAAATGTATCGGATGGATAGAAGGAAAAAAATAAGAATAATTAACTATCTATAACTAAAAGACAAATTCTAAGGGTAAATTGTAATTAGCCACCACTAAAAGACAAAAAAAAATACAAAGATGCACAAACTTTTTGAAAGATATAACTCTGCTATTACTTTGTAAAAAAAGAAACACTCAGTGCAACTAATCCCAAATTTCCCAAATTTGGGGGTCGTGGGACCAAACATTCTTCAACTTACGAGTTATATGTTTGGAAGGTCAAGGCTCACAGGAAATTAAAGCATTTCTTATGCAAGCATTGACGGAATGTGTGATTACTTGCCAACGACTTACATATCGACACATAGGTACAGACAAAAGTTGCCCTCGATGATTTCTCTCTCCAATCGGCGATTGTTCTGGCGATTTGCTAGCCGGGTCTTTCATCAATGACGCCACCGCCGCCAACGGCGATTCCACCGGACCTTCTCTTCCTTCATCCGGTTGAGAGCCCCCCTAAACCCTCCTTAATCGACGCTAGATGTTCATTTCCCGAATCCTTTTCAATTTTACCCAACCCGATTGTTACTCTTACGCCTTCGACCCTTCTTTCTGCTCCGGATTCTTCAAAATTTCCTTCTCCCTCTCCTTGGATCTCCAAGCTTAAGGCATCTTATCATCCACTCTCCAAAGTCGCATCACCCATACTTTCCTCGGACGGAACTTCTTCAATCAAAGCACCTGATTCCATAGTCCTTGGATCATCTCAGCTATGGAAGGATCATCTGGTTGCTTTCTTTCATGGTAACTCTCCTTCAGTTGCAAAAATTTTCCAGGATTTAAACCCAATCTGGGGAAAACAGGGTCGTATTTCGGTCAAGAAGCATTCGCCTAGGGTTTGCCTGATTTTTATTCCATCTGAAGTCATTCGAAGTTGGGTCTTGGAGGTAGGTTTTTGGCACTCTGGAAACTGCTCATTTACGGTCTCACAATGGTCTTCTTCTCTGGATATGTCCCCGATGAATTTGGAACGAGCTCCAATTTGGGTTCTGTGTAAAAACATCCCGCCTGAGCTCTGGTCGGAATTGGGCTTCAGTACTATCGCTTCGGGGGTGGGTCAACCTGTACACTCTGAATTTGCCACCATCAAACCCTATTCTAACGGGATCATCAAGCTTCGGGTCATCGTTGAGCTAAACCAGGCTCGTCCATCTTTTGTTAAGGTTTCTGACAAGCTGGATAATTCGGTTTTAATTGCTTGCTCGTATCCAAATCTTCCGCCGAAGTGCAGTTCATGTGGTTGTTTTGGTCATCTTCATCCTAGGTGTCATGTTCCTTTGGTTCTTAATCCTCGGGTGGACAATCTGAAGCTCGCTAGTCATCATCCTTCAGCAGATCTTGTAGACACTTCTGGCCTTAATCCCTCTGGTAATCGGATCCCTGCACCAAATCAACAAGCTTTTGATGCTACTGTTGTCTCTGAGGGGGATTCTTCGGGACACTCAACAAGTCATCTTCCTCCTCCCTCGGTTCCAGTTACTGCTATCTTCCCTGTTTTTTCGCCTGGCTGTCTCAAGGTGGGCCATTTAGCAACTTCTCCGTGTGCACTCAGACAATCTTGTAGCCTTCCAGCCTCACCTCTCTCTTCTGGAGACGACACATCTTCTCCATGGACTGATGTCGTTAGGAAATCCCGACCCTCGGTTCAATCTGCTTCAGATACTCAGGCTGCTATTTCGGCTCATCCGGTTACTACCTCTCAATTTGAGGAAGAGGAAATAATTATCAGTCAAGCTCAAGATGTTCTCAGGAAAAGAATTGCCTCAATGGAAATTGAATCTCCAGCTCACTTATCGGCAAAGCAAAAAAAAAAGTTTCGGAAGAAGCAGAGGCAGCGTCTATACGCTCTTTCTCTCTCTCTCCCATCATCCCTTTCATCTGGCGGAGCTTTAGATGACTGCGGTATTTCAGTTGGTACTTCTGGTCCCGGTCCGGGAGGTCAGGCGGTTCCTCGTTCTGATCTCTCTTTCAAAGCCTATTTTTCATCCCTTTTTGAATTATATGAAGTGTTTTTCGTGGAATGTGCGGGGCCTTAATGGCGATAGTAGACAAGTAGCGGTTAAGAATTGGATTAGTTCTAATAACCCTTTAATATGAGCTTTTTTGGAAACTCATGTGAGTCAAGAAAACATAGGAGCTTTAATGGCTAGTTCCTTTGGTGGTTGGAGATATGAGGTGAACTATTCTGAGTCAGCTGTTAATGGCAGAATTGTAGTGTTGTGGCAGCCTTCTCTCTCAGTAGTGACGTATATCAAGTCGGATCAGTTGGTTCTTTGCGGTGTTTTTGATCCGGCAACAAATATTTCTTTCACGGTTGGCTTCATTTATGCTCGGAATCTTAGGGAGGACCGTATTCCTTTATGGAATATTATCAAGGATGTTGCAAACTCTCCTATCATTCGGAATTCACCTTGCCTCTTCTTGGGAGACTATAATCAGTTTTTATCCTTGTCTGAAGTTTATTCTCTTGATCCTGCAACAATATCATTGCTTGGTTTGTCTGATTTCAAAGACTGTCTTGAAGCATCTCATCTATTTGATATGGCCCATCGAGGATGTTTTTACACTTGGAGTAATAGCAGCCCCAACAACCCTAAGTCCAGAAAATTAGATCGAGCTTTCATTAATGAGGCTTGGCAGGAGTCTTTCCCGGATTCTAACGCTTTATTTGATGCCCCCGGTGGATCGGATCACTCCCCCTGCCTTGTTTCGTTAACCAGTACAGTTGCTAGAAGATCATCAAGGTTTATGTACTTCTCTTTCTTTGCTACTCATCCTCAGTTTGATTCTCTTTTAGCATCAGCTTGGTCTACCCCTATTCTTCCTTCTAGACCTATGTTTACTCTTTATCAGCGCCTAAGGAACGCAAAACTCTGCTGTAAGAATCTGAACCGGAATCATTTTAGCAATATTCAGACCCGAACGAAAGAAGCCTTTGCTCTGTTGCAAGATCTGCAGTTACAAGTGCTAACTTCTCCTTCCCCTGATTTACTTGCTCGTGAGCAAGAAGCAAAGAGCAAATGGCTGATGTTAGCAGCGGCTGAACAAACCTTTTTCCGGCAGAAATCAAGAATTCGATGGCTTCATGAGGGAGATGCTGGTACTGCGTGTTTTTTCAAGTCTGTCAGAGCTAATCTGTTGAGGAATACAATACATTTTCTCTGGGATGATCTCAACAATAAGGTTTCTGATTCCTCGGTTATCAAGTCCATGGCTGTGGAATATTATTCAAATTTGCTGGGGACAGATAATCCATCTTCTCAACCTTCGTCAGTTGAAGAAATCAAAGCAATTCATCCTTATCGTTGCCCTGCGGACTTAGCTTCTATTCTTGCTGAGGTTCCTTCAGCTGATCAGATAAAAGAAGCAGTTTTCAGTCTTCCCAAAAATAAAGCCCCAGGTCCTGATGGTTTTTCCGTGGAATTCTTCACATCATCTTGGGCGCTTGTCGGGGCAGATCTTATAGAGGCAGTTAAGGATTTCTTTGAGACTTCTTCTTTATCTAGACAGGTGAACTCAACCGTGATCTCTCTTATCCCCAAAACCCCGGGCGCAGCAAGACTTTCTGAATTTAGGCCGATCTCTTTGTGCAACACAACGTATAAAGTCATCTCCCGGATCCTTGCTCATCGTTTAAAATTGTTTACTCCTGAAGCAGTTCAAAATAATCAGGCCGGGTTTGTGCAGGGAAGGCTTTTATGCGAGAATGTTCTTTTGGCATCTGAATTGGTCTCTGATTTTCACAAGGCAGGAACTACAAGTAGGGGCTGTTTACTGATTGACATAACCAAGGCTTACGACAACGTCAATTGGCAGTTTGTGTTGAACATCTTGCATGCTTTTGATATTCCTGCAGTCTTCATTGGTTGGATTAAGGCCTGTATTACCACACCTCATTATTCTATTGCAGTCAACGGTGAACTTGCAGGCTTCTTCCCTGGAAAAAAAGGGTTAAGGCAAGGTGATTCAATCTCTTCGTCCCTCTTTGTTTTGGCTATGGACATCTTTGCCAAGCTTATTGACAAAGCTGTTGCGCAAAATCTTTTTAAACCTCATCTGTTGTGTCTTGATCCTCTAGTCACGCACCTTAGTTTTGCGGATGACGTTTTAATATTTTTTGATGGATCGGGGAAATCTCTGGAAGGTATTCTTCAAGTGCTAGATCGTTTTGAACATTGCTCTGGTCTTGCCCTTAATCTTCGCAAATCATGCTTGTATCTTGATGGGAATAACCGAGAGTTAACTAGGGAACTAGCTTCGCATTTTGGTCTCCTTCAAGGAGCTCTCCCATTCCGTTACCTGGGGTTGCCTTTGATGCCTCATAAGTTGCGAAAGGAAGACTACCAGCCGCTTGTGGACAAAATTAAGGGAAGAATTCAAGGGTGGACAGTTCGGCATCTCTCCTTCGCAGGAAGACTCCAACTTCTTCAGTCGGTCATTTTTGGCATCATAAATTTCTGGGCAGCAACTTTTCCACTTCCACAGGCTTGTTTTGATACTTTAGAGCAACTTTGTAACGCCTTCTTATGGACTGGTGCTCCAAACTCGGCAAAGGGAGAAAAGGTATCTTGGGAATCAGTTTGTGTTCCAAAAAAGGAAGGCGGGTTGGGTCTAAGAAGATTGGTTGATCTGAATAGAGTTTTCGGACTTAAGCTAATTTGGTTATTGTTTTCTTCGAATGGCTCTCTTTGGGTTGCTTGGGTTCGAAAGCATATTATAAAGGACAAGATCTTCTGGTCAACGAACTTCTCTCGCATAGGGAGTTGGATTTGGCGCGGATTAATGAAACTGAGGGACTTAGCAAGGCCGTACCTCTTCTGTCTTGTGGGGTCTGGCAATAAAGCATTGTTTTGGCACGACAATTGGTCCTCTCTCGGACCTTTGATTGAGATCACTGGTTTTCTAGGACCTCAAGTCTCCGGCATTCCCTTAATGGCCACTGTTTCATCTGTGATTGTGAATGGAGCTTGGAATATTTCTCGGAGTCGTCACCCGGTTTTGAGGCTGCTGCGTAATGCCTTACCAGCGACTGTACCTGACCCAGACTCTTCAGAGAACGACATTTACTTATGGAGGAATATTATAGGTCAGGAGCCTGGAATTTTCTCAGCGTCCAAGACATGGAAATCACTCCACCCTCGGTCTCCAACAGTTTCATGGTATAAGGTGGTTTGGTTTAAAGAAAGAGTCCCTAAACATTCTTTTATGCTCTGGCTTACGATTCTAAATCGCTTACCAACGAGAGATAGGTTAAGAAGTTGGGGTCTTAATATCCCAGCCGTTTGTCTTCTCTGCGGTAACGTCGATGAGTCTAAGCAGCACTTATTCTTTCATTGCCCTTACTCCTCTGAGGTATGGATATCTATGTTCAACCATTCAAATTTGCATCCACCTATTGTTTTTGATCATATTATGGTTTGGCTGGGGAATTGTTCTTCTGATTTGAAAATTAAATTGGTTGCAAAACTTATCTTTCATGATGTGGTTTACTTAATATGGAAGGAGCGAAATGCTCGTCTTCATTCTAACATTATCAAACCGATTCATATTTTAGTGAAAGAAGTCCAGCTTCTGCTGAGAGCAAAATTGGCAGGTTTGGATCATCAGTCCAAGATGCAAAGGATCAGGGATGCAGTCCAAGATCACTCAAGTCATCAGACCTATCTTCAACTTTGGTTCAGACTTTTTCAGCCATAGATCCAGCTCTATCTCCGCCATCGACAGTTCTCAAGCTTTGCTCTTATGTTTTCTGAATTTCTAGTATTAGTTTCTTTCGGGTTAAGCTCCTTTCTTTTTATTTATATTTTATCTTTTCCGGTTTTTAGGCTTGTACTAAAACTCTTTTGCTTTCTTTTTGAATGAATTAAAAAAAAAAAAAAAAAAAGTTGCCCTCGATGCGGCATGCCGAATAAAACTATTAATCATTTTTTTTAATGCTCTCTAGGCTTACATGCTTGGGTTTTATCAAACTTTTTTGTCTTTTTCTAGTTTTTTCATGAGTACATCTTTATACCTAAATATGGATTTTTTATTTTGGAAAAAAAAAATAAATGGGTCTAGGTCACAAAGAGAAACTTTTCCTCGGATCATATGGTATATAGAACGAAAGTAAGAAGAGATCCTTTGTGGACATTTTCCAAATAGCTTTTCTTGAAGCAGAAAGTTGGAGAATTGTCAACGAAAAATAATGTGAGGTGGAAGTAGAAGAATACTCCTAGCAAAGTGATAGGGGACAACCCCCTCTTACCATATTCTCCCATGTCTGCCAGATTGATACCACATGAATCGATCATGATCCGGTCAGTGGAATGGGCTTGTGTCTACGGTATAAAAAAGGTTGGACCCTATCTGGAGAGAAAGGATGTTGGAGGAGCCTTTCGGCACTCCATGCAGAATTGGATGGTATTTTTGTGGACCATGATGTGCCTCAGTGAGTGAGAGATTTTATATGCTAGCTTTGAAATGGACTGCATGGACTTACTGAAGATGATAAATGATCTGGTGGATTAGTCGGTGTTTAAATCAGACTTGAGCTACTTTAATACTCTTCGAGAATGTTTTAATATATTTAGCTTATTTTTGATTCCTTGTAGTATGAATGTATGTGTCAAGAATCTTGCAAAAAAAAAAAACACGAGCATATAGCTACTTTTATTTACATATAGATCAAAAACATATTGTTAGCAAAATTCTATTGAAAAATCGTATAGCCGACTAATCTTGATCTATCAAATAGATGTAGTTGACAAAAAAAATGTAATATTCAGGTAAAGTGAATTTCTTGGCTACTTAGTTTTTTTGATAAAAATGTTAATATCATTAATCAAAATGAAATGTTTAGGTGTTACAATTGAATACACAACTGATAAACCCAAATGTAGAACCCATACCAAAAAAAAGGATAAACAATATGGGAACTAAAACAATCGATTTTTACAGCTTTAGCTTGGGAGCATTAGCCGTAAAGATATCGATAAACTTCTTGGAACCTTAGAAAGGCACAGCCGGGCTAGAGAGGATGAACACATGTTGAAGTCTGAAGAACCGATGAGATTAACTAAGGAAGTTGTTTCATCCGGCAACCCGAGAAATAATGTCATTCGACAGCAAAGCCTAGAGATTTTCGATCTAAGATTGACCACCACATCTCAAGATCATTTCAAAAACTCCTGGATCCGACCTTACACCCGGGATTATACAAGTTCATGGGGCTTAATAGCAAAGACCGAAGCATCACCACACCCAAAACCTTACTACCTCCTCCCCGATTAAAATACAGAACACAGGACAAAACCAAGGTTAAACCAAACCAAATCCAAACCTTCACTAACCAGATTAACCAAGTTCTTAGATAAGCATCTCGACGATTCGTTAACTGTTAAAAATTTACTGTTAACATGGTACTTTCTTTTGCATGTGTGTAACAACGTCATTATATATCTATCATCATTAAGCATTTATCCCCATTGAAAAACAACGTCATATATATATTCAGCATAACTAATTTTTGTAAGATTCGACAATCGCTCCAAAAGAAACAAAATATTAGTATGAATGTATGTGTTAATACTCTTGCAAAAAGAGCACGAGCACATAGCTACTTTTATTTACATATAGATCAAAAACATATTGTTAGCAAAATTCTATTGAAAAACCTATAGCCGACTAATCTTGATCTAACAAATAGATGTTTTTTACCCAAAAAAAAAAGAAACAAAATACAATAGAGTTGTATCCATAATCTAGTAAACCTTGGTTTGTGGTGTGACTTATACCAACTTATCTAGTTAAAAAATAGTTTTCCATAATGTTCATTACCCTATATATTTTTTGGTTTTTTCTATAAACGACTTCCAAATGTGGAACGTAAACATTGATGAACTATCTATAAAAACATTAATGAACTATTTTCTAGGTAGACAACTGTAGATGCACAACATAAAGTGCTGTTAGGAGAGCAAGCTGAAGTTTGGCATCTCACAAACTAGTGTTCTTTGGGTCTAATCAAAACTATTGTGGATAGATTATCATTTCTAAATGGATGCATTATTTTGAATCTGTCATTAAGTTGACAATACATGTCTATATATATTTCCAGAGTTACATGAAAAATGAACAGTTTATTTTATCATATTTAAGAAACAAACACGATCAGATGGGGTTGGAATGGTTCTGTGTTGGTACTCTTGCTAGCGAGACGAAAACGACAGCGTTTTTCCCCTTCTGGAGAGCGATATCCCGCGAAAGCAACATGACAGGACCGTTGAGAGGAACCTCATCGTTTTCTCTTAAGTGAACAGTAAAGTGTGTTCCCTTTTTTCTTTTGCTTTAATTTTTTGGGTCATAGATCTGTCTCTTTTACCCATTTACTCAAATACCAAAACACATTTATTAAATCCAAGTCTTGTCGGTTACTCAATCCTATTCTTATGATGAATCTTGGAATGAGGAGTGGTTTAGGCATACAATTTCGATTAACAGACCGAACCAAAGTTTTTGATTAACCGAACAAAAAATCGAATTGGTTCCAAAACTAATCGAATTTTATTGTTGTTTTCTGAAAATTTGGTTCAAATCGGTTAAATTTAAGTATTTCGATTAAATTTGGATAATTCCATTTGACTAAATTTCAGTATCGGTAAAAATCGGTTTAATTTTGGTATAAACTGATCCGACTTTAGTTAATCGGTCCAACTTTGGTATTAACTAGTATAATTTTGGTATGATCCATTTAAAATTATCCAAAACTGATCGGCACGACCCGAACCGAATTAAAATTCTCGGATAACCAATAAAAGAATATTGTGCCGATCGATTTCGATGATCGAACTAAAACCAAACAAAAACAATTTGTTTGGTTCAGTACGATCAGTTCAGTTAAAAATCGCAGGCCTCGGTGGTTATCTAAGCCATATTACCAGGATTAATTGCACACAGTGTATCTTTATCAGAAAGTAATAGCAATCTTATATCTTTACAATTCTGGTTGCATTTATGTATCTTTTCTACTTGATTTTGGATGTGCTATTACCTTTTTGCCCCTAGTTAGAAAGTCAACTAAATTGATTTTTCAGCTTATAATCTAGTTAGTTTCAAAGATTGTTTTTGAATTGCACTAGTTAGCAAGAGTCAAGTTAGATGGCTAACTCCATTTAGTTTGCATCCTCTCCCACTAAAGCAATCTTTCTAACTGTTATTTTAATCTTTGTTCTGATTATTTTAGAGCTTTCTTCGTGTTTTTCTACTATTTTTATTCGATTCACTTCGGCCGTCGTCGATAAGAAGAGAATTGTTGTGCTGAGTCACAGATGTGTGTAAATTGTTCGCCATCTCGTTATCAACGGCGAAACACCCAAACTTTTTTTGTTGGAACGAATAATCGATTGGGTTTGCCTTGATACAAGAAGGTTGTTTCTGTTTGCGAATAATCGATTAGGTTTTATAGTACAAGAAGGTTGTTTCTGTTTGCGAATAATCGATTAGGTTTTATAGTTTCTGTTTACGTGGTCGTTAGACCGCAAACTCAGCAGGTTGTTTTGTGGTTCCGGCTTGCAGGTATTAAAATGATGAAGATGATTGAATATACATGTTACAATCACGGGATTGGATAAACATATAAAGAATTTTAGAGATTGAGTTATGGATTATTGATACATGGATACGATGTACTTTCGGGGAAATGTCTTTGGATACTTACGTATGAATTAATTTTACAAACAATCCATGTGTATGTTCGAGGGACAGTAATGTAATAGTATTGATAGAAATGTATGGATTATGTTTACCACATTCTAAGTGTACGGATAGAAACGGATGGATTTTTTGTGCTACAATCGGCTTTCGTGGTCATGTATAGGGTGACAGTAACATATTGTTAGGCCGCATGTATATTAATAATATTTAGCACTGGTTTTACTTACATATGTAGATGAAATTGTCCGGATCCATTAGAAGAAGTCACAATGGATAATTATGATAGAGAAGAAGTCCCAATGGATAATTATAAGAATTCACAATGGACAGTTTGTGATCCGAGTATAATTTAAATGAGCGTAATAAATAATTAATTTGCTTAAGTGGGATCAAATTAAAGCAAAATTTAAAGCTAGTTACTGTAGTGTAACAGACCCGTGTAACAGAAGGCATGCGCCGCTTGCTTTGGGACTGTAAAACTGGCAAAAAATAATTGATTTGACTGTGAAGTAATGGCGAGGAGCTTTGAATGAGTAAAGAAATATAATTTTGTGAATTAAATTTATTGGCCAATCAGAGAAGACGTTAACGATGAATTTATTGTGAGACGACAGAACATCAATGGTGAGGTTTTAAATTTTAAGTTAGTAATTGTAGTTTTTGGGGGGGTTCGTGGATAGTATAAGTAATTTATAATATAAGAATATATGACTTTGTGTGTTGAAATAAACAAATAGGTGGATAGCTATTGATAACGTGCAATAGCGAAATAACGAAGCGTCGCACCCTATCCAAGATGTATAAATATAATGTAGAGGACATTCACGATGTCCAGATAATAACATACAACCTAAAACGGGTACAAAATGAGCAGTTTGAATCTTCTGGATCTGCCAGCAGAAATAAGAAGGATGATCATCACGAAGAATGCTAGTGAGAATATCAGGGAATACTTCAGGGTGCGTGCAGTATGCAGGACTCTTCGGGACGACGCTAACCACGTGGATACTCTCTCGAAGATTGAACTTGTCCAGGAAGTCCCCCACCGGGAAGAACGTGATGAGGTGACAAATCTATACAACTTGTGCTTGGCTGCGAACAACACTTCTGTTGTTTTTTTTAGAGGAATAGGAGATTTCATGTACACCCAGAGACGAGAAGAGGGTTTTATAAGAATCAAAGAATGCGCCGCCAAGGGCTACAAACCGGCCATATATTGCTACGAAGTAATTCGTCGGTCTATCTCCCCCAATTACGAAACGGATTCTAATGCTCCTTTGCGTAAGCGGGATATTGTACGTGCTCTGAGGAGGCACGTTAGGACTTTCGAGAAGCACCCTTGGTCTGTCCCAATATCGGAGGAGCTTGTGAAGGTAAGGGATGAATTTGATGGGGATGTATTAAGGACTTGCCCGTGCGCGGTTCATCGATATTGGTTAAACTATCTAAGCGAGAGAGTCAAAGGGCATGGTATGTGTGATGTTTGTTTTTGGACAATTGAAAGTTTAGTCTTTTTCGAGATCATTCCTCGTACTTTTTTCGAGTGGCCTGAGATAATTGAGGCAGCGCAAGAGCGAGATGACGATGCTTGGGACGACGGCCTTATGCAAAACGAAGGAAATTGGGGCGAGGTTGAAATAAACAATGGATACAATGGAGGATGGGGCAACGGCGGATGGGAAAACTATGACGATTGAGCTTGTTGTAGATTTGGTCGCTTAGTTTTAAAGTTTGTTGTGTCCATCTGTACGAAATTAAGGACCTATTGTTGCTTTGATTACTGATAACTCGTTTGGGTATTGTAATATAATTTTGTTTGGAAAACGATTATGAATTGTGGCCGTCGCCGTAGTGTATAAGGGAAAAGAAATACATTCATGAAAAAATTTAGTACAACAAGCAGGTAGAGACTGGAGATATCAAAATTCATGAAAGATGTCTTATCTAATCCATTAAAAATGTAGCTATATGGGTGGATAGTCAGACAATGGATGCGTTGTAGCTATAGCGAGGAACTAAATAATACAAATGCAATGAAACCTAGACTATGGAGATTAAAATTGGGAAAGGTTTTTCTTTTTCTAGGGTAAATAGATATGTGAGACATGACATATTTGCATTAGTTAAGTGAATGATTGGACTACTGCATATAAAGCAGCCTTGAACAGTACTAAGTCTGACACTTAAGTTAAGTAGGTGGCTAGGGTAATGTATTTGAAAAAGGAATTGACAGGTGATTGTGAGTTAATGTTCTTTTTGTTTAACCAAACGAGACATTGAGTATCGAGAGGAAGATTGCATCGAATAAAGTGCAACAGAGTAGATGGTGGGTCAAACGAAAATATTAAATGAATTTATTCTATACCTATTCGTAATGAACAAGTTGCGAGTGGAGAATTCTTATAATAATGAGTTAAAAATATAGTAAGCTTGGTTAATGATGGTTTCTTACTATCATCTATACAAACTAAAGTACTTTTACAAGAATTTGTGGTGGATACGTGCTAAGAGAATGAATTGAGGGTTGTGTGTTGCTGATTTATAAAGCAAAAATGATGGATACCAAAAACTAAACAAAATCAAGTTTTGATCAGCAAAAAAAAAAAAAACAAGTAAAACAGACAGAGTACTTGCATCATACGTTAGACGTTCAAGCATTTGGATAACTAAACGAAAGTACGAACATGATAATAAAATATGTAGTTTAAATTAATAATCCAAAACAACGCCGTTGTATGCTCCGCCGTCGCCCAAACCGGAACCGTTTTGCATAGCCGCTTCGTGCCAACTGCCTGTGTAACCAATCGAGCCGGAGTTTACTGGAGTTTCAGGGATCTCAGGCCACTCGAGGAATGTCTGGGGAATTATTTGGAAGAAACACAAAGTCTCAATGACCCAGAAACATTCATCACACATAGAGTGAGCTTTGACATCTTCGTGCATGATATCTAGCCAATAGCGAAATACGGAGCAACGGCATCTCTGTATTCTGTCTTCGTCAACTGCATCCTTGATGACAGACAGGTCGAGGGACATACATGCGATAAGGCAGTTAGTACGCTCAAACCGCCTCACATGCCTCCTCAGAGAACGAATAGTAGCACGAGAAAGGAAAGGAATTGAGGAACTTGTATCCAAAGCATGATAAATAGATCGACGGATGACTTCGTAGCAATAGATAGCCGGTTTGCATCCAGCAACTGCGCAGCGTTTGATCTGATGGAAGGCTTCTGGACCTCCATATCTGTATTCTGTGTACATAAAATCGGAAATTGATTTCAGAAACAGAGCAGTAATGTTATTGGAGGCCAAACAGGCGTTGAACAATAACGCGATACATTCGCGGTTGTCATCAGGAGAGGGTGCCTGAATAAGATTTATCTGAAGAAGAGTGTCCAAATGAGACGCGTTAGTTCGAAGATGATTACGAGGATTCCTGGTAAGGATTGAACTCCTCAGATTAAGCGGAAGATCTTCACGATTGGGAACCAACGGGTTAGACCTGGATGATTCACCAACAGAGGGGGTTAGCCTTTTCATATTGAGAGGTTTTTTTTGAGTGCGTGGACAGGAAGCAATGTAGACATGTACTATTTATAGATGCGAAAGAACGCGACGTTTCGGTGTCATCGCAATGTTTCGGTTTGATGGCTTTATGTTATAGAAATAGACAAAGAGAAGTATTAAAAATGATGGATAGTAGTTTGTGAAGGATTGTTTAGTTGATCCTGATTCAATTCTTAGATTCATATCAACCTAAACATGCGGATCTAGGTTCTTCTCAGAATAGAAACAAATGATGATCTCACCTTATACCTGTTTGCAGCGGAAAGAGATGGTATGTCTGAGATCAGAGAAACACCGAGGGATGAATCCTCCAAAGGTTCACACACGCGATCACAGAAAACGGCTGCTAGACCACAAGGAACTCGGCGCAGAGAGAGAGAGAGTTTTCGGCTGGGTTACTAGGGTTAATTGTTCTGAACTCGAGTTTTATCACATAAAACTTGTCCGGTTCCGTTTGGGCCATTTGGCCCAAACACCAATTAACTCGACGGTATTCGCGCACTGTGTCGACCGACACACCTTGTGTATCGATCGACACACAGTGCCTAAACCGTTTTATTCTCTCTAAATACAGTAAATGCCTAGCACTTTTACCGTACTTCTGCTAAACCGTTCCTACACATTTTCCTGTTAGCTTAGGCGTGTGACCCATATGGGATCATATAATAAAGGCAATAATTCCAAGACTTATAGATCATGAGCGGACTCTAGCAAGCCATCATGACCCCCAGTATTATATGACTTATGTCTGATCATTGACATACTCTTACTTTCTAGAGACAGTACCGAGATTACTGGACACAATTCCAACAATCTCCCACTTGTACTGGAATCTCTGTATTCATAATCCTTTTGTCACAATATCTCGATTAGTCATAAGGCAAGATTGGTGTCATCCTTATAAAGCCTAATCTTGTTCATCGGACTCTAATTCGATACTGACAATCCAAACGACTCGGGACAGTCCGTTTGAGCATGGCCATGCATTTTCCAGTATTCAAATCTCCGATTGGCCTAGAGATATTCACTCCATTTATATTGGAGGGACAAATTCCGTCTTGTTCCATCACTGTAAACTACTCATTTCATAATGTACCCAAACAAGGTCCTTATAACTATCGCAGAACGATAGCGTTAGACAATGATCAAAGTGCATCAATCCATGTGCAGTCACATGCATGCGAACTCAGGTCTAAGGACTATACTCTATAGTCGTAGTAAGAATCTCTTATGACACAAATATAAATATCCTGAAGAGTTCTTATAAGCGGGTCTTGTCCGGTCGTATGTTCCCAAACATACACCTATGTACTGACTTTGATGCCGCGCATCTATGACACACTGAGACTTTGTCATAAGTCACGTACCAATCCAGTCTCACACGGTTGTTGGTGTTCCAATTTCAACAACCTTCGACTAGGGACGGGATGATATAAAACATCTATCAAATATAGGGTCTCATGATCAAGCTAAATGACTTCGATGACTCAAGATCAAGTCATTTACTTCGATGACCTATAAAATGGTTCATATCACTTTGGAACGATTATTTCATCACAGTTAAAATAATCTTGAAATAATAATTTCATTAAACATTAGAATGTTTTACAAGAACATATCAAATAACTAAATAAAAGCCCTCAAACTCCCACTCAAATTTAGATTACATTTCAATGTCTTTAATGCCTACAGCTTCAGTCAGAAACTCGAGCTTAGGCCTTGGGAGTGGCTTTGTCAACGGATCAGCGACGTTATCATCAGTCTGAACTCGGCTGATCTTGACTTCCTTTCTATTAATGATGTCACGTATCAAGTGAAATCTTCTTAGAACATGCTTGGATTTCTGGTGTGATCTTGGTTCCTTTGCCTGAGCTATAGCACCATTGTTGTCACAAAACAGTGCCAGAGGCTCAGCCGCATCTGGTATCACACCTAGTTCAATAATGAACTTTCGTATCCAAACAGCTTCCTTCGCAGCTTCTGAGGCGGCGATATATTCAGCTTCTGTAGTGGAATCTGCAACGGTGTCTTGCTTGGAGCTTCTCCAACTGATTGCACCGCCATTCAGACAAAAGATATAACCGGACTGTGACCGAAAATCATCTTGGTCTGTCTGGAAACTTGCGTCCGTGAATCCACTGACTTTAAGCACATGACTTCCACCGTACACTAAGAACTTATCCTTAGTATGTCTTAGATACTTCAAGATATTCTTTACGGCAATCCAATGGTTTTCACCTGGATTTGACTGGTATCTACTCGTCATGCTCAATGCATAAGCAACATCAGGACGAGTACAGATCATGGCATACATGACAGATCCTATTGCAGATGCATAAGGAATATTCTTCATGCGCTCAAGCTCAGCAGCCGTCGTAGGGCTCTGCTTCTTGCTTAGCGTTGTGCCATGTACCATTGGCGTGAAGCCCTTCTTGGAATCCTTCATGCTGAATCTTTGCAGGACTTTGTCAATGTATGAATCTTGACACAAGCCTATCAGCCTTCTAGATCTATCCCGGTAGATCCTGATTCCAAGAACGTATGCGGCTTCACCCATGTCTTTCATGGAAAAACAACTTCCAAGCCAGTCCTTTACCGACTTTAGCATTGGAACGTCGTTTCCGAGAAGCAGTATGTCATCGACATACAGAATAAGAAATACAATCTTGCTCCCACTAGATTTCTTATACACGCATTGTTCTTCTTCGTTTCTGATGAAGTCAAATTGCTTGATCGCTTCATCAAAACGAAGATTCCAGCTCCTCGATGCTTGCTTCAATCCATAAATGGATTTATGAAGCTTGCATACTTTTCCAGCATTCTTTGGATCTATGTAACCGTCAGGTTGTGTCATATACACATCCTCTTCCAGAATACCATTCAGGAAGGCGGTTTTCACGTCCATCTGCCAAATTTCATAATCATGAAAAGCTGCAGTTGCTAGTAGAATCCGAATAGATTTCATCATAGCCACTGGTGAATAGGTTTCATCATAATCCACACCGTGAATTTGTCTGAAACCTTTTGCCACCAACCTGGCTTTATAAATCTGGACATTTCCATCCACGTCAATCTTCTTCTTGAAGATCCATTTGCACTCGATGGCTTTTACACCAGCGGGTAAGTCAACCAACGAAAACACTTGGTTGACCGACATGGAGTCCATTTCGGAATCAGTGGCCTTGCGCCACTTAGAGGAATCTGGGCCCATCATGGCTTGATTGAAGTTCGATGGTTCATCACCATCAATGATCAGAAGATCATGACAGTCAGTCACGAGGAATCCTTGATATCTCTCGGGTTCGTGACGGATCCTCCCGGATCTTCGAACTTCAGGTACTACAGGTTCAGGCTCTACAATTTCTTGTAGATTCTCCTGCTGCTCTTCCTCATTAGGTTGAGCAGTATCCTGTTCATCTTGAATTTCTTCAAGCAGTACCTTACTCCCACTGTCTTTCTTAGAGAGAAACTCCCTCTCAAGAAAGTTACAATCCCGGGCAACAAAGATCTTGTTCTCGGAACGTAGATAGAAGTAATAAGCCTTGGTTTCCCGTGGATAACCAATGAAGTAGCATTTGTCAGATTTTGGTGTAAGCTTGTCTGAAATCAATCTCTTGACATAGGCTTCACAACCCCAAATTCTGAGATAAGACAGCACTGGAGCTTCTCCAGTCCATAATTCATATGGTGTCTTTGCTACTGCTTTCGATGGCGCTCTATTTAGAGTGAACACTGCTGTTAGCAGAGCATATCCCCAAAGGGATATTGGAAGGTCTGTGTGACTCATCATAGATCGAACCATATCCAATAAGGTCCGATTTCTCCTTTCAGACACACCATTCCATTGAGGTGTTCCAGGAGGAGTGAGTTGGGATACGATTCCACACTCTCTCAGATGATCACTGAATTCTTGGCTTAAGTATTCTCCTCCTCGGTCGGACCGAAGAGCCTTAATGCTTTTGCCAAGTTGTTTCTGTACTTCATTTTGGAATTCTCTGAACTTCTCAAAAGATTCAGACTTATGTTTCATTAAATAAACATATCCATACCTACTGAAATCATCAGTAAAGGTAATGAAGTACTGATAGTTTCCTCTTGCATTTGCGGAAATTGGGCCACACACATCAGTGTGTATCAGGCCCAATACGTCACTGGCCCTCTCGTTAGGTTTATTAAAGGGGGCCCGTGTCATTTTGCCCATCATGCAGGATTCGCATTTCTCACATGACTCAAAGTCAAATGAGCCAAGAAGTCCATTCGAATGGAGCCTCTTGATGCGTTTCTCGCTGATGTGCCCTAAACGACAATGCCATAGAAACGTTCGGTTCTCCTCATTAGGTTTGAACCGTTTGGTATTAATGTTATAAATTGGCGCGGATTGATCGAGTATGTAAAGCCCATTCATAAGAGGGGCAGAACCATAGAACAAATTGTTGCGATTGAAGGAACATAATTTATTCTTAACTGAAAAATCATAACCTTCCAAATCCAACAAAGAAATTGAAATAATATTTTTGCTTATAGCAGGTACAAAATAACAATTATTGAGTTCTAAAATCAATCCCGAAGGTAAAGACAACAAGTAAGTGCCTACAGCTAGTGCTGGAACTTTCGCTCCATTCCCAACTCGTAGCTCCACTTGTCCTTGCTTCAGCCTTCTACTGTTGCTGAGTGCCTGCATATTAGTACAAATATGAGCCCCACAACCAGTATCCATAACCCATGAGGTATTATCAGAAGTAGTTGTATTAACTTCTATAACAAAAATACCTGTTGAAGAAGTCTCAAAAGTCTTCTTCTTCAATTCCTTTAGACCTTCCTGGAATTTCTTACATTCTCTCCTCCAATGCCCTGGTTCTTTACAGAACCTGCATATGTCAGTTGGCCCAGCCTTGGACTTGGGCTTGGGCTTTGGCGTGTCCTTGTCCGCGACTTGGACAGCCTTGGCCTTTCCCTTATCCTTAGCAGAGGATTTCTTAAACCCCTTGCCCTTCTGCACCATAAGCACATTGGGGTCCTTGGCGGTTTTCCTCAAATTGGGCTCCGCAGTCTTGAGCATTCCGTGAAGCTCAGGCAATGTCTTACTCAAGCCATGCATGTTAAAGTTCAGAATGAACTGATCATAGCTTGCAGGTAATGACTGCAGAATGATGTCGCAGGCAAGTTCCTGGCTGATTGGGCAGTCGAGTTTCTGAAGATGATCGAGATAACCCATCATCTTCAAGACATGAGGACTCACTGCCGCATTCGCAGCCAACTTGCAGTCCAAGAGGTTCTTAACCGTTTGAAACCTCTCAGTCCTAGCCTGCTCCTGAAAAAGCGATTTCAGGCTTGCCATTATCTCGATGGGTGACAATACACTCTCGAACTGTTTTTGCAGCTCAGGAGTCATTGTCACCAACATCAGGCAATAAGCATCATTTTCATCTGACGAATGCTTTTCCCAAGCATTATGCAGAGTCCTGGCAGCATTGGCAGGAGGCCTCTCGGGGAGAGGATCACGAAGGACATAATCCTTCTTCTCCTGCTTGAGGACTAGCCTCAAGTTCCTTGACCACGTCAGGAAGTTTGTTCCAGTCAGCTTCTCCTTTTCGAGAACAGACCGGATCGAGAATGTGTTTTGTGTGCTTGTAGTAGTCATAGCTGAAATATATAGATAAAAAGGTTATTAGTTAAAATGTTCAATATGATTAATCTCGTATTAAATTTAATATGATTAATCACGCATTATATTCAATAACATAAGTTACCCTCAATAGAATATAATGATTCCAAGATCCACATATAACTAAGATTAAAGTGGGCCACTGGCCGTCACCAAACCTTAGCTTATATCGGTAAGCCCTATATCGGCTAATTATATCCGTGATATAACTCTTGGTTGTGAATATGGGCCCGAGGCCCAATCCACTCTGATGTCTCAAGGCCCGGGACTCCCGATGGCCCAGTCAAGAAAACCAGACTATACAGTCATGTAATCATTAATGTCTGGGACTCCCAATGACATTTATGAATCACAAACCGTCTTATCCACGCAAAAGCAGACACCCTCACACTGTAAGGCCATGAATACAATTGAATGGGCTTCGACAGCTGACATAGAATGGACAAGACATCCAACGCTTGATATTATTTGAGGTTCGTAGGTTTATTTAAAAAATTCATTCCCAAAATAGAAGATTACTATTTCGGGAAACTTTCCATTTTGGAAACCTACTATTTTTGGAAACTTTCTAAAATTGGAAACTTTCTAAAAACGGAAACTTTCTAACTTTAGAAATTTCTTAAAAATCCGAATCATGCAAATCTAGAAACTTCTATAAATTAAGAAACTTTCTAATTTCAAAATATCGGAAACTTTAATTTAAAATCGATTTATATTCTTTATAAAATAAATTTTAAATTATTCTGAAGAAAGACTCAAATAATTGGCCCAATTGTTTTAACTTCTTGGCCCGAGGCCCAAGAATTGGTCCATGTCCAAGACATGACCCAATTGTCCAATTAAATGACATAACCGGTCTGGTTCATTAAAATTGGTCTAACCAAATTTTAATTACTACGATGACCACAATTGTCAACCGGTTATTTACTAAACCGGATTTTCTCAATTTATTTGGTCCAACCAAATCAAATTAGAAAATCCTGGTTTAGGCACTAAATCCAATAATTCTTTCGACATTGGATTTCTTGTCCCGGTTTAACCAGACTTAATAAAATTATTAAATCTGTTTATTAAACCAGGACGAATTAATTTTAATCAAAATTAAACCGAGCCTTTAAACCAACCATGTCGATCGATGAACCAACCGTGTCGATCGATCCATCAACCACATCGGTCGATGCTCTCAGCATCGATCCTGCATCGATCGTGCATCGATCCTGTATCGATCGATGCTCTCACGCATGCACTGAACCGAGCCAAAACCCTAACCGTGTCGCTCGATGCACCAACCGCATCGGTCGATGCACCAACATCGAACCTGCATCGATCCTGCATCGATCGATGCTTTCACGCGTTAACTGGTTTTGCCGATAGACTGTATCGACCGATCCATGCGATCGTATCGATCGATCCATGCGATCGCAGTCGATACAGACCTCTTGAAATCGCATTCTACCAAATCATATAGCTTGGTTTCTGCAATTTTATGTGTGTTTAGGTTTCAATTCTTGTTGCTTAAGTGGTTTCTCTTATCAGTAGTTGATTCAAAACACTTTTAAACAAGAAAAACAATCCTAAACTTGAATCTAAACAAGAAAAACCAGAACCTATGCTCTGATACCACTGAAGGATTGTTTAGTTGATCCTGATTCAATTCTTAGATTCATATCAACCTAAACATGCGGATCTAGGTTCTTCTCAGAATAGAAACAAATGATGATCTCACCTTATACCTGTTTGCAGCGGAAAGAGATGGTATGTCTGAGATCAGAGAAACACCGAGGGATGAATCCTCCAAAGGTTCACACACGCGATCACAGAAAACGGCTGCTAGACCACAAGGAACTCGGCGCAGAGAGAGAGAGAGTTTTCGGCTGGGTTACTAGGGTTAATTGTTCTGAACTCGAGTTTTATCACATAAAACTTGTCCGGTTCCGTTTGGGCCATTTGGCCCAAACACCAATTAACTCGACGGTATTCGCGCACTGTGTCGACCGACACACCTTGTGTATCGATCGACACACAGTGCCTAAACCGTTTTATTCTCTCTAAGTACAGTAAATGCCTAGCACTTTTACCGTACTTCTGCTAAACCGTTCCTACACATTTTCCTGTTAGCTTAGGCGTGTGACCCATATGGGATCATATAATAAAGGCAATAAGTCCAAGACTTATAGATCATGAGCGGACTCTAGCAAGCCATCATGACCCCCAGTATTATATGACTTATGTCTGATCATTGACATACTCTTACTTTCTAGAGACAGTACCGAGATTACTGGACACAATTCCAACAGTTTGAAGAACGAAACTTAATAATGGATGGATGGTGAAAAGAATAATAATTATGGAGGCTGGTAATAAATATGTTAGAGCGTGAGGTATGTATATAGTCAGCGTATATGCTGTAATGGATAGTAGTATAGCGTGATATAATAATGGATAGTCAAATTATATAGTAATTATATTTTTTTAAATTGGGATCAATCATTATAGATACATACCCTGAAAAAATATCGTCACGAGAGTAAGACATTAAGAAAAAGCGATCTTGAAGATTATAGTTTTGAAAACTGTGACATTAAAAAAATGCGATGGATAGTTTATTTAGAATTAAAATTGGTGGATACCGACGATACTCTGAACTTAATTTAAAAAGGCTATTAAATATATAAATATATATTCGTTTCAATTTATTAGGATTTTACATGACAACACACAAAACGGCACCGCTTTGAGCTACTCCTAATCACGAACAACCGCCGACGATCTGGATTCAGGCGTAGTGCCAACCGCCTTCGTTAACCGAATATTCTTCGTAAATGTAAGGTAACTCTAGGAATGTCTGGGGAATGATTTGGAAGAAGGATAAAGTTTCAATAGCCGAAAAACATTCATCACACATACCATAATCCTTGACCTCTTCGTGCAAAAAGTCTAGCCAATATCGGAAAAGAGAGCAGCGGCATCTCTGTATCCTTGTTCCGTCAATATCATCCCTGACCACATCCGCCAAATACATGGAGATTCCAATAGGCCAGAGGTTTCGCTCAAACTCTCTGACGTGCCTTCTCAAAGAACGTATAACAAATCGAGAGAGGAAAGGGATGTCGGAACCTGAATCCAAGGCCGGGGTAATAGAACGACGGATGACTTCATAGCAATACACAGCAGGTTTGAAACCAGCGATTGCACATCGTTTAATGTTTTTAAAACCTTCCGGTCTGCCACCATCTGTGTACATAAAGTCGGAGATCCCTTTGAGAAAAATAGCGGTTATGTTGTCTGCGGCTAGACAGGTGTGGTACAACCGTATTACGCATTGGGGGAGTGGGTCCAATGGAGCATTCTGGATAAGATTAATCTGACGGAGAGTATTAACGTGATCCGCGTCGTCTCGAAGGGTCCGACAGACAGCGCAAACCCTGAAATGTTCCAGAAGGTGGTCGCTTGCATTTTTGGCAAGGATAAATCTCCTAAGCTTGGGAGGCAGATCTAGAAAGTTGAGAACAGGTCGTGGAGAGCTAGAAGATTCAGCAACGCGGGGGATTGTTCCTCTCATTGTTTGTGTGGAATGTATTGAGACTGTCGACGGATAGTTGGGGTCAATGGACAATTATTTATATAAGCGAATGGAAACTGCACACATAACTAAGGAAGAGGAGGAGTTAAGAAGATATATTTAAAAAGGGTTGGATGAGATGGATGGTTTTATTTTGTTGTACAAATGGATAGGCAAAACTTACTCATGGACTTAAAATGGTTAGGCAATTTTATGGGATATATGGATACAAAATTTAGATTTACCAACTTGCGTATAGAGTCTCACGTATCGATCGAATAAATCGTAGGCAGCAGAAGAGCCTTAGTAATCTATGATTAGACAATTTCCTACAAAGTTTTGTTTTTTCCCAAGAACATCATTAAGTAGAGTCAAATCTGTCTGCTGTGGATTAAATAGAGTAAATAAAACGAGTGAAATGAATCTATAGATACACGATATAAAGAAGAACTGCTTGTGATATCATACGATTTGACAGTCATATGATTGAATAAAACTAAATATTTGCGAATAAAAACATAAGAAAAAACACAGGGCCTTAATAATAATAGGGGTGGATAGAATGAGTACAGATACTCAACGGTGGATGGAGATCTACAATATGAGTAAGTTGATATCCGTCCATACTAGACATTGATGAAGTAAGTACAATAAACGAGCATTCAACCATGAAAATGAAACTTAAAATTGCTCAATGTCCAACCGATTGAGAAAAGAGAGATGAAGACGATCCAGATAATCTGCATCATGTTCATCCGGGTGGGTGTATGGCGCGTGGCGCAAGAAGCCTTATTATTTCTTGCAACATCAACTTTGATTTTTCTTGTTATCTTGATTTCCATTTCCTCACCAACAGAAGTCGACCAATTTTGTAGAACTTTGATGTCCTCTACAATTTTCTTAAGATCTTGGGCAAGCTTATCAACCTCTTTCATAATAGAGTCGTCCACCCACTCGCTTAAGTGACCTTCATCTGGGTGCTGTTTAGAAACTAGGAGTTAAAAAAATACAATCTGAAATATAAAGTGAATCTAGAAAAAAACAAAGGAATCTGGATTTAAACTAACCCGAATAGCTTCGGGACATTTGAACCATCTGCGATTAAGATTGGAAGGAGTTGTACCATATCCTACTTCGATGTCTTCGCCACACCAGCACATGGTTGGTGCTGCGACGCCTATACACCTAGAAGGTAATGGTTCTTCAGAAGGAGGGGCAGTTGAAGTAGACGTCAAGCTCATTATTGGGAAGATTGTTTCGAAGAACAGGGTGGACAATTTGTTTTATCGATATTAAAGGTTAGATGAACCTATAGCATACGTATATATATGATATGAATGTTTAAAAGTCTTGACAAGATATATTTCTTTACTAAACTGGTTGAAAAGACTGATTTAATTTACTAAATATACGTAGTTATGAGAAGGTAATCTGGATAAATGAAACTTAGCAAATCGAAACGTATTATGAATAGTAATGCAGGACCAAATGAAGAACATCGGCCAAGTTTGGATCAAAAGTGGATGCAATGGTTGACGAAATTATAATTGCAATACTTATAGATACAAATTCGCTATCCACTTGCACCTTAGAAATTGACAATCATGTAAAACCCAGAAATAAAAAATAGATGTGTCCATGTAAAACAGATAGCAATAAAAAAATTTTTTAACAGAGATATAGATAGAGAAGAGTAATAGAAATAATAACAGAGGGGATAGAAAGACAATAAGAGATTGATAATTGGATCAAAAGTGGATGCTATGCTATGAAATAATAACAGAGTGGATAGAAAGACAATAAGAGATTGATAATTGGATCAAAAGTGGATGCTATGCTATGAAAAAGAACAATATATTCGTATATAGGATAGTGACAAATTGCAATACTTATAGATACAAAATCGCAATCCATTTGGTTAGAAATAAAAATCAACCCATCTAGAAAAAGTCCTAGGGATCATATCGAAGAAGACATAAGTCTCGAGAGACCAAAAACAGAGATCGCACATGTCTAGACCTTTTACATTTTCGTTTGTCAAATCAAGCCAGTAACGATAAACAGCGCAAGGGCATGTGGGAATTCGTTCAATGTCGACAGATTCACGGATGGTTCTGATATATTGAGGGGTATAGTGAGGATAACTTACTCCCTGAAACGCTTTGACATGCCTCCTAAGGGCCCGAATAGCAGTGCGAGACAGTTGAGGGAACGTTATATCAGAAACCAAGTGGGGGCAGATGGATCGCCGGATGACTTCGTAGCAATACGTTGCGGGTTTGATTCCAGCAACAGCGCAGTTTTTGAGGCGGACAAGCGCGTCAGCTCGTTCTTCTGCGGCAACTCCTTCTGTGTCCATAAAATCCGATATGGCTTTTTGAAAGACCGCTGATGGATTGTTGGCAAGTAGACATGCATGTTGCAAGCGATGATAACCAAGAAAGTTGTGACTCGTTCCTATAAGATCAATCTGGGACAGGGTATCCACGTGGTCGGAATCATCTCGGAGGGTTTTGCACACTGCCTTCGTTACGTAGTACTCGCGAACGACTTCGCTAGCGTTTCTGACCAAAATCGATCTCCGAATTTCATCAGGAAGATCGAGGAAGCTGGGAGGAGAAGGGGCAAAATTATTGTTATCTTCTATATTCATCCCTAGTTAGAGATATAAGGTTGGCATCCCTTATATTTATAGATGATTTTAGGACGAAACGGTTCATATTCCTAAAACGATGGATAGTTAAAAGGTGAAAAATACATTAATTGTGTACAGGCTCGCGGATAGTTATAAATAAATCGAGAAAACAAAGACGGATGCATTGTTGAAATTGGATTCTAGATCTTAGAAAACAAATTCGACATGAGATATAAGCAAACACGAGAATAACCACCTGCCTTGATTCGACACATTCGAGAACCACCTGCCTTAATTAAGCAAACCAGAGAACCACCTGCTTTAATTCGACAAATTCAACATGATATATAAACAAATTCGACATGAGATATAAGCAATCCCGTGATTGTAACAGGTTTCTTCAATCATCTTCATCATTCTAATAACTGCAAGCCGGATCCACAAAGCAACCTGTTGAGTTTGCCGACTAACGACCACCCAATCGATTATTCGTTCCAGCAAAAACAGTTTGCTTGTTTCGTCGTTGATCCCGAGATGGCTAACAATTCCACCCATCTTTGATTCATCCCAACAATTCTCTTATCCTCATCGACGACTACTCACCTTAAACGATTCGCGGCCGAATTGAATCGAATACAAAAAGTTGCAAAAACAGGAAGAAAGCTAATGTTGAGTTCATTTAGTAATCCGAACCAGATTAATATAACAGTTAAAACCAGTGTTGAGTTCATTTAGTTTTGATTCAACCATCACAAGTTAAATTGTACATTTAGTTGGATTACATAGTTAGATTGCCTGGAGGCATTTTTGTCTTTTTACATGCCTAAATCACTCAAAAAAATATCACAATGCAAACTCTTTTAAGAATATATGAGATTGCAAAGAAAAGTTAACAAAGATATAGTAGGTGCAATTCACCCCATATTACCATCACCATGTAGAATTTGTGTTTCGTATTATACATGTGAAAATGATTTTATAAGACCATACATCTTTTATTGTTGTTAGAATATTCTTCTGCAGTTTACATTACTATACTATCGAGGCACATGGTTTACTAATAACGTTTAACCTAATTTGTGCTAAAAACATAACCAGGTATTGTTAAATACTTAAATGTTAACATGGAAGAAATTTTCTCCGAAATTCTTATCAGTTTCAAAATCCATATAGAACCATTATTCTGCATTAAGTCGGCTGATAATGAATCAGTTGTTTTATAACCAAACTTTTTGTGTGGTTTTATCCAACTTCAAAACTTATTATCTGTACAACCAACGATGATTTACATTTATTTTCAAGATTTAGAAAAAGAAGGTGAAACCGTTGACGAGAGAGAGAGAGAGAGAGAGTTGAGATTATGAATATGATGTGAGAAAGAAATGTGGATCTCAATGATGTCGCTGTGTGTTGGCTGGCAAATTAAACCATCGCCATCTTCATGTGCATCCATACGTCACTATTCACCTCTCTATCCAATTATTTCAATCTCCTCATTTTAGTTCCATCTTTTTCTATACTTAAGTAATAATATTGTTAAAGAGAATAATCTTTTAAACTACCATTTCAGTTTCTATTTAATTTAGAATTCTAGGACAAATATTGTTTCTTCTACATTGCTGGAATTAATTATTCATTTTAATATAATTATAATTTAGCCACTCTTTTTATTTACAATCAAACATTTTAAATGCACCAACTAGACCAATCATATTTGTTTTTTTTGTATTGTTTATGTTGTCGACTTGAAATAATAAATAAATATATGGAAGATTGATGGAGGAAAAATATATGAGACTTCTTTTTGCCCAAAGAAAAGACTTTATGTAAAAGGTTTGGTACGAATTTAGTACTGTAAAGTATATTTTCTTACAAATCAATATCTTAAATTTTTCCATATTTTTAATAAAGCTACATAAAAAAAAGGGAGACAGAATAAAATAATTAAAAGAGACACAACAGGTATACATGCACAAAATGAGAGGACTTTGCTGAAAGTTTGTTACAAATGAGACAAAAGAGCAAAAACATTTAATACTAATTAAAAAAAACACCAATTAGCAACTTAAATAAATGAGGAACTTACTTAAAATCAAGACTTTGGTTATATATTAAAAAGAAAAAAGAAGTAAAGCTAAGAATCTAAACCAAGTGGTTCCCATTGAGGAACTCTCTGACTGAAGAACCTCCCAATAACCCTGGAATCAAGAATCTCAAGAGCTCCTCCAGATTTAACGCATCTTGGAGTCTTGTACTGATTCACCGAAGACCCTTGCGAGACACAGAAATCCATCAGCAAATCAAAAGTCCCCAAACTCACAACTCTTATCTCCAAAGGCCCGATTGATTTATCTCTGTTCCTGCATCTCCTATACACGTAATCCAAACAATCCTCAACCTCACAGCAACATTCCTCCATTTTCTTGTCGTCTAGCTTTGGTGGGTCGTTGTTGTGACGTGGCTTTAGCTCCCAGAAGAGCACGTAGTGGCCCGGGATCGATGAAGTGTCCGCATAGCTTGTGTACTCCGTGAGCAAGAGGCATGAAGGTTGTTGGAGATGGTTGAGTTTAGCTTGTGTCACAGCGTTTAGTAGATCTTCCTCGCTCGTTTTGTCGGTATCAATGCTTAATACAACGTTTCTTCGCTGCACGAAACGGAACTGAGGCGCATTCTTGTGGTAACCGGTCACTTTTAGAATATCGCCCACTCTGTATCTGTATAAACCTATTAAAATACAATCCGACAGGTTACTTGTGTCACAAGTTTCTGGTTTAATAACACACATAGATTATGGCCGTAGAGAGACACTAACCTGTGAATGTAGTAATGACAATTTCGTAGTATCGGCCGACTTCTACATTAACAAGATCGACAATAAGATCATCCTTGATAGCATCATCATCGTCAGTGTTAGAATGCGAAGCAAAGTGAATCTCTTCATGGGATTTGTCATCGACGGGCAAGAACTCGAAGTAGGCCATGTTAGGGAGAAGTGTATACGAAACATCCGACGGATCACACAGCGGATTAAGGTTGATACCAAAGTAACACTCAGAAGAAGCATACATGGTTGAAACCAACGGTAAACCACCGCTATAAAACTCGAGTGTCGGAATGTATTGAGCCATCGAACCCGTCACAATCACCTCAACATACTTAGCCTTATGCCATAGCCTCCTTAAAATGCCTTCCCACGACTTTTTAGCACACTCAGACTCAATTTCATCAGCCAATTCTTGATTTGGTCCTTCAAGGATCGATAAAACTGAGTCTCTGCAGGCTGAGTCAGTGATCCAGCTAGTGACAGTACCGGTTCGAATGTCTGCGCAAAGCTCCTTGTAATGATCCTCTAAGAACTTGACCGCTCGAAGAAAGGCAGAGGCAAAGACAGCTCCAACTCTTAGGACATGAGATCGTTGGACTAAACCGCAGAGAAGCTGACAGTACATGCTCTGTTTGCTGTCTTGACAGAGAATTGTCTGGTCAGGGCTAGTGTAGACGTTGTACTTGTTAAATGGTCGGTTTCTGAAGTGCTGACTTTTGTAGTAACTAGTCAACACAGGACGCGCCATTAGACCTGAAGGAGTCTTGATCTCTGGTTTTATGAATAGAAGATACATCCCTTTTCCTTCATCTAGCCCATTCACATATCTGCAATTATATATATAACACAATATATTAACATAAAGTTTCTCTTCACTGTTTCATTAGTTCGACTAGAGAAGACAAAACTTTTTAGTAATTTTATTTTTCCCAAAAAAAAAGTTTTTAGTAAAAAGGCAAAAATTTATCTATTAAAAAATATTCTTTTCCCCTCTGATTAGTGGAAAAGCGATGGGAACCCTTTTTAAAATTAAGATAATACATATTCAATCTACAAGGTAAACCCCTTTGTAGCAAATAAAATTTGAATTATTTGCTATAATCTTTATGCTCGATTAGAGAGCCGAAAACCAAATAAAAATAAGTATATTGTTTTTCAAAACAAAACAAAAAAAAAATGTATGGTCAAAGTTTTATTTTGTGTATGATGAATTTTGTTTGTTTTTTTCAGAATATACGAAAGAAAATCAAATGAGAAAAATATGTTTAAACTATAGTTCAACAAAATATGCTTAAACTAGAAAATATGTAAATCAACATAAAATTAGTTACTCAGTTTTTACTTTTGACGCTAAATAAAATAAAATAATAGTAACTCATTTATTACTTGTTCATGATAGGCACAAGCATGCTGTAGAAAAATGTCTTCCTCTCCAATTCCTCAGCTGTAGAAGGCATCAACTTGGGCTTTCCTGCAGAAGTCCCCGAGCTGCATCCAACATATAGCCAAATAAATACTAAATGTAACGAAAATATTTTTTTGTAATGTATGGTCGAGTTTTAACTATATATATTACATACTATTAATTATATTTACCTAGTGAGAAGCTCTGTGATGGGTTGAGCGGAGACGATACCAGAGGATTCTCCATCGGCGATTCGTTGAATGAAAGGCTTTATATCGTCGTAGTTTACCACAGGGACTTTGTTCTTGAAACTTTGTTGATTCTTGTCGGATTCTCCATCAAGAAATGCTCGGAGATATTGAGTTCCAGAGTTTTGAGAGAGTATTTGGTGTAGAACTTGTTCTTGAATTGCTTCTGCATTTGTGGTTAGATCCTCGAGAAGCTTGAGACCAGCCTCTGTATCATTTGGGTCGTAACTTGGTATCATTGTTTTTTTTTTTGTCTGAAAGCAGACACAACAAAGCTTATGTTTGTGTTGCAATGATGAGTTCAAAGCTTATCGCTTCTTCTCTGTTCTTGAAGGTTGGTTTAGTGGAATGAGGAGAAGGAAGAAGAAATGGTTATATAATAAATTGGGAAATGACGAAATAATTATTAGAAAAATATATTTGAGAGGTCCTACAACACACATGGCCTTGTCTAGTTAGAATGAAGCTATTGTTGGTCAATATTACCTGTGCAGGCTTTCCTCTTATTTTTTATGTGTTATTTTGTTTATTATCATATTTGTTTATATGTTGTTTAATCCTCCAATCAAGCTCTTTCTTTATGATCCGTTGAATAATTATTAATCCAATCATATTCACAAGATTTGCATATGTCTGCCAAAAGATATACTCACTTGGTCTTCACTAAACTCATCTAATAATATGATTTTATTGGCTCCTAGATTTTATTTTAGGAACTTGCACCCCTTTATAAACTCACATGCCTATATATAGAACAAACAAATAATTAAATAAAAAGTATATGTAAATAGAATTATGATAGCTTCAGTTAACAGATTGTTCATATATATGGCTACGAAATTTTCTTTAACAAATTCATTTGCACGTTTTTTTTACATGTATTATAGCAATAGCATTGCTATGAATTACACGGAACTCTTTCTTGGAATTTCATATATATATATTCATATAAATGTATGTACATATATAAATTAATTAATTAACCTCGTTTATGTGCGATAATTGGACTCAGTATAGTAATTAAGATAATCTCAAGTTTGACTTATGGCAATCAATCAAGATTAAGAGAGAGGGATTGTTGAATCTCTTGGATGATAAAGTCATCATCATCTTGGTGATGCAGATCCAAATGCATATGAGAGGTCGTTACGTTGATAGACATATAATATAAATTGATCAATTGACTAATTAACCATTAATTTATGATTGATAATTACAGCATAAAATAACATGCATCAACTTAATTCAGTTGGGAAAAAAATATAATAATATGGGAATTTTGGATTAGGTTAATGTATAAGTCTTTGTGGTGACGAGGAAACAGATGTGAACAGAGAGAGAAGAGGCGTGAGAGATGTTGGAGAAGATGATAGTTTTCTCGTGAACAAATTTCATTCAAATACGCTATGTCATACATTTTATGCATGTTCCGTCAATTCATTTGCTTTAGGCTTTTTTTATATTGCTTTCTTTGTATTAAATCTACAATATATAGGGGCATATACCCTATCTAGTCCTCTTACCACTTTTCATTTTAAATAACTTTACGAATCGATGATATCTACAAGCAATGTTTTTTTTTATATAATTTGTATCAACCACATTAGCAATCAGCCAATATGATTTTGTGTTAGTGTAGATCAATTATTTATTAACTTAATTTTTTCATTTGATGTTTTCAAAACTTGTCTAGCCATAAATAATTTTGAATGTTCTCTTAAAAGCATACATTGTGGTGGATCTTTAATTATTCCGCCGAATGTTCTTTACAATTTATGTCTTACACGTATATTCGAGGGGGTGTGTTTAAAAAAATTCCAAATTAAAAGTTTGATGAAACCTTAAGTAATTAATATATAAGATATATATATATATATATATATATATATATATATATATATATATATATATATATATATATGTGTGTGTGTGTGTGTGTGTGTGTGTGTGTGTGTGTGTGTGTGTGTGTGAGTTAATCTATTCATTATCTATTTGAATTGGAAACCATAAATTTGACGCTAATTCCCTTGGTTAGTTGTGTTTACTACAAAAAATCAATACAGTTCATATTATAAAACTTCACTTAAAATATTCTGATCTATAGAGCTGTGTACAGAGCCGTGCGTATGTGCAAGTAATAAAAGCATTTGCCTTAGGCCACAATAAAAATAAAGAAATTAGAGGACTTATAATACTTGTCTAATCTTTTTGTCTGAGAAAATTTATAATACTTGAGACGAAACTAATATTAGATATTGTAGTTTCGGGGTTTGGGGGGATTACAAACTTCGGCCTAAAACTTTCTAGTGATAAAAAAATTGTAATACTGAAAACAAATTGTTAGTCACCATACAACTTGAAAATTTGGTTAAAAAATTCAGTTATGTGAATTTAAAGAACATTTTTATAAGAAAAAACTATATTTTATAAGAAAAATTGTATTATTAATCTTCATTATCACTAAACAAAGGCCATATTTTTAAGATTGCCTTAAACCTCTATAAATATATGCACGGCTCTGGCTGTGTATATAATTTTTTTGTTAAAATTATTCCACTCACAGACATGAAAGACCGACACTAGTTAAAAGTTGGCATATTTCATTCCACAAATATGTAGACCGGTCCACGAAGTTTTGGAGAGATGCAGGGAATGCGATATCAGCTTTAAAAAAACACGCACTCTTGATATTGTTGGGAAAAAAAAACAAACTCTTGACATTTTTGTTAATTAAAACTCCTCCTAGTTTTGTTAATTGTCTATTATTTAATTTGTTTTTCTAATAATATATATATATATTCCTGAAACGTAACTCCCTCCTTTTCTTTTATTATGTTATTTTAGGGCAAATCATCTCAAATGCTGATTTGATAAGGATCACTGCTTTGAAAGTGTAGTAGTTTCTTTTTCTCTTTAGTTTATATGAAAGTGGTAGTTTAGGAAACCTTTTAAATGATATATCGTCATCTGATATGTGTTTTTTTCTAACATGTCGTCTGATATGTGTTTATTCGTGGAACATTATATTTTCATATGGACTTCATTTGAACTCAAAGTTATCATAGAGCCAACATGGCACTACCTTTTTCTCTCTAAAAAAAGAGCTGATCTCGTTTTGTTCCCTCTCCGCCGCTCGGCCCTTTGCCGGCGACGCGAGAGGGAGGCTATTCCTTTCCCCCTAAAATAAAGAGTTGGTAAGCAAGGAGAATCGGAGGCGACGGTCTCTATTTCCGGCGGTGGTTGTTGTGTAAAACCAGAGCGACGAGGTGGCGCGGTGGAGGAAGCCCAAACGTGAATCGAGTGGATCTTCTGAGCTCCGGAGCTGTTTGAGGGTGGCGGCGTGGCGAGCAAGCGGAGGTTCTCGGCGTTTTAGTCGAATCTATCGTCCGCGGCGGAAGTCGCGACTTTGGTTTAGTGATGGGGGATTCATGCATGCGGTGGCGAATCTTCCGGCGAGGGTTTGCCTTCGGAGGTTTATTTTCCGCTAGAGCAGTGCGGCGTTAGCTGGAGACAAATCGGAGTTGGAGCAGGAGCGGCGGCGGCGTGGCGGTTAAGGTGGAGCGGTTTTGTGGTTACCATCGGAAAAATGGTCGAAAAAGGGTGCTTTACAGATCTGGAAGATATTTCCGTCCTTTCTTTGAGGATTTGTTCCTCTTCATTTTATCTAGTTTATTTCCAGTTTTGGTTGTGAAGGTACTGTCTAATTTATTCGCCGGGAGGTGGTGAAGAGGCTATGAAAACTACGGGTCTCGGAGGTGAATCCAGGGACGGTTCTCCAACGGATCTGGTGGTGAGCCGCCGAACACACCTTTCGCCGGCGATGTTTTCAGATGCGGCGGCTTTTTCCTTGTTCTCTTTAACTTTTGTATCGTAGGAATTCTTCTCTAGGTTAAGGTGTATCCGATTTTCTTTTTAATCCGGTTATCAAATTGTAAACCAGCTCAATTTTCCGGTTAGAGGTTATTAAAAAAATAATCATATTTTCATATGTAATAGTACTTTATATATACATATATCCGGATTGGTCGTTTCAGTAAAAGAATTTGTTAACAAGACAAGTAGTTTTTTATATTGTTCCAACTTCCAATTCTTTATCAGGATTTACGTCAACGGGATTCTAAGCATTTTCATTGGAAACTACAGTCACGCTAGAAGTTAAAGGATCAAACGTTGGCTGTAGCTGAAGTATATTATCACAAAAGTATATTATCAGTTCCAAAGTCAACAATGAGCTAAAAAGCTGAAGTTCTATAAGACTTGGGTTTCAAATACATGGTTCTAAGTCGTATGTTTGGTGGAACTATTTTGGTATAGTGCGTACGGTTAAGACAAAGATGAAAAAAAATTACTAATAAATTTCCACTTTTATATTCTCCGGACTGGTTTACCAAAAAATCCTAGAATATGTAGTTGCTGGTTTTTATTAGTTTTTGGAGGTTTCTACATACATGCATTACAAGAAAATATGGTCAATTCCAATAGTATTTCTCATAGACTTTTTCGTCGGAAATCTTATCAAATTACTGTCGGAAAATCAAAATGTATATGTTGAAAATCTGTTGGAATTCATCGGAATATCATTAGAATATACTACTAATTACGATGTTACAGATTACAAATTTAAAAATTATCCAACAATCTTGTACACTAGTACATGATAAATATTAGGATGTGGGACATTATGTCCTAATAATAAATCTATCCAAATGTGAATTAATCCATTATTTTATATAAAAAAGATTAGAATTTGCTTTTTAAAAATAAAGGTAGAATTTACTAAAAAGTTTGACTTAACTAACCAAATTAATATTTGACCCAAAAAAAAACTAACCAAATTAATATATATATATATATATATATATATATATATATTTGTAGTTGAAATACATATGTATTTACAAACTGTAATTGAAAATTCTTGAAAACAAAGAAAAATATTTGTTTTTAAGAATATACTTTTGTTCTCGACAACCTGTATAAGTATATTTTATATTTTGGAAAATGAGAGTAAATAATAGTGTAAAACATGGCAAAATAAAACAAAACAAAACAAAAACAATCAAACAGTGTAATAGGCCAAAAAAATAGGTCAAAGTTGCGAGCATTGCAGTTAGACCATGAACATCGGGGGTTCTTAAGGGTAGGGGTTCTTAACTATTTACGTGGATCCCACGTGGGGCCCACGTGAATAGTTAAAAAACTGTCTCTTAAAATCCTTATATAAAGATCGATCCTTACACTGTTCATGCCACGTGGCGCGATGCTATTGGTCAATTTTTTTTTAATTTTTTTTTTGACAGATTTTAAAAAAAAAAAAAAAACAAAAAAAAAAAGTTAAGAACCCCACGCCGATAACACGGTTGTGGGTGCTCTTATTGCTCTTTGGGTGGACTACTTCTTCTTCTTTTTTTTGTCAGCTTGGGTGGACTACTTCAAACAAGTGTTCAAAAAAACGGGCGGCGACCCAACGCCTAGCGCCTAGAACGCTTAATCGGGGTCTAGGCGATTTTTCTAGACGGATTAGATGTTTATAAAAAACCATATATTTTAGATATATTTTACTATATACACCATAGAATTCAAATATTTGTAATCATAAAAATAGATTTAGAACTCAAATTACATTGAAATAACAAAAAAATCAGTTAAATTAGTCGGCACACGACATTTGCTATCAAAATTTGTTAAAATTACGATATTTTTATATTGATAACCATTAATTTATAAATTAAAACTTATAAATTTAGTTATATGTAATAAATTTTTAAAATTAGATTGAAACAAACACAAAAATTAAAAATCAAATGATAATTAGTTAAAAATTGTGTAGAGCTGCCTAGGACCGCCTAGATCCGCTTAAATCCGCCTAGACCCGTCTAAACCCGCATAAGACCGCCTAAACCCGCCTAAATCCACTTAATAGTATAAACGTCTAATTCTAACGACTGAAGAAAATCACCACGGTAAAAGACCGCCTAGCGCTTAAGCCCCGCCTAAGCAACCGCCTAAACCGCTTTTTAGAAGACCGCTTCAAACCAATACAATACACACAACACAATTACTTCTCACGGACTGGGATAACGTATTTAAATTGAAATCAAATCGTGCATGACGACGTGATACACGACAAAACCTTATGAGAAAAAATAAGTACAATAAAGTTCCAGCTTAACTAATGGCAATAAGAAAAACAGAAAATGCAATAAGAAAAACAGAAGTTGAAATCTCATATTTATCGAAACCATTTTTAAATATTAAAGTTTAGACATTAATGTAATTATAAGAAACTTGTATATCAATTACGAGAGCTGATGAGTTAATATAATGAGTGCAAGTTGTAAGTAGAAAAAGATCCAAAAAGATAAGATCATGAAAGAAGGTTCGTGTAAAAATGAAGAAAGTTCAGTTGGATAGAAAAAAACTAGAACAATGAAGATATAATGTTGCCTTTTGCAAATTTTTAGTTTAATATTTTAAAGCATTATGGATATAGAAAAGACTATATTGGATTTTTTTTTTTTAAATTAGATTTTCTAAATCTTTAAACTATACTTTGTTTCCCTTCAAGAAACACACATATATATATATAGAAATTCACAAAATAAATATGTATGTTGCATTCTTGTCTTCCAAAAAGTACTTTCCCACTTTCCTTCAACATTAATCAACAAATAGACTGGTAATACCCTAAAAGGGAAAATAATAAAAAGGACTAATAATAGCTAAATGTTATATTATACTATAATGATTTTTGGGAGCTAGTGGTTACACAAATTTTATAAACCATTTCGGTAGTCCATAGAGTTATTATTTTATAACAATCATTTTAAACATTTATATCTTTTCGTGGTTATAACATCGTTAATAAAAATTTCTATAGTTATGGTTATTTATGTTTTTGTGACTATACGAATAATTTTTATTAATGTCTATTTAATTTCTATAGATAAAACATATATAAATTATTATTATAGTTTTATTAATAGAATCCTATTTTGATAGTTAATAAACTAAAATCATAGAGAAAATAAAAAAAAAATTTTGTTTAATTTCTTTAATAAAAAATACAAAACAATACATGGTTTGAAACAAACCTTGAATTGTAAACTAATATTTATTATGAAGCTACCATCTGTTTCATAATGAATATTTTTTACTACTACTTTTTCATTTAAAAAAAAATGTGTTTAGTTCTAATTTTAATCCTAATACTGTAACATATACTTATAAATATTAAACTATGTAATATATCCATAAGGATAATAATATAAACTTTAATAATTGTTTAATTTATGAAAACATTATAAAATGATACTTGTAATGAAAGAATGGATAACTGCCACTCTATGAAATTCACTGAATATTATTGATTAAAGAACAAGTATATATAGTACCAATGTGTTAGTAGCCTATTGGTAGTACAAGTGGGCTAGGTTCATTATGTCTCAGGTTTAAACCACCATTGGTACGAAGAGTTACTTTTTAAATAAAAATTTCCAAATGTTGTCTCCGGGTCTGGAAGAAATTATGGACCTAAGACCTGAAATTTTTACAGAATTCTGAAAAAGAAGTATATATAGTACAACATATTAAGTTTAGAGATATAAATGTATCGACAAAAAATATATACTAAATATCTAATAAGAAATGTATCTTTATCCGTAACAATAACTTAATATGGACACTACTACTATTCTTAAGTTTTAAAAATTAATTAGATGTTTAAATTGTTTGTTTTCTTGTGTTCAAATAAACTTAAAAACTAATAAATTAAGTATTAATTAGGATTCGTGATGAAACAAAATACAACTTTAACAAACATGGCAAAGAAGTAAAGATCTTCAAAGTTGACAGACTTCATAGGGTTCAACTATATTTGGCAATGCTAATGACTTGGCAAATTGATTACGTGCCGGAATTTCTTAAACTCTCAGTCATTATAATAGATTCAACATAAGTTTGTTGTACTCAATGATACTTTATATTAATTGGCAGCTTGAACGGAATTGTTTTATGTTGTTTGTTTGTACTTATATATGTTTAATTATTCTAAATATGTACTTATGGAAAGAAATACCTTAGATCTTGAGGATTCCACCTCATTATTCTATATGTCGTGTATCTATCTATAAGAGCTCAACCATCAATGGGTTGTTAAACAAAATATAAAGATAAACTTCTACTATTTAGTAGGCAACGTAATTTAATGGTGTACCACATTAACAAAGTGGTATACATTGCTTGGAATTGAAGAGACTATGATCATTTATAGTTAAAACTATATGGAGTAGTTCTACTAATTAATAACAATAAACACATCAACAATCCCAAAGTAAATAAGATAAAGCATGAACAAAATTTGGAGTAGTTTTTTTAACCTTGCACCAAAACGACGTATTTAAAACGGCCAGTCAACGATAAGTTTGTATTTAATTTAGAAAGTCAAATTTTGTTCATGCTTTTTTTGGTGCGTTTTAAAGTTCGTGTATATTTTGGCTTTGACCGAAAAGTTCGTGATTTGAATGACCATTTTCTCTAGATCTTGAGGATTCCACCTCATTATTCTATATGTCGTGTATCTATCTATAAGAGCTCAACCATCAATGGGTTGTTAAACAAAATATAAAGATAAACTTCTACTATTTAGTAGGCAACGTAATTTAATGGTGTACCACATTAACAAAGTGGTATACATTGCTTGGAATTGAAGAGACTATGATCATTTATAGTTAAAACTATATGGAGTAGTTCTACTAATTAATAACAATAAACACATCAACAATCCCAAAGTAAATAAGATAAGCTTTGTGTAAAGAGTTGTTTGGTTTTTGGTAAACGCATTGAGAGGGAAAAGAATCTATATACTATTAATTAAACTGTTGATTAGAACATTTGTTCAGGGATTTGTTTAGATTTGGTCTTTAGAGGTCTTTTATCGCTCAGATTAACATAATGTAAAATGCAAAAGCAAGTGTCTATACGAGGGCACATGTAGTCTTGAAATAAGGAGAGGAAAAAGGAACTAAAAGGGTATAGAAAAGTGTTATATTATTCAACTCATTTTAATCATAGTGATTAGCTAAAGTGTATGTTGAAAAGACGAGCCATGCGTAACTACGCAGCCAATGTCAAACAAACACAAACCACAGACGGATGACTCGATCTAAAATAATAAACATGATCGATTCGGACTGATTAAAAGTACGGTTTTTAATTATGTGTTTGCACTTTGCATTTTCTTTTGAAATTTACAAATATTATTCTTGTTTTTGTGTTAAAACAATGTGCCCTAAACATCTAAAATCCACATTTCAGATAGTTATAGTCTATAACTTATAGATTATTTCAGACAAGATACAGATAAATAGTTCGATATCATACACATTTTGACGTTGTAGATATGACACTCCCAAGTGATTCAAACACTAAACAAATCTAATCGGCAGGGTCAAACAAAGTTCCGACAAGCAGACTTTTAAAAATGTTGCATAATGCATAAATCAATAATTTTTCTTAGGGCGTAGTGACCAATAATTAGTTTGGCAGTGTTTATTAAAAAAAAAAGTGGCATAAGTTTAAGGTTATTTAGTCGTTTGCCAAGGCGCTCCATCATGGAAAGATAAGAGAAAAAGGTAAAACTAATACGTTTTTCTCCTTATATTATTATTACTTTGTCGTCTAACTAGACGCAAGTAAGTATAATTAAAATAGTAATCTAGAATTAGGGTGCATGTGAAATAAATATAATTTGATTGACGAGATGTAATAGAACATGTTGTGTTTCGGTTGGCCTTTAAACATCTCAAAACCACAAATGGATTAACATTAATTAATTAGACAAAAACTAACATATATATTACTCTATTTGTAGAGCGCTTAACTTTTGTCGTAATGCAAAAACTTAGGCAAGAGGACTTTACGCACTCTAGACTTTAACTTGTTACGACTTTGGGACAACACTTTACACGTTACAACCACAACAACTTTTAACATTAGAGACAAAATTACTTTCTTCTAACTACACAAACCCAAATTTCCCTTTGTAAAATCCACAAACTATCATAATTTTTCTTCTAAATCCAGTTCACTATTATATTTAACAGTTTCTTTGAACCAAACCAATATTTCAATCCGTATATATTTTTATAATTATGATATTTTAGACCAATGCCGTATATCTTTCATAAGTTGGAAACTAGAGCATGTAATATGGTTTCTGTCCAGAACAAAGAGAAGGCGAAAAAGCGCCGCCGAAGCTATTATAGATCTCTGAGCTTTTACCTTTGATATTTTTCTAGTCAAGTTAATGTCTTAGTGATTTTTTATATTTTTACTTATGAAAGTTTGATTTATGAAGACTTTTCTTTTTAGAATAAAAACTTTCACAAAATATCACATTTATTTTTACGAATATAATTGTCACAATAAACTTATTTTATTTTTGTTATAAAAAACACCTTATTTTCTTGTACAGTACTGAGAATCAAAGGAATTCATGCAATTAACAATAACCTTATTTTTAACGACCAAGAATATCTCAAACCGAAATCATATAATTTATAAAAATAAAAAAATCAAGTTTGTTTTTTGTCATGTAAAACATCTACAATGAACAAAATTAACAAATAGTAGATTAAAAAAATGATTTATGTTCCAAATCCACTTGGAAAATCTTAACTACTTGAAATATACTTCTAAGCTATCAAATATGTTTTTTTTTTGTTAAGAATGTAAATATCATTATAAAATAAAATTTTCTTTAATGAGAGATCAAGTCGAGCGTAGTTCTTTTTGTAGTTACAATATGTAATAAATTTTTTTTTTTTGTAGGAAATTCATGCGTTTATATATGCGTAGAGAAAAAAGATAGAGGGTCTTATCTACGGGCTCAGATCCTGAGTTGCTGCTTTGATTGAAGTCGTTTCCCTGTCTGGCTGCGATGGGTTTTGGATACCGCTCTTGCCAACAAGGTCGGCTCTTGTTTTCATCTGTTCGCCCCATATAGTTTTGGTTCCCCGCGGAGTCGGGAATTTGATGCACCGGTGATAGGTCGAGACGAATGCTTTCATTGCGTGGATCCACGGGGTCCCTAGTATCGCGTCATATGTTGTTGGTCGGTCTATGACGAGGAAAGTGGTGGTGCGGGTGACTTGTCATGTGCGGGCTGGCAATAAAATTGTTCCGATCAGTGTTGTTGTTTCACTGTTGAAGCCGGCGAGTGTTCTCTTTGGCCTTTTTACCATGTGTTTTTTGAGCTTCATTTCCTGCAAAACTTCTTTGAAAATGAGATTAACTGAACTTCCGGTATCAATTAAAGCTTTAGCGATTCTTTGTTTGCTTATTTGGAGTTTGATAACAAGTAGGTCGTGATTTGGTTTGTTTACTCCTCCGTCGTTCCTGGTGGTGAACGAGATCTCGTTCCTTCCTTCGATCCCGACGTCGTGACTCTTTTCCTGTTTCGTGCTTTCCCTCTTGTTAGGAGTTCCCGAGTGTTCGTCCGAGTCGTCGTGACCAGCGGGTTCTTCCAATATCATGTTGATGCGCCTTCTTGGTGACGGCTTCCCTGTCTCGCTGCTTCCTTGAGATCGCTCGTGTGGTTCTGCGTTGGTGTCGTCTTGCTTGGCCCGTTGTGCGCCTCCGGGCCTTTTGTTCTTTCCCCTGATGAGTCGGACTCGCTCATTACCGTTCGTCGCTTGTTTTTCAGCCGGCATTACCTGTGCGTTTTGGTTTGTTATGTTTGTATCTCCTCTCTGGTACTCTCCCAGGAGGAGGTTCTGTAGGTGTCGACATTCGTCAGTGTCGTGCCCCGATCTTTGGTGGTATGTGCAGAAAGGTCGATCTTTGTCTCCGGTGCTCGAGCCTTTGCTCTTGGCGTGGTTCCTCGGGTTGTTTTGCGGGTCGTGGTCGCCGGTGAGGTAAGCCGCCGTTTTCTTACCTTCTTTTTTGGAGTTCCTGTACTCTTGATTATAGTGCTGCCGAGGTTCGACGTAATCTTGCGTTGATTCCTTCTCCTTTTCCTTCGTTGGTTTTGCTGATCCGAACTTTCTGGCCAGCAGTTCTCTTTCTTCCTCTATTTCGATGAAGATGGCGGCTCGATGTAGGGCATCTTAGAGGCTCTGTCGTTTATTGAGAGCCATCTCGCTGCAGAACGGTGATTCGTACCAGAGTCCGCTTCGTAATGCGAGTATTCCTTCGTTGTCGGTGACCGAGATTTTAGACACGACGGTTTTGAACCTGTCAATGTATGACCTTAGGGATTCATGTTTCTCCTGGTTGATTGACCAGAGATCGGCACTGTAGGCTCCTTCTTGAATGAACATCGAGTAGTGTTTGAGGAAGGTGGTCGTTAGTTGCTGGTAGTTGCCGATCGATTGTGCTTCTAGTCGTGAAAACCAATTAAGGGCGGCGCCGCTGAGATTCTCAACGAAGAGTTGACAGAAACCGGCGTCGCGCTCCTCGGGACGAAATTGAGTTCGTCCCATCGCAATGCTGAAGGCTGTCAGGTATTCTCGCGGATCTGAACTACCGTCGTAGGTGGGTAACTTGATTTTTCCTTGATGTCGGACTGGCGTTCCTGTTATCTTGCTTGTGAATGGTGTGCTCTGTGTTTCTTTTAGGACTCTGTCAATCTCAGGAGCTGAACTGGTGGCTTTATGTACTTTCGACGTCATGCTATCCAACTACGCTTTCAGGATTTCGATTTCGTTACCCGGCCTCTCGTTGCGAGCTTCGGACTCGTGTGCAGATGTTAATCGGGGTATGGTTGGTCGCTCGCCTGGCCCGATGGTTGTGTTAGGGAACGTGTCTGTAGATGCTTCCTTGTTTCAGGGTGTTAGTTCGGTTGCTTGGAGGCTATCCATTTGCTCGTGACATGTGTTCTAAGCGCGCGCGAGCCGCTCGAAACGATCGTTGTTGCATCGTGTCAGCTCGTTGATCTGTGCCATTAGGGTCCTTACGAGAGAGGCGGTGTCTTGCTGGCTTTGAGTTGTGGCTTGTGCGGTTATGGTCGTTGTTGGCTCTGCGCCTCCGTGTGTATTTGCGGCTCCGGTTTGGTTGACTGGGCTGTTGACTGTTGACATTTTTGCGCGAGCCAGTACGGTGTTGGGCCCGCCACCTCTCGAGAGTCCCGAGGTGAGGAGAGGGTTTGTCGAGCTAGCTGGTGGATGCGAAAGGCCCGTTTCCTTCTCCGAGTTCGGGTGTTATGGGTCTTGTGGCTGTTCTGTTGCTTTTCCTGAGCTATCGCTGGCTGAGAGAGGTCCTGTCATCTCGGCTTCGTCTTAGATCGTGAAGAAGTCTATCGTCCCCACAGACGGCGCCAATTGTTGTTACAGAAATCCGACCTAGTCAATATTACGGGCTGCGATCTGGAGTATCTGAACTACGAGGTGAAATGTAAATATAATACGAGGACGAAGTGATTCTTTATTAATCTTAAGGCCGGAGCCGACCAATAAACAGGATGATACGAGGTGTGAGTCCGTCGAATGACGTGCTCACTAAACAGTACTTGAGGTCGGAGCTTTATAGAAGTAGCTCGGCCTCTCGTAAGTTACAATCTGTCTAAAATGAAGAGTGAAGGGTCCTATTTATAGCGCTTGGATGCTGACTCTTTCTTGGGCTGTTGACTCTTTAGCGGACCTGTCTTCTTGGACCGAAGTGACATAGCTGATTTAATTAGATTTCCGATCGGTTTATTGATGGGTGCTAAATCCATGTCCAACAAGGGTGCATGTGAAATAAATATAATTTGATTGACGAGATGTAATAGAACATGTTGTGTTTCGGTTGGCCTTTAAACATCTCAAAACCACAAATGGATTAACATTAATTAATTAGACAAAAACTAACATATATATTACTCTATTTGTAGAGCGCTTAACTTTTGTCGTAATGCAAAAACTTAGGCAAGAGGACTTTACGCACTCTAGACTTTAACTTGTTACGACTTTGGGACAACAGTTTACACGTTACAACCACAACAACTTTTAACATTAGAGACAAAATTACTTTCTTCTAACTACACAAACCCAAATTTCCCTTTGTAAAATCCACAAACTATGATAATTTTTCTTCTAAATCCAGTTCACTATTATATTTAACAGTTTCTTTTAACCAAACCAGTATTTCAATCCGTATATATTTTTATAATTATGATATTTTAGACCAATGCCGTATATCTTTCATAAGTTGGAAACTAGAACATGTAATATGGTTTCTGTCCAGAACAAAGAGAAGGCGAAAAAGCGCCGCCGAAGCTACTATAGATCTCTGAGCTTTTACCTTTGATATTTTTCTAGTCAAGTTAATGCCTTAGTGATTTTTTATATTTTTACTTATGAAAGTTTGATTTATGAAGACTTTTCTTTTTAGAATAAAAACTTTCACAAAATATCATATTTATTTTTACGAATATAATTGTCACAATAAACTTATTTTATTTTTGTTATAAACAAACACCTCATTTTCTTGTACAGTACTGAGAATCAAAGGAATTCATGCAATTAACAATAACCTTATTTTTAACGACCAAGAATATCTCAAACCGAAATCATATAATTTATAAAAATAAAAAAATCAAGTTTGTTTTTTGTCATGTAAAACATCTACAATGAACAAAATTAACAAATAGTAGAGATTCATAGATTAAAAAAATGATTTATGTTCCAAATCCACTTGGAAAATCTTAACTACTTAAAATATACTTCTAAGCTATCAAATATGTTTTTTTTGTTAAGAATGTAAATATCATTATAAAATAAAATTTTCGGTATTATAAACTGAGTGAACAAAATGCTTAACCTAAGAATTGGTTCTATGACAAAAAAGTAAAAAACATAAAAGCAAATAACAATCAATACTTTGATTCTTTTGCTTGGTAGCAGTATAATTAAAGTAGCGATAAAACGCTTGAATCTCGGCATAAAGGAAAAGTTGAGCCGTAGCAAAAAAGAACCCTAAATCGGTCTAAGGAAACATAAACTAAGATCTAAGAAAATGTTTCATCCGACAACACATAAAAGAACCATTCCTCAACGATGGTAAGAGAAGCCCGATCGAAAACTGTCCTCCACATCTAAAGATCGATGCTGAAAAGAAACGCATAGATCTGGAACTAACAAGCGACTACACTAACTAACGTAGCTTAATAGCAGCCCCTCTCACTACCAAGTTCATTCACAGAAGTCGGCTAACACAAAAACACACATCACCACTCTGAAGCCTTACTACCTCCTCTGAAATCTAAAAAAATTAAGAACCTAATCGAGTCTCTAACAAGCAACAAACACCAAATGAAAACAAGCCACGTTCACCGAAAAAATCAGATACGAGCTTAAAGGGGAAATTGGATAGCTGATATGCTCGAGTTTTAATCCCTAGAACTACACTGCAAGTGCACGTACGTGACTAGTAGTATATAGGGGTTTAATCCTCATAGACTCAAGAATCTTACGATAGACTATAGATGTTCGTATTAAGCTAAGCAGTAGCAGAGAATAAGCAGTAAATAATGCAAGAAAGTAAATCAAACGGTTTGTAATCAATAAAGCGAAGCGTCAGGTCAAGTGAGTTCTCAGGAAATCAGGAATACAAGCAAATCAATCAATCGAGATCAAATTAAGAACAATTCTAGAACTAGAATCACAGATGCATAAGAAACCAACTTTTCGAGTATTATCTATGTCTAGAAACCTAGCAAACCAACTTTTGTTGTGAGTTCTAGAGATTCTAAACATTCATTAATCTCAGGTTCTTTCGTTCACAATTTTCCTGAGCCAAATTTCTTTGCGAATAGATCAATTGCTCATCTAGGTTCTTTCTAGTTAATTAATCAACTGTCGTTGCACCAATCAACCTAACATCAATAATCTAAGTGGTCAGTTCAGATTAAGCATTAAGAACAATCCTAGATGAAGAACTAGAAGTTATGAATCCCTACAGATTGATTAACCTAATATTCCATGAAATTCCTAATGAGAATCCCTAAACCTAACTGGAGAACTACTCAGACATGACAATCATAACAATAAACATGATGAATAGAAATCCAAATAACATAAAAGGGATAGAAAAACATGGGTTCGAAATCTCTTCTCTCTCGAGTACAAGACCAGCCCCAAAATCTGTCAATCTCTGATAAGTAAAGCGTATGAAAAGTGTAGTCTAAACAAATGGCTAAAAACCCTAATATAATAGTCTAAACACGTTTTGGGTTTCTTTGTAATTATGAAAAACTTCTGGGCCACCAATCTTCATTAACTCGGCGAGAATCATCTGATCTGCATCTGTGTCGATCAACGCTAAAGCTGTGTCAATCGACGCATCTGTGTCGATCAACGCTAACTCGGCGAGAATCGCCTATGATTTCTTCTTCTCGCACGAATGCTCCAAATAGCTCCAAAATGCGCCATAATGTCCAAATATGCTCCAAACGTACCTAAACCTGTAAAACACCTGAAAGGACTTCAAAACACATAGAAAGACTCGATAACGAAGACATATCTCATGGTCAAAAGCCCTAAAAACCATGATATATCAACTTCCCCACACTTAGCCTTTGCTTGCCCTCAAGTAAACAAAAAACCAAGATCAGGAGAAGAAGTTTGAAAACTTCAGAAACTCGTTTCATCGTTGAAGTACTACACTCAGATTCCCCTTAGTAAGCCACATGAAAAATGAACCTGCAAACATCAAGACCAACATGTACTTCCCCCACACTTAGCAACTGTCCTAAGTAAACTCCACAATCACATTCAGAGCATTCAAATTCACCATACTGACTTCTAATATCTAATAAGTGCGGTCTCACCTAGGGGGTATTGATCAAAGAACACATGGACTCTTACTCCGTTAGCACCTGACCACCATACTATCATTTTCTGGTTCCTTTCTTCTCATTTTCCTTCTTTAACACTGATTTTTCCCCACTGGGTATCATTTTTTTTATAAGTGTTCTTCCCGCATTGGGATGTACTTTGGACACATTCCATGAATGCACATGAGGTAGTAGAGGTCTCTACCACTCCTGTGATCACTTCGAAGCTACTAGCTTATCCGCAGCTTATCTCCTTTTTTTTTTTACTTTAAGGAAGGGGAGAAGGGAACCATACTTAGACATGTTTACAAGCTGTGTCAGAACTAACAGAGGAATCCGACTCAAAGTATACCAAGCCCCTAGGTGAGAAAAATTAAGTCAAGTTAAGGGTGAAGTCAGTAATGGATTCTCTGAATACCCGAAGTGATATGAGTGTCCTCAGTAGGCTGATCTGTGTTGGGTTTTCTAATAGTCAAAGATCATCTGCAAGCTCATCCAATGGTTACTTAGGTTCCTGCAAGTGTAGTGATCTCCTCAAAAAGTCATTGTTTCCTACTCAATCCGACTCAATAAAATAGACTCAACTGACTCTAAGAAAACAGAAAACGGTGCGTCAGTAGCTACCTCCCCCACACTTAAACAACAATGTCCGCAGTGTTATCGAAGCTTGGGCTCGGTGAGAAAAAAATCAGAATGAACAGAGTCTGAAAAGGCAGAGCACTTACCTGTCGCGGGATTGTGTCGATCGATGCTCAGGACCGCATCGATCGACGCATCTCGTGTACGCTCTGTCTGAACAGCAAGTGACATAGTAAAAATCTTGAATAATCCGCGTGTGACCTCTGCGTCGACCGACACTCAGGACCGTGTCGATCGACGCAGATCGTACTGACCTGTTCTCACGCCGTGAACACACCAACACAAGAAAAATCAAAGCAACCAAAACCAAAACGAAAAATAAAGTAAGAATATATGAACCAGTGGGTTGCTCCCACTCAGCGCTTGTTATGGTGGATTCAACATAGACAATGAGTGTCTCTGTGAATGTCTCCGCATCCAAGGTTGTGTATAAGCAGTAGGATCATGAGATCTCCCAAGGAGTGAAGGAATGGAACCAGGGTGGGAGGGAAGCGTGGATGGGATACTTCGTTTTCATGCATTCATAGCAATGTGGTTATGAGGTTTAAGTCTAGAGGAATCATACATTTGCTTGGGAGGAGGAGAGATGTCTGGAGCTTTCTGTTTAGCAACAGTGACAGACTCTGAAGATGTTAGAGCAGGCCCATGATGAACTGCCATCTCCTCTTCTCCAATCTGAATCTCAGGCTCCACTTCAACACTGAAGCTCTGTCCATCAATGGTGGATCTCTGAATCTTATCCATCTTGAACTGCAAAGGCTTATGTCCCAGGTGGAGATCAATCAGCCCATATCTCACATCAATCATTGCTCCAGCAGTAGCTAAGAAGGATCTATCAAGCATCAAAGGATCATTCAGTTCAATCTCATATTTCAGCACCACAAAGTCTGTTGGAATCAAGTAGTTTCCAACTCTGATAGGAATGTCCTCTAGGATTCCTTCTAGAATCATCTTCGATCGATCAGCTAGGATAAGAGAGATCCTAGTAGGCTGGAAATCCATTAGTTCCAATCTCACAGCCACAGAGTATGGAATGAGATTCACACCAGATCCTTAATCACACAGAGAACGTTTAAGTTGTCCTTAGAGATGGAACAATCTAGCACAAAGACTCCTGGGTCTAGAAGCTTCTCAGGAATCTTGTTCTGTAGCACTACACTGACCTGCTTAGATAGCACCAACACCTCTTCTTTCAAATCTCCATTTGTAGAGATCATCTTCTTCGCATATCGCTCAAGAGAAGGGTGTTTCTTCAGAGCATCAATCAATGAGATCTTAACAAGCTTCTTATCCATCACTGTCATTCAATTAGCTTCGTCTAGCTCCTATTTGGACCTCGAAGGAGCCTTAGGATAGGGTACATGAGACTTATAGACTCGCTCAGGGACTGTTGCAGGTTTCTAGACTCGTCTGTGATCAGTGTGGATCGATTCAGTAGTAGTGTCGATCGACGCTTGCTTCTCAAAAGCACTCTCATCATTTGTGTCGAGTTTGTGTCGATCGACACCAAGGGTGTGTCGATCGATGCTCGTCGCAGACAGAGACAATTCATTGAGAAAAACAGCAATGATGTCTTCTTCCTCATTCATCAGATCAACTTCATCCTCTACAAGAACATCATTGACGTACTGCTTCTGCTCAGTTCTTCCTGCTCCATTTTGCCTTTGCGCTGCTCCAGCAGTCTGTTGAACCTGAACATCTAGCTTCTTCACATGAGTGCTCAGAGACTCAATCTTCCCATTCAAATTCAGGTACAAAGCATATATCTTTCCATTGAAGTCCACTGTACTCTTCTGCTGACCTTCAAAGAGTTGTTCCAACAGACCCATCATCTTATCAGACTGCTCATTTTGTGGAGGAGGAGTCTGATATGAAGAAGAACCATAGTCTCTGGAGAATGAGTTGTTCTGCTGAAAGGGTCTCTGAAATGCAGACTTTGATGTGTAACCAGAAGTCTGTCCCTCCTGGTTTCCATATCTTTGACCCTAATAACCAGCTCCAACTATGTAATTGACGTCCTCAGTCTCATCAACATCTGCAGCAAAATGGACTTGCTTCTTCCCATGTAAGATGCTATAGACAGAATTAATCTTGTTCTTCATCTCTGCCATCTGTGAACTATCAACCTTTCCACCAGATTTCTTCCTCTCCATATCAGCATTCTTAGTGCTATTACTACACACCAAGTTCTCAATCAGATCCTTAGCTTGCTCTGGAGATTTAGTGTTGAAGTTCCCATTGCTAGCAGCATCCAAAGCCATCTGATACCACAAATCAACTCCTCTGAAGAAAATGCCCAGAACCTGAACTTCAGAGAAATCATGATGAGGGCAATATCTCTGGTACATCTTAAACCTCACCCAAGCTGCTTTCAAGGCCTTTGTAGGTCCCTGCTTGAACTGTAGAAGATCCTCTCTCAGCTGATCAGATCTAGCATCATCATAAAAGTGCCTCAGAAACTTCCTCTTCACTGCATCCCAAGTAGTCAGAGTCCCAGTTGGAATCTGCTTCAACCAATTTGCAGCTTCTCCTCCAAGAGAGTGAGGGAAAAGCTTGCAGTACAGGAAGTCATAGCTCACTCCATTATGCTTCATTCCAATAACGAAAGACTCAAAATTCTCTATGTGATCCATAAGATGCTCATGTGGGAGCCCATGAAAGAGGTGCTGACCCACAAGCGTATAGTAAGAAGTCTTCAGCTCAAAGTCATTCCTTGCAAAAGAATGAGATACAATCGTAGACCTATTAGCATATAGCACATCAGGCATGTTGTAATCAGCAAGTGTCCTCCCAGCTGGAGGATCAGGTGCTCTAGACGGCTCTTCAACTCGTGAAATTTCCCTGTCCACCTTGAGCCTCTGCATTCTTGATATATCATGGTTTTTAGGACTTTCAACCATAGTATATGTCTTTTTTATCGAGTCTTTTAGTATGTTTTGGAGTCCTTTTATGTGTGTTTACAGGTCTAGGTACGTTTAGAGCGGATTTGGACATTATGGCGCATTCTGGAGCTATTTGGAGCATTTGTGCGAGAAGGAGAAGTGAGTGTCGATTCTGGATGCTTGTGTCGATCGACACACTCTCAGTGTCGATCGATGCATATCGTGGACATGCAATTCTCACCGAATTAATGAAGAGTTTGGAAATTGCAGCTTTAGCCCAAAAGTTTCACATAATTACAAAGAAGCCCAAAACGAGTTTAGATCATTATATTAGGGTTTCTAAGCCATTGTTTAGTCGACACATTTTTTTACTTTCAGAGAGTTTGAGGGGCTGGTCTTGTACTCGAGAGAGAAGAGATTTCGAACCCCTGTTTCTTTATCCTTTTTATACCATTTGGTTTTCTATTCATTATGATTTCTGCTTCATTGATCATGTCTGAGTAGTTTACCTGTTAGGTTTAGGGATTCTCATTAGGGATTTCATGGAATTATAGGTTGATCAATCTGTAGGAATTCATACTTTCTAGTTCTTCATCTAGGGTTGTTCTTAATGCTTGATCAGAATTGGCCCCTTAGATTATTGATGTTAGGTTGATTTCTGAAACAACGGTTGATTAATTAACTAGAAAGAACATAGATGAGCAATTTGACTATTCATAAAGAAATTTGGCTTAGGAGAATTGTGAACGAAAGAACCCGAGATAAATGCATGTTTAGATTCTCTAGAACTCGCAACGAAAGTTGGTTTTCTAGGTTGCTAGACATAGATAATACTCGCAACAAAAGTTGGTTTCTTATGCTTCTGTGATTCTAGTTCTAGAACATTTCTTAATTAGATCCCGATTGATTGATTAGCATGTATTCCTGATTTCCTGAGAACTCCCTTGACCTGACGCTTCGCTTGCTTACTTACACCGTTCTATCTACATTCTGATCTGCCTTAATTTACTGCTTTCACCACTATTTACCTAGCTTAATTCGACGTTCTATAATCTATCGCAAGAGTCTTGAGTCTCTGTGGATTCGATATCCTATATACTACTAGTTCACGTTTGTGCACTTGCAGTGTAAATCTAGGGATTAAAACGTGAGCGTATCAAGTTTTTGGCGCCGTTGCCGGGGACCCTTTTGAGTCTTCGATAGATTTGAATTTAGAATTTAGACTAGGTTTTTTGTTTTTGTTTTTGGTTACTAATTTTCGTTTTTCTTGCGTTTCAGGAACGCCTAGAATTGCACTGCATCGACATGGTCCTGAGTGTCGATCGACACAGCTTCGTGATTGGCATCGATCGACACTCTCCCTGCATCGATCGACACACTTGCTTGAGCGAGACAGTTTATGCCCGATCGCGACTTGAGGAGTAATCCGAATAAGGAACTCGTGAATCTTGAGCTTAAAGATCTTGCAAAGCTAGAACAGAAGAGCTCAGAAGCTAGTTAAGATGGCTAATCCCTATCGTGTAATCCTGATTCGGGATGCTGAAGGTGTTCTGAGAAATGCGGAGAACAATGTATGCAATGAGCTTGGTCAGAGACTCGATGGCAAAGGTAATGTCATTCCTGAGCCTCAGAGGCAGATTGTGAAGGAATTTCTAGCAGATTCCTAATCCAATTAGGCAATCCTAGTATGAATTCCGAGCCTAGGATCTAGGGGTTCATGTAATTGAATCTATCAGATCTGAAGATTACCTGGTGATTAGCAGCGGAAGTCTTAGCAAGTAATCGAGATCTAGAGCGCCTCAAGTGCTGCGCCTCTACTGGTATCCACACGCACACAGAACTGGACAGCAGGGATGCTAGTGCCTATCAGAGATCTGATCTCCAGAGAGGTGTCTTTTCTGTTTCTGGTGGCTATCAATTTAGGTTTGCATCAAGTTTAGGTCGACCATATATCTTATATATGTCGACTTAAACCGCAACGGGATTAACTAATGATTAAACCGATTTAATCTGCTAATCCGCGAGTTGTGTCGACCGACACACTCTTTGTGTCGATCGACACAGTCGATCCGTGTCGACCGATACACATAGTGTGTCGATCGACACTGCCCAGAAAAGATGACATCGAATGCATATCAAACATGCATTCATCCGATCATTACATTAATGATCAACCTCACATTCAATGTCCAGTTTGCTTAGGTGTGTGACCCTGTAGGATCATATAACACTAGCAATGAGTTCTAAACTCATTGATCATAAGTGGCTTCTAGCAAAGCATTACGAGTACCTAGTGTCATATGATTGTCTCATCTCGACAACACGACTTTCTCTCAGAGTAAGTACAAATAGATTTCAGGACATTCCCAACAGATTGTGCAGCCTGATGGAGAAGCTCAAGGTGGACAGGAGAATCCACAAGCACTAGAGCCTCCTATTAGGAGGACACTAGCAGATTACAATCGTCCCGATGAGTTTTACGCTAACAGGTCTGCCATTTACCTCCTGCATTCCCGCGAAATGATTTTGAGCTTAAGACTTCATAGTACACACTCGTGGGACAGCACCTGTTTCATGGACTCCCACATGAGCATCATATGGATCACATAGAGGATTTTGAGTCTTTAGTCACCGGGATGAAGCATAATGGAGTGACCTATGACTACTTACACTGCAAGCTTTTTCCTCACTCTCTTGGAGGAGAAGCTGCTAATTGGCTGAAGCAGATTCCACCTGGGACTCTGACTACTTGAAATGCAGTGAAGAAGAAGTTTCTGAGGCACTTCTATGATGATGCTAGATCTGATCAGCTTAGACATGATCTCTTGACCTTCAAGCATGGATCTACAGAGCCTTTGAAGGCAGCTTGGGTGAGATTTAGGATCTACCAGAGAGATTTCCCACATCATGGTTTCTCTAAGGTTCAGCTGCTGCGCATTTTCTTCAGAGGAGTTGATTTGTGGTATCAGATGGCTTTAGATGCTGCAAGCAATGGGAACTTCAATACCAAGTCTCCAGAGGAAGCTAATGAGCTTATTGAGAACTTGATAACTAGCAATAGTGTCAAGAATGCTGATATGGAGAGGTAGAAATCTGGTGGGAAAGCTGATAGCTCACAGATAGATGAGATGAGGACCAAGATTGATTCTGTCCATAGCATCTTACTTGGGAAGAAGGTGGATATTCAGGAGACTGAGGACGTCAATTACATAGCTGAAGCTGGTTATGAAGGTCAGAGGTATGGAAATCAGCAGGGACAGACTTCAGGTTTCACAACAAAGTCTGCATTTCAAAGACCTTTCCAGCAGAACAACTCATTTTCCAGAGATTATGGTTCTTCATCATATCAGCATGTTCCTCCTCAAAATGAGCAGAATGATAAGATGATGGGTCTGTTAGAACAACTTTTGGAAGGACAACAGAATAGTACAGTGGATTTCAATGGAAAGATGGATGCCATGTACTTGGATTTGAATGGGAAGATAGATGCCATTAGCACTTATGTGAAGAAGCTGGATGTTCAGGTTCAACAGACTGCTGGAGCAGCGCAAAGAAGAATGGATCAGGAAAAAGTGAGCAGAAGCACTTCGTCAATGCTGTGAATGTAGGAGATGGAGTTGATCTGACCCAAGAAGAAAACGATATCATATCCGATTTTCTGGACAAATTATGCTTGTCTGAGACGAGCATCGATCGATACACACTTGGTGTCGATCGATGCATGCACGATACGTATTATGAACACGCTCTTAATCGCATTGCGTCGATCGACACATCTTATGCATCGATCGACACTGATCGCAGACGAGACCAGAAATCTGCAACAGTCCCTCAACGAGTCTTTAAGCTTCCTGTGCCCTATCCTAAGGCTTCTACAAGGTCCAAACAAGACCTAGACGAAGCTCAATGCAAAACAGTGATGGAAAAGAAGCTGATTCAGATTTCATAGAAGCTTCCAGACCCATGAGTCTTTGTGCTAGACTGTTCCATCTTCATGGACAGATTCAAGCATTCTCTGTGTGACTTAGGATCTAGTGTAAATCTCATGCCGTACTCTGTGGCTGTGAGATTGGGACTGATGGATTTCCAGCCTACTAGGATCTCTCTTATCCTAGCTGATCGATCAAAGAGGTTTCCAAAAGGAGTTCTTGAGGACATTCCGGTCAAAGTTGGAGATTACTTGATTCCTATGGACTTTGTGGTACTGGAGTATGCAGTTGAACCAGATGATCCTTTGCTCCTTGGAAGATCATTCTTAGCTACTGCTAGAGCTGTGATTGATGTGAGACATGGTCTGATTGATCTCCACCTGGGAGACAAGCCTTTGCAGTTCAAGATGGATAAGCTGCAGAAATCCACCATTGATGGACAGAGTTTCAGTGTGGAAGTGGAACCAGAGATTCCTATTGGAGAAGAGAAGATGGCAGTTCATTCTGAACTTGCTCTAACATCTTCAGAGCCTACTGATAGGTTTCTAAGTTTTACCCTATTCTAAACTGCAAGTGAACAGCAATGTCAAAGTAGTATATAGGGTTATCGAATCCACAGGGACACTTGGTCTCAATAGAAACAGAAACGTAGAGATTAAACTAGAAATAAGCAATATGATTGAATTGAAAGCAGTGCGAGAAAGTAAATCAGTAGCAGAGATTAACGGTTGTGAAAGCAAGTAATTAAAAGCGTCAAGCCTAGGGTATTCTCAGGAAATCAGACAAGCAGACAGTTCATTCAGCAAGGATCTAATTAAGCATAGTTCTAGAACTCAAAACACAGATATAGAATTAACCAAATTCCTTTGCGATAATTCTCTAAGCCTAAGTGCAGCAAACCAAACTTTCGTTTGCGAGAACTAACAGATTAAACTAGCATTAATCCCAAGTTTGATATGTTCACAATTATCCTAAACCAAACTTCCGTTTGCGCAAAGTTTAATTGCCCAATTTAATTAGTTCAGATTCCTAAACCCCACTTCCGTGACGTATTTAGCAACCTAAGATCTAGATTCTAATTGATCAGGTTAGAACTAGCTTTAAGCACAATTAAATTGAAGAACAGATATAGTTATGAATCCTTAACTGAATTTGAACAAGTCTAGCAAGTCATGAAATCCTATGTGAGAAACCCTAAACTCAACTATGGATCTACTCAGACATGATTAATGAAAACATAATCAAAGAAATAATAGATTGCATATAAGAAATTAAATAGATAAAGGGGTTCGAAATCTTCTCCAAATACAGATGAAGTAACAGGTTCAGATCAGCCCCAAAAGCTCTAAAATCCTCTGCTCTTAATTATGAATTGCGTAATGTAAAAAGTATATAGCGTGTCTAATAAAAACACTAAAAACTCTATTATATAGGCATAATCTCGGCCAGGGGCTTCTTTGTAAATATCAGGAACTTCTGGATCAAAGTGCAATATCTTGATTCTTCTAAACCGCCGAGTTTTTGGCCCATCTCGCTGGTGCATCGATCGATGCTAGAGTGCAACGATCGACACCTTCCTCTGTTTCGGACAGTGAACTCTATCTCTCGGCCAAACACTCCAAAAATCTCCAAAATGCTCCATTATCTCCAATTTAGCTCCAAACCTGATTATACCTGTAAAAGACTCTAAACAAAGACAAAAGACACTAAAACACAACTATATCATGGTCTAAAATGGGTAAAAACCATGATATATCAACTCCCCCACACTTAGCCTTTGCTTGCCCTCAAGCAAAACATAGAACTAAAACATGGTGAAGAGGTTTGAAAACTCTTCAGAAACTCATTTCATCCTAGAAGCTACAATACTCAGATTCCCCTTAGTAAACCACTGGAAGAATCAATCACAGGATATCAAGACCACAATGTACTTCCCCCACACTTAGCAACTGTCCTAGGTAAACTCCACAATCACATTCAAGCATTCAAATTCTCCCTACTGACTTCTGCAAGTATTTAAGTGCGGTCTCACCTAAGGATTATCGATCAAAGGGCACATGGATTCTTACCTTATCAGCTCTAGACCACCATACTATCTTTCTCTAGTCCCTTTCTTCTCTTTCCCTTCTTTAACAACTGATTTTTCCCCACTGGGTATCATTTTATTTTTTTTATCAGTGTTCTTCCCGTTATGGGGTGTACTTTGGACACATTCCATGGATCACATGAGAGATAATAGTGTTTGCTACTATTCCCATGACCACTTCGGAGTTACTAACTCATCCTCAGTTTATTATTATTATTATTTTTTTTTTACTTTACAGAAGGGGAGAAGGGAACTAAATAGGACAGGTTTACAGGCTGTGTCAGAACTAACAAGGGAATCCGACACAAAGTATACCAAGCCCTTAGGTGAGAAATCTAAGTCAGTATTAAGGTTGAAGTCAGTAAAAGATCCTCTGATACCTGAAGTGATGTGGGTGTTCCCAGTAGGTTGATCTGTGATGGGGTTTTCTAATAGTCATAGATAGATCCTGCAATTTCATCCCAATGGTTACTTAAGTTCCTGCAAGTCTTGTAAATCTTCTCAGAAAATCATAGTTTCTTACTTAAACAATTTTGACTCAATAAAACAAAATTTTTTTGAAAAACGGATTGACTCTTAAGAAAACAGAAAACAAAAGTCAGTAGCACCTCTCCCACACTTAAGACACACTGTCCCCAGTAGTGTCCAGCGAAGGATCGGTAAAAAGAAAATAAAAATTGAAAAGGTGAAATTATGTCTGTCGGGTTACCTCTGTCGCTAAGCATCGATCGTTGCGCTAAGTGCATCGACCGTTACTTGGCGATTTTCGTGTATAGTCGATCGTTGCTCAGGACCGCAACGATCGCTGCAATGCGATTCCTTTCGTGTTGCGACGATCGACACAGAAGTGCGTCGATCGTTGCACTGCGATTTAACCGAGACCTGCAAACATAAACTCACCAGAAACAAAAACAAACGTAAAATCCTAACAAAAACACCAAAAACTAAAAAGAAAAACACCAGTACCTAATGGTGGGTTGCCTCCCACCCAGCGCTTGTTTAAGGTCAATAGCTTGACCGGACGGATGGGAATTTTCAAGTACCAGGAGGTCCTGACAGAGACTTTTTCTGTCTCTGTTCAAGTCTCCTCATCCAAGGTGGTGAGTAGGCTGTTGCGGAATGCTCATGGCCAAGAAAAGATGGGGTGAAATGTGCTCCAGGATCTATAACCATGGTATGATCAGGCTGCTCAAAATCTGCGTCCCTTATGGTGAATGTCTGCCCATCTATTAGTGGCTTTCGCAGCTTATCCATCTCATAGTGCAGTGGTTCATCTCCCAGATGGAGGTCTATCAAGCTGTTCCTAACATCAATCAACGCTCCTGCTGTAGCCAAAAAGGGTCTCCCAAGCAATAATGCTTCATCCGGATCACAGTCATATTTCAGCACAAGGAAGTCCGTTGGAACTAAGTAGTTTCCAACTCTCACCGGAATGTCCATAAGGAGTCCTTCAGGAACTCGTATGGACTGATCAGCTAGAACAAGAGAAGTCCTAGTGGGAGTAAAATCCAGCATACCCAGCTTCTCTGCCACAGAGTAAGGCATCAAACTTCCAGCAGCTCCTAAATCACACAGAGAGCGTCTAAAACTATCCTCAAAGATAGAACACTCTAGCACAAAGACTCCAGGATCAGATAGCTTCTTCGGGACCTTAGTTAGCAGAACATCACTAATATGCTGAGGAACTATTATCACCCAGTCTTTCAGATCATCATCCATGGGCAACATCTTGTTCAGGTACCTTTGCACACATGGATGATAAGGTGGATCATCAGAAGTTGGAATTTCTTCCAATTCTTCACCAATACCTTCTAATTTCTTCAGCTCTTCAATCTCTTGCCTAATCACTTCAGATACTTTGGGATATTGCCTAATGGCTTGTGCATAAACATCCTCTTGAGTGATCTCGGACACATCAGGGAACAGGCGGGCCAACTCTGCATCAATCTCATTTTCATCCGACAGTTCTGTCTGTTCACGCCCTGCAACGATCGACACAAAGGGTGCGTCGATCGTTGTCCTCCCGACGGGTGCATCGATCGTTACAGAAGTTGCATCGATCGACGCACTGCAGCAGATTTCACCCGAGAGTTTTTCACAAATATCCGAAAATTCTTGTTCTGTCACCAACTCAGCTGTACTTAGCTCAAATCTTTCACCTAGGTGAGATCCATCATTAATGCACACAGACCAGGCCTTAACATGAGTGTCTGCCACTCCTTTTCCCTTCAGTGAGCTGGACATCTGGTTTACCTGAGTGTCCAACTGTTTCATGTGAGTGCTCAGAGACTCAAATTTTCCATTGAGGTCTTCATAGACAGCGTCCAACTTCTTGTTGCAGTCCACAGAAATCTTGGTCTGACTCTCAATCAGCTGTTCCATCATAGCCTCCATTTTACTCTCATGGGATGTAGGCGCAGGAGGAGTCTGATAGGATGTAGATCCATAGGTTCTCTGAGTACCTTGTCCATAGGTCTTCTGAAAACCACCAGTCTGTCCACCATTGGAGAATCTGTTCCCCTGTTGATTACCAAATCTATTACCTTGGAAACCAGAACCTCCTATGAAATTCACATCTTCTTCCTGAGTTTCCTCCTCAGCCTGAATCACCTCTACATCTTGGGCAAAGTGGACAGATTTCTTACTTGTCAGGAGATTGTAGACTGTGTCCAATCTGGATCTTATATTAGCTATATCAGAATTCTCTACAGTTCCACCAGATTTCTTCCTCCTTTCATCCATTGTCTTGCAACTGTTGCTGCCAATCAAGTTCTCAATCAACTGCTTAGCTTGTGTAGGAGTCCTGGTGTTGAAATTAGCATTACTGGAATTATCCAGCGCAGTCTGATAAGGGAGATCTATGCCTCTGAAGAAAATACCAATCAGCTGTACTTCTGTGAATCCATGGTGTGGACAGTCACGCTGATACTGCTTAAATCTCATCCAGGCAGTCTTCAAGGGCTCCACAGCTCCTTGGGAAAAGGTGAGTATGTCCTGTCTGGACTGATCCGAGCGCGCATCATCATAAAAATGACGCAAGAACTCACTCTTTAAGGCTGCCCAAGTAGTATACTGACCAGGTGCCAGTTGTCTCAGCCATGCACTAGCGTCTCCAGCAAGACTGTGCGGAAATAGCTTAAGGAACAGATAGTCCGGGCATACTCCTTCATACTTCATGCCAGTGACTATGTCCTCAAACTTGTCAATATGATCCATAGGCTGCTCTGCTTGAAGACCATGAAAAGCAATCTGTCTCATCAGCTGGTAGTAGATGGTCTTTACCTCAAAATCATTCCTCTCAAAAGAAGGAAGCACTAGAGCTGCTCGGTTTGCATGAAACTCATCAGGTCTGTTGTAATCAGCTAGTGTCCTCTCATGAACCACCATCTCTCTACCTTGGGCCTGTCCTTGACCCTGGTTTCGGTTCAGCTCCTGTTGCTGTTGCTCAGGAGGATCAGGGATGACATTCCCTTCAGCATCAACCCGATGCCCAGCAGCATTGTACGGGTTGTCATCTTGGTCCCTCAGGGTACCTTCAGCATCTGGTATCAAGATCAAACGTTCTCGTACCATTCTCTCTCTCTTTTCTCTTCTGTTAGTCCTTTCTAGACGTCCAAGTTCCTCTAGTCCGAGATTAAGCAAGCTCGAGTTCGGATTACTTCGAGTTTTCTGCGTTGGCATAAACTGTCTGTAATCGTCCAGCAACGATCGATGCTATCAGTGCAAAGATCGATTCAATCTCAAAATCGCCTAGTGACGATCGACGCAAGGGATGCAACGATCGACGCAAGGCGAATTTCGTACCTGCGACAGAGAGAAATCAGAGAAAAAGTTTAGCAAAATCAAAAATAAAAACGAAAAAGAACAAAAACAAAAAGAAAAATTTCTAGCAAAAACCCTAAGTTCGGTCCTATCGAAGACTCAAAGAGTCCCCGGCAACGGCGCCAAAAACTTGATAGGTTTCTAAGTTTTACCCTATTCTAAACTGCAAGTGAACAACAATGTCAAAGTAGTATATAGGGTTATCGAATCCACAGGGACACTTGGTCTCAATAGAAACAGAAACGTAGAGATTAAACTAGAAATAAGCAATATGATTGAATTGAAAGCAGTGCGAGAAAGTAAATCAGTAGCAGAGATTAACGGTTGTGAAAGCAAGTAATTAAAAGCGTCAAGCCTAGGGTATTCTCAGGAAATCAGACAAGCAGACAGTTCATTCAGCAAGGATCTAATTAAGCATAGTTCTAGAACTCAAAACACAGATATAGAATTAACCAAATTCCTTTGCGATAATTCTCTAAGCCTAAGTGCAGCAAACCAAACTTTCGTTTGCGAGAACTAACAGATTAAACTAGCATTAATCCCAAGTTTGATATGTTCACAATTATCCTAAACCAAACTTCCGTTTGCGCAAAGTTTAATTGCCCAATTTAATTAGTTCAGATTCCTAAACCCCACTTCCGTGACGTATTTAGCAACCTAAGATCTAGATTCTAATTGATCAGGTTAGAACTAGCTTTAAGCACAATTAAATTGAAGAACAGATATAGTTATGAATCCTTAACTGAATTTGAACAAGTCTAGCAAGTCATGAAATCCTATGTGAGAAACCCTAAACTCAACTATGGATCTACTCAGACATGATTAATGAAAACATAATCAAAGAAATAATAGATTGCATATAAGAAATTAAATAGATAAAGGGGTTCGAAATCTTCTCCAAATACAGATGAAGTAACAGGTTCAGATCAGCCCCAAAAGCTCTAAAATCCTCTGCTCTTAATTATGAATTGCGTAATGTAAAAAGTATATAGCGTGTCTAATAAAAACACTAAAAACTCTATTATATAGGCATAATCTCGGCCAGGGGCTTCTTTGTAAATATCAAGAACTTCTGGATCAAAGTGCAATATCTTGATTCTTCTAAACCGCCGAGTTTTTGGCCCATCTCGCTGGTGCATCGATCGATGCTAGAGTGCAACGATCGACACCTTCCTCTGTTTCGGACAGTGAACTCTATCTCTCGGCCAAACACTCCAAAAATCTCCAAAATGCTCCATTATCTCCAATTTAGCTCCAAACCTGATTATACCTGTAAAAGACTCTAAACAAAGACAAAAGATACTAAAACACAACTATATCATGGTCTAAAATGGGTAAAAACCATGATATATCACCTACAACTACTCTTAAGCAGAAAGCTCCAGATCTCTTTCATCCACCAAAGCACAAGTATGATCATTCTAAACTTAAACCTCCTAATCCATCAGTTGTGAATGCAGGAAAACGCAATATCCCACCCACGCTTCGCTCCCGCCCAGGTTCCATTCGCTCTTTCCTTGGGAGATCTCATGATCCGACTGCTTATACGCCACCTTGGATGAAGAGACATTCATAGAGGCACTTCAAGCCTCTGTTGAATCCCCCATAAGTCTGATCTCCTTCCCATAGTCAAGCTACTGACTTTAAACAAGCGCTGAGTGGGAGGCAACCCACTAGTAAGTTCGTTTTTCTTTTCTTTTTCGTTCTGATCTTGTGTGCTTTGATTTTTCTATTTTGGTGTGTGCATAGCGTGAGGAACTATCGGAATCGCCCTGCATCGATCGACATCGATCGACACGGACCCGAGTGTCGGTCGACGCAGTGGTTTTATACGATTTGGAATTTACCGACTCAGTTGCGGTTTAGATATTGGTTATTCTCATAGCTGCGAGCGATCACGGTCAGCATCGATCGATGCATCTCTTGGAATCGATCGACACAGGCGGACGACAGGTAAGTGTTCTGACACTTTTCAGATTCTCTTCATTCCGATTTTTCTTCTCACCAGGCTTGAGCTTGACACCACTGGGGACAATGTATTTCAAGTGTGGGGGAGGTAGCTACTGACGCACCATTTTCTGTTTTCTTAGAGTCAGTCCAATATGTTTTATTGAGTCAAAATTAAGTAGGAAACAAGGAATTTTTGAGGATATTACAACACTTCAGGAACTTAAGTAACCATTGGATGAGTTTGCAGATGATCAATGACTATTAGAAAACCCAACGCAGACCAGCCTACTGAGGACACCCATATCACTTCAGGTATTCATAGAATCCATTACTGACTTCGAACTTAACTTGACTTAATTTTTCTCACCTAGGGGCTTGGTATACTTTGAGTCGGATTTCTCTGCTAGTTCTGGCACAACTTGTAAATCTGTCTGATTTTAGTTCCCTTCTCCCCTGCCTTGAAAGTAAAAAAAAAGATAAACTGAGGATAAGCTAGTAGCTTCGAAGTGGTCACGGGATTTGTAGAGACCTCTATTACCTCATGTGTATCCATGGAAACATGTCCAAAGTAATACCATGAATAAAATGGGAAGAGCGCTGATAGAAAAAATAAAATGATACCCAGTGGAAAAAAATCAGTGGTAAGGAAGGAAAAGGAGAAGAAAGGAACCAAAAACAACAGTATGGTGGTCGGATGCTAACAGAGTAAGAGTCCATGTGTTCTTTGATCGATTCTCCCTAGGTGAGACTACACTTATTAGATTATAGAAGTGAGTGTGGTGAATTTGAATGCTCTGGATGTGATTGTGGAGTTTACTCAGGACAGTTGCCAAGTGTGGGGGGGGGGGGAGTACATGTTGATCTTGATGTCTGCAGGTTCATTTTCATGTGGCTTACTAAGGGGAATCTGATTGTGGTGCTCCTACGATGAAACGAGTTTCTGAAGTTTTCAAACTTCTTCTCCTGATCTTGTTTTTATGTTTGCTTGAGGGCAAGCAAAAGCTAAGTGTGGGGGAGTTGATATATCATGGTTTTTAGGACTTTCAACCATGGTATATGTCTTTGTTATCGAGTCTTTTAGTATGTTTTGGAGTCCTTTTATGTGTGTTTACAGGTCTAGGTACGTTTAGAGCGGATTTGGACATTATGGCGCATTCTGGAGCTATTTGGAGCATTTGTGCGAGAAGGAGAAGTGAGTGTCGATTCTGGATGCTTGTGTCGATCGACACACTCTCAGTGTCGATTGATGCATATCGTAGACAGGCAATTCTCGCCGAATTAATGAAGAGTTTGGAAATTGCAGCTTTAGTCCAGAAGTTTCATATAATTACAAAGAAGCCCCAAAAGAGTTTAGATCATTATATTAGGGTTTTTAAGCCATTGTTTAGGCGATGCATTATTTTACTTTCAGAGAGTTTGAGGGGCTGGTCTTGTACTCGAGAGAGAAGAGATTCCGAACCCCTGTTTCTTTATCCTTTTTATACTATTTGGTTTTCTATTCATTATGATTTCTGCTTCATTGATCATGTCTGAGTAGTTTACCTGTTAGGTTTAGGGATTCTCATTAGGATTTCATAGAATTATAGGTTGATCAATTTGTAGGGATTCATACTTTCTAGTTCTTCATCTAGGGTTGTTCTTAATGCTTGACCTGAATTGACCCCTTAGATTATTGATGTTAGGTTGATTTCTGCAACGACGGTTGATTAATTAACTAGAAAGAACCTAGATGAGCAAATTGTTGTGTGAAGGAATCAATATCTCGACATACAATTTGACTATTTTCAAAGAAAATTTGGCTTAGGAGAATTGTGAACGAAAGGACCCGAGATAAATGCATGTTTAGATTCTCTAGAACTCGCAACGAAAGTTGGTTTGCTAGGTTGCTAGACATAGATAATACTCGCAACGAAAGTTGGTTTCTTATGCTTCTGTGATTCTAGTTCTAGAACAGTTCTTAATTAGATCCCGATTGATTGATTAGCATGTATTCCTGATTTCCTGAGAACTCCCTTGACCTGATGCTTCACTTGCTTGCTTACACTGTTCTATTTACATTCTGATCTGCCTTAATTTACTGCTTTCACCATTATTTACATAGCTTAATTCGACGTTCTATAATCTATCGCAAGAGTCTTCAGTCTCTGTGGATTCGATACCCTATTTACTACTAGTTCACGTCTGTGCACTTGCAGTGTAGATCTAGGGATTAAAACCTGATCGTATCAATTCTGCGGTGGCTGAATGATATCTTGAACAATAATGTTCCCATCAGCAACAAGTCTCTGACCACGCTCATTTCAGATATGGTTCTCTCTATCTCCTAGAACACCATGTTCACCTTGAATTAGGATCACAACATTCACGTTTGCCATCTTAACCGGTTTCTGAGCTCTCATGTTCTCTCTCTCTCTAGCCTTGCAAGCTCCTCAAGTCCGAGATTCACGAGCTCCTTGTCCGGATTACTCCTTAGTGTGCGATCAGGCATGAACTGTCTGGTTCACGCAGAGTTTCTCTACCAACGCAAGGTGAGCGTGGATCGATGCTGATCGTGAATGTGTCGATCGATTCCAAGTGAGTGTCGATCGACGCAGCTGTTCTTCGTCGAACCTGCACGCAAGAAAAGAAACAAAACAGATGAAAAATTAGTAAAATAAAAAAAACAGCCTAGTCTAAATTCTAAACTCAAATCTATCGAAGACTCAAAAGAGTCCTTGACAACGGCGCCAAAAACTTGATATGCTTGAGTTTTAATCCCTAGAGCTATACTGCAAATGCACAGACGTGACTAGTAGTATATAGGGGTCGAATCCACAAAGACTCAAGAATCTTACGATAGACTATAGAGGTTTGAATAAAGCTAAGTAGCAGCAGAGAATAAGCAGTAAATAATGCAAGAAAGTAAATCAAGCGGTTTATAATCAATCAAGCGAAGCGTCAGGTCAAGGAAGTTCTAAGGAAATCAGGAATACAGGCAAATCAATCAATCGGGATCAAATTAAGAACTATTCTAGAACTGAATCACATATGCATAAGAAACCAACTTTCGTTGCGAGTATTATCTATGTCTAGCAACCTAGCAAACCAACTTTCGTTGCAAGTTCTAGCGATTCTAAACATGCATTAATCTCATGTTCTTTCGTTCACAATTTTCCTAAGCAAAATTTCTTTGCGAATAGATCAATTGCTCATCTAGGTTATTTCTAGTTGATTAATCAACTGTCGTTGCACCAGTCAACCTAACATTAAATAATTTAAGTGGCCAGTTCAGATTAAGCATTAAGAACGATCCTAGTGTAGGGACTGTTTAGATGATCCTGATGTAATTCACAGATTCATATCAACCTAAACATACAGATCTAGGTTCTCTTGATTAGAAACATTAGATGATCTCACCTTTTACCTGTTTGTTGCAGCGGAAGGAATAGAACAGGCCAGAGATCAGATAGATGCACCGAGGGATGAATCCTCCAAAGGTTCACACACGCGATCACAGGAATGGCTGCTAGACCACGAGGAGAGAGGCGCAGAGGGAGAGAGGATTCGCGGCTAGGGTTCGGGTTGGGGAGAAAGAGATTTGGCTTTTGATCATTAAAAGCCTTCTCTTTCCCTTTTGGGCTTATGGGCCCAAAACACCAATCTGATTAAATCCCATGGATTTAATCAGACCCATTAATCTTTCTCTCTTAATACGACAAATGCCTGGCACTTTTGTCGTACTTCTGCTAAGCCGTTCCAACACATTTTCCTGTTAGCTTAGGCGTGTGACCCATATGGGATCATATAATAAAGGCAATAAGTCCAAGACTTATAGATCATGAGCGGACTCTAGCAAGCCATCATGATCCCCAGTATTATATGACTTATGTCTGATCTTTGACATACTCTTACTTTCTAGAGACAGTACCGAGATTACTGGACACAATTCCAACAATCTCCCACTTGTACTGGAATCTCAGTATTCATAATCCTTTTGTCACAATATCTCGATTAGTCATAAGGCAAGATTAGTGTCATCCTTATAAAGCCTAATCTTGTTCATCGGACTCTGATTTGATACTGACAATCCAAACGACTCGGGAAAGTCCGTTTGAGCATGGCCATGCATTTTCCAGTATTCAAATCTCCGATTGGCCTAGAGATATTCACTCCATTTATATTGGAGGGACAAATTCCGTCTTGTTCCATCACTGTAAACTACTCATTTCATAATGCACCCAAACAAGGTCCTTATAGCTATCAGAGAACGATAGCGTTAGACAATGATCAAAGTACATCAGTCCATGTGCAGTCACATGCATGTGAACTCAGGTCTAAGGACTATACTCTATAGTCGTAGTAAGAATCTCTTATGACACAAATATAAATATCCTGAAGAGTTCTTATAGGCGGGTCTTGTCCGGTCGTATGTTCCCAACATACACCTATGTACTGACTTTGATGCCGCGCATCTATGACACACTGAGACTTTGTCATAAGTCACGTACCAATCCAGTCTCACACGGTTGTTGATGTTCCAATTTCAACATCCTTCGACTAGGGACGGGATGATATAAAACATCTATCAAATATAGGGTCTCATGATCAAGCTAAATGACTTCGATGACTCAAGATCAAGTCATTTACTTCGATGACCTATAAAATGGTTCATATCACTTTGGAACGATTATTTCATCACAGTTAAAATAATCTTGAAATAATAATTTCATTAAACATCTTAAATGTTATTTCAAGAACATATCCAGTAACTAAATAAAGCCCTTTAATAACTCCCACTGAAATTGAGACTTTATCTTAATTTCACTTATCCTACAGCAACAGTCCGCGACTCGCGCTTAGGCCTAAGGAGTGGCTTCGTTAATAGATTAGCAACGTTCTCATTCGTTGAAACTTGCTGGTCTACTTAACATCTCTGTCATTTATCTCACGGAATAGGTTATACCTATCCTCAAGGTGTTTGGACATCTGATGTGCAGCTAGTCTCATCTATGCTGGAAATCACATCAAGTTCAGTGACGAACTCTTCTTTCCAAACATCCTCTTTCGCCACTTCCCAAGTTGCAAAATGTTCAGCTTAAGTCATGGAGTCAGCAACAGTGCCTTGCACCGCCAGATAGTCACAAGATATAACCGGACTGTGATCGGAAATCATCTTTGTCTATTGGAAACTTGCCTTTCAGACTCTATCGACTCGTAGCACCTCACTTTCTCCGTAACTCAAGAATTTATCCTTAGTATTCCTCAAATACTTTAGGATATTCTTTACGGCAATCCAGTGTTTCTTTGCTGGATTTGACTGGTCTTTACTTGTCTTGCTTAACATTAAAGCAACATCAAACAAGTACGTTTCATGGCATACATGATAGATCCAATTGCCGACGCATATGGAATCTCATCCATGCATTTAAGCTCAGCAGTTATCGTAGGATACTGTATCTTGCTTAACTCAATGCCATGTGACATTGGCATAAAACCCTTCTTGGATTGCTCAAAACGTGTAGGACTTTGTCAATTTAAGAATCCTGACTTTATCCTACCAGCTCTTTTGGATCTCTATCTCTGGATCCAAAATCCAAGAACTACGTGGCTTTACCCATGTCATTCATTAAACCAACTCCCAAGCTAGTCCTTTACCGACTACAGCGTTGGGACGTTATATCCGAGAATCAGTATGTCATCGACATACACTATGAGAAATGCAATATCGCTCCCACTAATCTATTAGTAAACACACAGTTCCGCTTCGTTCCTGTTCAAGTCAAAACCTTGACTACTTCAACAGAACGAAGATTCCAACTCCGATATGTTTGCTTCCATCCATGAATGGATCGATGAAGCCAACTTACACAAAATGTAATTCTTCGGAGTCTGGGCTCACTTTCGCTTCCTAGGATTTCGCAGATTTGTCGCTTTCAATGATCATCAGATCATGCGAACATTCAATGATCATCAGGCTAAACTAATGACGAGAATTCACTCTCGGATTAGTGACTGATTCTTTCATATCTGCGAACTTCAGGCTCCACAGGTGTAGATTCTACAGAAATCTGTAAATCCTTCCGCTGCTCTCCCTCAATAGGTTAAGCAGCCTCCTGTATTTCTCGAATTTCTTCGAGTTGTACTTTTACTCCCACTGTTCTTCTTGGAAAGTAACTTCCCTTCTTAGAAAACAGAATGGTCGTAAAAGTACCGAGCCTTGGTTTCCCTGAGAAAACTTCGAGTTATACTTTTACTCCCACTGTTCTTCTTGGAAAATAACTTCCCTTCTTAGAAAACAGATTGGACGTAAAAGTAACAAGCCTTAGTTTATCTAGGACAACCAGCGAAGTAGCACAACAACAAATATTCAGTAAAGACAAATTTGGATCGATTCCAATCCACATTAACGTGGTGTCTTTCAACTGATATTTGTGGAACTATTTTAGCGTAAACTTAGATATTTCTAGAGCGTTATTCTTTAAAATATCATGGAAGATTCGTGTGATTCATCTTTAATCATTTCTTATAAGATCTGATTCTTTCTCACAGAAACACCTTCAGGTTTTCAGGAGAAATTAGTTGTGAAACGATTTCACACTCATTAAGATGATCACACAATCAATGACTTAAGTATTCTCACTCGTGATTTAATCCAGAGTCTTAATACTTTTGTCATTCAGATCCTATACTTCATTCTGGAACTCTTTCGACCATGTCAAAGAATTCCGACTTGTGTCTCATCAAATGAACACAGTCACACTCACTGAAGTAATCAGTAGAGACAATGAAGTACAGGAAATTTTCTCTGGCATTACTGCTCATTGGGCCACACACATCAGTATGTTCTAGGTCCAATAAGCCTTTGGGCCTTTCTCTAGCTCGGCTAAGATAGGCCCTTTTCCTTTTGGTCCAGTAAACAGAATTCATGTCTCATAAGATATTTTATCAAATGAGCCCAACAGTCCATGACTATGGGATTTCTGAATCCGACTTACTCTGATGTGACCAAGACTTTATGCCAAGAAAAATCAGGTTTAATTCATCAGATTTAAACCAATTCGGTATTTATGTTATTTTTAGGCACTCTTTGGTTTAAGATATATAAAACCCATTCCATGAATAGGGTGCTACAATTAATATTTCATTAAGATCAAAAGAACAAAACTTGTCTTTTATCAAAATGAAAAACATTCAAATTCTTACAAGAAAATGAAAAACAACTCTGCTTAAAGCAGGTACATTGTAGCAATTACTTAATACAAAACCAAGCCTCAAAGGGATCTATAAGTGAAAAACCCTACGGCTGAGGCAGCATCCCAAGCTCCTTCCAGACATGTAGTTTCACTTGCCCTTCCTTCAACGTTCTACTGTTGCTTAGGCTCTGCATATTATCACAAATATCAGTGCCACAACCAGTATTCAATACCTTTAAGGTAGAACTTGAAGTAATAACATGAATACCTGAGGAAGTAGTCTCATACATCGACTTTAACTCCTCATCATCTTCCATGAATTTAATGCAATTTCTCTTCCAATGCCCTGTCTCCTTACAGTAGCAGCACTTACCAACGCAAGAGGTATCTGACTCGGGCTCAGAAGACACACGCTTGCCATGATTCAAAATCTGGACAACTTTGTCTTCACCCTTGTCAGCAGTAAGCCTACCCTTCTCATTCATGAGATTGTACAGGGTACTCTTCACGTTTGGCTCAACTGTCTTGAGCATATCATGCAGTTCAGTCAGCGTCTTCGTTAAGCCTTTCTTGATATAGTTCCTTCTGAACTTATCATAGCTTGACGGCAGTGACTGCAGAATGATCTCAGTTGCCAACTCTTGGCTAACTGGATAATCCAGTTTCCTCAGGTTATCTATATAACCTATCATTTTACTGATATGAGGACTTACTGGATGATCATCTGGTAGCTTGCAGCTAGTGAGAGACTTAACCAACTGGTATCTCTCCACTCGTATCTGCTCCTGAAATTTCAATTTCAGGCTGCTGATCATCTCTATTGGCGACTCCATGTTCTCATATTGCTCCCGCAAGTCTGAGTCCATAGTAGCCAATATCAGACCACGCACATCTACCGCATCATTATAATGCTTATTCCAAGCATTATACACTGCATGGGAGGCATTGGACCCGATCCTCACGGGGAGAGCTCTCTCAAGAACATAGTCCTTTCTCTCCTGCCTGAGGACTAGCCTCAGGTTCCGCGACCAAGTCAAGAAATTTGATCCGTTCAGTTTGTCCTTCTCAAGAACAGACCGGATCGAGAAAGTGTTTTGATTGTTTGTGCTAGTCATAACTGAAATATAAGATAAAAATTTTAGTTAATATGTTCAATATGATTAATCTCGTATTAAATTTAATATGATTAATCACGCATTATATTCAATAACATCAGTTACCCTCAATAGAATATAATGATTCCAAGATCCACATATAACTAGGATTAAAGTGGGCCACTGGCCGTCACCCAATCTTAGCTTATATCGGTAAGCCCTATATCGGCTAATTATATCCGTGATATAACTCTTGGTTGTGAATCTGGGCCCGAGGCCCAATCCACTCTGATGTCTCAAGGCCCGGGACTCCCGATGGCCTAGTCAAGAAAACCAGACTATACAGTCATGTAACCATTAATGTCTGGGACTCCCAATGACATTTATGAATCACAAACTGTCTTACCCACGCAAAAACAGACATCCTCACACTGTAAGGCCATGAATGCAATTGAATGGGCTTTGACAGCTGACATAGCCTGGACAAGACATCCAACGCTTGATATTATTTGAGGTTCGTAGGTTTATTAAAATTCATTCCCAAAATAGAAGATTACTATTTCGGGAAACTTTCCATTTTTGGAAACCTACTATTTTTGGAAACTTTCTAAAATTGGAAACTTTCTAAAACGGAAACTTTCTAACTTTAGAAATTTCTTAAAATCCAAAACCCGCAAATTCAGAAATTTCTATTTTAAGAAACTTTCTAATTTCAAAATTTCAGAAACTTTAATTTAAAATCGACTTTATATTTTATAAAATAAATTTTAAATTTATCTGAAGAAAGACTCAAATAATTGGCCCAATTGTTTTAACTTCTTGGCCCGAGGCCCAAGAATTGGTCCATGTCCAAGACATGACCCAATTGTCCAATTAATTGACATAACCGGTCTGGTTCATTAAAACTGGTCTAACCAAGTTTTAATTACTACGATGACCACAATTGTCAACCGGTTATTTACTAAACCGGAATTTCTCAATTTATTTGGTCCAACCAAATCAAATTAGAAATTCCTGGTTTAGGCACTAAATCCAATATTTTTTTTTCGACATTGGATTTCTTATCCCGGTTTAACCAGACTTAATAAAATTATTAGATCTGTTTATTAAACCAGGACGAATTGATTTCAACCAAGTTTTAAACCGAACCACCTAACCGAAAAACGAACCGGCCCATTAGGGTTTAACGATCGCGGCTGCACTCGATCGAGCAACAACCGGGCAGCCGCATCATGCGATCGTGATGGAACGGGACGTGGGACGGTCGGGACGAGCTCGGGTCAGGCGGGACGATCGCGGGACGACGCTGGCGGGACGAGAGGCGATCCATGCGATCGGCTATCGCACGATCCATGCGATCGTCGGCCCCCTTTCTCCACGCGATCGTTCGGGATGATGCCGAGACCATCACGGGACGATCGTAGCTCGGTCCAACCGATCCGTTCGATCGATCCATATGGTCGGTCATCATCACGCACACGGTCGATCAGCTGATCATGCGATCGATCCATGATCGATCCATGCATTCAAGCCATCGGCCGATCACAACAACAAGTCATATAGCTTGCTATGCGATTTCATTAGTGTGTTTAGGATTCAATTCAGTTTCTTAAGTGTTTTTCTTATCAGTAATTGATTCAAAACACTTCTAAACAGATTAAAACAACCTAAACATGAATCTAAAACAAGAAATCCTAAGAATCAATGGCTCTGATACCACTGTAGGGACTGTTTAGATGATCCTGATGTAATTCACAGATTCATATCAACCTAAACATACAGATCTAGGTTCTCTTGATTAGAAAAATTAGATGATCTCACCTTTTACCTGTTTGTTGCAGCGGAAGGAATAGAACAGGTCAGAGATCAGATAGATGCACCGAGGGATGAATCCTCCAAAGGTTCACACACGCGATCACAGGAATGGCTGCTAGACCACGAGGAGAGAGGCGCAGAGGGAGAGAGGATTCGCGGCTAGGGTTCGGGTTGGGGAGAAAGAGATTTGGCTTTTGATCATTAAAAGCCTTCTCTTTCCCTTTTGGGCTTATGGGCCCAAAACACCAATCTGATTAAATCCCATGGATTTAATCAGACCCATTAATCTTTCTCTCTTAATACGACAAATGCCTGGCACTTTTGTCGTACTTCTGCTAAGCCGTTCCAACACATTTTCCTGTTAGCTTAGGCGTGTGACCCATATGGGATCATATAATAAAGGCAATAAGTCCAAGACTTATAGATCATGAGCGGACTCTAGCAAGCCATCATGATCCCCAGTATTATATGACTTATGTCTGATCTTTGACATACTCTTACTTTCTAGAGACAGTACCGAGATTACTGGACACAATTCCAACACCTAGATGAAGAACTAGAAGTTATGAATCTCTACCAATTGATTAACCTAATATTCCATGAAATCCCTAATGAGAATCCCTGAACCTAACTGGAGAACTACTCAGACATGGCAATCATAATAATAAACATGATGAATAGAAATCCAAATAACATAAAAGGGATAGAAAAACAGGGGTTTGAAATTTCTTCTCTCTCGAGTACAAGACCAGCCCCAAAATCTCTCAATCTCTAATAAGTAAAGCGTATGAAAAGTGTAGTATAAAGAAGTGGCTAAAAACCCTAATATAATAGTCTAAACACGTTTTGGGCTTCTGATAGGTTCTAAGTTTTACCCTATTCTAAACTGCAAGTGAACAGCAATGTCAAAGTAGTATATAGGGCTATCGAATCCACAGGGACACTTGGTCTCAATAGAAACAGAAACGCAGAGATTAATACTAGAAATAAGCAGATGGTGAAGTAAATAAATTGCGAAGCAAGAAAGTAAACAGTAGCAGAGATTGACGGTTGTGAAGCAATAAACTAAAAGCGTCAAGCCTAGGGTATTCTCAGGAAATCAGACAAGCAGACAGTTCATTCAGCAAGGATCTAATTAAGCATAGTTCTAGAACTCAAAACACAGATATAGAATTAACCAAATTCCTTTGCGATAATTCTCTAAGTCTAAGTGCAGCAAACCAAACTTTCGTTTGCGAGAACTAACAGATTAAACTAGCATTAATCCCAAGTTTGATATGTTCACAATTATCCTAAACCAAACTTCCGTTTGCGCAAAGTTTAATTGCCCAATTTAATTAGTTCAGATTCCTAAACCCCACTTCCGTGACGTATTTAGCAACCTAAGATCTAGATTCTAATTGATCAGGTTAGAACTAGTTTTAAGCACAATTAAATTGAAGAACAGATATAGTTTGAATCCTTAACTGAAATTGAACAAGTCTAGCAAGTCATGAAATCCTATGTGAGAAACCCTAAACTCAACTATGGATCTACTCAGACATGATTAATGAAAACATAATCAAAGAAATAATAGATTGCATATAAGAGATTAAATAGATAAAGGGGTTCGAAATCTTCTCCAAAATAAGTGAATACAGGAAATAGATCAGCCCCAAAAGCTCTAGAAATCTCTTAGCTATTAGTATCAAAGCGTAGGTAAAATAAACACCAAAAACTAGTATATATAGGTATAATCTCGGATGGGGCTTCTGTGTAAATACTGGAACTATCTTGGGCTTCTTTGCAAATCTTCATATCTTCATTAAACCGACGTGTACGGCCCATCTCGCTAGTGTGTCGACCGATGCACAAGGTGTGTCGGTCGATGCATGATCAATAAATCGGACAGTGACTTAAGCTCTCGGCCAAAACGTCCCAAAAGTCCCAAAATGCTCCAAATATCTCCAATTAGCTCCAAACTTGATTAAACCTGTAAAAGACTCTAAACGAATACAAAAGACACTAAAAACACAACTATATCATGGTCTAAACTGGGTAAAAACCATGATATATCAACTCCCCCACACTTAGCCTTTGCTTGCCCTCAAGCAAAACATAGAACTAAAACATGGTGAAGAGGTTTGAAAACTCTTCAGAAACTCATTTCATCCTAGAAGCTACAATACTCAGATTCCCCTTAGTAAACCACTGCAAGAATCAATCACAGGATATCAAGACCACAATGTACTTCCCCCACACTTAGCAACTGTCCTAGGTAAACTCCACAATCACATTCAAGCATTCAAATTCTCCCTACTGACTTCTGCAAGTATTTAAGTGCGGTCTCACCTAAGGATTATCGATCAAAGGGCACATGGATTCTTACCTTACCAGTTCTAGACCACCATACTATCTTTCTCTAGTCCCTTCTTCTCTTTCCCTTCTCTAACAACTGATTTTTCCCACATTGGGTATCATTTTATTTTTTTTATCAGTGTTCTTCCCGTTATGGGGTGTACTTTGGACACATTCCATGGATCACATGAGAGAAAATAGTGTTTGCTACCATTCTCATGACCACTTCGGAGTTACTAACTCATCCTCAGTTTATTATATTTTTTTTTTTTACTTTACAGAAGGGGAGAAGGGAACTAAATAGGACAGGTTTACAGGCTGTGTCAGAACTAACAAGGGAATCCGACACAAAGTATACCAAGCCCTTAGGTGAGAAATCTAAGTCAGTATTAAGGTTGAAGTCAGTAAAGGATCCTCTGATACCTGAAGTGATGTGGGTGTTCCCAGTAGGTTGATCTGTGATGGGGTTTTCTAATAGTCAGAGATAGATCCTGCAACTTCATCCCAATGGTTACTTAAGTTCCTGCAAGTCTTGTAAATCTTCTTAGAAAATCATAGTCTCTTACTTAAACAATTTTGACTCAATAAAACAAATTTTTTTTGAAAAACGGACTGACTCTTAAGAAAACAGAAAACAAAAGTCAGTAGCACCTCCCCCACACTTAAGACACACTGTCCCCAGTAGTGTCCAGCGAAGGATCGGTAAAAAAGAAAATAAAAATTGAAAAGGTGAAATTATGTCTGTCGGGTTACCTCTGTCGCTAAGCATCGATCGTTGCACTAAGTGAAGGATTATGTGTGTTCATTGTTTAATTCATCAGATTACAACCTAGCACATAATCAACTAGGATCTAGGTGATTTGCAGTTGAATCATAAACAGATCAGAATCATTACCTTATGATTGCAGCGGATTGATCAAAGGAATGAAGAGATCACAGAGAGCTGATGATAACCGGCTCCTCCTAGGTATCCACACGCTTACAAGCTACTGGATCAGGCTGCTAGACCAAGTTGGAATCAACAGAGAGAGAGAGGACGGCTGAGGCAAAAATCGCAGAGCCTTAGGCTAAGTGGCGCCTCCCTCTTCCTTATATGGGCCCAAGGAATTAACCTAATGGCCTATTGGGATTTTGGGCCCAAGGCCCAAATCAGACAAAAAGACTATATTTTGTCTGGCCCAATTCTCTGTACAAATACAGTAAATGCCTTGCATCTTACCGTATTAATTCCATTTTAACTTTCCCGTTAGCTATGGTGTGTGACCCTTTGGGATCATACAATACTGGTAATAAGTCCTAAACTTATAGATCAAGAGCGGACTCTAGCAAGTCATCATGATCACCCAGTATTTATGACTTATGTCTGATCTCGACACTTATCATACTTTCTAGAGATAGTACGGTAGATTTCAGGACATTCCCAACAATCTCCCACTTGTACTGGAATCCTACATTCCCTAATCCTTTTGTCTCAATATCTCGATCTGGCATAAGGCAAGATGCGTGTCATCCTTATATAGCCAGACCATGTTCATCGGACCAGATTTGATACTGACAATGCAAACGACTTGGGCAAGTCCGTTTGGGAGTGGCCACTCTCTTACCAGCTATCAAGTCTCCGATTGGCCTAGAGATATTACCTCCGTTAAACGGCAGGGACAAATCCCATCTTGTTCCATCACTATGAACTACACACTTCATAATACACCCAACCAAGGTCCTTATAGCTCCCAGTTACGAAACAGCGTTAGACAATGATCAAAGCGCATCAATCCATGTGCAGCCACATGCATGCGAACTCAGGTCTAAGGACTATACTCTATAGTCGTATATGAGAACCTCTTATGACACATATATTAATATCTTGTAGAGTTCTCATCAGCGGGCCATGTCCGGTCATATGCTCCCCTACATATACCTATGTGTCGACTTTGATGCCGCACATCTATGACCCCTCGAAACTTGGTCATAAGTCTCAACACACTCTAGTTTCAAGGTCCAATAAGCCTTTGGGCCTTTCTCTAGCTCGGCTAAGATGGGCCCTTTGTCTTTTGGTCCAGTAAGCAGAATTCAAGTCTCATAAGATATCCGATCAAATGAGCCCAAAAGTCCATAACTATGGGATTTCTGAATCCGACTCACTCTATGTGACCAAAACATTTACGCCAAGAAAAATCAGGTTTAATTCATCAGATTTAAACCAATTCGGTATTTATGTTACATTTAGGCACTCTTTGGTTTAAGATATAAAACCCATTCCTTGAATAGGGTGCTACAATTAATATTTCATTAAGATCAAAAGAACAAAACTTGTCTTTTATCAAAATGAAAAACATTCAAATTCTTACAAGAAAATGAAAGACAACTCTGCTTAAAGCAGGTACATTGTAGCAATTACTTAATACAAAACCAAGCCTCAAAGGCATCTACAAGTGAAAACCCTACGGCTGATGCAGCATCCATAGCTCCTTCCAGACATGCAGTTCCACTTGTCCTTCCTTCAACGTTCTACTGTTGCTTAGGCTCTGCATATTATAACAAATATCAGTGCCACAACCAGTATCCAATACCTATAAGGTAGAACTTGAAGTAATAACATGAATACCTGAGGAAGTAGTCTCATACATCACCTTCAACTCCTCATAATCTTCCATGAATTTAATGCAATCTCTCTTCCAATGCCCAGTCTCTTTACAGTAGCATCACTTACCAACGTAAGATGTATCTGACTCGGGCTCAGAAGACACAGGCTTGCCATGATTCATAATCTGGACAACTTTGTCTTCACCCTTGTCAGCATTAGGTTTAGTAAACCTACCCTTCTCCATTATGAGATTATACAGGGTACTCTTCACGTTTGGCTCAACTGTCTTGAGCATATCATGCAGTTCAGTCAGCGTCTTCGTTAAGCCTTTCTTGATATAGTTCCTTTTGAACTTATCATAGCTTGACGGCAGTGACTGCAGAATGATCTCAGTTGCCAATTCTTGGCTAACTGGATAATCCAGTTTCCTCAGGTTATCAATGTAACCCATCATTTTACTGACATGAGGACTCACTGGATGATCATTTGGTAGCTTGCAGCTAGTGAGAGACTTAACCAACTGGTATCTCTCCACTCTTACCTGCTCCTGAAATTTCAATTTCAGGCTGCTGATCATCTCTATTGGCGACTCCATGTTCTCATATTGCTTCAGCAAATCTGAGTCCATGGTAGCCAATATCAGACCACGCACATCTACCGCATCATTATAATGCTTATTCCAAGCATCATATACTGCATGAGAGGCATTGGACCCGATCCTCTCGGGGAGAGCTCTCTCAAGGACATAGTCCTTTCTCTCTTGCCTGAGGACTAGCCTCAGGTTCCGCGACCAAGTCAAGAAATTTGATCCGTTCAGTTTGTCCATCTCAAGGACAGACCGGATCGAGAAAGTGTTTTGATTGTTTGTGCTAGTCATAACTGAAATTTAGAGATAAATAGAGTTTTAGTTATTCAGTTCATATAAGAGTAATCTTAACAACTTATAAGAAAACTCGCATTGCATTCAAAATTTCTTTGTTTAACCTCATAAGAAAGCAATGATTCCGAGACCCATGTTTAGCTAAATCCAAAGTGGGCCACTGGCCGTCACCCAGAAGTAGCTTTACTTGGTAAGCATACACACAGCTAGTTATATCCAATAACTCTCGGTTGTGAATTGGACCCAAGGCCCAATACACCAGATGTCTCAAGGCCCGGGACTCCCGATGGCCCAGTCAAGGAAACCAATCTCTTACAGCCAAATAATCACTAAAGTCTGGGACTCCCAATGAAATTAGTGACTATATACTACTTTACTTACGCAAAAACAGACACCTCACACTGTAAGCCATATCTGTAATTGAATAAGCGTTAAGTAGCTGACAAGATTGGGCAAGACATCCAAGCTTGATATTGGTTTTGAGCATTTTAGGTTTCAATAGATTTCCTCCCAAAATAGAAGATTACTATTTTGGGAAACTTTCCATTTCAGGTAACTTACTAAATTTGGAAACTTTCTATTTAGGGAAACCTACTATTTTAGAAACTTTCTAAATCGGAAACATATTATTTTTAGAAATTTCCTAACATTCCAAAATTAGAAACTTCTAATTTAATGTTTTATTAAAGTTTTCGGTTGGGTCACAAATTATAGGCCCAATTCTTGGCCCAAGACCACAGAATTCCAATTGGCCCAATAATTTGACATAACCGAGTCGGTTCATTAATTCTGGTCCGAGACCAAATTAACTACTAAATCCAACTGGTTATTTACTAAACCAGACCAGCTCTAAATTATTTGGTCCAACCAAATCAAACTTAGACCAGCCTTCGGTTTAGGTTAAAATTCAATTTTGAATTTAAATCCGGTTTAACCAGAAATTAAATAATACCAATTGTATTAAATAATTTCCAGCAAACCGCGATTTGGGTTAACCGCTTTGAACCATAATTATTCAATGATTGATTTTGATTTTTCCAAATCGTTTCATGCAATCACTTAAAGACAAAAACGATTTTGAACATTAACAAACCTAACAAACCGATTCTTAATTATAAAACAAAATCAACAAGCGATTGTTTGGTTAACGATTATAAAGCAAAGTCAAACTTATGATTGTCTCATGATTGTAAAGCATAGACATCATCACGATTCATACAATAAAGACAAAAAACGTTTTTGACCTTTCCAATTCAATAATTGCTTTTGACTTTTCCAATTCGATTCAAGACATAATCGATCGCTAATTAATTGCTTATTCTCACGATCCAAAAAGTCAACATGCGATTGATACAAAATCGACTTTAAACATTAAGCTTTTCTTATTTCTAGGTTTTCAAAGTTTCAATCAATTTTACTCATTAAAATCGATTCATCAAACTAATAAACAACCTAGTATGATCCAAAAAGCAAAAACCTAACGACCTGGCTCTGATACCACTGAATGATTATGTGTGTTCATTGTTTAATTCATCAGATTACAACCTAGCACATAATCAACTAGGATCTAGGTGATTTGCAGTTGAATCATAAACAGATCAGAATCATTACCTTATGATTGCAGCGGATTGATCAAAGGAATGAAGAGATCACAGAGAGCTGATGATAACCGGCTCCTCCTAGGTATCCACACGCTTACATGCTACTGGATCAGGCTGCTAGACCAAGTTGGAATCAACAGAGAGAGAGAGGACGGCTGAGGCAAAAATCGCAGAGCCTTAGGCTAAGTGGCGCCTCCCTCTTCCTTATATGGGCCCAAGGAATTAACCTAATGGCCTATTGGGATTTTGGGCCCAAGGCCCAAATCAAACAAAAAGACTGTATTTTGTCTGGCCCAATTCTCTGTACAAATACAGTAAATGCCTTGCATCTTACCGTATTAATTCCATTTTAACTTTCCCGTTAGCTATGGTGTGTGACCCTTTGGGATCATACAATACTGGTAATAAGTCCTAAACTTATAGATCAAGAGCGGACTCTAGCAAGTCATCATGATCACCCAGTATTTATGACTTATGTCTGATCTCGACACTTATCATACTTTCTAGAGATAGTACGGTAGATTTCAGGACATTCCCAACACTAAGTGCATCGACCGTTACTTGGCGATTTTCGTGTATAGTCGATCGTTGCTCAGGACCGCAACGATCGCTGCAATGCGATTCCTTTCGTGTTGTGACGATCGACATAGAAGTGCGTCGATCGTTGCACTGCGATTTAACCGAGACCTGCAAACATAAACTCACCAGAAACAAAAAACAGACGTAAAATCCTAACAAAAACACCAAAAATTAAGTAGAAAAACAACAGTACCTAATGGTGGGTTGCCTCCCACCCAGCGCTTGTTTAAGGTCAATAGCTTGACCGGACGGATGGGAATTTTCAAGTACCAGGAGGTCTTGACAGAGACTTTTTCTGTCTCTGTTCAAGTCTCCTCATCCAAGGTGGTGAGTAGGCTGTTGCGGAATGCTCATGTCCAAGAAAAGATGGAGTGAAATGTGCTCCAGGATCTATAACCATGGTATGATCAGGCTGCTCAAAATCTGCGTCCCTTATGGTGAATGTCTGCCCATCTATCAGTGGTTTTTGCAGCTTATCCATCTCATAGTGCAGTGGTTCATCTCCCAGATGGAGGTCTATCAGGCTGTTCCTAACATCAATCAACGCTCCTGCTGTAGCCAAAAAGGGTCTCCCAAGCAATAATGCTTCATCCGGATCACAATCATATTTCAGCACAAGGAAGTCCGTTGGAACTAAGTAGTTTCCAACTCTCACCGGAATGTCCATAAGGAGTCCTTCAGGAACTCGTATGGACTGATCAGCTAGAACAAGAGAAGTCCTAGTGGGAGTAAAATCCAGCATACCCAGCTTCTCTGCCACAGAGTAAGGCATCAAACTTCCAGCAGCTCCTAAATCACACAGAGAGCGTCTAAAACTATCCTCAAAGATAGAACAATCCAGCACAAAGACTCCATGATCAGATAGCTTCTTCGGGACCTTAGTTAGCAGAACATCACTGATATGCTGAGGAACTATTATCACCCAGTCTTTCAGATCATCATCCAGGGGCAACATCTTGTTCAGGTACCTTTGCACACATGGATGATAAGGTGGATCATCAGAAGTTGGAATTTCTTCCAATTCTTCACCAATACCTTCTAATTTCTTCAGCTCTTCAATCTCTTGCCTAATCACTTCAGACACTGAGGAGTGTTGTCTAAAAATCTGTTCGTAGATCTCCTGTTGAGAAACCTCAGAGGCTCCATTGAATAGGCGATCAAGCTCCAAGTCAGCATCTATGCCATTATCATCCGACAGTTCTGTCCATTCACGCCCTGCAACGACCGACACTAAGGGTGTGTCGATCGTTGCCATCCCGACGGGTGTATCGATCGGCACAGATGTTGCATCGATCGACGCACTGCAGCAGATTTCACCCGAGAGTTTTTCACAAATATCCGAAAATTCTTGTTCTGTCACCAACTCAGCTGTACTTAGCTCAAATCTTTCACCTAGGTGAGATCCATCATTAATGCACACAGACCAGGCCTTAACATGAGTGTCTGCCACTCCTTTTCCCTTCAGTGAGCTGGACATCTGGTTTACCTGAGTGTCCAACTGTTTCATGTGAGTGCTCAGAGACTCAAATTTTCCATTGAGGTCTTCATAGACAGCGTCCAACTTCTTGTTGCAGTCCACAGAAATCTTGGTCTGACTCTCAATCAGCTGTTCCATCATAGCCTCCATTTTACTCTCATGGGCTGTAGGCGCAGGAGGAGTCTGATAGGATGTAGATCCATAGGTTCTCTGAGTACCTTGTCCATAGGTCTTCTGAAAACCACCAGTCTGTCCACCATTGGAGAATTTGTTCCCCTGTTGATTACCAAATCTATTACCTTGGAAACTAGAACCTCCTATGAAATTCACATCTTCTTCCTGAGTTTCCTCCGCAGTCTGAATCACCTCTACATCCTGGGCAAAGTGGACAGCTTTCTTACTAGTCAGGAGATTGTAGACTGTGTCCAATCTGGATCTTATATTAGCTATATCAGAATTCTCTACAGTTCCACCAGATTTCTTCCTCCTTTCATCCATTGTCTTGCAACTGTTGCTGCCAATCAAGTTCTCAATCAACTGCTTAGCTTGTGTAGGAGTCCTGGTGTTGAAATTAGCATTACTGGAATTATCCAGCGCAGTCTGATAAGGGAGATCTATGCCTCTGAAGAAAATACCAATCAGCTGTACTTCTGTGAATCCATGGTGTGGACAGTCACGCTGATACTGCTTAAATCTCATCCAGGCAGTCTTCAAGGGCTCCACAGCTCCTTGGGAAAAGGTGAGTATGTCCTGTCTGGACTGATCCGAGCGCGCATCATCATAAAAGTTACGCAGGAACTCACTTTTTAAGGCTGCCCAAGTAGTATACTGACCAGGTGCCAGTTGTCTCAGCCATGCACTAGCGTCTCCAGCAAGACTGTGCGGAAATAGCTTAAGGAACAGATAGTCCGGGCATACTCCTTCATATTTCATGCCAGTGACTATGTCCTCAAACTTGTCAATGTGATCCATAGGCTGCTCTGCTTGAAGACCATGAAAAGCAATCTGTCTCATCAGCTGGTAGTAGATGGTCTTTACCTCAAAATCATTCCTCTCAAAAGCAGGAAGCACTAGTGCTGCTCGGTTTGCATGAAACTCATCAGGTCTGTTGTAATCAGCTAGTGTCCTTTCATGAACCACCACCTCTCTACCTTGGGACTGTCCTTGACCCTGGTTTCGGTTCAGCTCCTGTTGCTGTTGCTCAGGAGGATCAGGGATGACATTCCCTTCAGCATCAACCCGATGCCCAGCAGCATTGTACGGGTTGTTATTTTGGTCCCTCAGGGTACCTTCAGCATATGGTATCAAGATCAGACGTTCTCGAACCATTCTCTCTCTCTTTTCTCTTCTGATAGTCCTCTCTAGACGTCCAAGTTCCTCTCGTCCGAGATTAAGCAAGCTCGAGTTCGGATTACTTCGAGTTTTCTGCGTTGGCATAAACTGTCTGTAATCGTCCAGCAACGATCGATGCTATCAGTGCAACGATCGATTCAATCTCAGAATCGCCTAGTGACGATCGACGCAAAGTATGCAACGATCGACGCAAGGCGAAATTCGTACCTGCGACAGAAAGAAACAGAGAAAAAGTTAGCAAAATCAAAAAAAATTAAAAACGAAAAAGAACAAAAACAAAAAGCAAAAATTCTAGTAAAAACCCTAAGTTCGGTCCTATCGAAGACTCTAAGAGTCCCCGGCAACGGCGCCAAAAACCTGATAGGTTCTAAGTTTTACCCTATTCTAAACTGCAAGTGAACAGCAATGTCAAAGTAGTATATAGGGCTATCGAATCCACAGGGACACTTGGTCTCAATAGAAACAGAAACGCAGAGATTAATACTAGAAATAAGCAGATGGTGAAGTAAATAAATTGCGAAGCAATAAAGTAAACAGTAGCAGAGATTGACGGTTGTGAAGCAATAAACTAAAAGCGTCAAGCCTAGGGTATTCTCAGGAAATCAGACAAGCAGACAGTTCATTCAGCAAGGATCTAATTAAGCACAGTTCTAGAACTCAAAACACAGATATAGAATTAACCAAATTCCTTTGCGATAATTCTCTAAGTCTAAGTGCAGCAAACCAAACTTTCGTTTGCGAGAACTAACAGATTAAACTAGCATTAATCCCAAGTTTGATATGTTCACGATTATCCTAAACCAAACTTCCGTTTGCGCAAAGTTTAATTGCCCAATTTAATTAGTTCAGATTCCTAAACCCCACTTCCGTGATGTATTTAGCAACCTAAGATCTAGATTCTAATTGATCAGGTTAGAACTAGTTTTAAGCACAATTAAATTGAAGAACAGATATAGTTTGAATCCTTAACTGAAATTGAACAAGTCTAGCAAGTCATGAAATCCTATGTGAGAAACCCTAAACTCAACTATGGATCTACTCAGACATGATTAATGAAAACATAATCAAAGAAATAATAGATTGCATATAAGAGATTAAATAGATAAAGGGGTTCGAAATCTTCTCCAAAATAAGTGAATACAGGAAATAGATCAGCCCCAAAAGCTCTAGAAATCTCTTAGCTATTAGTATCAAAGCGTAGGTAAAATAAACACCAAAAACTAGTATATATAGGTATAATCTCGGATGGGGCTTCTGTGTAAATACTGGAACTATCTTGGGCTTCTTTGCAAATCTTCATATCTTCATTAAACCGACGTGTACGGCCCATCTCGCTAGTGTGTCGACCGATGCACAAGGTGTGTCGGTCGATGCATGATCAATAAATCGGACAGTGACTTAAGCTCTCAGCCAAAACGTCCCAAAAGTCCCAAAATGCTCCAAATATCTCCAATTAGCTCCAAACTTGATTAAACCTGTAAAAGACTCTAAACGAATACAAAAGACACTAAAAACACAACTATATCATGGTCTAAACTGGGTAAAAACCATGATATATCAGCTTCTTTCTAATTATGAGAAACTTCTGGGCCAAACTACAATTTCTACAAATCTTCATTAACTCGGTGAGAATCATCTGATCCGCATCTGTGTCGATCGATGCAACGCTCTGATAATCGCCTATGATTTCTTCTTCTCGCACTAATGCTCCAAATAGCTCCAGAATGCGCCATAATATCCAAATATGCTCCAAACGTACCTAAACCTGTAAAACACCTGAAAGGACTCCAAAACACATAGAAATACTCGATAACGAAGACATATATCATGGTCAAAAGCCCTAAAAACCATGATATATCAATAGCCGGTTAATGAAAAACATCTGATGAAGACTACGCTGGTTTTTCACACAAGGGAAAATCACGAAACATCCTCCAATAGCCAAACCCACTACAAAAATGCCGGAATAACTCTAAACCAGAGACACCACGAAAAACCAGATCCAAAACTTTTTAGCGGGAGACAAAAGCGAGGGGATGCGGCCGTTTCCATACCGCGACACACCCACCAAGAGCCAGAAGAAGAACAGCCGAAAAACCTCCATAGAAACATAAAATTGGGATTGAACGGAGACACCTCCGCGAATAGACATTGGGCTCAATGGCACCGCGAAAACGCCATCCTCGAGCAGATCCGAGACACAGGAAAGCACACCGTCGCATGAGCCCCGAGAAGTACACACCGGCGTGGGCTGGTGGAGCAGAACAACCAACGATGAGCCCTATCATGACGTCATATTTAGCCGGACGCTGGAGAAGCGGCATGCTTACACAGCAGAGAGAAGTTCGAAGACGGCTGAGAGAGAATAAGATTCGCGCATGTGGTGCACACGCTAAAAACTCCAAGATTCGCGCGTGTGCACGATCAAATATGTTGGTGGTTCATTATCACAACATATGTCCTTTAATACCAATTGATATTAGAATCATTGTTGACTGTTTAGATATTATGATTATCGTTGGATCCACCTTGGGAGAGTAATCTTATATATAATAGGAGCACATTCTCTCTTTAGAATGAGCCACATCACTTTTTAAAAAAATTTGTTATTGGGCCTGTTATTTATTTATGAGAAGTGATGCTCAACAAGTTTTAAATCCATTCAATTTCATTGGGCCAAAAATTTAATCCTAGACTTTTGTGGTGTGTCGTCTCTTCTTCCCCTTAGCTTTCATTGACCGCATCGTTTCAGTGATTCTCTGTAACCGGTCGTTCATCGACCGCATCGACGAGCGAGAGATGGTGGCCGAAACCAACCACGCCGCGGATCAACCCTTCCCAGAAAACCAGACCAAAAAGGGTTATTTTCATTACCGTCTTTCCCTCTCCGTGTTGACTCTTGAGCCGATCCAACCAACGCGATTCTCCGGTAAATCAGACGATTTCAGCTGATTTTTAGGGAGCTCCTTTATTAGTTTTTTTGTTTGGAACTTTCTCTTTTCTTAGTTTCGATGTTGTTCCGTTGCTGCAAGATTTCTTCTTCCCCTTAGGTAGATTGAGCAAACATAGGGAAATTACTATAGTAGCATCTGTTTTTAATTTTTGGACAATGATACCCTTATTAGTCTTTGTTAGGAAAAAACATATTACAGAATTGCCATTATTTTTTTTTCCACGTCAGACCGAAATCCACTTATTTACGAAAATGCCTTCGCGTTTTAAAAATAAATCCGCAAGTATTTTTTGAACAAATCTGCATTCCTTGTTTAGGATTTATTTTTTTCCCAGATTTATATCTGCTTCAAACAAATCCGCATCATCTTGTTGTGGATTTATTTTCTTTGTTACGGATTTAATAAATCTGTAGCACGCAAAAAACGTTTCAAAAATTACTATATTAGCACATAGTGTTGCAGATTTATTCCTTAATGTTCCAAATTTTTCGCTATGTTGCTGACGTGTCATTTCATGTGTTATGAATTTTTGAGTCACTCCGGATTTGTTTTCCATATTTTTATAAATCGGGATATTAGTACTCCGGATTTGTTTTATGTGTTGCGGATTTAAATAAATCTGCAACACATAAAATTGATTTTGAAAATTACTGTATTAGCACCCTTTGTTACGGAGTTATGCGTAATGATGCAGATTTGTTCCCTTTGTTGCGGACTTGTTCTAAATTTAGGTTACAATACAGTGTTGTGGATTTTTGAAAGCTCGAAAATTCAGTTGCCATATTTCCGCGATTTTTGGAGATATTTAAGGAAACTAAATATTTCATCTAAAAATCGAAATATTTAGCTCAAGTGCACGTTTAGGTAACTTTGTCGTTTTGGTTTCCCTTCTACCCTTTTCTTCCGCACCTTCGACGAAGAAACTTAGCCCTCTACTTCATTTTTTTCACTTCAAGCTTTTTACTAAAAACATGGTACAAGTGCATCTTATTTCTGGAGAATGGAGGTTTGAAGAGAACAAGTGGTTGTTTTTTGCTCATGCCAGAGGAATTGTAGAAGTTGATGTTGATGGAAACACATGTTTCAACCAATTTTGTCAAACAATGTATGAGCAGTTTGGAGTCAGTAAGAAAAGGTATCAAATTGAGTTGACTTACATGTATCCAAAGAAGATATTGTCTAACTTACCCACTGAAAGTCGCCCTCATGTTATTAGTAGCAACGATGATTTGAAGGTGTTTTGGAACAATATAAAGGAAAGACTTGTAGGTTGTGTGTATCGATTTCAGAGATATCAGCAAGTTATGATAATGTAATGCTTGGGAACACTAAAAACCGACCATGGGCGGATCAAAAGTGCGACTTTGACACTAGAGACAGTTTTATAGACGAACAAAATTATGACATGTCTGACATGGAGACCGAGGAAAACTCGGAGATAATCGATTGTTGTGAGGATTCTGATGGTGCTAGCTCTGGTGTTGAAGATTATGATTTATCTTCGGCGATGACATCCGTGTTCTCCAGCTTTCTCTTGTTTGCTGACACAAGTCTCTTATGCATCTTACCGAGACAACCTCTTTTACTCCATCCTTTTTTGTCTAAACAACCATTGAGTATGTCCTTAATCATGTTATCTAGTTTCTCGTCAAGACTATCCTCATGAAAGTAGGGATACATCTCTTCAGTTGGCTTTACGACCATATGGATAAGACGTACCTGCACCACAGTAAAACGAATTCGGAACTCAGAAACTAATAAATCCGCAACTACATACAGAAAATCCGCAACACAGAAACTCATAAATACGCAACCACATTAACCGCATAATAGATACAAAATATCCGCAAGGCCTAAATAAAAATCAGCAACAAACCCGCTACTAAATCCGCAAATAAACTAAAAATCTACAATAACAAGAACATACCGGATTTTCTTCCTTCTGGGCTTGCGATAGTATATCTTCAACGTTGTATCGCTGTCGAGATCCTCTCGAATGCACAACTGGTAACCCTTGTACGTTCTCTATTCTTTTCCCATACATTTCCCCCAACTTTGGAAAGTACTCGTATGACCAAATGAGTACTGCATGAACAAAACCTTTCAGCATAATAGTATACTTCGATAGATTAGCAGCTTTGATTGAATCTATCAAAGTTTCAAACGCTAGGCTCCCCCACTGAAATCTGTTCAGAACGTCAGGATTGAAAGCTTTTTTGGCATACTTGAAACTAATCCGGCAACCCTTCTGGAATCCAAATACTCCAAGGGCGATGATGCATAAAAAACCCACGGTTCTTCTTTCCAAGAAATCCCAGCCCCCACAAATTTTCAACACTCGTGCCAAATCGTTCCAATGAGGTCCATCCCCTATGGCCAGATTCATTTTAGCCCATAAACTCGTATGATCAACATCTTCTTCATCTTCAGCATCATAAGGAGCACATCTCAGACCTGTAACTTGTGCAAATTTGTACAAAGAAAATCTCATCGGATCATCACCAATCAAACACCACATCTCCTTCGGCCTATGAATTTGCAGCTGATGAGTGAGAAAGTAGTGAGCCGTCTTCGCACACCATGTAAAATTGTTCCCGGCCATACACACAATTGGGCCGAGTGCAGAAGACTTCATCTCAACCCACACGTCATTACCGAGTGTTTCTTTTGCTTTCAGCAAGTAGTAAATGTAGCTTCCATGATTCAAGCTTCTTTCTTGTACGGGACCGTTATCTCCATACAAACGAGGAGGGTAATCCTTTTTCTCAGAACCGTCCATAGCTACAAAGGCAAAGTAATGTTAGTTTTAAGTTTGTATAAATGTCAGTGTCAATAACAAATAAGAAAAAATAACAAAACAATGTCAACCAAAATCCGCATTGTATTACAATAAATCTGCAACGAAGATAAATAAATCTGCAACGAAGACAGCAATGAAGATAAATAAATCGGCAGTACAGAAAAATAAATCCCTAACAAATACATATATATCCGCATTGAATACAAATAAATCCGAAACACACACCAAGCCAATGAAATCCGAAAAATAAATCGATGTCAACAAATCCACATATCACACATGATAACTAATAAAAGAAACAAGAAACCTATAACGATTTGGGAAGCAAAAAAAGAACTCACTTTCGAGAACACAGAGAAAATGATTGATGCACAGTAGTCCAAGCTTCTACTTCTTATTATGTCTACCTGATTCAAATATAAGCTTAGTGAGTTATATAAATGGTTGTATCGTTCGTTTTCACACGAGTGTATAAAGTAAGATTTGATACATGTTAATTTTTCTGGAACACAGAGATAATATGATTTGACTTTGTGTCCTAATGATGTAGAAGCATTTGAAAACGCAGGACGAGGACCAAACGCAGCACATCGGTGCTATAAGAAAGCTCAAGTTGCACACAGAAACAAATCGGTCCCAATCCAAACTAGATAATAGAGAAAGTAAAATTGGTATCCAAACTTATTAGCCTAACACTGACAATTTAGGGTTCCTAATTGTCTTTCCTTTTCAATTGTTCGTCTGAAATTTATTTCCAAGAGAAGAAAAATATAAGACATGAACCTTTGTAAGAAAGATGAAGCCAAACGTGAGAAGCGACAGCGGCGAGGATAACGGAGCGATTCCGGTGAGGGGAATCAACGGCGGCGAGAGGAAGCGAGTGTCTCTAGCGACAGAATTGGTGGAGGTCGTCGAATACGAACCTGATAATCGACGGCGGCGAGAGGACGATTTTGCTTTTCGGTGAGGGGAGCGATTCCGGTGAGGATGACGGAGCGATTCCGGTGAGAGGAATCAACGCCAGCGAGAGGAATCGAGTTTGTCTCCAGTGACGGAATTGGTGGAGGTCGTTCGTCGAAGCTGCATATTGACTAGGATTTGACTTGGTGGATTATTGCGATGAGAAAAAAGCTGGATAGAGACCTGCGATGAGAACAATTAATTATTCTAATTAATTTTTTTTTAATTGTACATATTTAATAAATAATTATTTTTTAAAAAGTTGAAAAAGTTAATGAAAGATAAAATAGTCTTTTTAATCATATATGAATGCTTTTCTAGTAAAAATTACTGTCTAATGCTAGTGTAGTAATTAAGCATAAGATTAGTGCTATTACAAGTAATTTTCACTTTTAAATAAGGAAAGGGAAGATTTTACAGCCCAACCCAACAATTTTTTCTTAACCAGAAAATTAACTAATACAACCCAAATTAGGAAAGTTGCATTTAGAAGAAAAAATGTAGAACCCAATAGTAAGTCATATAATCTCACTGTTGATTGATCTCCCGAGCATACAAAGCGATCAAGGTTAATGAAGAACCAAATCTTCATTGCATATGAAAATGGACCGTTCTTACCGTGGTTGAGAAACATTTCAGATTCCATGGAACGCTTTGATTATATGTAGCTCAAAATCTAATTCCTCACCATCAAATCTGATTCATAATAGGGGTTAACGACGAAAGAGAAGAAGTACATGTGATTTATTATATAGGTCGTTAAGTAACATTACTATACAAATAATATAACATTGAGATTAAACTCGACATATGCGTCTGAGGGATGAGAGATGAGGCCAACCAAGAACACCTCCGACCATCCTATTAAAAAAATAAAAGGTAAAAGAAGTCTTTAAGAACGTATGATAAATCAACTTCAAACTCAAATAAATATTACACAGTCATCATTCCATGACTAATGCAGTTTACAGTTACGGTCAAATAACCCCAAAAATAGCTCAACCAACCATTATCACAACCGAACCTCCGGGCGTGCGCGGGGGATGAAAATCACTAGATATGACGGTGGTGGGTATAGCCGACGTGGTGATGCCAGTGAACGTGGTAGCCGTGACACTGGTTTGAGCTATGAGAGTAGAAGATATGACGGTGGCAGTAGGAGTGGTGGTGGATCTTATGGTAGTAATAGTCAACATATGAATAATGGTTCTTATGGTCAGGGTCCTCCACCTCCACCCGTGGCAGCTATTCCATCCTATGATGGTTCTGAACGTTACCCTCAACCCATGTGGTATGGAATAGAAGCAGTTCCTCTGCCTTCAAGCTATGCTGATGGTCCCCCTTCGTATGGTGGTCCTACAGGGGGTTATGGGGGTGATTCCATTGACTGTTATGGAAATTAGGTATTTGTGACATAAACAAAATCATGAAGTAGATGTTCTTTTCTATGGCGACAATTTTCTTTTCTTCAAGAGTTCTATGGTAACAATTCGATCTCAGAATTGTTCAGTACTGAAGTGGAAGCAACTCTTTTTTTTGCTCAACAAGTTGAAGCAACTCAATATATCAATATTTAAGATTATAAAATTTATAAGAAAATGTAAACCAATGTATATATGTTTAGACTTTTGACATTATACAAGTAGATGTCACAATGGTATAAGCAATGACAACACCAACAAGGGTAATGTATATGAAGACCCGACATACGATCTAATTCTTCTTTCTTGAAAAATAAATAAACCAGCTGAATTTTTTTTTTTTTGCAATTATAAACTATAAAATAAACTTTCTCAAGTTCAAAAAAAACTATGAATATAATTTATAGTTAAAGAGTTTAGTTGAACAATAACTAGAGAAGAGGGATAACATAGGAATATTGATGGACCTCTTTGGATAGAGTGGGGAATTTAGTAAGAAACTATCTTGAAATATTTTGTTTTTACCAAAAGATACTACCGAACAGAAATATACAAAGTAGATGTAAGAAAACATGTCGACGAAGGGAATATGCAAGAATAGACAAACTAAAGACGCACTCTATGTTTACAGAACTTGCAAATCAAGTTGAAACATGTGGAAGCAAAGAAAAATGTGCAACGGATTTGTAATGGCACAGCCATAAGAGCCTGTAAAGATACATTCATGGATACATCTTAGAGCAGTTGTTTGAAATAATGTTTAAGAACTAGGTTACAACCGAATTCCCGCGCCTGCGTTGTAACCAAATAATGAAGAGGGTATAATTTGTCTTTTTATGAATAATACCCACAAGGCAAAGTTGTTTGAACATAAATAATAATGTGGGTATTATTTGTTTTTCCATGAATAATAATGTTTATGTGGGTATATTTGTTTTTCCATGAATAATAATGTTTATATATGCTGTAACCAAGTAACAACAATTCTTAAAAAAATACAAAGTAATTACTACAACAAATGAAGAGGGAAAACATCTCCAAATGAAAGACAAGGCCGCAAAGAAATCCAAATAGAAAGGAGTAAAAAAGCAAGGATGCCACTAAATTTCGAGGTTGAAAGTCAACTAGTGTTGATTAACAGTGTGGTTATTTATAGTTTTCTCGAATAATTGATTAAAAACCTCAAATGTGCAAATGGTAGTGGATGAGTGGAATAAATAAAATAAGGATTAGTGGAAATAAAATAGAGAAATAGGGTCAACTTACGCTAATGTTTTCCTCTTCCTAAGAGGAGAGGAACAATTTCCAGTAAAATTCTTTATTTTTCACTTAAAATGTAGACCCCACAATATTCTACTAAAAAATTAAAAACATGACAAATAGATACATTTTAGAATTTTAATAAGTCAACATAATAACTTATTCCACTATATTTTGGTCCTTTAGGAAACAACCGTTTGCACCCAAAAGCTTTTTTATATTGAAGAATAATTCCGATTTGGTTGTTTACTCAGCGGAAAGGGCCCATATTCTTGGCCCAAGTTAGGCTCTACGTTTTGTCTTTCCATTATTAGCAAAGCCACATGTACGTCGTTTTTATGGCCCAGAAATGATTCGGCTTCTCTTTTTTTGTTATCTAGAGAAGAAGAATAATAATAATAATAAAATATGCAATTCTGTACTTTGGGAAAACGCGAAACGTCTCTTGCCTTTTATGCCCTTCCAATCAAATTTCAGAAATTTTTTCGAGAAATCGTCTCTTATACCTTTATTGCAAAAGAAAAATCATGGTTACCCCTTTTAATCAAAATTACGCATTTTGATTTAATGAAATGTTGAAAGATGAACTTGTCCCTTCTGCTTTCTTGATTTTAGAAAACAAAAATAATAATAAAAAAAAAACCCGGACCCACCGAATCACCTGATCCTCGAGCAGCTCATGAACCGGTTTCGCGAACCTGCGTGGTTCAGGGAGCTCCGCCGCCGCCGCCGTCGACCACGTCATTCTCCGTCACCGTTGTCAGAATCTAGATCCTTGGAGCTGCGTTGGGTTTGCTAATTGAGGTCTCATTGGATTTAATTCGTGTTTTACCATTGTTTTGGGTCGATTAAGACTTGGTTTATCATTGTTTTGGGTCGATTATGACTTGGTTTACCATTGTTTTGGGTCGATTAATACTTGGTTTACCATTGTTTTGGGTCGATTAGGACTCTAAATTCGTGGTTTACCATTATTTTGGGTCGATTAAGACTATAAATTCGTATTTCACCATTGTTTTGGGTCGATTAAGACTTGGTTTACCATTGTTTTGGATAGATTAGGACTTGGTTTACCATTGTTTTGGGTCGATTAGGACTCCAAATTCGTGGTTTACCATTATTTTGGGTCGATTAGGACTTTAATTCGTGTTTTACCATTGTTTTAGGTCGATTAAGACTTGGTTTACCATTGTTTTGGGTCGATTAGAACTCTAAATTCGTGATTTACCATTGTTTTGGGTCGATTAACTCTAAATTCCTGTTTTTGGGTCGATTAAGACTTGGGTTACCATTGTTTTGAGTCGATTAGGACTTGGTTTACCATTTTTTTGGGTCGATTAGGACTCCAAATTCGTGGTCTACCATTATTTTGGGTCGATTAGGACTTTAATTCGTGTTTTACCACTGTTTTGGGTCGATTAAGACTTGGTTTACCATTGTTTTGGGTCGATTAGGACTTGGTTTACCATTTGGATGTTCATGCGATAGTAGAACTATGTAAAACTAGTATTACTGTTAAATGCTATAATACTAGTAAAATTGGTATTACTGAAAATCATGAGTTATTGGTTAAATTATGGTGGACAACAAGTGTTATTGAATGAGGTTTTTGTTGTTGTTTCTGCGGGATAGAATCAACAACAACTCGTCGAAGGACGTGAAACAAAAGACGACCAAGATAAGGACTTCATGGTTGTTATTTGAAAGTTGTTATAGAGTTTTATTATATATTCACTTTTTGTTTTCGTATGACCTTGTCTCTAATTTGTAAGATATGTATGTACTATTTATTTTGGTATAGGTTGTATAACTATTGTCATATTTGTTTGATGCTGAGTAATACTGGTAATACTAATATTACTAAGAGAAATGTGAAATTTGTAAAATTATAATAACAAGTATCATTCTAACAAAATATAAAATAATCAACATATTAATGCATAAAACTACTAGAATTATAAGTTAATCGAATTATATGTTAATCGACTTAATGGGCATATAGTGAAAGAAAATACACAATAATGTTCTTATACTTTTAAGATCACTTTGTAACTAATAACCAAATAAGTAAGAAACTTTTTTAAAAATCAAGATTTTAAACAAATTATTATATATAACAATCATAATTACATGTTAATCGATTTATATCAATTGTAAAACTAAAAAACACAATTTTAGATTATGTAATACTAATTAAACTGAAAAACAGATAAAGTATAACTATGTGCAAATTCCGTAAAACTAATATCTTAGGTAATACTCTGTTCTCTGTATTTGTCTCTCATATAAACCGGTTTGACGTTTACGTTTCTCGAACTATTGTCAAATCACAAACATTTAATGCATGGGAGAACTAGCCGTCGATCTTCAAGCCCAAGAAAGATAACCCCCCACGCTATCATCTTACACCTCTGATACCGGCGAATCATCACCTCTTGGCGAATCGACACCTCCCTAAGACGCAACCCTAAAAATCCTTTCTTTAAATACTCGATGACCCAATAACCATCAAGCACAGAGAGAAGTTCGAAAAAACGACGAAAAACAGAGAGAAGAACCCATAACCATCAAACACAGAAGCATGACCAACAGATCGATTGTCTCTCTGCAACAACTCTCGATCGAAGTCCTCACCATGATCGTCAAAAAAGTCGGCAAAGCTTCCTCCGCCGATAACTGCAACGCTAGAGCAACCTGCAAAAAATGAAAGAAGCCTCCAACATACCTATAGTCCTCCATTCTCTCTGTCTCTCACCACTGGTGAAGAGGCCTCTCCGTGCGCTTCAGCACTTGGCGATTCTGGAAAAATGCGTAGATCATGAGAACTACGCCGGATTCTTCGTTCAAAGTATTCTTTCTTACTTCGTAGAGGATAATCCTGAAAATAGAATGGCGTATTTACAGCTTGCCGCGATTGGGGAGGGCGACGATTTGATTTTGGAAGCTGCTTACATGTATGGTGTTCTGCGCTTCCTCCACGGCGATCCCGTAAATGACTTTGAGGAACTCGCCTTGATGAACTGGCGGGATGAGGAGGAGGATTTGGAGACCCCTAAAGTTTGGAAGAACTTGAGGAAGTCACTGCATGGAATCACTGTCCGAAAGAAGCCGGTTTATGTGCAATCGATGGAGAACATAAAGCCTCCTACATCTTACCATATTATCGATCTGGAAATCGACTGCCCCGACTGATTTATTTACAAACGGTGTTTGAAGTTCTTATACATGAAGTGAGGAACTTCTTACTTGTTTTAATTTCTTTTCTCGTACTCTATTTTTTGTTTTTAATTTCTCGGCTTGTAGTACTTTTTTTTGAAGAACATCTCAGAAGTACTCTTTTTTATATAAAAGATCGTCTTTTGTATCTCTGTAATGTTATTTCTCTACCATTTTCCATGAAAATCAAATTCGGAATCGAGTAGAACTAAAGTAGTTGTACCTAGTTCACGAATAACCCAGAAATAACAATCGAAAATTTTGAAATTGGGAAGGAGGAGTTTGAAATTTCGGATTAGATCCGATAGGTTTGGACGGGTGGGTAAAAACCAGGTATAAGTTGTAATTTTGTTTACTTACTTTGGGTTTTTGGTAACTTAACCTATATTTCGATTTTTTTTTAAATGTTAAAAGAAACTAAGTTATAACAAAGTCATTTTAGATTTTTCTTTTGGCAATAAGGGTATATGAGAGGATGACCCAAATTTTCCTAAAAAGTTTTCAATTTTTTTTCTTGCCCACTCTTTTGCAGAGTGTTCCCAAATCGATTGAAATTAAGTCGGAATATCAAATTTTGCTTCTTTGAATCGATCTTTGTTTCAAGGTAAATTGGTTTCTTTCTCTCTCTATCATCCACCATTGATTTTGTTTGTCATCTCCGTTTATCTTGTCAGATTTTTGGATTCTTTGATGAGCAATCGGCTTAGAATGAATTATATTTATTGTTGAATTACAAGAAACCCTTTCACTATTTCCTACTGTGAAGTTTTGGCTAAGCTATAAAGGGTTTTGTGTGTGTGGTGTGTAGTGACGATGCAGAATCAAAAGGATGTGGTGAAGGATGAAGCGGAAGTCACTGCCTCCATTTCTGCGATTAAAGGTGAAGAATGGAGAAACTGTTCAGTGGAAGAACCATCTTTTCAAGAAGAAGAAGCTGCAAAAGTTCCTTATGTTGGTGATAATGTCAGACCAAAATCAAGTTTAGATGAATGAACTTCTCTTTATCATATCTTTATATGCGGCTGTCTTTGTTGCGTTTTGCTAATCTATCGGTTTCGATTTGTTTCAATGGAATCTACATGGTTTTGTTCTGTACTCTGTCGAAAAAACTAGTGTCTTGCATTGCATTTGATTACATGTGATAAACACTCCCTATGAATTTCTTGTTCGTTTCTTTTCTAAAAGTTTGATTTAACTTAGAATGACTAAGTTTTTGGTTCAATCCTATGCAGGAACCTCGGTCTAGTTTATCTGCAGAATACCAAGTTGTATAGAACATGTTGTTTCGGTTGGCTTTTTAACATCTCAAAACCACAAATGAAATAACATTACTTAATTAGACTAAAAAGTTAGGCAAGAAGACTTTCCTAAGAAATCGTCTCATATACCCTTATCTCAGAAATCAAAATCCTGGTTACCCCTTTTAAGCTCTCATACCCCTTTTGATTTAATAAAATATTGAAAGACGAACTTGCCCCTCATGTTTTTTTGATTTTAAAAAACAAAAATGACTAAAACAAATAAAAAACAAACCGGACCCATATATCTCATCACCCGATCCTCGAGCAGCTCACGAACCGGGTTCGCGAACCCACGTGATTCAGGGAGCTCCGCTGCCGCCTCCATCGACCACGTCATTATCCATCGTCTCTGTCAGAATCTAGATCCTTGGAGCTGCGTTGGGTTTGCTAATTGAGGTCTCATTGGATTTGATTCGTGTTTTACCATTATTTTGGGTCGATTAAGACTCGGTTTACCATTGTTTTGGGTCAATTATGACTTGGTTTACCATTGTTTTGGGTCGATTAGGACTATAAATTCGTGGTTTACCATTTTTGGGTCGATTAGGATTCTAAATTCGTGTTTACCATTGGTTTGAGTCGATTAAGACTTGGTTTACCATTGGTTTGGGTCGATTGAGACTTGGTTTACCATTGTTTTGGGTCGATCAGGACTTGGTTTACCATTGTTTTGGATCAATTATTACTCTCAATTTGTGTTTACCATTGTTTTGGACTCATTGGATTTGAATCGTAGTGTATTGTATATAAATTAAACCCCGAAACCGATACAATTTGAATATTCATGCGATAGTAGAACTATGTAAAACTAGTATTACTGTTAAATGCTGTATAACTAGTACATTTGGTATTACTACTGAAAATCATGAGTTATTGATTAATATATGGTGGACAACTAGTGTTATTGAATGAGGTTTTTGTTATTGTTTCTGCAGGATAGGATCAACAACAACTCTTCCAAGGACGTGAAACAAAAGACGGCCAAGATAACGACTTCATAGTTGTTATTTGGAAGTTGTTATAGAGTTTCATTGTATATTCACCTTTTAGTTTTGTATTACTTTGTCTCTAATTTGTAAGATATATGTACGATTTATTTTTGGTATATGTTGTATAACTATTTGTCATATTTTTTTATGTCGGGTAATGCTGGTAAAACTGGTATTACTAAGAGAAATGTGAAATTTGTAAAATTATAATAACAAGTATCACTCTAACAAAATCTAAATTAATCAACATATTAATGCACAAAATTATCAGATCTATAAGTTAATCGAATTACATGGTAACCGACTTAATGGACATATAATGGAAGAATCTACACAATATTGTTCTTATACTTTTAAGATCACTTTATAACTAATAACCAAATAAGGAAATTTTTTTTCAAAAAAAATCAAGATTTTAAACAAATTATTGTATAAAACAATCATAATTACATGTTAATCGATTTATATCAATTGTAAAACTACAAAAACGCAATTTTAGACTATGTAATACTAAATAAACTAAAAACCAGAAAAGTAGAACTATTTGCAAATTTTGTAAAACTAATATCTTAGGTAATACTATGTGCTAAATTTTGGCGACAACAATCCCATCGTCTCTTTCTTCCGGTTCACTGTATTTGTCTCTCATATAAACCGATTTGGCGTTTCTGTTTCTCGAACTATTGTCAAATCAAAAACTTTTAATGCAGGGGACAACTAGCTGTCGATCTTCAAACCCAAGAAAGATAACCCACGCCATCATCATTACACCTCTGGAACCGGCGAATCGACACCTCTCGGCGAATCGACACCTCCCTAAGACGAAACCCTAAATGATTTTTCTTTAAATACTCGATTCAGACATAACCATCAAACACCCGAGTTTCTTAACAAAAATAGAGAGAAGTACAGAGAAGGAAAGCATGGCAAACGCGAGATCGATTGTCAGCCTACAAGAATTTTCGATTGAAATCCTCACCATTAACATCGAAAAGGTCGGCAAAGCTTCCTCCACCGATTACTGCAACGCTAGAGCAACCTGCACCAAGATGAAAGAAGCCTCCAACGATCTGAGAGTCCTCTATTCTCTATGCCTCTCACCGCTGATCAAGAGGCTTCTCCGTGCGCTTGATCACATTGTGTTTCTGGAAACGTGCGTAGAACAAGAGAACTTCGCTGCTTTCTTCATTCAAGGTATTCTCACTAATTTCATCGATGACGACCCCGACAACGGAATGCAATATTTACATTGTGGGGCGATTGGGGAGGGCGACGATTTGATTTTGGAAACTGATTACCTGTACGGTGTGCTCCGCTTCCTCCACGGCGAACCCGTACATGACTTTGAGGAAGTGGCCTTGACGAACTGGCGGGATGACGAGGATTTGGAGACCGTTAATAAAGTTTGGAAGGAGTTGAGGAAGACACCGCATGGAATCACTGTCCGGCAGAAGCCGGTTTATTGGCATTCGTTGATGAACATGAAGCCCCCTCAATCTTGCCACCGTCTCGAACTGGAAGTCGCCTGCCCTGACTGCTTCATTTACAAACGGTGTTTGAAGTTCTTCAAAATGTATTGATTGAGGAACTTCTTGCTTATTTTAATTTCTTTTCTCGTACTCTGTTTTTGTTTTCAATTTCTCTTCTCTGTACTATTCTTTTTTTTTTGAAAAACATCTCAGAAGTACTCTTTTTTTTTAATACTAAAAGATCGTCTTTTGTATCTCTGGAATGTTATGTCTCCACCATTTCCCATGAAAATCGAATTCGGAATCGAGTAGAACTATAGTAGTTGTACCTAGTTTCACGAATAACCCAGAAATAACCATCGAAAAGTAATTTAAATTTTGAAACTGGGAAGGAGGAGTTTAGAATTTCGGATTAGATCCACTAGGTTTGGGCGGGTGGATAAAAACCAGGCATAAGTTATAATTTTGTGTACTTAATTTAAAAAAATGTTAAAAGAAATTAAGTTATAACGGAATCATTTTAAATTTTTTAAATAGAAATAGAAGTATATGAGGTGATGATGTGGACTTTCCGTCCTCTATACTTTCCGGAGTTTTTTCTTTCTTTTTGAAACTTGTTGGACTTTGGCACAACAGCTAACAAGTAACAACGACAACAACTTTTAACACTAGAGACAAAAATGTCTTTCTTCTAACCACACACAAAGGGCCTGATCATCATTTTTATATGTCTTTGAGGCAAAGAAAATCTTTGAGCATTTAAAATTCATCTTAATAGGGTTTTACTATATTTAAAAAAGAATATAAGTAATATTTTTATAAATTTATAACAAAATAAAAATATATACATATAAACTATTTTTCGTACACCCATTCAGTCTATTTTTGTTTAAATTATAATATTTATATATATAAATCAAGGTTTCTATTTATTAGGATATGAAGGAATATAGAGTTGGATTCTGGATCATCGCATCTATTGTCTTCCTTAAGACCATCTCCAACCTCACTCCATTTCTTACTCCAAACTTCATTTTGCAGTAATGTTTGCTCCAACCCCACTCCATTTTTAACTGCAAAATTGAGTAAAAATAAGATTACTCCATATTTGAAGTAATCTCATTTTTTTATTTGTTCATGACTGCATTTTTCACTCCAAAATAGAGTAGGGTTGGAGCAAAACACAACCGCATTTTGGAGTAAAAAATGCAGTTTTACATTGGAGATGCCCTAAAGTGGGTCTTGACTATATACCAAATTTTCCTTTGTAAAATCCACAAAATACTATTATTTTTTTATAAGTTGGGGACATTATAAAAAAATAGAATAATAGATTGGAAATCTCTAATATATCATATGTTGATCCATTAGCACACCTAGGCATGGGCAAAAAAAAACTGGAATCGAAGAACCGAACCGGAACCGACCAAATTTTCGGTTCTGGTTCCGGTTCCGGTTCCAGCCAAAATACCTGATGGGTCCTAAATTTTTAGAACCGAAATATCCGGAACCGAATGGTTCTTACCCGAGAACCAAAACAGAGAACCGAAAACCCGAAAATATAAACTATAGGTTTTTCTTAGGCTTAATCCGTTAATAATATGGACCATTTATTAATCAGAGTCCAACTGATGTATTGATGTAGAAGCAAGAAGTGATATTTATAACAAAGGATTACACTAAACTCTTCCTCTTGTACACGATGTGAGACTTTTTCCCCTTTCATTTTTCCAATTTCTAGATGACGTGTATACAACTTTTTACCTTTTTAATACTTTTTTGATTTGTTCTTTAATTAATAATAATATAAATATCTTTACAATATGCTATTCACTCATAAATGAAATTATATATTAGAGGTATATGTATTTTCATTCATTTGCACTGTAGATTTGTCATTGATTTAACTTTCCTGTTGTTTTCGTTGCATAACTTAATTTTTCATAGTTGTTTCGTGATAAATAATGGATATTTAAATTTCTTTTTAAAATTAAAAAAAAAAAATTATGGGTACCCGGAACCGAACCGAAATTTACCGGTTCTTACCCGAAAACGAACCGAAAAATTGAAAGTACCCATTGGATCCTAAATTTCCAGAACCGAAATACCCGGAACCGAACGGTTCCTACCCGGAACCGAACCGAATATCCGAATGCCCAGGCCTAAGCACACCACATGTCTTTCATCAATTGGGTATTAGTATCGTGCTCTTTAGATATTATGATGTTCGGTAGATCCACCTTACGAGAGTAATGTTGATTGTTGACAAAAAAAAAAAAAAAAAAGAGAGAGAGAGTAATGTTGATCAAGTGTGTCTATTCATTTCAAAAAAAAAAAAGTGTGTCCTAGGCTTAAGTTCAAAAAATAAAACAGACTGTCTATAGGCTTCTCGAATAATAATTGATTAAAAGCCCAAAAGCTTTTTCATATTGGAGAGTCCACCCAGTAATTCCGATTTAGTTGTTTAATTCAGCTGAAAGGGCTCAAATTCGTGGCCCAATTTAGAGCTCTACATATTGTCGTTTACCTGGCCCAGAAACGATTCGGCCTTTTATTTTAGAGAAAATAAATAAATAAATCCAATTCAGCACTTTGGGTAAAAGCGAAACTTTTCTGACCTTCCAATCATCAACTTTTTTTTTTTTGGTTTCACCAATTTCAGAAAATTTTCCCAAAAGTTTTGAGTGAAGTTAGGTCGGAAGATCAAATTTTGCTAATTTGAATCGATATTCGTTTCCAGGTAAATCGGTTTCCGCCATCGTTATGTTTTTCTTTTCTGGACTTGGAGTATGCGTATGAGTGTGGATTCGGATTTTATCATGTCAGATTCGTGGATTCTTTGATGAACAATTTGCTTACTATGAATTATCTTTATTGAAAATCAGTTGAATTACAAGAAACCCTTTCACTCTTTCGTACTGTTGAAGTTTTGGCTAAGCTGTAGAGAGAGTTTAGTCTTTGTGTGTGTGTGTGTGGTGTAGTGACGATGCAGAATCAAAATGATGTGGTGAAGGATGAAGCGGAAGAATGGGGAAACTGTTCAGTGGAAGAACCATCTTTTCAAGAAGAAGAAGCTGCAAAAGTTCCTTATGTTGGTGATAAGGTCAGAGCAAACCATCTTCTCTTTATCGATCGGTTTTGATTTGGTTTATGGAATCTACATGATCTTGCTATGTACTCTCTCCAAAGAAGCAGTGTCTTGCATTTGATAAACAAATGTAGAAGAGTTTCTTTTCTAAATGTTGTGGAATATCTTACTGAAAGAGCAATTTTTCCAGTATTTAACTTAGAGAGATTGTGTGTGCAGGAACCTCTCTCTAGTTTATCTGCAGAATACCAAGCAGGGAGTCCCATTTTGCTGGAGAAGATTAAGGTTTTCCTTCTTTCCCCTTTTTCTTCTTCATTTTTTTTTTTTGCTGTTTTTGCTTTCAGTCTTCTTTACAAATATATTTGAAAAGTATCATGTTTGCAATACCTGTAGATATTGGACAATCAATATATTGCAATCAGGCGAACAAGAGGCGATGGAAATTGCTTCTTCCGAAGCTTTATGTTCTCTTACCTTGTATGTTCTCAGAATGTCTTTAGTTATGTCTAACAGTTGGATTCTATCTCTACCTAAAGTTGTTGTTTTTCTTCTTTATTTTTAGGAGCATGTTTTGGAATCACAAGATCGTGCTGAAGTTGATCGTATCAAAGTCAATGTTGAGAAATGTAGAAAGACTCTGCAGAGCTTAGGTTATACAGATTTTACATTTGAGGACTTCTTTGCGGTAAAACCACCGACCTTGTTTTGTTTTCGAGATTTCTTTTCTTTCGTGTCTGCCATTTAAACCTGGTAAGATCATTTAGAAACGCTCAACTTTTTCCTTCTTCTTAATGATATAGTTGTTCCTCGAGCAACTAGATAACATTCTCCAAGGAAGCGATGAGTCTATAAGGTAGAGGACTGTCTATCTAGAGTGCTATTTAATTTGCATTTGAGTTTGGATAAGTTCTGAATTCCATAAAATGGTAGACGTCTCTTCTCATATTATATCATCCCTTGTGCGAATGTATTTTTCTTACAGCTATGAAGAGCTGGTTAACAGAAGTAGAGATCAGTCTGTCTCTGACTACAGTAAGCCACTATATATATCTTTTTTTGACTTATATCCAAGTATCCAACCGAACATAGTTTTGACAAATTCTGGTGTCTCAGTTGTAATGTTCTTCAGGTTTGTTACTGCTGGTGAAATACGAACGCGTGCAGAGTTTTTTGAGCCCTTTATAACAGGATTATCAAACACAACAGTGGATCAGGTTTGTACACACTTATAATCCCCTAGGTGATACATATAAAAAAGCTCCTCATACTTGTGTGATATTTCTGTCAAACTTAAAGTCTTTTAGCAACAAGAACTTACTCATGTGGTCTCAGAAAAGTTGTCCAATCGGAACGTTTCCTGCAGAACAGAACAAAAAAAAGATGGTGTAGGATAGTACCAAACCTGCCTGTTTGCATAGGACATTTCAGTGTTGTGAGATATATAGTCCCTTGCACTTATGCTCAAACTAAAGATGCTATAGATAGCTTTGAATTCCTCCTAATAGCTCATTAGAGCATAGGTGAATGCAAAAACTAACACGGTTTTGTCATAGTTTTGCAAGTCATCGGTTGAACCGATGGGAGAAGAAAGTGACCATATTCACATAACTGCTTTGTCGGATGCCCTTGGTGTTGCAATCCGGGTTGTGTATCTTGACCGTAGCTCATGTGATAATGGTGGCGTCACTGTGAACCATCATGACTTTGTTCCTGTGGGCACTAATGAGAAAGAAGAAGCTTCTGCTCCTTTTATAACATTGCTGTATCGTCCAGGCCATTACGATATCCTCTACCCCAAAGCCATCTTGTAAGGTATAAACACTTAATCGCCATATAACAACATCTCTTCCTTAAGATTTTACCTGGTTTTAAGTGAATGATTGTGTTGTTACAGGCATTGGACAATGTGGAACAATGATCATTTGACATATCATAAAACCGATTAGGAGATGTTTACAAAATTGTGGTAATATGGTTTCATGTGGATGAAACCATGGAACAACCAACAATTACATCATCTCTTTACATCATCAAAAACCCTTTTGCAACATCAGAGAATGGACTTTTTGGTTCTACTATAATATTCATGATAATCTCCTTTTGTAGTGTACCGAATTGAACCAAAGGGTTTGCCATTATAACCATTGACAGAGTTCTAAGTTTGTTTTGATGGCTTGGTTAATTTCTCTGAATTGAATTAAAATATATATTCATGTTTGAAAAAAACAAACCTTTTGGACTATTATAATGTCCCAAAAGTGTAACAGAAGATGTGACTCCCTTAGAGCACTTTCATCAAATGTAATTCATAAAATATTTCATATTTGAAAACAAAAACAAAAATAGTAGAAAAAGTAAAGAGACTATTTTAGAATATAGTGCGGTGGTTTAAGTATGGCATGTAAATGAAAATTACATTTGCAAACAAATACAGTTTTTTATTTGTTTTAAAAAAATATAACCAATATTTTTATATTTTTTAAAAATACTAATTACAAAAAATTATGTGATTGGTAATGAAAAACGGTTTTCAAACAAAAAAAAACGTTTTTATTATTCACAATTCATGGCCATAGAATAGAGATTTTAACTGTAGAGAACTTATGAGACACTCATAAGAACACATGCAACATCTGTCTTTTATATAGTGGCTCAATTTTATTTATTAAATGTAACTAAATTGTATTAATATATTTGAGCTATCTTTTAATATATATATATTTTTTTAAATAAGAAATAGAGATGCTCTTAGCTCTCTAGTAAAATAGTAACTATGCTTCTGTTCTGGCCTTGGCTGTAGGTTTGGGCGTTCGGATACCCGTTCGGATTCGGTTCAAGTCTTTCGGATTTTTGGGTTTTCGGATCTAGACCTATAAGACTTATTCGGGTATTTTATAATTTTGGTTCGGGTTCGGTTCGGTTCCATTCGGGTTCGGTTTGGTTCCGGGTACCCGAAAAATCATAAAAAAAAATAAAAATTAGTTAAAATTTGAACAAAAATTTGTTAAATTTAGACAATTATAACAATAAATTTCATATATTTTATTTATTTTGGGTATTTTAGCTATAATTAGGTTCGTAATTATAATTTTAGATAATTTTGTTATATCAAGTTTAAATATAATTAATATTTTAGGTATATAACTATAGTTCAGATATTTCGGGTACCCATTCGGTTCTCGGTTCGGGTCGCGTTTGGTTCCGGTTCTTCGAATATAGAGGTTTAAGATCTATTCGGATATTTTGTCGGTTCGAATTCGGATTCGATTCCTCTTTTTCGGTTTGGATTCGATTCGGTATTTCGATTCCGGGTTTTTTGCCAGGCCTACTTGGCTGTTTCTAGCCAGGGAGTATTTCCATTATGTCCACAACTCCCCAAATACTATACTGTAGAGATTCAGTAAATAGTGTATATTTATACGTCGTTTACTGTTTGTCACTTTCTTCTTTGGAACCTAGTCCCATAAAAAGAGAATACATATGTAATCCCTAAATGAAAAATCAAGATCAAACTTAACTCCATACTTCTTTTAACTGAACTATTGTAACGAACACAAATAAATAGTGTTGCAAAAAGTTCAACACCACCCGAAAATCTTCACGTAGATGATGCTGGAAGATGTCATAGACATTCCATTTAACTAATATGTAAACACAATTTTAATCGAACCTATATATTTTTCATTTGTGATGCATTTCTTGCTCATAATTTTTGTATTATATAAACTGGGTTCAACTAAAAAGTAAAAAAAAAATGAAATATTTTGAGAAACAACTAGAGAAGATGATTTATATAGAAATCCTAGAATTACATGAAATATTTTGAGAAACAACTAGAGAAGATGATTTATATAAAAATCCTAGAATTACATGAAATATAACTTGAATGTTTGATACAAAGATGCTTCTAATCTCATCCTAAGGTTTTTTGGCGAGTGTACCCCACTCGCGGACCAAAACTCTCTCAAGCTTTTTTCGGCCATCCGTCCCTCCGCCGTAAGTGCGTGTCGCCTCTCTGGCCTCCGGCTTGGTCCGGCGTTGCGATAAGGCAGTTCGATCATCGGTGTGGTGAGGTGGTCGCGATCGTTTTCTGGCAAGATCTAGGTTCAATCGACGTTTTTCGCTCGGGTTCGTCTCGTCACGGCGATCTATGGCGGTGTTCTCCCTCCGTGTGCGCTCCTGCTTGAGGACGGTAGGTGGTCGACCATCGGGGAGGTGCTGTCGTTTCTGTGTGGTCTTCTCATATCCGCTTTTCGCGGTGACATGCGGGATTTTCGAGGTCGGATTTGGGCGGCGTTTGATGGCGAGGCGGTGTGTGACGTCCATGGTGCCTCAGCCTCGGTCATCTGTCGGCTTTTCTGCTTATGTGGTCGTGGCGATGTGGCAAGCAAACCTCCTCCGGGTTTGTCGTTGCCGAGAAAAATCCCTCTCCGGCGTTTTTGGGTTCATGGGTGTTGTCCTCTTCGGCGCTGGTACTGCTCTCGTTGTCGCCGGTGGTTGTTGGCTCGGTCTAGCTATCCGGTCCGGCAGTCCGTCTCGTCGTGATCTTTGGCCGGCGATTGTTTGCTAGGTTTTGGGGTTTGGTCAAACTGCTGGGTTCATTCGAGCTGGTTTGCGGTCTGGTCAAACGCTCGTGTTCCAAAAATTTGCCGTCAAGCGGATTTAGGGGTTTCGATTCTCTGGATCATCGTCTTTGGTATTGTTTGTTGGATTGGTTTACTTGATTTCTTTGGATCTGTTGGGATTTTACATCGAGTTGGTCTTTCCGGTTTGGTTTAGTTTTTTTTTCATTTAGAACTAAGAGGAGGTAGTAAGGCTGCAGAGTGGTGATGTGTGATTCTGATTCTCGCCGACATCGGAGAAGTATTTTGGGGGAAGGAACAACCACTATTAAGCTCTGTTAGTTAGTGTAATCATGGTTCGTGTCGGATCTAGGTGCGCTAGTGAGTGTCGATTAGGTGATGAGGACAATCAATGATCGGGCCTCTCTGCCATCATTGAGGAAATGCTATTTACTCAGGTTGCCTGATGAAATAACTTTCTAGTTTTATTTTAGCAAGCTTCATCCTCTCTCGGTTTCGCTTTTTGCTGTGTTCTTCGCCAACATTATCCGAGTTTCAAGAGTTTATCGCTATTTTGGATCTAATGCTACCAAACAAAAGTTCCAATAATACCGATTGATTTTGCTTCTATGTTTTTATCTTTTTTTTGCCTTGGAACCAATTATTAGGTATTGCTTTTTGGAAAATTCAAATTGTAATCTCAAACTTCATTTTATAATGATATTAACAATTTCGAAAAAAATAACTTGTATGTTGTTGGTTTTAATTTGGAAAAATGGTATGCTCAGAAAATATTACAAAAGAATAATAATTACTAAGTAGAGCTAAAAATGAAGACAAAAGGTGACAAATTTAGATGAGAGGAAAAGAGGGAGTGATAGGTATATAGGCATGTTCGCACTTTGGTTTAACAATTCCCACTCGCAACAAATAATTTAGTTTTTGACTCCATGGCCAAACCTTACAAGGAAAAGACAAACGCAAACACACACACACACACATACTTGTTACCTTTAAAATGTTCATTTAAAAACTCTACGGCCTTTCCTTTTGACCTAACCCTCTACTTTTCTCTTCCTCTATCTAACTTTTTCCATTAGCGTATATACACATTCATGCCCTATATGCATATATCACATATACACCAATACGTAAATGTAAAATATCTTTTTAAAAAGAAATCAGTCGTTTCTAATATAAGCCTTAAGAGTATGCGAGGTGTATAAGTGGTGATAGAGACATCGGTTCTTGATATGGTTATGTATAACAAGGGTTATAAATGGTGACAGGGATCTGGGTTCTTGATATGGTTTTCAGGTCCTAGTAAAGCGTATAAAAATGGTTCATAACTCGTGCTATTGTTTTATTTTGGCAAAATAATTACCTTGCATTACAAGTAGATTATATATGCCTTACATGTTTGACACACAAATTACGATGGAGAGTCAAAGTTCCAGTGAACCAACTATAAGTAAACTAAAGTGCATCCAAGCCAAAAGTCATTAAGACAACAAATCAAGAGAAGAACACACAAAAAGGCTTGGATTTTAGTTTGTGTTTCGGTTTTGTAATTATGATGAAAAGAAAACAGTAAAATAAGAGAGGATAATGAGAAACGAAGGATATAAGAGACAAGACGTGAGAGGGTGGGGATGGGCCATTCCCACTCCTTTAGCCAACCCATAAAGGCAAAAGTTGTTTTTCAGTTTCAGACCAAATGGAGTCTCTCTCTATCCCTTTTAAATTTTTTACTAATCCATTTTTATTAATTAATCAAATAATTTAATATACATTTTTATTTAATTAACATCATAAGATACCTAAAAATTCAAAACCAACGAAATTTCCCCTAACCCCCCCTCCCCCCAATTTTACTAAACCGCCAAAAAATTCACTAACCCGCCTAAAATTATACTTTCACCCGCCTAAAATTTCCCTAAACCGATCATTCTAATTTATTCCCAAAATCCCCAAAAAATAACAATCTATAACCCTAACTCTCCTCCTTCTTCCTCTCGAGCGACAAATCGCTTTCTCCATCTTGATCTCCTCTTTGTGTCGATTCGTTACCGAGAACACTTAGCTTCGTATCACATCGATAGCCGGCAGGAAGAAACCATCCCGAAGAGGCGGGTCAGGTGCATCGCGGAAGAAACCAACCACGAATCCGTCGCCTCTTTCCAATCGGTACGAGTTCACTCCGAACCCGCCGCCTTTGGCACCGGAGCTCTCTAAGAATAATCCACCGTCTGTGAGGGATCATCCACCACCAGCACGCCTCTTCCAAAGCACTCTAAGCCAACCACCACAGACACATCCTGGAACGTCTCCGGAGACTCATCCTCGACCAACGCTGGCGGTGTCCGAACCTCGAACAACTCCACAGGTTAACCCTCTAAGCGCTCAACTCTTACCGCCACAACCTCGATCTGCTCTAGAGCCATCCCATCGAAGATCTTCAAACTCTCAGCCTCGATCTTCACAACACTCTCAAGCGCCACATCAAACTTTGTCTGAAGCAGGGAACCCTCGATCCTACGGTGAGGAAGAGATAGGTGCAGCAGTGGTCCAGCAAATCTCTCGGAAGACTAGGACGCTATTCTCGTGGCTCTTCTCAATCAGCCAGGGATGGAAGAGTACACAACCGTCTTCTCAATCCACCGTCTTAAGTCTGGTGTTAGTTCTTTTGAAAATGGCCGAAGTCTGGTGTTAGTTTGATAATAACACTTCTGAGTTTGCTAAGTCTGATTTTGATGAATTTGAGGTTGCTTTTGAGTTTCCTTATGGCTTTGATTTTGACTCTGAGTTTGCTAAGTCTGAGTTTGATAATAAATTTTTGATATTGATATGTGTCTCGAGTTTGGTTTTGATAGGTTTCTTGAGTTTTCTTCCGATTTACATCACTACTAAGTCTGTTGTTAGTTTGATAATAACGTTTCTGAGTTTGCTAAGTCTGAGTTTGCTAAGTCATGAATTTGAGTTTTATTATGAGTTTGCTTAAGACTTTGATTTTGACTCTGAGTTTGTTGAGTCTGAGTTTTATATTAGAATTTTGATATTAATATGTGTCTCGACTTTGGTTTCGATAGGTGTCTTGGATTGTTGTTGTTTGCTGCTTAAGTTATACTGTTAGGGCTTACTGAAAAATCATAAACGATTCTCTTTAGCAATTGGTCTCATTTTCTTATGTCAAGGTCGGTTACTCAAAATCTATATTTGCATCATGTTATCTTATAGTTCATTCCCTCTTCATTCATAATCTTGAATATAATTAGGGTTTATGTACCTTGCTTTTGATTATACTGTGACTAAGTGAAAGCTTTCGCATGAAGTGTTTCCTTCTCGTGGAGTGTGGATAATATGGCCATTTGATTCCGTATATAGGTTTTTTTTTATGAATTCACAATTTCTGAAAGATCTCAACAACCATCCTAGTTCTGTTAACAAAAAAACATTATATAAGTTGTTCTTGTCTATTCGTTGAATCGTTGTTTGCTTGTTTTGAGTGTTAGCTAGTAAAACCTCCAATCGTTTATTATTGTTTGTCTGTGCTAAATCGTTTCTGAATCTCTCAATGACTTGAGTTGTTTGTGGTCAATTGTTGTTTGTTTGATATTGCTTTGTTCCTGTTTAATATGCTTTGAGTAAATCTTTTCTGAATTGTTTGTTGAATAATATGTCTTTATTATAACTTATAAATTTATTTTGCATATGTTCATGTGTTTTGAATGGTTTATATTGTTTATTTTCTGAATCTTTTCATGTGTTTTGAATTGTTTATATTGCTTATGCTCTGTTTGTTTCAAACTTGTGCAGGTTTGGTCGTGACAAGTCGTCACTGACCAGGAAGATTACTAGAATCTTCACCAACAAATTTGATGGACCATATTATAGTTGGACTTGGGTGCCATGGGAAAGACATGAACGTTACCTTGTCAAATTTGCGGTTAGTTTCTTTGTTCTTATACCTTATGTTTATCATTTGAAGCACTTTTGATTACTAACACATATTTTATCAATGATTTCATGTAGAAAACACACCACTGGGATCCTCCGTTAACTGGTGTGGTTCAACAACATTTCGAGAGGATCTGTCAAAGGCGGATGAAGGATATGGTCAGTACCGCAAGGACCTCGGGAGTGCAACCAAAGTGGATTACAAATACCATTTTTGGACAGAGATGAAAGCGTACTAGGAGACTGAAGAAGCTAAAGAGAAGAGTCAAACCACTTCGGATGCTCGAATGTCTGATCGAGGAGGCCTTGGACCTCACGTCCACTTATCCGGGCAGAAGTCTTACCTCCAAATTCAACAAGAAATGGTATGTCTTTCAATTAAATCTCTGCAGTCAGTAGTAAAACCGTTAACTATCATTAACCCTGATTGTGTATCATGACAGGAATTAGATTTGGGAAGACCAGTGAGTCTTGGTGAAGTTTTCATCAAGGTTCATACAAAACCGGATGGGACATTTGTTTATCAGAAAGCGCAGGATGTGGCAAAGTGTTTTGACGAGAACTTGGAATCCAAGAAAATGGACATCGAGGCTGATACCTCTGAGACTTCAGATGGTACATCACGGGATCGAGATCTAACCATAGATGAGAAGAACGATATTTTTTTGCAGGTAGACTTTCATTTCTTGATTGCTATTTGTGTTTGAATAAGTTTTACTCATTACATTAAGTATTGTTGTGTTTGGGATTCTATGATTGAGTTTTTTTGTTTGGTTTGGCAGTCCACTTTCGCAAATGAGAAAGAAAGTCTCTATGGAGTAGGAAGCCTTGCGCAGAGACATGTCAATGGGAAGAGGAAGTACCCGGGAACCTCTGCCTCATTCGCTAGTCTACAACAACAACTGGAAGAGGTTAAAAGGCAGATAGAAGTACATGCGGCTATAAACACCCAGAATGCTACTCGTGAGGAAGAGTTTAGAAGACTTGCAGCCACCCAACAAGCCAAGATCGACCAATTGACATTTGTCGAAAGGTACTTGTCTGAAACTGATCCAAGGTTCTTGGACTATTTGGCTGCAAACAGAGATCTGAGACCCAATGCTGGTGATCATTCCACTGCCGCATCTGATCCTACAGTAACTAACCAATAGGTTTATCTAGGTCTCAGCTACATTCTCTGTGTTTTGAACTATGTTTTTTATGTAAAAAGTAGTGAAGGTGAAGTACCAATCTTTGAACTAATGTATGAATGTTTTTGGTGTACTTTTTCAAGTGGTTATGTCTATATTAATGTTCAGTTTCTTTTGTTGTATTGTTGTCTTCTTTAGGTTAAGAAAGAAACTACAAACAATCAAATCACCAAAATGAATAAACTGACCAATTGTTGTATCCGTAGATGAAAAGAGTCGCATAGGAGTCGCAATGGAGTCGCAATGGAGTAGCAATTCAGTCATACAATAGTTGTAACAGAGTCGTAAACGTACGACTGCTCTACGACTATTCATATCCGACTACACCACGACTACAGATTAGTCGTAACCTTTTACGCCTAATAATATATCAGTCGCGTCATCAGTCGTAAAACAGTCGCACTGGGTTACGACTACTCTACGACTGATATGCGTCGTCAACTAATATTCACACTTCAGTCGTAAAACAGTCGCACTGGGTTACGACTACTCTACGACTGATATGCGTCGCCAACTAATAGTCACACTTCAATCGTAGAGCAATCATAAAGTAACGACTGATTCACGAGTGTGGTATTTTGCGACCAAGGATTACCTACTGACACTAACAGTAGTAAATCAATCATATTTTGTGAATTACCGACTGAATAGCGACTACTATAGGTGTCGCGAAAACATTGTTTTCTCATAATAGCTCGATCATGCTGAATAGGAAACTTATTTGAAGGAACGTTTTTGGCTAGCCAAAACATTTGTTAGCGATGGGAAAGGAATCGAATCAAGATTCTCTGCACAAATTAATGTGATGAGAACTTAGGTTTTCAATTCCCACACTGCGATGATCTTCAAGTTTATATCATATCAATTTGGAACAAAGAAACTTTAATCGAATACGTATACTGAAGATTATATCAAATTAATTGTTTGTAGAAATGATTTTGTCGCAATAACAATTACAAACCAAAGACGCAAACAAGGAATGTACGTGATTATATGATCTGTTAGGTTAGTATATTACTAAGATTCTTATGAATATTGAAAATGATATGGTGACTAGACAAGAGGAACGTAGGAGTAATTTCCGGCGACATTCTCAAGTGGGAAACATTGTTTACCTTGGCCCCATTGTCATCATTATCATACCAACAAATTGTTGGCAACAATATGTCATCGCTCTCTCTCTCTCTCTCTCTCTCTCTCTCTCTCTCTCTCTCTCTCTCTCTCTCTCTCTCTCTCTCTCTCTCTCTCTCTCTCTCTCTCTCTCTCTCTCTCTCTCTCTCTCTCTCTCTCTCTCTCTCTCTCTCTCTCTCTCTCTCTCTCTCTCTCTCTCTCTCTCTCTCTCTCTCTCTCTCTCTCTCTCTCTCTCCGTGATGGCTACGTTCATACAAGTCTTACATGTGTCAATGAGCAATTATATCTCTTTTGACAATCATCATAGAAAGCATTGACCATTGTTCAAAAAAACATTTTGTCATGGCATTCTATTCAAACGTAAGAAGGGGTATGATCCCTGTTAAATCATATATTTCTTAAAAAGTCAAGAATATATGTTTGATACAGCTTTTTTTTTTGTTTCATTTAGTGCGTTTCTGTCATGGAAAGATTCTTTAGCCGTTGGTAATATATGTCCTTAATCAGTCTTGAGTCAATACACATGTGTCTCGATGAGTTACATCGTCTTACATAGTTTCCCTGGAAAATAATATATATAACTATTGACATCAAAGAATATTGTATTTTTATTTATTTTTCCTTATTTTTATCAGAAAGTTATATAGCTTTTCGTAGAATTATAATTGGGTAAAAAATACATCAAAAAGCTTCGACGAGGAATAAGAAAAAAGGTTAAAAAGACTTGGCTTACACACAAAGCTCCCAAAAGCATATTATACATCATTCTATACACATTCCCCAAAAATAGAATTAATAAAATTACCACTTTTTAAGTTTGAAGGTAATATTTTGAAATGGATAAGTCTCTTTCAATTATAAAAGGTCGGAAGATGCAAAAGGAATTAACAATGGTGCGTGGTGGAATAACGATAATTTAAGGAGAAAAGTCATAAAATAGCACAAAAAACATACTTTATCATAAATATAGCACCAAGGAAAATAATTCACATTTTTAGCATTATTTTAATTACAAAGATTTTTATAGCATTATATAATTTAGGGTTTAGGGTTAATTATTTAGGGTTTATTATTTAGGGTTTAGTATTTAGGGTTTAGGGTTTATTATTCAAGATTAGGGTTTAGTATTTAGGGTTTAGGGTTTAATATTTAAAATTTAGGGTTAGGGCTAATTTAATGACAGAACATATTTTTGTGCTATTTTTATGATTTTTCTTTCTTGGTGCTATATTTTTGACAAGTCATGTCTTTTGTGCTATTAATGCGATTTGCCCTAATTTAATTTGAAAAATTAAAATTAAAAAAAAATAGAGAAATGATCATGGCCTTGGGAAAGATGGAGAAAGCTTGGCGTGAAGCATCAAATTGGCTGTAAGCAATGACCTTTCTGTCCGTTTCTGTTTATCCATTTTGATCATTGCTTAGTCTTGATGATATACTACTATTATACTTTTTATTTCATATAATAACAAGATATTTTAATCTAGGATTAGCTGCAATGCTTTAACCAATTGAACATATATACTAAATACAAGGAACAGTAAAATGACTAAAAAAACTTTTTGATAGAAAAGTACCAATTCCCTCTTACGAACCATCACAATATGAGTACTACTGATCGAGTACTGAACACGCATTCGGATTAGCAATGAGTAGATCCGCTTGAGTCAAGTATTTTAGTTCCAATAAATTTACCTGATGTTATAACTCTAACATTTAAGGTTTTAAATGGTAGCAGCCTTTGTTCAAAAATTTGCTAAGCATTGAACATACGATTGAATAGGACCTAGCGTTTAATAAGGAAATAAGAAATTAAACAGAGATTAGTCAAAGATTAATTTTATAAATGTGTATTTATATTAAGATATATATTATTTATGTAGAACTATGCTAATAAAGTAATAAACTGACTCAACATTATTGGCTAGAGCTCCTTCCCCTACAATCTATATAACAAAGTTTGAGTTTTACACCTTGCATACTGTGCATTTCTCATATTTTCATTAATGAAAGATAAATGATTAAAATACCTTCCTCTTCGACCTATAGCAGAAGATCAAGGTCAATTCTGCAAACTTTAGCCGCCGAAAAACTATAGATTTAAGGTTTGAATTGCAGAAAAAATAAAGCTTTTCAAAAATCCAATTTTTTTAACGATTTGTGCAAATCATGACGGTTGACGGTTGTGCTCCGTCGAATTCTTTACCGGCGAATAATCAGTCTCTTCGAATAACTTTTATTACGAAGATTAGCAGCAATTACAATATAAATAAATTTTGTGTAGAACAAGCTACTATATTTTTGAAAAAATAACAATTCGTCGTAGATCAAATTTATTTGTTTATAAAAAATTCCAATTAGTTTATGAGTTTTTTTCTTCTTGTTGCATCGAACTAAATATTATGAATTATGAATCAACACACTAATAGAGCTAAGGTCTCTCAAGGTGTTGACACCTAGCTCTCTTATGTTTTCTGGTGTTGACACATCAATTACTGAAAAAACTTTTTTAGCCAATCAAATTAAAAGGTTTGTCCACGTTATTTCCAAGTCATCTAAGTTTTGTCTTTTTTTTTTCATTTCTTCTTGTACAATCTCTCCAGAAAATTCATAACCTAGCCGCAGACAAATTTGTCTTCTCTCCCGATTTCCCTTTCCCCGATCTCATCGAATCGGTAAAGCTCGAGCTGCGATTCGTCGTGGCAGACCATAACGTCGACAGTGAGATGGATCTTCGTCAGCATCGGGATGCAAGTGATTTTGATCAATGGGAAAGAGATGGATCTTCGCCAACATCGGGATGCAGCTGTCAGGTTAATGTTAAGAGACATAATACTCGAGCTGCGATTCGTCGTCGCAGGCCATAACGGCGACAGTGAGATGGTTCTTTGTCAGCATCGGGATGCAGCTGGTTTTGATCAATGGGAAAGAGATGGATCTTCGTCAACATCGGGATGCAGTTGTCAGATCAATGACTCCGAGGAAGGTATGATTGGAATTTTTGTTGTTCTTAGGATTTAGATTGAAGTATTGAATGAATATTGATTTGGTTTTGTATCGTGCAGAGTTTGAGTGATTTGCTTTGCGGCCGATGCTTTTTTCAATTTGTAAATTGGGTAGGTTGTTCATGATTCTCTTGTAACCCTCTGTTTGTTAATACCTATGGCTCGCTTTTACAATAGTTATGATTGACTATGCACCTTTTTCCCCTTCATGTTCCTCTTAGGTGATATCAAACTGACTGATTCATAATGATTGTAGGAGAGACTTCACAGCTTATGCAGATACTTGCTTCAAGGAGTTTGGAGATAGAGTGTCGCATTGGACTACAATAAACGAGGCCAGCGTGTTTGCACTTGGAGGGTATGACGAGGGATTGACACTGCCTGGTCGATTCTCTTCCATTTGGACTTAATTTTTCCAAAGGAAACTCATATGTTGCTCGCACAAGAGGTCTTCTTCTCTTCTCTTCTCTTTCTTCCATATGCATTACTGTCTTTAGCTCAACCAGTATCTCCACTTACACATCACAAGCAACACAGACTGGTAGGCATTAGCATATAGATCGAATGACTTCTTTATCAGTTTGTAAGTCTAAGGAATCCAATGTTAAAGAATATACTGTATTTTGATCACTGAATTTCTTAATTTGGTTTTATTTGTAATTTGTAAAGGGTCTTACATACATCCGCTGGTGTTTGGAGATTATCCTAAGACGATGAAGACCATAGTTGGGTATAGATTGCCCACTTTTACAGAGGATGAGTCATAACAAGTTAAGGGCGCACTCAATTTCCTAGGAGTGATAAATTACATGTCACTTTTACGTCAACGATAAATCTTCCTCTCTGAAACAAAATCTCCATGATTTCAACATAGACATGGCTGTGGAACTGACCCATAATTTATATGATGCCATCGAAGATTAAAGCTAAAGATGTGGCTCACTGATTGTTACAATTTTCTCTGCAGTGTGGAATTACAACGTTCAAGAATGAGGTTAGTAAGATATTCCATAAGTGATCGCTTAGTGAGAGAGAGATAGAGAGAGTCTAATGTTTGATGATTTTTCCTCTTTCAGTATAAATACACCATGGAGTTTGCAACAAGTTCTGCTATATATCAAAGAAACCTATGATAACCATCATATCGACATCGCTGAAAACTGTATCTCACTTTGTACTCTTTCTCAGATTTCAGTTCGGTTCACTTCAAGCAAATGTATCTTCTGAAGTTTCGGATGATACTAACCGAAGCTTGACAAGCAAATGGAGATGCAGCTAGAGCACATTTTGCAGTGTCACTGAACTTTCAACCAAGGATGAAGAGTTTCTTGCTTGCCAGATATTGATATGGTATGCTTCACCTTGTAGTTTTTGATAATTTCAGACGGATATATGTATTGGTAAAACTGATGTCGCTTTTCAACAGACCAAAGTACTGAAGGACCTGCCAATGTGACGAAAGAAGAAGACAAGTGAGCTTTGTTGTATGAATCTAAGAGAAGACTCGAGCTTTATCAGCAAAGAGGATCCAAAGGCTTTCATGTACGATTGATTGATGAGGATTCCATGAATCAAGAAACATCGTTTCTGGATCCGACTAAAAATAATAGGATTTGATTTTCACATTTTTTCAAATTATATTCTTGTATACTGTTATTTATTTTTTCTACTTCCACTACTGTCAAAAAGGTACATAATTTTTGTTTTTCCAATATATTTGATCATTTGTTTATTGGCTTAGGCTGCTTGGTAATGCGAACACGACATTTTGATATTGTCAAAACGTTGTTATGATGAAATTTAGTTTTACACGTTTAAAAAATAAATGAAATAATTATTAACACAATGAAATCATTTAACGAAAAACTTTAACCATATATTCAGTATTCAATTGTTATCAAACTATTATTCAGTTCGGTTCGATAGGTATTTCGAGTATTAAAAATATGTTTATCTAAGATCAAATTATATTTAGCTTTAGTTTTTAGTCAACAAAAATTATAGAGTATAATTAAAAAATATATTTTAAATAATTTTTGATCACTTTAGTTCCATTTTTACAAAGTTTGATTTACTTCAATTTGAAATTGGTTAATTTAGTATATAAATGTTGATTTTTTAAAAAATTTTGGTTTAGGATCAAAAAATTCGAATAAAAAATCTTTCCGAATTTATAATATATTATATATCCCATTCACGATGAAAATAATTTTGTTTAATTCGGTTTTTATTTCCTGAGTTTAAGGTTTTTCAAATTCTAAAAAAAATAAATTCATATGGGATATTTTGTTTTTATTTTAACTAAATAAAAATAAAATTTAAAATTTACTTAGATAATTAAGAATTTTAATATTATTTCTAGATTTGTAGTAAAAATATTAGTTTTAAATGAATCATGGCCACTTTGATTTTTATATATTTCATTTTAGTTCAAGATATATTAATTTAATATATAAATTCTATTCTGTTTGGTTTTTTTAATAATTCAGTTTCGTTAGTTTGTAAAATTTGCTTAAGGAGTTTTGGATTAATTCATGAATATTGTGAAGTCTTAATCAAGTTTACGATATTTTAATTTTGTTTTAAAAATCAACGAAAATTGAGAACTGCAACAATGACAGTAAGTAAAATCCTCAATTAGTCATGGTAACAACAACTCGGACAATAAAAAAGAAGAAAAATGATGAAATATAAGATAAGATGTATTGTGAAGTATAAATGATATTATTAGATAAAAAAATAAGAATTTTAATAAATCTTTGTATTGAACCAATGTTTTGACAAAAAATCATGGGACCTGAGAAATTTTTACGGAATTAGACAGATCATAAAAGTTAAGACGATATGAAAAATAATAAAACATGTACTTGATCATGTTATTAAAACACATAATTATTTTTTATTTAGAAAAATAACAGTTATACAAAAATTAGACTGATCATAAAAGTTGAGACAATATGAAAAATAATAAAATATGTACTTGATCCTGTTATTAAACACACATAATTAATTATTATTTACGTTATAAATTTATTTATTTCTAAATAGTTTTGTTCAAAAGTTAAATATATACCATATCATGAATATTTATTTTTATCCGTTTTATTTTATAATATATGACACCAATAGTAATAATTAAAAATAGAAGATTTTAATGATCAAATATATTTTAGTCATTTTATTATATCATAAAATAAAATTTAATAAAAACAACCCCTGAAAATAATCAACTATGAAAAAAATCCAGAAAGACGACCAAAACGACGTAAATAGAGAAGAATTAAATACAAAGGAAAAGAATAAGCAGAAAATCGAGTAAGTCTGAAAGTACATTTGAATGAGACTTTTACTTTTATTATATATTTTAAAATAAAATGATAGACAATATTAGTTTAATTTTTAGTTCTAAGATATTATACTCATCCAAAAATTCTTCTTTTCAAATATTTTACGAAATCATTCTCTGATATTCATTAATTATAATCGTTCTACAATAACTATTAAAAATAATAATAACCAAAATTTATTTTGTAAATATATTTTAAAATAAATATTTATGATAAATCCGCATGCGTTAGTTTTCTTAAGGGACACATCTAAAGTTTACGAAACGTAGTTCCAGTTTTAAAAATAGAACTACAAATTTACATTTTCCTACTTATTTTTTTTTTTTGGTAAAACATTTTCCTACTTATGTTCCATGAGTATAAGAGAAAGTAAAAAAACAGGCTTGATCTTCTTTGATTCTTGACAAAACCATTAATCTCTCAACCTTCTTGAGGGATGTTGAATCATGTAAGCATCTAAGGTCTGTCGGTGTGTGACCAACAAGTAAGAATCTGTTAAAAGACGGTATGATGTAGATTTTAAAGAGTGTCGTAGAACACTTGAAGATTTATCTAGATTTTCAGAATATGATTCACCTCTCAAAGTTCTATTAATCGTTAAATGCAATGTAATCAATATTAGTGCAACCTCTAATTTGAATGAATATGAACGTCTATTTTGGATGGAAAGAGAAGAACAGACACATACATAAATTGGACATACGAATTAATATGAACGTCTATTTTGGATGATACTTTTTATCTATATAAACATTCGCAAAAAAATCGGTTTAATTATTTTTCAAACGAAAAGGAGAAAATACATTGAAAAACAATATTTATAAAAAATCTGCTGCGTAGCGCGGGTATTTACCTAGTTATAATATAAGCGATTTTGATCACTAACTCATCCCGATTATTGCTACCATTCAAATATAATTTTAATGTGTTTTGGCCTTTTGTAGATTTTTTTATTTATTAGTGTAGTAAAATATCAATTCTTCAGTTTAACATTACCATGGAAATATAAATTCTTCATTCTTCATTTGTATTTGTTTTTAATTACCATGGTATCTACTTGCCGAGAACCTTTTTGGTATTTTTGTTCTCATGGAACCATTGCGATGAACATCACCACACTCAAATTGTAATGTACTTAGAGCATGTACATTGGTGTTATCTATTTGGGATTCTTAAAAAAAAATTATTATTATTATTTTTTTTTTGTAAATAAAAAAAGAATCGAAAAAAAGAATTAATGAGGGTGCGCCACATCACGTAAATAGTTAAGAGACGGGTTCTTAACTAAAAATTTTAAGAACTCAGTTCTTAATTATTCACGTGGGACCCATAATATTTTATTATTATTTTTTCTGAAAAACTCACCTAAAGATCCCTAATGGAGGTGGTCTAAGACGACCCAAACCGTAAAAAACAATATAATTCAAAAATATTGTATGCTGAAAAAGTAACCATCCGCAGAAATAAAATTGCTGAAAGGCATAATTGCAAGCAGTGGTCTCTGCAAGTGCCATTGTTAAAAGTTCCTTTACACGCATTTTATACCAATCTTGTCCTTGTAATTCACAAAATTTTGGCCTTATTATTATTATTTTTTTTTAAAGCCTTATTATTTTTTTCTCTACCATGCCTATCTAAAATATTATAACTGGGACACACGCTCATGTTCTCTCGATCTACTATTGATTTATTGTATAGCTTTTTAAGTTTATAATATTATCAGTTAAGTAACTATGCATTTCTCTTTCGGACGATTTGCATTAGTTTTTTCCCCTCTATTACATGCTAATTTATTGTGTGTATCTCTAATAAACAAAATTTTAGTGATTTGTTTTTTTTTAGTGATTTGGTTAAATACGTTACATTGTGAAATTAGTAAACATAAATGCTAGACGTAAGCGGATACAATTTCCAAATAAAGTTTGATAAACATACTAATATGCTGGGATTTTACTGATTAGTGTATTTTTAGTCAGCACATTAAACATTGATACAAACATAGTACACCTCGGTTAATTTGAAAGAGTGGAATTGTTACTTTCAGACTTTTAACAATTTATTATTGTACTATTTTTTCGTATCTATACTATTAAAACAACTGATTATTTTTTAAACTAACCTTAGTTATATGTGTGATATTATGAATTGTGTCGCTGCATTTATTTAAAATTTTAGTTTCAATAAAGATATTTTGGGATTATTAATTTTTGCAATATATATAAACTATACTAAATATTCTCTAATTAATAATTTTGTTCTAAAATATATTCATAATATCTTTTAATATATTTTTGTCTTAAATATAAATAAATATATATTATAAAAATATTTAGATTTTTTTATTTTTAAGAATTGCTTATTTTTATATTTCTTTAAAAAATAATTATTAGTTTCGAACTTATTATTAAATTTATTATAAAATAAATTTAATAGTATTTTAATATAAATACTATAATTTATGATTTTTTCAAAATATATTTTCAAAATATCTTTTAATAACTTATTTTTAATTTCAAATATAAATATTTGTTTATACTACTAAAAATCTTACAAAATATTTTTAACTTCTTGATTTTTAGGAAAAATAATTACTTAATTCATATTTATAATTAAATTTTACTAAAAAAATAATTTTAATATATTTTATTCAATTAAATTAACAGAAAATATTTATATTTAGACCATTATAAAACATTAAACATATTGAAAAAGATCAACCGATTTTAATTATCTACACTATTAAAAAAAATTTGACTACTGGAAAACGGATAAAATAATAAATTAACTAATTTCATTTGATATATTTTAAAATTTGATAAAATATTATAATTATTTAATAATTAAATTATTAGAATATATGATTAGTTTGATTACGGTTGAGTTTTAACGATTATAGTTTTTAAAGAATTAGTTTATCAAAATTTTAAAATACTTACACTATTATAAGAAGGGTTGAAATATAAATTAATTTTCATTATAAAAATATTTATGTTCATTGAAAGACAAGTTAAAAATATTAATTAAATAATTTTAATTATAGAAACTTTAGGATGAACTTAAATCAATACAAAAAATGTTAAATGAATGGATTATCATATGTTTGTTACATTTTGATCTATAAAATCAACATTAAAATATTTATATTTAGACAATTATAAAACGAGTCAAAAAATAAATTAACCAGTTTCATTTATGTATACTATTAAAATAACATTTTCTACTGAAATATGAGTTATAATATGTATTAATCAATTTCAATTGATATATTTTAAATTTTATAAAATATTAAAATTATTTATAAATTTATAATCACTCGCTAAAATCATACTATTTAAAGAAAAAAATTATATATATAATCAAATCGAAAACCTAACATATCAAATAACAACTTATATATTATTAAAATTGCATTATATACAAATTATTAATTTTAATAACTTTTTAGTATTGAAATACGGGTTGAACTAAATTAGAATTAGGTTAAATAAAAAGTATCAAATAAACTATATCTGTATTTTTACATAAATAAACAAAACTAATCATATACAAAAATAGCAATAAGCCACCACTGCCTAATTATATCAAAAAGACAAAATTCATTAAATTTCTTCTTATATTTAGCATTATAGCACCATATTTTCACTTAATATAAATTGAACTAAATAATTAACAAATTTAATTTATAAAAGTATAAATTTAAGATAAAAATATATCTTAAAATAAAAATATAAATCCACTATTGTTTAGCATGAATCAAAATCTAGTTTAATTATTATATTAGATGAAAGGCGTACATATGACCGTAGTGTACATGTTGCGATTGCATCTGGTATGTTATCTTGCATCAAAAAATCCTTCAATTACAATATTTTGGTTATAACAATTAACAAGATTTAACAAATATTTTTTTTAAACAGTTAAAGTTGTAAGTGATTTTGTTCAATATACATATGGTTGACCATTTAATTAAATTCATAACATTGACATATTTAAAATTAAGAAACTAGTAAAGAGAAAATATATTTATGTCAAAACAATCTTTTCTTTTTAAATTAACTACAAAAATACCATTAGTTTTATTATTATTTTTACATGTTAAATGTTATACTGTTCCACACTTGTTTTTACTATTCATTACTTGTTGAAAACATTGTTTATCAAATTCAACAACATTGTTCATCAATAATATCTCATATTTATAATGTGATAACAACAATAGCTAATAATTTTTTATAATGCTAAAAATATTCTTAGATATTTTTAATTATTAGCGTGTTGCAAAGGTATAATGTGCTAATAATATTATATGATATTAATAATATGTTAATATAGAAAATATCATGCTAAATCATTTACTTTTCCATAAAAATCATGATAAACCAGTTAGCATATCATAAAAATATTATGTTAAACCAATTATGATATCATAAAAATCGAATTATCATGTTAAACAATTTATCATATCATAAATTATCGCATTATTTTTGTTATTATTATCTAAAATAGTTAACTAAGAAAAAAATCAGCATAAAAATGTAGTTCAAAATAGAAGAATTCATCATTTAGCAATTAACAATAAGAAAATTAGCATATGACTTTGATTTATAATTGTCCGTAAAATTGATGAGAGATATAAGATTTTTTTAATATTAAAAAATAAAATAAAAACAAAACAAAAAGATTGTTATGTCAATTCCTTAATGGAAACAATATTCTAAAAGGTGTTAGAGTACTCACCTAATTAATGAATAATATGTTGGTATGAGTTGCAATTTTTCTTTGGAAAAGTGTTAAGTTTATTTATGTGCAAAAATGAGTACATATACGTAGTTCCTAAACCTAATAGGAATATCCTAATTAGATAAATAACAATCTTTGTTATCTTTATTTTAAATTAAATACATCCTTATTTCTATACTCTCTCTCTCAAGTTGGCGTTGAAAAAATTTGGAGGTCCAATTTGGAAAATAGATATGTAAATACAGATGAAGGAAGAGACTTTGTAAGCAAGTTAGTTGGGTGCTCTTTAGTTGAAATGTGCTCTAGTGTAATCAAATTATATTGTACAACATCTCAAACCACATGTCATTTTAATTCAATATGCTTAGTTTGTCGTGAAAGACAATATTTTCACAATGTAGATAGCTGACTTACTATCACAATATACGCGCATAGGTGAATCATGAGAAATACCAAACGAGAGCAGAAGTTTCTTTATCCATTTGAGATCCTTAAGGGGCGTAAGACATTGAGCGATAATCTTCGACTGATGACATCAAAAGAGTGTCTTGTTTTTTAGTCTTCCAAGAGATTGGAGAGTCAGCAAGGAGAAAAATGTATGCACTCAAGTAGGTTTTGAATTTCTTAATAGTAGACAAGTCATTTTCGAAAATGGTAAAATAATCTACGGAAACGATAACATGGAAAATGACATTGTCACCAATGTAGGAAAAGTGCGAGTAGTCTGCTTCACTTTGCATAAAGACATAAGTCTTTAGTGATGTACTTAGTTTAGCAAACCAACATCGAGAGGCCTGTTTTAAGACATAAATGGCATTTTTCAAGAAACATACACATGATGGATCGGTTCCTTGAAATCTCAGATGTAGCTTCATATAGACTTATTCATGTAGTTTACCGTGAGGAAAAGGATTACACACATCGATATACTTCCCACTTCTTAGCGGCCCGATCTGAAGTAGAAGACGAACCATAGACCGTTTGGAAACATGAGAAAAATTATAGGTATAGTTGTCTAATTTCCCAAAGCGACGAGTCATGACTTGTAGCGAGTGATTTTTCCATTAGGTTGATACTTGACCTTGTATACCCATTTACTGCCAATAGCTCTCTTACCCGGAGGTAGATTTGTAATAATTAAAGTGTCATTGATAGCTAGGACCTTAGCTTCATAGTCATTAAATCCTACCAAACATCATATTGCACCGCTTCATTATAGTGTTCCGGTTCGGTATTGGATATTAGAAAGAAACGCCATGTTGGGTGAGAGTGTAACTTCGGACATATAATTAGAGATAGGATATTGCGAGTTACCTGGAACCATAGTACGAAGAATTGGATCAGAGTGTTATGTAGCATGAGAGGGGTAGTCGCATATAGAAGAGGAGTGCACAACATAGTCCTTCAATAGTAGATAAGGCGTGCGTGTCCTATGACCCCGTCCGAGGATTTCAGGTAAGCCTGGAGAAGAAGGCTGTAAATCTTCATCCATAGAAGGAGATGGGTCAGGTAACATAGAGGATGTAGGAGGAGTGACCTCATAAATAGGTAAAGGAAGATCAATATTTGTTATATCATTAGTTGGAGCATGTGAATTGATTGTAGCAGGCACAATACTTTTAGCAAGTGGAATAACAGTCACTGGCGTAGATGTAACCTCGTCCGCAATATTCGATGAAGGCAAGGAAGAGGAAGCTGGTACGTTCACTGGAAGCAACCAGTCATCAACATCTATGTCTGACTGATAAATCAGTGGTGACACATGTGTACTATCGATCACTGTTGGAAACTCGTCTTCAAGATAGACAACATCACATCTTGTGAAAATCTCGTTAAGCTCAATTTCATAGACATTACATGCCTTCTTGCCAAATGGATAACAACCACACAAACATTTTCTGCTACGAAGACTGAATTTGTCATGATTACAAGGACAGGGCTGAACATAGCAGAGGCAAACAAAGACCCGTAGGAGATCGTAACTAGGTGGAGATCCCTGTAGAATCTTGTATGGTGACTTTTCACCAAGGACCAGAGTTGGTGTACGGTTTATGAGATGAGCGGCAGTGAGAATGCTTTCGCCCCAAAATTTTACTGGAAGCCGTGCTTGGAAAACACATGATCTAACAATTTTCAAAATGTGTCGATGCTTCCCTTCAACACGACCATTCGTTTGAGGTGTATCAACGCAAGATGTTTGATAAGAGTTCCATTTTCACAGAAGAAGGAAGCAAGCGCCATAAAATCAGTCTCATTATATGCATGGAATGATCGTACTTCTTTGCCAAATTGCTTTGTACTCATTTGAAAAAAGTTGTGAATTAGTGATGGAACCTCTAGTTTTTCAAGCATTAGGAATGTCTATACGGCGCGTGAGAAGTCATAGACGATAGTCAGAAAGTAGACAACACCATAAGAAGATGGACTGCGGTAAGGGAATTTGTTTTATTAATACTATGAGGAAAACTCCTCGAGTTTTTTTGCACGAAAACAGATTTCACATGATTGTGAATAATCTAAAACAAAATAAAACTTGTCTACGCCGGGTAAAAAAATAACGCCTTAAAAGATTGATGTCCGAGTCATCGATGCCATAGAACAATATATGACGGTTTCGTCTTGCTAGTCTAATGAACTCTAAGCGATTTTAACACCGTGAAGTAGTAGACCCCTTCTCTCTCTCTCTCTCTCTCTCTCTCTCTCTCTCTCTCTCTCTCTCTCTCTCTCTCTCTCTCTCTCTCTCTCTCTCTCTCTCTCTCTCTCTCTCTCTCTCTCTCTCTCTCTCTCTCTCTCTCTCTCTCTCTTCACCGACTCCAATCAGAATCCTCATAAAATAGTCCAGTGAAACACAAATTGTATCAATAAATATAGCTAAGCATCTGTTTTATTTTAGAATTTTGAAACATATATCAATGTGAAATTGAAATATGGGATGCATAAAACGTCAAACAAGGAGTAATCCAGATTAAGACAAAAAAATTTCCGTTTCGGTAGCTCACGTGTAATACCTCGTCTCATTTTATCACTGATGGGCAAATTCGAGATCGAAAATAATCGTCGGAAGGGCATGTAATTTAAAAAAAAAAATGAATCTGGGAAGCAACTTAGGGAAAAATAATCTTATTTTTATTAATAAAGATTTAGAAGATGGAAAATACCAACAACAGATTTTTCGAAAGTCTTTTCAAATTTGTCGAGAAAGGAAATAGATAAACCGAAAAACTAACGAAAAATATATTTTGGAGTTTTAGGAGCTACAAAGGGTTAAGAGATACCTAATAAGTTGTGGATAAATATTTTAGAAGATCTTAGAAAATAAAAATAGCATTTAAATTTTTTTCAGAAGTTTCAGAAAGTTGCGGAAATGGTGTCCCAGAATCGCCATGACACGTGGTTGCTTGGCAGTGGCTGATTTTTGTCACCAAACAAGATTCATCGTAGCATGTGATTAAATGGACCAAGACTAATGAGATGTAGCTCATGCAACACCAAATCCATGCAAAGATGACACATTTCCTCTTATGTGTCATTGCATGGAGAAGGGAGTGTGGCTACAAAAAGAGGGCAATTTTTCATCCAAAAAATCACTCCAAAAACTCAAGCAATCTCCTATCCTCCTCCCTACAAATCTCCCCCAGCCACCTCCCCTCTCCCTAATTGATTTGTTGATTTCCATGCAATCCCAAACCACTCTTAAAAGCCTTAATCACTTTCCCAAAATAGATTAATCCCTTCATATACACAAATTAACCCCTAATCACCAAAATCACCTTATAATCACTCTCCTAACCTCACCGGAATCCTCGTTGTCGCTGGAAATTCGCCGAAGTTTCTGCCGAAAACTCGCCTGAAACCGCCATCTCCTCGCATCGCCTCGCCATTGCACGCCAGACTTCTTCTCTATCGTCGGATAAATTCGCCGGAGATTGACCGGAGAAATCAACCCTAGTCAACTCAGTCAACTCCGGTGGTTAACGCTGGAGATTCGCCAAAGTTAACGTCAGCGACAACTTTCAATGCTAGATCTTCAGTCAGCAGGTATGTGTTCGGGTCAACGCGCGGGTCGATGAGTCAAGGTTTGGGCCAGAATATCGGGTTGTTATCAGGTTTGCGCTTGGGTCTCGGGTTATATCTATCCGTCCATCCGTCATTTTTATAACTGTGAGTTGGTTATGATTGATTGATTGTTGCATTAGGATAAATCGAGTCGACATATAGAACCAAAATTAATGAATTGTGGAGTCGTAGGATATCGTATCCGGAATTCGAATATGGTAGAACACGTTTAGAATAATTAAATAATTGGGAAATAAATAACCGGCTAATATTATGAATATGCATGACACTTTTAAATACCGTTAAAAGGCATGAGTGATTAAATACGTAGATACCGTGGATTACCGTTTGATTGACTCATGATTGAATGTTGCATGCATATAGAACGGCACGTCTAGTGGCATATATATAGATACATATATATATAGTATATAAACCGTATAAATAAATCTATATAAAGAAAATTAAGAGATGGTTAAAATACGGACTAACCTAACAAACCTAAAATATTATATAAACGAGATGAAATGATTTAGATCGGATTAATCATGTTAATAAATAGAAATTATTTAATTTATAATATGAGTCAGATTGTTAGTATGTTTATTAACTTCAATTTGACAGTTGAATAATTCAAAATCTAGAAATTAAAGAATTATGATACTAAAACACTTTAAAGAGGTTAAACTGTCTAATAGTTAGTAAGTTTACTAATTAAAATCTAGCGGTTAATTAATTAAATAATTCATCTGGAATTTAAAAAAAAGTAAAGAATTGAAAATGAATTAAATCTAAGAATTAAATTATAGCGAATTTAAGTAATTATGGGCTATGAGGTTAATAAGTTTACTAATCCAAAGATAACACTTAACTGAAATAAAAGAATTTAAGTTAAACTGGAAATTGAACCCAAATTAAAGATTAAGTGAGAATAATTGAAGTAAGTAATCTGATAAAATCTAGAAGTATCTGTGTGTTTGTATGTTGATGGATTGTTGGACCTGTGAAGTTATTGTTGTGGTTTTATCTACTCCGCTGTTGGGCGGGGTAGGTTTTGTTGTTTGGTACCTATTTCGGTGTGGGAACGGATATGACAGTTTGAGTTAGTAATTGGTGTTATTGTTGGAGTTGTGGTTAGGACTTGCGAAATAGCTTTGGGTATTAGGTTAAGTCGTTCTCGATTGTCTGACCTTATTGATCTTGCGTGAAGTCATAGAGTCTCAATGAGTCTACTTGCTTTTATTATTATTATTATTATTATTATTATTATTATTATTATTATTATTATTATTATTATTATTATTATTATTATTATTATTATTATTATTATTATTATTATTATTATTATTATTATTATTATTATTATTATTATTATTAAGACAGTGTAAGGTGTGTTAGATCCCGCGAGTCTTGCGTTTGGCGTACCGATACTTCCTTCCTGATTGGATCCTCGGGAGATCCTGGTCAGTTCACGTATCTTCAGGTAGTGATTATGGTTAGACATTAACCTACGCGGATGACACCGGTTGGTGTGTAGTTCGTAGAAACGTAGTCACGTCCTAGAGCCGGGTTACACGGAAACTTTGGCTATCATGGGGTAGTTCGTGTCACCGCGCATCGATGGACAGAGAACGGTGTCCTAGGTCATAGGACTTCATGTTTACGTCTAAGTGTCGTGGGAGGTTTAGTAATAATGAAAAGGGGTAGCTAAGAGTTCTTGTGGAAGTTTCCGAGTTCGCAATTGGGACCCATGGTGTTGAGATTGCGTTAGAGTTTCGTTAGCTTAGATCGAGTCTAATCGAGGGCATATGCCGCAATGTTCTCGTTTTTCTTATTTGATGATTTGTATTGGTAGAGAATGCTTGTCTGTTGTGTGAAGCTCATTACGTCATGCTAGTACGTGATTGGCTGTTTTATTTTATTAATTGTATTGCTTGTTATTTTGGGGTTTTCGGGTAGGATTTGTTAAGCTTGTTTAGTTGGGAGACAATTCATTGGGTGATATTGGATAGCCCATTCAATTCTTATTCCTATTTTTTAAGTTTCACTGTAGCACGACAGACGCGTAGGCCACTCCGAGTAGATTTGGGTTGCATTTGACAACAGTTTGTTTTGTATACGTTTTCTTTACTTTTCGGTTTCTGATTTTTGGGTACCCATAAAATGTTTAAGAAAACCCTTGAAATTAGTTAAAATAGGCTTAAAAGATTTAAAAGACTAAAATAGAATTATTCCTTGATATATGGTTTAGTCCGAACCTAACACAACTCAGAGAAGGGGTACATGTTGAAAAGCCTTGTATCGCGGAAACGAGGTAAACAGAGTTGAGGGTGGATCAGTTCGAGCCATTGAGCCAATCCGGACCGTCTCCGACTTTCGTATTATGGTGAACCTTTCTCGTTTGACCTGTACGAGTTCACCCGGTCATATTTTTTTTAATTGTTGGCAGGTCAGCCCGTCGGTCAGCGGATAAACGGGAAGAAGGCGTTTCATCGGGAATCTTTGCCGTTAGGGAAAACAACTAAAGAAGAAATGATGTCCTTAACATCATGAAGTAACGATAGGTCACCGCCATATGATGAAGGGCCCTTGTATCAATAATGACATCTTTTAGAGTTGTTTTATCCGTCATGTGATCAGTGTTCAACTATGATTGTTGATTCTGAAGAAGGCTTATGAGCGCATCATTCTAATCAATCGAGATGTTTGTAGATCATCACTCAAAATTGAGTGATCTGTTCGTGGTTGATTACTGTGTCCTCGACCACGTCCACCAGACCGTCCACCTCGACCTTGTTGAGTAGAGCCAAAGGATGTAGAGCGTTGTTGTTTTTGTTTTTGTTGTTGTTATTGTTGTTGTTGTTCTAAGTACCATTTATGATATCCATGTAGAAGAAACCATTATGCAGCCTCATGTCCCTTAAGATTGCAATGCGTATAATATCAGTTAGAATCCCTGTTGCAAGGATTAGAAACTGCAGCCGATGAAAGCTAGAGCCATTGAACCGTGATATGTTTTGACAGAGAATCCAATAACTTCTTGCTTTACCTCTTTCGATCGCATAGTAAGCGAGTGTTTTTCCGCACGAATGACTCGAGAATAAACTGAGTTAAGTCAGGTAATGGATCTTCGTCAATGATTTGTGATCGGATGGAAGTAAAGCGACTTTCATCAAGTCCAAAATGAAACTTATAAACACGAGCATCCTCACGTTCTTTCTCTAGAGCAGTAGAAGCAGAGCAAGTACAAGTTACTGGTTTTTTTAAATTCTACAACTCCTCCCATAGTTTTGAAAGACAACCGTAGTATTCAAGCACCGACTGACCATCTTGTTTCCAGTTCCTTATATCATCTTTAAGCATATGCCTGCGAACTCCATTAGTGACAGAAAACCGACGTTGAATAGATTCCAAAATTTTGAACACATCCAGAACATGAGAGACTGTTGAACAGACCGTTGGAACGACTGAAGTTTGGATCCATCCAACAATCATAGAGTTCATAGATGTCCATCCCGTGAGCTATGTATTTATAGTAGGCTTAATGATTGTACCATCAATAAGGCCAATCTTTTGTTTGGCTTGTAGAAAATTACATAATTCAATAGCCCATTCAAATTATTTATCTCCGCGAAGCAAGACTGGCGTAATCAGTGCTCCTGGATTATCGGAGGGATGAAGAGCATCGATGGAATCAATAGCAGAATTCTCTGTTAAAGAAGATGCAGAAGTAGGTGTACGAGACAAATGTTGCATGCATAAAAAACCCCAAATGTAAATACTTTTAAGTGAAATTCACCACACTTCATAGGAAAAAACTCATTAAACCGCACCACACCGTCCCATGCACACTACAAAAATCATTTTTTCAAATGAATAATGGATTAAAAAAAAAAGATAAGGGTGATTGAACAATAGTGCATCACAATTTCTCTTCTCACCGTTATTTATTGTTAACTACAATTATATATTAGATTACAGTTGGTCGATGTTGCGGTTTCCTACTGAAAACACAACATTCAACTAGTTTTAACCTCTGTTTGAAAATGCGCCGCCGTATTCCGTTTACTCGCCGGCGAGACGCTCAACAGCAGCCCACCTCTTGAACTTGCTCAAATTGGTGATAAAAATCAGATTTTATAAAAACTTCACATTTTTCTTAGATTTGAGTTAAAAATCGAGTATTGGGTTACTTATCTATCAAATTTAGCTAAAACACAAGGAAAACTAGTTAAAACAAAGTTAATATTCGGGAAAAAGTTTCAAACGACGGGAAATTAGGTTTAGTGTTGTAGGTTTAAGAGGTAGAAGACAATGACACTTTCATAATTTTGTTATTCATTTAATAAAAGCTTAAAAATAGGAAAGAGACACTTGTTGAGAGTCGAAATCATGCTCGTTCATGAAAGATGGGCCACTCAAACCAATATGCCATGTTATACTTTATGTTTATTCACGTTATCTAATTTATATAATTAAATACATATAAAATAATTAAAATTTTGTCCCACGTAAATTTCCACTATTTTCTGATTTTTTTGCTAGACGCTAGATTTAAACCCGACCGCCTAAGTAACGCTAGCAAGTATTCAACCAGATGTTTTAACTTATACAAGAAAAGTACTATTTTGTGCGTTCGTCTCATTCACAAGAGTATCATAAAATAAATTTAGGCTACAAGTAATATGAAGAAACGATTTTTAAGATTACAAAAATAATCCAAAATAAAGACCAATCCATAAGATCCTCAATTATCTTTAATAAATCTGCACAATTTGTTTCATATCTGAACAAAAGTATCTCTTTTCACAGAACATGTCTATCTATAGTTCAAAAGAGACTATCAAATTTTGCAATTTTTCATGAATTGCCGAGAAACTTCTCTAGTATCATCTTTCTTCTCCAGTGACCAATCTATGATATTCTTTAGACATAATCTAATGAGAAAAGGCATAAAATAGCACAAAAACATATCTTGTCATAAATATAACATCAAGGAAAATAATTCACATTTTTTACATTATTTTAATTACAAAGACTTTTATAGCATTATATAATTTAGGGTTTAAGGTTAATTATTTAGAGATTAGGGTTTATTATTTAGGGTTTAGGGTTTAGTATTTAAGGTTTAGGGTTTATTATTTAAGGTTTAGGGTTTAGTATTTAGAGTTTAGAGTTTAGTATTTAAGATTAAGGGTTAGGGTTAATTTAGTGACAAAACATGTTTTTGTGCTATTTTTATGATTTTTCTTCTTTGTTGCTATATTTATGACAATACATGTTTTTGTGCCATTTTTGCGATTTACCCTAACCTAATTCACTAACTAACCCATAATCGGTTTAAGAAACTTTGAACTGACAAAAAATGAAGATTTTCTCACTCTTTTTGGTTCGCAACTCTGTAACTCCATGTTTCAAGTGTAGCAAATTGGAAAATGTCCACTAAAGATTTTCACTTACCATTGATATTTTGTCGTTTTTATTTTATTTTTCATATATATATGATTCAAAATAGATTCATATCTTTGTGGTTCAAGATGAATCATATCTTTTGCTTTCTGAAAAAAAGAAAAAAAAAAAATATTTCATATTTTGATATAGAAATCAAAATGTACTTGAAAAACAAGTCGGAAATGTAATTTCTTGCCATTCATAACCTGTCAAATATAACCTCATTTTTTTTTTACATTTTCCCCATTTCAGTAAAAGAGTAAAAAAATATACTAGATGTTAGAATAAAAAATTATAATCCTATATATAATGGGAGAGGGGGGGGGGCTCTCTCAAGCCGCCACATCAGCCCCCCTTTGATTGGTTAATTTTCATCAAACTTTTCCACATCATCAATTAAAACATATATTAATATTATTTAATTTAAATGTAATTACTTAATACTATTGAAACATAAATTATAAATTTGAATTTTAATCTCATAATTATATAAATATTATAATATAAAATTTAAATAAACTTTCTATATTTCTATGTAATAAATAAATAAATCTAAATAAAAGTGAAATATCAAATTATAAGACTAAAAGTAAAAATATTATTACTAAAAAATTTACAATAATTAAAAACTATAAGCAAAGAACCAAAAAAATAAATAAATAATAGAAATAATTATGATTAAGAATAGAAGAAATATTATAAAAATGAGACACAATGATAATAAAAACTTATACAAAATATAAGAACGTAAGAAATAAATAAAATCAATGAAATATATATATATATATATATATATATATATATATATATAAGAATAAGAAGAAAATGCTACAAAATGAGATAAAATGATAATAATAAAAAAAGAAATTGTATAAAGTATAAGAAGATAGAAAAGAAAACAAAACCAATGAAATATATATATATACATATATATATATATATATATAAAATTAATAAAATTTAAAATGATAACTAAAAAATTAAAATATTATGGATGAAAACTAAAAAATTTACGAGTTTGATGAATGAAAATGTATAAATAACAAGTATATATATTTAAAATAGTTTGTAAAAAATTAAAAGGATGATAAAAAGGCTGAAGGAAATAAAATTTTATAAAAAGTTCATTAAATCTGATAATTAAAATCATTATATTCATAAGAAAGAAAAAAAATACAAATTTGTAAATTAAAAACATCTAAAATCTTGATACTTAAAATACATATTAAACATATTAAATATTTATAAATTTAAGAAAAATCCGCGTATTTGCGCGGGTTCTCTCCTAGTTCAAATAAAAAAACAATTCATAAACAAGAAAAGGTGAATCTTGATATAAATGCAAAGAAGCAAGTGGGGGGAAACAAAGACCCAAAGTCGTCACTTGTCTTCGTTTCTTCTCGGCACAACCACCAAAGAAAAAGAACAGTCATGTCTCCTTCTCTCCAATGCCTTTCCTTTGCCCTATTCCTCTTTCTCAGCTCATTTACTGTTTACTCCCACTCCGATCGGATCACCCGTTTACCCGGTCAACCCCAGGTCGGATTCCAGCAATACTCCGGTTATGTCACCCTCGACGAAAAGAAACAGAGGGCTTTATTTTACTACTTCGCCGAAGCTGAAATCGATCCCACCTCTAAGCCTCTCGTTCTCTGGCTCAATGGAGGTTCGTTTTCATTTCGATCTTTACGTATGTCTTTTTATTAAAAAGAAACAAGTGAGTAATATATGAATTGGGGGTTGAACGCAGGACCTGGATGTTCATCTTTGGGTGTTGGTGCATTCTCAGAGAACGGACCATTTAGACCAAAAGGACCCGTTTTGGTCAAGAATCACCATAGCTGGAACCAAGGTAATTAACCCATTAAACTAAATGAAGCCTCTTAATTCCACATTTCAAAATTCTTGATATTTTATTGGCGGTTGCAGAGGCAAATATGTTGTATCTAGAGACACCTGTTGGAGTTGGATTCTCTTACTCAACTCAGAGCTCTTCGTATGAAAGCGTGAATGATAAAATCACTGGTTAATCTCTCACTAAACCCTTGCTTTTGATTTCTTAATTCTAAATTAAGTTTCTTCTGACTCTATTGATCTATACATTGCATAAAGAAACCCATACTTTTTTGTGTCTTTTTTCCTTTTTCTAAATTCAGCACAACAAAAAACAGAGAAAATCAAAAGTACGATTTTGTAACCACCAGAAAAATACATCTTTTACACAAAAGGGTGTTTATAAGTTTTTTGATTTAAAGATTACAAATTTTGTGATGATGTAGTGACCTGTGAATGCCATTTCTCTATTTATTCTCCTTTTTACAGGAAAGGGAATAATATTTATATATTTTCTTAAACTAAATAAATATTACAACTTTTGTTTCTTGTTCTGTCTCAAGAAGACTGACAAAAAGAACAAAAGAATTCAACCTTTTTTACAGATCACATCTGAATATTATTATTCTTGTTTCTTTCTGTATGTCTTCACATCTCAGACATTCTTTCTCTCTTTTGTCTTTTTATACACTTCAGCAAGAGACAACCTTGTGTTCTTGCAAAGATGGTTCCTCAAATTCCCTCACTATCTCAATCGAAGTCTCTTCATCACTGGTGAAAGCTATGCTGGTAAAAACATCATTTCAGGCTCTTACTTGTACATAGTTTTTTGTTGCTTAAAGTTTCGATACAAATGTAGGCCATTATGTTCCCCAATTAGCTGAGCTTATGATTCAGTACAACAAGAAGCACCATTTGTTCAATCTCAGAGGAATTGCTGTAAGTTTTAAGACATGATCTCATCCTCCAAATATCTTATCTCTATTACAATATGTTTGTTGTAATCCGTTTCTTTTCTTGTAGATTGGCAATCCAGTTCTGGAGTTTTCGACTGATTTCAACTCGCGGGCTGAGTACTTCTGGTCTCACGGCTTGATATCAGATTCGACTTACAAAATGTTCACTTCTTACTGTAACTATTCACGCTATGTTAGTGAGTACTATAGAGGGTCAATGAGTAATATGTGTGCTAAGGTGATGAGCCAAGTTAGCACTGAGACGAGTCGATTTGTCGACAAATATGATGTCACTCTTGATGTCTGCATTCCTTCTGTGCTATCTCAGTCCAAAGTTGTAAGCCCCAACGTGAGTCACACACAACCAACATAAATATTTGAACTTCGTTATTTGCTCTGTGGTTGTGTTAATGAACTTTAATAATTCTTTGGAATGGACAGCAAGTGGGAGAATCTGTGGATGTCTGTGTGGAAGATGAGACAGTGAAATATCTAAACCGAAGAGATGTGCAGGAAGCTCTTCATGCTCGGCTCATCAGAGTACGTGAATGGACAGTTTGCAGCAAGTTAGTAGTCACTTTCTTCTCTAACAGTTTGTAGATGATTGCTATTGATGCTAGTAGTTTCTAAACAAGAAATGGTTTTTTTTTTTTTGTTGCTTGGTATTCTCATGATGAAACCAGTGTGCTTGATTACCAATTGCTTGATGTGGAAAAACCAACGATTAATATCGTAGGGAGCCTTGTTCAAGCTGGAGTTCCAGTTCTTGTTTACAGGTATATATATCAATATCTCTATGTTAAGCTTTTACTTGTCTTGATGAATTAACGGTGTATGGTCTTCTTGCAAGAACAGCGGAGATCAAGATTCCGTGATCCCGTTGACAGGAAGTAGAACCTTAGTTAGAAGATTGGCCAAACGATTGGGACTGACAACAAGTGTGCCTTATCGAGTCTGGTTTGCAGGACAACAGGTAAAAAAAAAACATCACTCTCTAATGGTAAAGAAAAGAAAGATAAAAAACAAAACTAACACATTGGGGTTGTTGTTTCAGGTCGGTGGGTGGACTCAAGTCTATGGAAATGTGTTGTCATTTGCAACGGTGAGAGGAGCTGCACACGAGGTCCCATTCTCACAGCCTGAGAGATCACTTGTGCTGTTCAAAGCGTTCTTGGACGGTCATCCTCTTCCTGAAGAATTCTGATATTTTCCATGATCTGTTGAGCTTATGTAAGTGTAAAATAATAGATTTTGGCAAAAGGTTTATCACTAAGAATGTCTTATTTAATCGGTGGGGAAAAGAAAAGTGGAAAGATTTGTTTTTGTTGTAAAGATGTGAAAGAAACCTTGTAGGAAGGAAGTGTATGTTGTTGAAATTTGAGTGTTGTGTTTACTTTGAAGGGTAAACTACAACAGGAGCTTCTACTTGCATTGTTAAGTCTTTAAATCGAAGAGCTATGATTGGTTTTGATAGCATCACAGCTACGCTTAACCGCCTTTCCTTTTCAAGTGAATCTTGTGATGTGTGATTCTGATCTGACAAATTATCCGCCTCATCTTCCAAAGGATCTGATACTAGCGCAGGACTCACCGGCCTCACCCTGCATAATTTCAATATAAATTCCTTCTAATAAACATTCTATTAAGAGATTGACCTGAAGTAAGCAGAAGCATCACCTGCAGTGGATGTGGCAAGAATATTTGAGCAGGTTTGGGTTGTACTTGGTATTGCCACTGTCATTATTTTACATTCTTGATTGACCTTAAGAGCCAATGAAAAAAATCAAAAGAAGCAAAGTTTTACCTAAAACTCGGAAGCGACATTTTGATTGCTGGTCCCATCCATTTTCCGAGTTTGGTCTCTGATTCTGAGGTAGCCAGTTAGATATCAAAACATGAAATGAGTTTTATCTGAATATATCAGTTAGGCCAATAAGCAAATAACTTACCGTCTGATCTAATTTGGATGTTGCAGATATTTGCAGAAACAGCACTACTATCATCTTCACTAACTTTAACCTCCATTAAATCCTCAGGGTGAGACAGAGTAGTTCCCAACCCAAATGTGTCCAAGAAACCAAAAGCTCTTTCCCTTTTTCGCTTTGGAACTGCACTGATTTTCTGTTCCCGACCAAGAAAGTCACTTTAACTCAACGCAGAACATAACAGGACACATGTTTCATCCCATTCTCCAAGAGTTAAGGATTTACTCTTTTTTTTTGTAGTTAAATGATTGCACTGTCTCCACTTTATGTAGACAAGACAAGAGTTTATCTTGTTTTCATCATTTGGTAGTTAAAAAAAAACTTATCGAGAGCCTAATCAGTAATTATTAAAAGGTAAATCACTTTTAGGACCAAAGTAAGGCACTAACTTTTGAAAATCTTGCAACTTGGCTTGGGAGTCCTACTTCCTGCAACACCACCATGTTATATAGTAATGCATTATTATCCTCCAACCTCCCAAACATTCCAATGATTCCATTGATATAGAACAACGTAGACCCACCTACCTTGCGTCCGTGATGACAAGCCTCGTTGCTGTTCACAAGCACCCTCGCGGCCCATCTAAAGGTATAGAAGAAATATGTTTTATTCCTCAACTTGGTGACTTGAGTCAAATTCTGCTTTACTAAACAATGATTATATTAGTTGGGATGAAGGAGAAGAGTAAACATACGCGCATGATGTAGGAGGATTCCATACAATCCCTGCAATCACCACAAGCTGGGAAACAAAAACAAAAAGCCACAGAAAAAGAAAGCGAGAGTCGGTTTAAGAATGTTGTGGGATGTCAAAGTAGGGAGAAATGAAAAGGCAAGAAGAAGAGACCTCATCAAAGACACCAGCGGGACTATCATCGTAGCTAGCAAGAAAGAACCCGCCAAGAGTGTATCTGAAGAAGAAGAAAAAAACCATAAGAAATATATTGGTTTAAGCATATAAACAAGAAAGGTGCCATGTAGTAGCGTTTTATACCCAAAAGCTTCAACTAGTCGAAACTCATTGGGGATGAATGCTCGAGCAGTGGAAGCCTTCACAAGATGAATCTGGTACAACGCACTGAAACCAAAATAATAATAATAATAATAATGAAAAGCAAAGTAAAGACATTCTTCAAAAGCTAAACCAATCAAAAGAGGTTGCCTTGCCTTCCTTTGAATATCCATGGAGGTTTAGCATAACCAGATGAAATACTTCTTTCTTCAACGTCCATGAGGTGATGCAATCTACGCCACATATACAAGAAGAAAAAACATACCTTAAGAGACAAGTTATGACAAAACCTGAGTGTAAATGCAGGGCCCGCCCTGAGATTTTTAGGGCCATAAACATTTTAGTATAAAAGCCTACTAAAAAAATTTCTTTTGTAATTTGGGGGCCATAAAACCTATTTATATTAGCTTAAAAATTTTTGGGGGCCAAAACCAATGTTTCACCCGGCCTATGCTCAGGGCCGGCCCTGTGTAAATGGAGCTTGCACATACCACACTTACAAGAGTTTTTAACCAACTAGATCCAAATTTGACATCAAAGCATCAACAATCTGCACCACATTCAAACAGTGAAGCTAATAACAAATATGGTATATATAAAACATGGAGAAGATGAAAACAGAATCTCCAACACAAGGAAGATAACCCGATCAAATCCAAGCAACTTTTTTTAACTGTAATATCTAATTTGGGAATATTTTCCTTTGTAGGAACAATTTAGGAAATGAAAATCCCAGAAAAGGAAAAAGGAAGCAATATGCTCATTAAAAAGGAAAGAATGAATTTTGAGGACACAGATTTTAAATGTCTTCTCTTTCGAATGAATCAAAACCAAAAACTCAGAAATTTTTCTCCTCAAGTGGGCTTATTTAATTAAAAGTGGATTCCAAAGATATTTTCTAAAACAATTGGCAAAAAAAAACCCCAGCAAAAACCATTGGCGGAAACTCTTATCAAACAGAGTGTAACCCACAAACTGTTGCAGTCATGTGTAAATCAAACAATCAAAATTAAATCCAGCAAAAATCCATAACCCTGTGAGGTGAGTAACACAAGTAAATTACCAGATTTGCTGCATTACAAATGCTAATCCAAAAAAAAAAAGAGAAGAAACCAGAAATGCTAATAGAACAGAAAGAAATCCAAACCTCGTTCGGTGAATAAAATCTTGAAGCCGAACGATTCACATACGAGCGAAGGTTTCGGTTAACGGGATCGCTCAGTGTGTATTTGAGCAGAGTTCTATAAGAAAAATAAAAACTTTTTTATGTAAATAAAAAAAGGGGATTTTCTCTTATCTGAATTAAAATAATAAAAAAAGAGAAGAGGAGGAACCGACAGAGAAGGGGTGTGAAGGTTCTCGTTGGTAATAAGAAGGAAGAGAGCGAGAAGTGGATAGGCTTTGGTTCTTGGGACCAATCAGTGAGACTTTGTCCTCTTTTTCAAGCTTTTTCTTATTTCGCGCCAATCCGAAGTTAAAATCATTTTCCACCTTCTTTCATTTGCTAGCATTTTAATGATTGTTGTCCTCATTTGTCTATTAATTAAACTAGGAACAATTAGGTTCAAACTTTATTTTTTTGTTTAAACTAGGTGTAAACTTTAAGAGATAGATAACTTGAATTAGCAATGAGAGATTTTGGTTTAAGATTTAAGGTTCTTGCACATAGATTAAGAAATAATTTGATTTTAGCTTTTTCATAATTAAAACACCATTTGATTTTAGCATTTTCATAATTAAAACATCATTTATTATTTACTTAACACAATTTGACCAATGATTAAACAATATTTCGAATATAAATGGTAAAAACAAGAAAAAACTAATTAATTCTACATTGAAGTTAAAAAAACATATAATTTAAAACAAAATTCACTAAAACATCATATATTTCGAAATAGAGAAAGTGATAATCCTAAAAATAGCAATGAGAGATTGTTTTTCATATTAATCAAAATGTAAACACACATTAAACATATTTTATTTAGATAATATAATTTTTTTAATATTGTAGAAGGTATGTATTTTGTTTTGTAACATGTTATTTTATGTGGATATCCAGTTTATCATATGGAGTATATGATTTTATAATTATTTTATTATACTTATGAATTATGGCTATTCTTATTATTCGTTTTATCATATGAAGTATCATTTAGCGGATGGTTTTTATTTTATTTTAATACAAATTATTATCTCAATTTCCTGTAGCATTTGGAAATAAGATGAACAACTTCACAAACGTTTCCACAACAAACATTTCTATTTGTATTACAAATATCTAGGTTCAATATGAATCATAAGGTTTGGGTCTAACGAATATATTAAGGAGAGAAATATGAATCATAAGATTTGGGTCTAACGAATATGAGAATATATTAAGGAGAGAGAAAGTTTATTTTTTCTATGCCTTCTCTCTAATTCTAAACCGTCTTTGGCCATTTTTTTTCTTCCTCTGATGTTGTCTCTTCGGTGCCGGATCCTCTCATATATCATAGTTTTTCTAGGTTTTCAACCAAGATATGTGTATATATAGATTTTTTAACTTAGTATTTCGAGTTTATCGAAATTTTTACAGATTAGCATGAGAATGGAGCGAAGTTAGAAGTTTTGAAACATTTTTGGATAATTCTGCAAGAAGAGCGAATTAGAGCCGAGTTATAGACATCAATGTCGACCGACATCACTCTTTAGAGTCAGTCGACACTGATCACCAAGGAAACTTCTACGCGAGTTGAAGTTTATGTTTTGAAAAATTGTAAGAAGACCCAAAAGTTTTACTAATTTAGCCCCAAAACGTGTTTTAAACTATTAATTAGGTTAAGCAGTTTTTAATCTTTAATCTTTTGTTATTGCTTTTAGATTTTGGAGATTGGAGAGATATTGCTTGGGGCTGATTCTACTACTTTGTAACCTTTGAGAGAAGGATTTCGAACCCCCGTTATTTATCTATTCAATATGTTTGGTTTTCTATTCATGATGTGTTGCTTAAGTGATAATATGTTTGAGTAATAACCTTTGTTAGATTTAGGGTTTCTCATAGGGATTTCATGCTTGGTTAGATATCTGAATAATTGGGATTCACAATCAATATGTTCATCACCTAAGTTAGACTTAAAGCTAATTCTGGATTGATCACCTAGAACTTAGATCTTAAGTTATTAAATTGGCACGAGAGTGTGGTTTATAATCTGATTAGAACTTAGTGTGGACAATTTAACTAGATGCAAAGAGATTTGATTTAGGCAAATTGTGAACGGAAGAACTTGATATTAATGCATGTCTAGAACTCTAAGATTGCAAAGAGATTTGAACCATTTGAATGCTGGACATAGGGAACAATTGCAGCGAGAGTTGAATTGTTTTATAATTGTGATTCTAGTTCTTGAACATGTGCTTAATCCGAATCCTAATTAGTTAGTATCTGACATTGTAAGATTTCCCAAGAATACCCTAAGTCTAGCGCTTTTATCATATCGAAACACCTTTAATTTACTTACTATTTTACTGATATACGCCAATTTGCACCTGCTTAGTATTAGAGAACGAACATAATTTCTATTAATATTCTGCGGACCATTGTTGGATACTTAAGTATTACAACATCGACACTGTACACTTGCAGTTACAACTAGGGATAATTCTTGACCTATCAAGTTTTTGGCGCCGTTGCTCCGGTCCTCAGTTTTTATTGATAGATATTCGTTCTATATCCTTACTAAGCTTTTATTTTTAGTTACTTACATCTTTCTGTCTTGTTTGTCTTTGTTGTTGAAGGAAACTACGACCAGAAAAACTTAGTGTCGACCGACATCTCATTAATGTCGCCCAACACTGAGCTCGAAATCAGATTTTGAGTTTAGTGTATACCTAACCGTCACACCAGGACCACTGATGACTTTAACAAGAAGATTAACGCCCTATATGAAGATCTGAATGGGAAGTTTGAAACATTGACCACTCATGTGAAGCAGCTAGATGACCAAGTGGCTTAGACTGCTGCAGCTATGAAAAGACAAGATGGATTCCTCCCAAGAATAATTGAGCAAAACCCGAAGCAATATGTCAATGCTATTTATGTCCAGCATGAAGAAGAGGTTGTTCAACAGCTGCTTGGAGGTACTTTGGAGGCTAGATTCGTGAGATGCAGAGATGAGAGGCACGTTTTTGAAACTGCAGCATCAATGTCGGTCTACGCTACCATCTAGTGTCGGTCGACACCCGTGTTATACACGGATTTTTCAAGCTTCGAATACAGATAGAAATCGACCACACCCGACACTGAAAGTTCAACTATAACCAGTGTCGCCCGAGACCCATGTAAAAATAGTACTTCGTGTCATGATGGAGAGAAATCAATCAAGCTCGATTCTAAGGTCGACATTGAAGGAAAATAACCGAAGGATTCACCAATTTTTCAGAGTGTTGACCGACTGTCGATCGAAACTACGGTCGAAAGGATGAAAATTCTCTAAAATATCGACCTTGTGCACAAGAGCGCTCCTACAAACCAAAGGTTCCATTCCCTAGGCCTTCTGTCTAGTCCAAACAAGAACTAAATGCAGCTAGATGAATGGAAACAATGGACAAAGATCTGACATGGATCCCAATCATTGATATATCCTAAATGCACCCTTCTATGCGGATGTATGCAAAAAGGATGATCTCTAAGAATGGTGATTTGAAAGAAGGGATGGTTGCAATCTTTAAACAAGTCAGTGTTGTGCTGTTGAACAAGGTTCCAGAGAAGCTACCAGATCCATGTCTCTTCGTGCTAAACTGTTCTATCTTCAAAGACAATTTCCCACACTCCCTGTGTGATTTGGGATCTAGTGTGAATCGCCATACTATGTGATTGTGAGGTTGGGAATGATGGACTTCTAGCTGACTAGGATCTCTTTAATCCTAGCTGATCGTTCGAAACGGAAGCTTGAAGGGGTCCTCAAGAACATTCCTATTCGAGTGGGCAACTGTTTGATCCCCACAGACTTTGTGGTATTAAAGTATGAAGCTGAACCAGATGATCCCTTACTGCTTGGCAGATCCTTCTTGGATACAGCTGGAGCAGTCATTAATGTAAGATAAGGTCTGACTGATCTCCATATGGGAGACAAGCTTTTGCAATTCAAGATGGAAAAGCTGCGTAGACCCACCATTGATGGTCAGACATTCACAGTTGAGGTGGAACCAAGAATTCAGATTGGTGAGGCCAAAATACTTGATTGCGGAGAAGAAAAGTTGGTGGTTTATCCTGAACCTACTCTACTATCTTTAACACTAGTAACTGCTCTTAAGCAGAAAGCTCTAGACATCGCACTTCCTCCCACGCAAAGGTACGCACACTCCACACCTTTACCTCCTGACCCTATTGTTGTGATTGAAGGGAAACAATCTATCTCACCCAAGCTTCGCTCCCGCCCTGGTTCTATTATTACATTCTTTGGACGCTCTCATGCTGATACTGCCTACACACCTCCATAGATGAGGAAACTTTCGCAGAAGCACTCCTCGCCTCCATCGAAACCTCCAGGAGCCTGATCTCTTACCCATAGTCAAGATAATGACTAAAAACAAGCGCTGAGTGGGAGGCAAACCACTAGTGAGTCTGTCTGTCTTTCTTTTGATTTTGTTTTTGGTTTTGTTTCTTTGATTTTTCTGTCTTTGGTGTGCCAGAAACGCGACGAACATGTTGAAGACAATAATAGCGGTCGAGACTAACCTCGGAATGGACCGTAATCAAGGACACTCGACACAGATAAGAAAATATCGACCTAAGCCTAGTGTCGCCTGACACTGGCTGTGTGTCGGTCGACATCCAACCCGCTAACTGGTAAGGATTCTGATTTTTCTGAATTTCACTTGTTTATACCTTGTTCTCCCGAGCCTAAGCTTCTATAACACTGCAGACTGTGTTATTTAAGTGTGAGGGAGGTAGTTTACTGACGCACCGTTTTTTTGTTTTCTTAGAGCCAATCCATTGTTTTTGAGTCTGTTTATTGAGTCAAAATCAGTAAGAAACTAGGAATTTTCGAGGAAATTTTTGCATTTATAGGATCCTTAGTGACCATTGGACAAACTTTCAGTAGGTCTGTGACTATTAGAAAACCACATATGGATCAACCTGCCAAAGACACCCATATCACTTCAGGTATTCAGAGGATCCATTACTAACTTCACCCCTAACTTGACTTACTTTTTCTCACCGAGGGGCTTGGTATATATTGGATCGTATTCCTCCGCCAGTTCTGAAAAAAGCTTGTAAACCTGTCTGAGTATGATTCCCTTCTCCCCTCCCTTCAAGTAAAAAAAAAGAAAAGAGAGGGAATAAACTGCAGATAGGGTAGTAGCTTTGAAGTGATTACAGGAGTGGTAGAGACCCCTATTACCTCATGTGCTTCATGGATGTGTCCAAATTAATACCCCGAATAAAAAGGGAAGATCACTGATAAAAATAAATAAAATGATACATAGTGGGGAAAAATCAGCTGCTAAATGGAGAAAAGGGAGCAGAATGAAACCATAAATTGACAGACTTGTGGTCAGGTACTGACTGGGTAAGATTCCATGTGTCTTCTGATCGATACCCCCTCAGTGAGACTGCACTTAATTATTTACAGAAGTTAGTATGGTGAATTTGAATTTATTGACTTGATTGTGGAGTTTGCTTGTGACAATTGATAAGTGTGGGGGAAGTACATTGTGGTATTGATCTCTGCAGACATATTTTCATGTGGATTACTAAGTGAATGTGAATGTGATGTTCTTAGGTCGAAATGAGTTTCTCTGTTTTCAAACTTTCTTCTCTGATCTTGGTTTTATGTTTGCTTGAGGGCAAACAAAATCTAAGTGTGGGAGAGTTGATATATCATGGTTTTCTAGGTTTTTAACCATGATATGTGTGTACATATAGAGTCTTTAACCTAGTATTTCGAGTATGTCAAGTCTTTTACAGGTTAGCACGGGAATGAAGCGAAGCTAGGAGTTTTGGAGCATTTCTGGATCCTTCTGCAAGAAGAGCGAATTGGAGCCGCGTATAGACATCAATGTCTACCGACATCACTCTTTAGTTTCGGTCGACAATGATTACCAAAGAAAATTCTACGCGAGTTGAAGTTTATGTTTTGAAGAATTGCAAGAAGGCCCAAAAGTTTCACTAATTCTAATTTAGCCGAAAACTTTTTTAGACTATTAATTAGATTAAGAAGTGTTTTAATCTTTTATATTTTGTACTTGCTTTTAGTTTTTGGAGATTGGAGAGATATTGCTTGTGGTTAATTCTGCTACTCTGTAACCTTTGAGAGAAGGATTTCGAACCCTCGTTATTTATCTATTCAGTCTGTTTGGTTTTCTATTCATGATGTGTTGCTTAACTGATAATATGTCTGAGTAGTAACCTTTGTTAGATTTAGGGTTTCTCATAGGGATTTCATTCTTTGTTAGATATCTGAATATAGCTTATGCAAAGAGATTTGAATCATTAGGTTGCTGACATAGGGAACAATTGCAACGAGAGTTGAATTGTTTCATAATTGTGATTATAGTTCTTGAACACGTGCTTAATCTGAATCATAATAGTTAGTATCTGATATTGTAAGATTTCCCGAGAATACCCTAAGTCTAGCGCTTTTCTCATATCGAAACACACCTTTAATTTACTTGCTATTTTACTACTTTACACCAATTTGCACCTGCTTAGTATTAGAGAACGAACAGACTTTCTATTAATATTCTGCGGACCATTGTTCGAGACCCTAAGTATTACAACATCGACATTGTAAACTTACAGTTACAACTGGGGATAATTATTGAGTTATCAAGTTTTTAGCGCCGTTGCTGAGGAACATGTTGTGCCCGTGGGTTCATGGCAACAAGGTGGAGGCGCAGATGGTGAAAACCCACATGTTGAAGTACCACCTAATGCACAACCTGATACACCAGTTGGGAGGACACTTGCTGATTACTATAGACCTGATGAGTTCTATGCTAACAGGTCTGCGATGTACCTCCTCCCATTCAGAGGAATAATTTGAGCTGAAGATTTCTTACTACACTCTTGTGGGACAACATCTTTTTCATGGAGATCCACATGAACACCCTATGGATCATATAGAGAACTTTGAGTCTTTGGTTACTGAAATGAAGCATAATGGAGTGAGCTATGATTTCCTGCACTGTAAGCTTTTCCCCCACTCTCTTGGAGGAGAAGCTGCAAATTGGCTGAAGCAGATTCCACATGGGACTCTGACTACTTGGGATGCAGCTAAGAGGAATTTTCTGAGACACTTTTATGATGATGATAGATCTGATCAGCTGAGAGAGGATCTTCTACAGTTCAAACAGGGACCTACAGAGCCTTTGAAAGCAGGCGTAGGTAAGGGTTAATATTTACCAGAGAGATTGTCCTCGTCATGGTTTCTCAGAGGTTCAGCTGCTGGGGATTTTCGTCAAATGAGTTGATTTGTGGTATCAAATGACTTTGGATGCTGTTAGCAATGGGAACTTCAACACTAGATCTCCAAAGCAAGCTAAGGAGATGATTGAGAACTTAATGTATAGCAAGAACACTAAGAATGCACATTTGGAGAGGAAGAAATCTGGTGGAAAAGTGGACAGCTCGCAGATAACAGAGATGAAGAACAAGATTGATTCTGTCCATAACAATTTACTTGAGAAGAAGCAAGTCCATATTGCTGAAGATGTGGAGACTTTTGGACAAGTTGATGAGTCTGAGAATGTCAATTATATAGCTGGAACTGGTTATCAAGGACAGAGATATGGAAATCAGTAAGGACAGACTTCTAGTTACACATCAAAGTTTGCTTTTCAGAGACCCTTTCAGCAAAACAACTCATTCTCCAGAGACTATGGTTCTTCTTCATATCAGACTCCTCTTCCACAAATGAGCAGTCTGATAAGATGAGGGTCTGTTGGAACAACTTTTGGAAGGTCAGCAGAAGAGTACAATGGACTTCAATGGAAAGATAGATGCTTTGTACCTGGATTTGAATGGGAAGATTGAGTCTCTGAGCACTCATGTGAAGAAGCTAGATGTTCAGGTTCAACAGACTGTCGGAGCAGTGCAAAGGCAAAATGGAACTAGAAGAACTGAGCAGAAGCAGTATATAAATGCTGTCATTGTAGGTAATGAATTTGATCTAATACACGAGGAAGAAGACATCGTTGCTGCTTTTCTCGATGAATTGTCTGTGTCGGCAACATGCATCAATCAACACACTTCCAATGTTGGTCGACACACATCTGTCCCGAATGAAAATCCAGTTTTTGAGAAGCAAGCATCGACAGACACACACCTTGCATCGGTCGACGCTGATCGCAGACGGATTCAAGAACCTGCGAAAGTACAAGAACGAGTTTATAAGCCTCCCTTGCCCTATCCTAAGGCTCCTAAGAAGTCCAAACAAGAGCTAGATGAAGCTAAAAGCATGGCAGTGATGGATAAGAAGTTTGTTAAAATCTCACTAGCTGATGCCTTGAAGAAACACCCTTCTCTGGAGAGATATGCAAAGAAGATGATCTCTGTAGATGGAGATTTGAAAGAAGAGGTGTTGATGCTATATAAACAGGTCAGTGCAGTGCTACATAACCAGATTCCAGAGAAGCTTCCAGACCCAGGATTCTTTATGCTAGACTGTTCCATCTTTAAGGACAGCTTCAAGCGCTCTCTGTGTGATTTAGGTTCTGGTGTGAATCTCATGCCATACTCTGTGGCTGTGAGAGTAGGACTGATGGATTTCCAGCTCACTATGATCTCTCGTATCCTAGCTGATCGATCGAAGAGAATTCCAGAAGGAGTTCTAGAGGACATGCCTGCCAGAGTTGGAAACTACCTGATTCCAACAGACTTTGTGGTGTTGAAGTATGAGATTGAACCTGATGATCCTCTGTTACTTGGTAGATCCTTCTTAGCTACTGCTGGAGCAGTGATTGATGTGAGATATGGTCCGATTGATCTCCACCTGGGGGATAAGCCTTTGCAGTTCAAGATGGATAAGATGCAGAGATCCACCATTGATGAACATAGCTTTAGTGTTGAGGTTGAGCCAGAGATTCAGATTAGAGAAGAGAAGATGGCGGGTCATCATGAGCTTGCTCTAACATCTCCAAACCATGCCATTGTTGTTAAGCAGAAAGCTCCAGACATCTCACCTCCACCAAAGAAAAGGTATAATTCCTCTAAACTTAAACCTCTTAATCTAATTGTTGTGAATGCAGGGAAACACCGTATCCCACCCACGCTTCGCTCCCACCCTTGTTCCATTCATTCATTCCTTGGGGAAATATTATGATCCTACTGCTTATGCACCATCTTGGATGATGAGACATTCAAAGAGACACTCACTGTCTCTGTTGAATCCCCCATAAGTCTGATCTCTTTCCCATAGTCAAGCTAATGACTTAAAACAAGCGCTGAGTGGAAGGCAACCTACTGTTGAGTCTGTTCTTACTTTATTTTTTGTTTTAGTTTTTGTGTACTTTGATTTTTATTTTTTTTGGTGTGTTAAGGCGTAAGAACAGGTCCAGATGAGGAGCGTCGATCGACACGGTCCTGAGTGTCGGTCGACGCAGAGGTCACATACGATTTATTAAAGATTTTTACCGTGAGAATTGCAGTTCAGGCAGCGGTTTATTTCAAACCGCGAGGAAGCAAACACGAGATGCGTCGATCAATGCGGTCTTGAGCATCGATCGACACCCATCCGCGACAGGTAAGTGTTCTGACTTTTTCAAATCTGTTCAATTCGATTCTTGTTCTCACCAAGCCCAAGCTTCTATAACACTGGGGACAGTGTTGTTTAAGTGTGGAGGAGGCAGCTACTGACGCATTGTTTTCTGTTTTCTTAGAGTCAGTTGAGTTGTTTTATTGAATCAAACTTGAGTAGGAAAACATGGAATTTTTGAGGAGACCACTACACTTGCATGAACCTAGGTGACCATTGGATGAGTTTTCAAATAATCTCTGACTATTAGAAAACCCAACGCAGATCAACATTACTGAGGACACCCATATCACTTCAGGTATTCAAAAAATCCATTACTGACTTCGCCCTTAACTTGACTTAATTTTTCTCACCTATGGGCTTGGTATACTTTGAGTCGGATTCCTTTGTTTGTTCTGACACAGCTTGTAAATCTGTCCAAGTATGGTTCCCTTCTCCCATTCCTTAAAGTAAAAAAAAAGGAGATAACTGCGGATAAGCTAGTAGCTTCGATTTGATCACGGGAGTGGTAGAGACCCCTATTACCTCATATGTATTCATGGAATGTGTCCAAAGTACATCCCAATGCGGGAAGAGCACTGATAGAAAAAATAAAATGATACATAGTAGGGAAAAATCAGTTGCTAAGGAAGGAAAAGGAGAAGAAAGGAACTGGAAAATGATAGTATGGTGGTTAGATGCTAACAGAGTAAGAGTCCATGTCGCACTTAATAGATTACATAAGTCAGTATGGTGAATTTGAATGCTCTGAATGTGATTGTGGAGTTTACTTAGGACAGTTGCTAAGTGTGGGGGAAGTATATGTTGGTCTTGATATTTCCAGGTTCATTTTTCATATGAATTACTAAGGGGAATCTGAGTGTGGTGCTCCTACGATGAAACGAGTTTCTGAAGTTTTCAAACTTCTTCTCCTGATCTTGGTTTTATGTTTGCTTGGGCTAAATGTGGGGGAGTTGATATATCGTGGTTTTTAGGTTTTTATTACCATGATAAATATCTTCATTATCGAGTCTTTACATGTACATTTGGAGCTTGATTAGACATTTTGGAAGCATTTGGAGCAATTCTGCACTACTTAGAGATTTCACAGAGTTCACTGGCTGCGTCTAGATAGAGCATCGATTGACGCAGTATGTGCGTCGGTTGACACACTCCCTGTTCCAGAATTCTGTGCACAAAAATCTCTATTTTTGGAGAATTACAGTTTTTGCCCAGAAGTTTCCCAGATTTACAAAAGGCTCAAATCGTGTTTTAGACTTTATATTAGGTTTTTAAGCCAGTTGTTTAGGCTAAGTTTTATTCTACTCCAGAGAGTTTTAGAGAGAGAGAGATTTGTAGCTTTTTGGGGGCTGATCTGAGTCTCGACAGAGAGAAGATTTCGAACCCCTTTTCTATCTTATTAATCTCTTTATGCTTTCTATTTCATATAAGATTTTTGTTTCATTGATCATGTGTGAGTAGTTTACTTGTTAGGTTTAGGGATTTCATGGAATATTAAGTTAATTGATTAATAGGGATTCATACTTTCTCGTTCTTCATCTAGGGTTGATCTTAATGTTTAATCTGAATTAGCTACCCAAATTATTGATGTTAGGTTGATTTTCGTAACGACAGTTGGATAATTAGCTAGTAAGAACCTAGATGCACCAAAGCATATTTATTCGCAAAGAAATTTGGCTTACGGGAATTATGAACAAAAGAACCTGAGATTAATGCATGTTTAGGATCTCTAGAACTCGCAATGAAAGTTGGTTTGCTAGGTTGCTAGACATAGATAATATTCGCAACGAAATTTGGTTTCTTATAATTCTGTGATTCTAGTTCTAGAACCGTACTTAATTTGATCCCGATTGATTGATTAGCCTGTATTCCTGATTTCCTGAGAACTCCCTTGACCTGACGCTTCCCCTGATTGTTTTACAAACCGATTGTTTACTTTCTGCATTGCTTGTTTACTGCTTTATTCCCTGCTCTGCTTAGCTTAATTCGACACTCTATAGTCTTTCGTAAGATTCTTGAGTCTTTGTGGATTCGAGCCCTATATACTACAATTGCATATCTGTGTACTTGCAGTGTAACTCTAGGGATTAAACTCTGAGCATATCACTGATAACGGGGAATATCGACATCATGAAGATAACTATAGATCCTAGGACCATAAGTATTTGTCAGCATACTATGTCAGAAGTACTTCTCAGAACTGGAACAAATACGTTTGAGAACAACCCCAAACCGAGGAGAGAAATAAAGACTGTCCATACTGCAACTACCACAAACAATACTCTCATGATACTGTAATCCCGAAGCGAAGAGGTCGACAGACACAACACCAAAACAACGAGAGACAACCTAACAGACTAAGGAATAAAGGACGACCCCGAAACAAGGATGCGGCACCCGCAAATCATCCCGCCGAAACAAACTCATAGGTGAGATCGAGATGAAGATGATGAAGGAAGGGTGGCACCACATCCTCGCCGGTGGATCAACATGATAATGGGTGGTTTGCAATTTTTCTTAAATTCAGTACGATTCGTAAAAGAGGTTTGAAACCAAACTTCTCCTCAGGAGGATAGATGGGGCGATTCAGGTACGTCTGAAAGGAAATGTCGTCAAAATGCAATCCTCCTCTAATCAAAGAAGGAACACCTATTTTTTTTTTACCGAAGCCGATGCTATCAGAGTCAATGTACCTCATAATGATCCTTTGGTGGTAGATATCCTGACCGGAGATTGCAGAATATCTCGCGTATTGGTTGATACCGAAAGCTCAGTCGACGTTATATTCAATAAAGCACTTGACAAAGTAGAGTTCAAGAATTTACAAGTCAAGCCAAAAATCCAATAACTCACTGGATTTTATGGAGACTAGACTATTACGGTTGGCACCTTTAAGCTCCCGATCTATGTCGGCGAAATGGCATCCCTGACCAATTCTGTCATTCTTGACAGGCCGGAAATCTACAATGCTATCCTTGTAACGCATTGGCTCCACGCCTTGAAAACCATCGCGTCAACTTACTATAAATTCGTAAAGTTCTCAACCCCGAACGAGATATATACGCTCAGAGGAGATCAGATGACCTTGAAGTTATGCTTTATCAGCGAACACAATCTGTGCAATCCTTCAGAAACAAAGACAAGAACAATAAAAACTATACCAAAGCCGCCTACGGCGCACAAAATATCCAAATAAAACAGGAACCCACCACCGTCGACAAACCCAGTCATGATCAGACTTAAGCTCTAAATCGCCATGCATTACGACTGAGCTCTCTTATGTTTTTTGGTTAAAAAAAAACTATTACTCTATGAAATATGAACTATGAACAACTTGATCCTTATTTTCGAAGTACGTAAGCTACTCTTTTTGTAGTGCATATGTAAATCAATAAAACAACCTTCGTTTTGACAAAAGAATATTGATCTAAAAAATTCATTGGCACCCTGGCCAAGTTCTCAGCCTAAATAATCTGCACATCGACGTGCGAGTACTACTACCTTCACCATGTAATAAAGATGTTAATCTGAATTACATCGGTAAAGGTTAAAACCAGGAAAACTCCTCGCTCCCTAATTCAAACGGACTAAGTAAGCCGACCTACCTCGCATAGCCGATCTCAAGTTATGGGAACCAAAATTGATTAAAACCAGCTCGAATCAAAACCCAGTATTCACTCCATGAAACTAAAGCCGAGCCTTCACTCTCAAAAGACGACTCTTCACTCGTGAAATCCGAGTCTTCACTCGATTAAACTAAAGCTGAGTCTTCACTCGCAAAAACCGAGCCTTGACTCGCAAATTTCTAGTCTTCACTCGATGAATCTAAGCTGAGTCTTTACTCAATTTTTAAACCAATTTTTCACTCGAAGAAAAGAAAGCCGAGTCTTCACTCGCAAAATTCAAGTCTTCACTCGATGAAAATAAAGCCTTCCTCACTCGCGAAATCCGAATCCCCGCTCGCGAAATCCGAGTCTTCACTCGATGAAACAAAATTTGAAGTCTTCATTCGATAAATCCAAGGCCGAGCTTTCGTTCGCAATGTTGAAATAGAGTTTTTCACTCACAATACGTAAGTTGAAACTTAGCTCGCGATATCAAAACCAAGTTTTGACTTGCAACATCAAAGCTAAATTTTCATCAAGACAAACCAAAGCAGAGTATTCAATTCACTTAATTTAAGCTGAGTTCTCAGTCGCAAAGCCGAGTTCTCACTCAAGTATTCACTCGCTTAATCAAAGATGAGTTCTCACTCGCAAAGCCGAATTCTCACTCAAGATTTCACACGCTTAATCAAATTCAAGTTCTCACTCTCAAAGCCGAGTTCTCATCAAGTTTTCAACCAATTTATCAAATGTAGAAATCCAACCACAACACTATGGCCGAGTTCTTACTCTCTCAATTGATTTAAAAGAGGAAACCATAGTTTTTAAACATCTAGCTTACGCTCACGCCAAAACATGGCAAGGATAAACGAAATTTGTCATAGTATTTTTCATGATGAGAATTCAACGAAATGATAAACGTACTAATCAAGTTTATATGGTTAGTTTAAAGTTAAACATGTTAAGCAAAAAGGAAATCATTATCATATCCAAAAAGGGGGGAAATCGTTACCCCAACCAAAGTCCTTACAAAACAAAACGAGAGAGAAACAGAAAAGATGAGATAAAACCTTAAGCCGTCGAAGGAGGATCTTGAGCAAGTTTTGTCGGAAGATCAGCTGAGGTCGCAACCAGAGGAAGTATCGCGGGCACAAACGAAGAAGTTACCATCACCGCAGCATGAGGAGTCTTAGAAGGGCCCTTTAGTTTCTCTGCGACATCTCTCGACATCGCTTCATCATTGCTGCCAAAATCATTAAGCACATGCAACACATCAAGAGAATTAGTCGGCAATACTGACGTCTTAGGCTGAGAAGAAGGCAGTGAAGGAGGATTGAAAGCACATATCTATCCGGCACTGGCGAAATTTAAAAATAGTTATCGCCGATCTTGGGGGCGTTGATCCGGTCGATCTTGGCATTCAAATCCTTCTTCGTCTCCTCAAGACCGACAAAGAAACCATCAGGGATGAGTATCCCCATGCTATCCTTCAGCGATCGAAGGTAATCCAATGTCTTGCTATACTGACTAAGGTTCATATAGGACCCATTCTTGGCCTCCTTGGCAACAATCGCCTCTTTAAGCTCTCAAAGGTGATGCTCATATTTAGCTTCCAAGGCACGACGAGCGTTCAACAACTCGGAAATCATCAACAAAGAAGCATTCTGATAATTTTTCATATACTCGAAATGTTTCTTCTTCAACTTTGCTATCTCGGCGATCAACTTCTCATTTCTCGCCTCGAGCTCCTTGTTGCGATATTCAAACAATCTGGCTTTACCCTCAAGCGAGGAGATTTGATCTCTCAGACTTGTCTCGCGAACCTTTTGAACTTCCACAAGAAGGAGAGACTCCTCCAACTCTCTCGTACGCTTAGTGAGCTCCTCCTTGACATCAGCTCCCTGATCCATCAACTTGTGATTCATGTCAAATACATATGAATTCATCATCGAAGTCATATGAAAAAAATAAATAAAAAGAAGAGCAAAATAAAGCGCGAAAAGCAAATACCAAGCCATAAAGATTGACATATCTAAAAAGCCATTACATTGACATGGTAATGAGAGATCTCCCGATACACCTCCGGATTTTAAAGCTGATCTACATGGCAGAGTAGAGTAATGTTAAATGAAATTTTCCGGACCAGTTCACCACAAGTGAACTCACTCGGAGACTTAAGCTTCTCACCCGGATCATGAAGGTCTTATTCCTCCACGAGGATATGGACTCACCGGTCTTTGGATGCTTCTTTGCCTCTGAACTCTAAGAATGACCCACACCTTCCAAAGGTTGTTTATGTGCCTTAGTAGGAAAGATTGGCATATTGGAAGGCTCGGTGGAACCCTTCGGGTCAACATAAGAAGGGGAAATGCATGTATTAGCCAAATGAGCTGTCTCCTTAGTTATGCTCAAAGTTCTAGCCAAGGACGACCTCCGCTTTAAGAAATCAGAGGGATCATCAGATTCATCCCATGACGGTGTCATGCTTTCTCTTTTTTTAGACCTTCAGCAACATCTCTCAATCTCTTCTTTCTATTCTCAGAAGAACGTCTTTTTTCCTCCTCTACCCTTTCCTTCTCGGCATCATCGGAGGACCTCGTATCTCCCCTTTCGATGGTCGAACCAGGGGAAGTCGTGGACTTAGCGGCTACAGCCACCAGCTCTATCACCCTGCGAGGGTTTATAGATCTTGTTTGAGTCGATCACCATACTGGGAAAAGCTTTCCTTGTTTTCTCCATCCGATTATTCGGTTGGGTTGCAGCATATAAGTTCAATATATATATATATATATGTGTGTGTGTGTGTGTGTGTGTGTGTGTGTGTGTGTGTGTGTGTGTGTGTTCAAGCATTAAAGAAGCAAGAAGGCAACTCAAGCATACCCGATTTTCTCGTTTCCTTCTCTTCGGTATCATGCCAGTTTTTTCGGCCGAGCTCGGAGAATCTCCCGCCGATCTCCTCTAATCTTTAATGAGTCGGTTAGAAGCGCGACGATCTGCAACAGAAGACAAAAAGAACAATCAGAAAACATGAAGAAGGAACAAGAAAAAATAGTCAGTCATCTGATTAATTACAAATGAAAAGATTCCATTCGTTGAAGATCAATACTCTGGGATTTGGAAACGAGAGCTTGTCGACTTTGACAAATAAATACTTCCTCTGCCAGTCGTGGATTTTGTTGTCTTTTGCACCCACAGTTAACTTGTACTTCAGTCGCAAGTTAATTTGAACCCACACCAGTTTTTGTTACTGATATTAACTTGACCGAAGTTCCCAAGGAGATAGGCCGTCAACAGTTTGCCAAGAGTCTCACCTAGTTTTGAGAGACCAATTACATTTAGAATGATAGCAAGATTGAGTTGCGTAAAAGAAATCTTGTGCCTTGCGCAGAAATCGACCAACACCTTCGGCAACGGAAACCAAAGATTCACCGAATGGAAAACGACTCGTAAATACATGCATAGCCGGGAGGAGCATGCCACGAGCGTTTCAAAGAAGAGGGGTCATCCCATAAAATCATTCAACAGAGTCGAGGATTCGTCATCAAACCATGTCGGCATAACACCGAAGTCATTATCAGAAACCCGGGGTGGGGGGGAATTGCTTCTTTTTCTTTCCCTTTTCCTCCACCATTTGGGCACCTCGGCTAGAAGATGCCATCCTCTGAACGAGGGGAGCATGTTCGTTGGAGTGGGGTGAAGATTGATCGGCATCGTTATCGCGAAGAGATTCAGCCTGACGCCAGAACAATTCATTCACATGACTAATAGTGGCCGAGCTACTGGTCACAAGAGAAGAAGGGATATTTTCCTCATCAAATGTACCTCGACTTACTTGACTAGTAGAAGATTCGCTCAGTTCGGCATGCATTTTCCCATTCTTTTAAAGTGATAAAAAGAGATCGAAAAAAAAAAGATAAACATAAGAAATAAAATCAAGAGAAGGGAAGTTCGGAAAAGAAGGAAGATAAAGTACCTGAAATTTTACTTCTGGTAATGGATGGTAAAAATGAAGAATATAAGCAATATTCATAGAAGTGAAAAGGTGGTAATCTACCGAGAGATGCAACTCTACCTCTCAACGACGTGACTCTGCGACTTCCCGCCACACATGTCCAAACGTCATAGGTAGAAAGAAGAAGCGCGCTCGGTACTCAAAAGCGCAGACGGCCATGTGTCAGAAAATATTGACGATTTGATCATTGAAGACGAGAAATTAATTCGCGATGATCCGACTGCAATACCGGAAACGTAGTAATTTAATTCGCCGATTTAATCTTCATTTAGCTCGTCGAACTGGGGGCTTACTATTGAGATTGGGATTAGCACCTCTCCTATTGCCCGACCAAATAGTTAGATTGGTCCATCAACTCAAGCCCAACAACGAGGAAGAACGGTCCACCACGGCGTCGCCCATATCGACCTGCGCAAGTAAGAGGAAAAATATGATTAAGTAAATTAACATATTTGAGAAAATGAAGAAAATAAAGACAAATTTCCGAAAAAAAAGAAAAATCCAAAAGTATCCAGATTTAACATTGTCGTATAAGAGAGAATCTAGGAAATTAACACAACTCCTCCGATACAAATATATTTTTACTACGTGGGAAAATGATCCATCCTGAATTATTGTACTCAACCGTAATTCCATAGCAGAGAAATTGCCATCGATTTTGAACTCTAAGATTAATAAAACAACTACGTTTTTCGATTTCTTTCTTTTTCCAACTTCCCTTCAGCTTTAACACCTAGTATCTAATATAAAATATTAATGAACCGCTGGTTAATTTACATCTTGTTATATTTTTAAAGGGTTTTATAAAATATCATGTAAAATATATTAACATTAATCCAAGTGTTTTAAGGGTTAGATTTGCAAACATTCTGGAATAGATAAAAGGCTTTTTGTTTGTTTTTCAACTGCCAATTATAACACAATCATATGTATATAAATTCACTTAAGTAAATTGATTGATCACATGGTAATAGTAGAGTGTTTATGGATCGAATGATGGATTGTGACAATATTTTGTATAGGATGATTCTTTGAGGACTTATTTTGTATAGAACAGTTTTTAGGAAATTATTTTATTATTCACTGTATTTTTGCAGAATCTTTATCTGTTTTTTTCATTAAATTTTAATTTTTAGAAAATTTTCCTAATTTAATTTTCTATCTAATACAAAATAGGTATTTTTACAAAGAATGGAAAATAGAGAGAGAGAGCATATAAAAAGTGAGAGAAAAGAAAATGATAGAACAAATGTGGAAGGCTATTTTTGACAAATTTCTACACAATGCAGCTAATTCATTACTGATTTCAGCTGTATTTATTTATTAGCTAATTACACTTTCATTTGTTATGTTTATAGCTAGTTGACTCATAAATATAGCACCAAATATGTTTTTGGACATTAATATATCACCAATCTTTACTCCAGGCCAAAATCAAAATAGAACAATTAGACAGTCAAAACCTAATTAATTTACTACCAAATTTAGTAGACTATATTGATTTTTTTCTTTTACCGATACATACAAAAAATTTCACTTTAAAAAGAAGTAAGAAGTCATCATAACTAATCACAAAATAAATAAAAGAGATCCAAAACAAACAATAAGAATCGTAATATCACAAGAAAACAAATGGATTTCAAACGATCTTTACATGCTTTCATTGCGGTGTCAATCATTGCTATGTTCTTGATTTCAGGTAACAAATGATCAATTATTATACTCGTTAAAAAAAACATTTATCTTATATTCGATTTTTGTTTTTTAAAATTACAGCCTGTGAATATATATTCTCAGCTGTCATATGTTTCTTAGACGGAAAATTCAATGTTTTTTTTTCAATTTTTTAATACAATTGTGTCATCCGAAACTAAATGAATTTTAACATTTTACAAAAAAAAGAGACTTAATTAAAATTGTTGTTTTAGTGTTTTTGGTTATTAATTAAGTCTCGCTTCTTACTTGCATATACCAAAACATTCCTTGAAGAACTGAGCATATAATCTAAATTTTAATTAAAATTCTTCCTTCAGAAAAGAAAATATAATCTAATTGTGTTGTTGTGACTATGCAGGACACGTAGATGCTGATGGTAACTATGCAGGACACGTAGATGGTGATGGTAACTCGTGCGAATATAGTCCTGGACCATGTACAAAACAATGCAACTTTGTATGCTCAGGCTTTGGCTTTAAATATGGAGGACATTGTGAGGGTACCAAATGTTGCTGCAAAAGAGCAGCATCCCATCTACAAAGCTCAACATCAAACTAGACCTTTTACAGTGGCGGATTTTAAAATTTATTTTATCGAAATCATAAAATATGTTTTGTATAATAACATTATATAAAGCTAAACAAATCTAAAAATAAAATAAAAATATTAACAATTTATATTTTAGTGTTAAAGAAATGCCATAAATCTAAAAAACAAAAATTTAAAACAAAATCAGTCAAAATGGTGTCAAGTCGGGAGTTGAACCTTCGTCTGGACTTTTGATTGTTTCTTTGTTTGATAACCGTGGAAATTCCAAAAATTTTCTAGGCTCAAAGACTAATTCTATGAAGTCCATAAAAGTTTAAGTTTTTTTTTTGTCACTAAAAGGTCTACAGGTAGCTAAATAGAAATTGTTAGAAAATTCTACGCTTGATGAGAATCGATCCATGACCTAGACGACCATTGCAATTCCTCCATCAAATGAGACTACAACCACTTAGTTCTTTTGATGGTTTCTCTTTACACTTTAGATAACTCTATCTGCCGCAGAGGCAGCCGCGGAGACCGTTTTTTCGAACAAAAACCTATATATTGTTTATAATGAAAAAAAAATATAAACATACATAAATTTGAGTTTTTAATATAAAACTATAAACTGAAGGGCAAACAAAAAATAGATTCGTGGATCACTAATAAATCAAAACTTTGGAGACACAATTTTTGGAACAGAGGTGCGATTGCATAAGCTGCAGCTTTGTCATTTGTCTATTAGTAAAGTCAGTGTGTAACATACCCAAACTGGCCCAATTAAAAATTTTGAGAAAAGAAGAGGAAAGCCCATTAGTCAAGCCCAAAAGCCTAATTCCTTCATGAAAACCCTAGTCTCCTCATTATAAATAGGTGCCTCCTCCATTGAGAAACTACGAAGAAGAGAGCTTTCGGCGAAGCCCTGCTCCATTACCGTCGCAGCCAAAGCCTCCAGAGAGTAGATCTAGGGCTCCTCCATCGTTTGGTGTCGAAAGAGATCCGGTAAGCCTTTTTTTAGATCTGATTTCTCCCAACCCGAGATCTAAAAGCCTCGTATCTTTCTAACCGTGAGGAATCTGGGAAATCCGAGACCACCATCGCGTTCCTCTCGTCGAGACGAAGCCGTAGCCGTCAACCGCTCCTCCATAGCCGTCCGGACGCGCCCGCACTCGCCAGGAGAAGATCCGCCGGTTCTCCACGCGCCGCCGCACGCGCCGGGAGCCGCCGCCGTCCGCCGCCGCCTCCCGCCGCCGGAGCTCCGCCGCCGCCGACCACCGGAGCCACCGCCGGACCGCCGCCGAGTCAACTCGGCCGGCGACCGAGTTAACTCGGTTGACCGGGTCGGGTGGGTTGACCGGGTCGGATCGTTGACCGGTTCGGTTGACCCGGTTCAATTCGGTTCAATCCAATTCTGTTCGGTTTAGGTTAACCGGTTCAATTCCCAATTTCAATTCCAATTTCAATTTCAATTTCCGGTTTAGGTCGGTTAAGCTGGTTTGAGCTAGGTATTTTCAATCGATCATATCTAGCTCATCCTAAGCCCGATTTAAGCGATTCAAAAGCCTATCTCACTCGATTTCTCATCCTCTTTCCAGATCTGATGTCCGTTTGGGCTGAAGAAGCTTCTAAATTACCGTTTTGCCCTCCTCTTTGGCTAAGGTGAGGACCGTTGGTTATCTCCCTTGCTATGTCTCAATTCCGCACGATAGTCCTTAGTTAATGTCGTCTTTCCTAGGTAGTCTAGGGCAGTAGTGTGCTCCATGTGATTGATTGTGTAACGTAGAATGCTAGGTTATCGCTGAGCCTGAAAACGTTGATTGTGCGTGATGGATATGATTGTATAGAACTGTGATAGGTCCCCCGAAAGGGTGTTTCTTGGCGGCTCGCGTATAACGAGTTTTGGTACGCGACCCTTGTATCGTCGGGAGGTTTTGGCGAGCCTCCCCAAGTGACCGTGCCTTCGGGCCGACGTGGAAGTTACCGGGTGAGCCGATAGCTTGAGTTTTACCGGGTGGGCCGGTTGTGTGAGCCTTCGGGCTAGAGAGGGGTTCACGAGTGCGAGAGCACGAGTGGATGTAGTTTGCGTGGTGAAAGCCTTCGGGCCTGTTTGCAAGGTGATATTAGCTTAGGACTTGTGATTCGTAGTTGTGCGGTGTAAGCCGGGATCGCGGACTCCTTAAGTCCGTCCTCACTGGGTGATTGTGTTTGAAACAATTACTCAGGCCTCCTTTTCCTTTTCCCTTCTTTTTCCCTCGCAGGTCCGGATGCAGGATTGATCGATCGTTGTGACGTGATTGGTGGATTTGAATCAGAAGGAAGCGCCGGGTCCTGGGACAAGTTGAGATGGCGTCCTGGTTGGACCGAATCCGGTTCAACGGGCGTCCTAATGCCGCGTCTCCGGTTATGCCGGGAGACGGGTGTTACAATTTGGTATCAGAGCTCAGGGAAGTCAAACCAATTCTGTCTCGGGAGACAATCCTGGGGTTTGAGGGTTATGGTTGCTCCGGTTATGAGATGCGGAATTCGGGGACGAATTCCCATTAAGTGGGGAAGAATTGTAACATACTGGGCCCGGCCCATTTTAGAAAATGCTTAAATGAATTAATTTGGCTACCTATATCACCAAGTGCACTTACCTTTTCCGGTCACTTTCCTGAAAGAACTCCAGAGTTAAGCGTGCTTGGGCTGGAGTAGTCCCAGGATGGGTGACCTTTCGGGAAGTGACTCGTGGTAGCATGTTTGTGAGGACAAAACACATGGGAAAAGGTCATGGAGTGATTATAGGGTCAGTAAATTACTCTGCCAGGCCTACGAAAAATAACGCACTGACCGTCGGACAGGGGTGGGGCCCACGAGCCCGGGAGAGGGATGGGTGACTCACCGGTAGGGGCGGACGGGGCGTTACAAGTGGTATCAGAGCCAGGTTAAAGGTCTCCCAGTCCTGCCCTGGGAGATCAGCTTTCGTTATTTTCTTAAAAACCCCGTTTTCAATCTTTTTCAAAACCGTTTGCGAAATTTTATAGAAAAATGGTTACTTTGCGAAAATACTTTTTCAAACACCATGTATATCATAGATTGTTCTCCACGCCGGTCCTAGTCTAGATAGAATTTATCCGTGCAGGTGGGCGTCATTGTCTTCAAACCTCGGAGGTGCTACTGCCCGCTAGATGTGTGCCGAGACGTATGTCGTGATGTGTGCCGTTGAGGTGTATGTTGGGATGTGTGTTGTGGTGTGCGCCTATAGGGCAGTCGGTACTAGTGAGGTGGTGTTGGGGTCAACGTGGGTTCAGAGTATTGTTCAACCAAGCGTGCGAGGGCGATTAGGATGTGGAGGCGTTCACCGGAGAGACTACTGCGGGAATGTATCAAAGAGTTGCAAGAGACGTCAGGGAAGCCGCAAAGAGTTATGCAAGGAGTTCTGCACGGGCTGCAAGGAGTGCTACAAGAGCTGCAAGAGGTCGATGGAAAGACCGGATTGCGAGGAGTGCTACAGGAGCTGCAAGAGGTCGATGGAAAGACCGGATTGAGAGGAGTGCTACAGGAGCTGCAAGAGGTCGATGGAAAGACCGGATTGCGAGGAGTGCTACAGGAGCTGCAAGAGGTCGATGGAAAGACCGGATTGCGAGGAGTGCTACCGGAGCTGCAAGAGGTCGATGGAAGACCGGATTGCGAGGAGTGCTACCGGAGCTGCAAGAGGTCGATGGAAGACCGGATTGCAAGGAGGCCATTTGGAAGTGGCGGTGTTTCGGCTGGATTAAGCGTCAGGAGATGCCTGAGTTGCTTGGATCACAAGGAGCAGCGGGAGGCTACCCAAATCTGTTCCAAGTAGGGAATCTTGGAGTCGGTTTGTGACATCAACTTCAATGAGTTATGGATGGCTCGTTGAAGAATGATCAAGCGGGAAGCTGGAGAAGGTCTTCGTGGTACGGCAAGTTCGAGATTCAACGGTGAGGCCGGAAAGGAAACGGTCTGCCCTGGAGTTCTTTGTGGATTACTGAAGCAGCTAACGGAGTTCCGCAAGAGGGAAAGAAGATCGCAGAAGCGTTCTGGGAAGTGGCGTTGTGGCATTTGGAATTGCCCGACAAGCTGGACGTCTGTAATTGCAAGTTCAAATGGACAAAGCAGGATATTGGAAATGGAAATCCAACGGGAGAGTGTTAGGAAAACACTTTGGAGGATTGGCAAGAAGCTGCAAGGAATAGCAAAGGAGCGCAAGTCTAATGGGAAGGAAACCCAAAGGATGGTGTTTGGAAAGCACCACAACCGGATCACAAGGTAGGACACCTTGACCTGGAAGTCAGATTAGAAGTTGGTTTGGATATCAGAGTGCGCAGCGGAAGCATGGCATTGGAGCATATCAGGAGTTAAGTGGGTCGTTCCCCACCAGCCAGATAGCCATAATGGACATGGTTAGCTGCACCGGTCACAGAGGTTAGCAAGGATGTCTGCTTGGGCGACAGTCAACGCCATAGTGCACGGTAATGGAAAACCGTCGTAGAGGATCCATTTGGAAGTGGATGATGCATTGTGGCACGGTAATGGAAACCGTTGAGGAGAATGAGATCGAAAGCGGGGCATCGAATTCAAGACTTGGAACCACTCGAGGGATGAGTGTTGTTCTAAACGTTGGAGACCGACCCTAATGGACATGGGCGGTAGCATGTGGCGTTTGTATTGCATTCTGGAAGCTATTGTTGGATCGGCACCAGGAAGAAGGACACTTCAGAGTGTGGTTGGAAATAAGGGGGGGAGGAGCAGTCTGCAGGATTCAAGCAAGTAAGCAATCAAGTCAGTTTTGGGTCAGCGAAGTTTGCGGAGTGGGGTTGGTAAAGAGTTGCAGTGGGGAACTCCCGCCACCGAATTCGGGACGAATTCTTTTTAAGGGGGGGGGGGAGAATTGTAACATACCCAAACTGGCCCAATTAAAAATTTTGAGAAAAGAATAGGAAAGCCCATTAGTCAAGCCCAAAAGCCTAATTCCTTCATGAAAACCCTAGTCTCCTCATTATAAATAGGTGCCTCCTCCATTGAGAAACTACGAAGAAGAGAGCTTTCGGCGAAGCCCTGCTCCATTACCGTCGCAGCCAAAGCCTCCAGAGAGTAGATCTAGGGCTCCTCCATCGTTTGGTGTCGAAAGAGATCCGGTAAGCCTTTTTTTAGATCTGATTTCTCCCAACCCGAGATCTAAAAGCCTCGTATCTTTATAACCGTGAGGAATCTGGGAAATACGAGACCACCATCGCGTTCCTCTCATCGAGACGAAGCCGTAGCCGTCAACCGCTCCTCCATAGCCGTCCGGACGCGCCCGCACTCGCCAGGAGAAGATCCGCCGGTTCTCCACGCGCCGCCGCACGCGCCGGGAGCCGCCGCCGTCCGCCGCCGCCTCCCGCCGCCGGAGCTCCGCCGCCGCCGACCACCGGAGCCACCGCCGGACCGCCGCCGAGTCAACTCGGCCGGCGACCGAGTTAACTCGGTTGACCGGGTCGGGTGGGTTGACCGGGTCGGATCGTTGACCGGTTCGGTTGACCCGGTTCAATTCGGTTCAATCCAATTCTGGTTCGGTTTAGGTTAACCGGTTCAATTCCCAATTTCAATTCCAATTTCAATTTCAATTTCCGGTTTAGGTCGGTTAAGCTGGTTTGAGCTGGGTATTTTCAATCGATCATATCTAGCTCATCCTAAGCCCGATTTAAGCGATTCAAAAGCCTATCTCACTCGATTTCTCATCTTCTTTCCAGATCTGATGTCCGTTCGGGCTGAAGAAGCTTCTAAATTACCGTTTTGCCCTCCTCTTTGGCTAAGGTGAGGACCGTTGGTTATCTCCCTTGCTCTGTCTCAATTCCGCACGATAGTCCTTATTTAATGTCGTCTTTCCTAGGTAGTCTAGGGCAGTAGTGAGCTCCATGTGATTGATTGTGGAACGTAGAATGCTAGGTTATCGCTGAGCCTGAAAACGTTGATTGTGCGTGATGGATATGATTGTATAGAACTGTGATAGGTCCCCCGAAAGGGTGTTTCTTGGCGGCTCGCGTATAACGAGTTTTGGTACGCGACCCTTGTATCGTCGGGAGGTTTTGGCGAGCCTCCCCAAGTGACCGTGCCTTCGGGCCGACGTGGAAGTTACCGGGTGAGCCGATAGCTTGAGTTTTACCGGGTGGGCCGGTTGTGTGAGCCTTCGGGCTAGAGAGGGGTTCACGAGTGCGAGAGCACGAGTGGATGTAGTTTGCGTGGTGAAAGCCTTCGGGCCTGTTTGCAAGGTGATATTAGCTTAGGACTTGTGATTCGTAGTTGTGCGGTGTAAGCCGGGATCGCGGACTCCTTAAGTCCGTCCTCACTGGGTGATTGTGTTTGAAACAATTACTCCGGCCTCCTTTTCCTTTTCCCTTCTTTTTCCCTCGCAGGTCCGGATGCAGGATTGATCGATCGTTGTGACGTGATTGGTGGATTTGAATCAGAAGGAAGCGCCGGGTCCTGGGACAAGTTGAGATGGCGTCCTGGTTGAACCGAATCCGGTTCAACGGGCGTCCTAATGCCGCGTCTCCGGTTATGCCGGGAGACGGGTGTTACACAGTGGGATTTTAATATTTTTCGATCTTCTATTTTGTATATCTTAAAGCAATCACTTTAGAAATATCTCACAATCTGTGCTATTCATAGAGATTCATTAAGATCTGCATATTTCATGTACACCTAACTTTTTCCGGCATAATCTAATTCTAATAGCACGAACTTAAAAATAAAATAAAGAACTACAAAACATATATAGTACTTTTTAAGTAATCAGATTCGAAGGACAGGAAGGCCACACTACAAATTTTGGGAGCTGCAACTACCATCAGGGGCGGATCCAGAAATTTTTTTATATGAAGGCACAAATAAAATTTTAAATAATAAATATATTAAAATATGTAATATGTTAAAATTATTTTCAAAAACTAAAATTATTAAACAAATCTATTTTAAATATTTTAAATATTCTTGCATATATAGTCATTTTAAAAATCTTCTTACATATACATACGTAAAATATAAAAACATTTTTAAAATAAATGATATATATTATAGATCATAGCAGCTAAAATAAATTTTATATAAACAAATATTTTATAAACTGAAACCAAATGATATATTTATTTATGGATTTACTAAATATTATATTTTCATTTGTTAGAGGATAGATTGCATGATTTACTTTAATTAGTTTGTTAAATTATAAATGGAAAATAAAATAAGAAAAAAACAACATGTACATGTGTAATGTGTTAATAAAAATAGTGGTGACCAATAAAAAACAAGAAAAGAAAACAAGCAGACACCTCTACTAAAAAAAACACAAAAAATTAAGAGGTGAGAGAGAAGGACTTCTCGAACTTGTTACTTGAATATATTAAGGGGATTTCAATATCCAACTGCTCTAATGAATTAAAACATAAAAACTTTCAATGCAAATTTTTTAAAATCTGTATGGGACACATGCCACGGATTCCATAAGGTAGATCCGCCCCCTGACTAGCATGTAATATAGGGTTTAAGTATATACTCGATATTTAGATTTTATTAGTGGGATGATGAAACCGACAAAACAAGTAGTGACATTACATGGTTTGGAATTTTGCGAAACGGCTAGGTTCGACTCGGGTCACTCTTAAGATTTTTTTTTCACTCTTGAGATTTGCTTACGACGGACTACAAAATCAGTATATTTCTCTATTTTTTTTTTGTCAGCTACTATTTCATTAAAAGACCCAAGAAAAAGGCAGATTACAGGTTTGTAGTAGGTACATAATATAATAAGAAAACTGAGAAGTTGGGCTTAAGGCCAGTACAAAATGGATCAGAATCGAAAAGTAGATTTCTGGCAACTCAGCAGTACACGTGCTCAAAGGAAATGAAGCCAACGCGATCCACGTGTCCTAAGCGGAGAAATCCCACCATGCGCGGAGGCAGAAGAAAGTTCCGATAACCGGAAAACTTCTCATCGCTGCAACCATCAAACCTGCCGAGCAAAAAGCCGGCAAGAAGCAAACAAAGACTACTGGAATACGGGATTTGATCGCTTCACAACCTCACTCGAAACCCCAAATTTGGGTTCGATGAAGAACAAGTAACCGAAAACGACGGTTAACAGAGAAAGTGGAGCATACGGCCTCTCCATATCCCGTTCAACTCGATCGGGAGAAAGAACCTTCCGGAGAGCAAACTCCATACCCCTATTGACAGTGAAAGTGAAGCTTGGAAGAGGAATAACCGAGTCTCCGACAGGATGAAGCGCCACCGGCTCAAGCTCGATAGCGATTCTGTCAACGGAATCGGAAAGCCTCAATCGATTAAAAGGGTAGAACATAAGAAGATTTGCCCATGAGTTTTTTTTACACAAATATTTTCGCATTATATGTAGCGTAAATTATATGATAGCCTAACCCACTCTTGACTGAGTTATTCTATTACGCATAACCTTTCCAAGAAAATCAGAGGAATTTAAATATTACATTTAAAAAAAAATATTCCAAGAACTAGTGCTCACAAGAAAAATAAGAGAGAAATTTTCGGTTTAACTCATGATTTAGCCGCGTGAAGTAAACTTTTAAACATAAAGAAATTGTAATCTGAGTTTTTACAAAGTAAAGTATACATATATTAAAAACTCCCGCGACTCTAAACCGATTAAGTCTCCTCCTCTATTCCAAGGAATCGTCGGAACCATACCCACCTTCGGACATGTTGATGCCCCAAGATCTTCTCTTCCTTCTTCCTCTTCAACACAATCTCTCTGCTAGTGTTTGAATCGATCATGCCCTTTCGTCGGTTGTCACTCTTCTCCAGTTGTAGTTGCTCTTCCCGCTTCTCTAAATCCTCCTAAGTCAGCACCATGGTCTGCTCTTTAAAACCACCGACTCAAAATCTCTCAAAAGTGGCCTCTCCAAAATTTTCTGCTGATGGAATTCCAACTATCAAAGCTCCTACTATGATTTCTCTGGGAAGTTCTTTCTATTGGAAGGAATTTCTTGTAACTCACTTTCACGGTTTGCCCCATCCTCCGGCCAAGATCTTTGCAGATTTAAATCTGACTGGGGGAACAATAAAATTTTGGTTCGTTCTCACTCTCGGGAAAGTTATTTGGTATTAATTCCATGTGAGCGTATTCATAAGTGTGCTCTCGATATTAGATTTTGGAATTCTGGGAATTGTTCTTTTACCTTATCTCCTTGGATTGCTTCCGCCAACAAAGCTCCAATGAAGCTCGTTCATTCTCCAGATTGGGTCCTCACTAAAAATGTTCCACCAGAACTTTGGTCTCTTGACCCCTATAGCACCATTGCTTTCAGAGTGGGCATTCCGGTTCATTCAGAGTTTCATAAAGTAGTTCTTTATACTAATGGGATAATGAAGCTAAAGATTGTGATTGAGTTGGTTAAACATCACCCTTCGGATGTGCGTGTTATAGATTCACTGGGCTGCTCAGTTTTGGTATCAGCATCGTACCCGAAGCTCCCTCCATTTTTTAATAAATGCTTTGTATTTAGCCATCTTGTTTCAAGAGTGCCCGGTTCCATTCTCTCGTTCGAATCGTGTTTCCCCCATTGAGATCTGATAGTAGCATAATTTAGAGGTTTTTAGCATTCATACTTACATAGTTTTCTTTCATTTTGCATTCATTCTTAGGCATTTTTTAAGAAACCATCCACTTTAGGATTTAGTGAGTCTAGAATAGAGTTTAGCATGTCTTGATCTATTTTTTCAGTCTTTAGGTTCTTTGGAGAGGTCTTGATGTTTGAAGTTGATCCTTGAACCATGAGAGGAGTTTGGAGGCCAAAGGAGTGTATTATAGGTTCTCTATGATAAGATAAACTTGTTGATTCTAATTCATGAATCATATGAAGCCATTCCTTTGATATGTAGCTTTAGGTCTCTAAATAAACGTCATGGAAAATTGAGTTAGCTTTCTAGTGGAGGTAGTTTTAAGGCGTTTTCAACTGTAAGAAAATATTTATGGCCGATTACTCAACACAATCTACAGCTCGACCTCGCGCCTAGTTTTGACCAGATATTCCCACGACCTGTGACATCGGTCTGGGCTGGCCGATGCCAACTTCCCAGATTTCCAAAATTTCCATTTGAACCGGGTCAATACCCAGTTTGTCCCGGATTGACTCAGTTCAAATCCTTCCTCTTTAAATGCCCTTTTGGCCAAAAATCACTCACATATTCTTTCCACTTAAGCATTTATAGGGTTCTAAGTTTTGTAAACTCTAAATTTGATTTATTTAAGTAATTACTTCTTTAATATTCTTAATATCTCCTTGATTAAGCTCACTAATCATGTTTCTTAACTTTTCCCTTATGGGTTTAGTTGAGAAAACCATGATTAATGAATTGTTAGCTTTAGGAACTTGGGATGAAGTTAGGAATTTCATGCCCAGAAACTGTTCGATGAAATTCACCAAAGAACCAAATATGATGATTTACATTCCTAGCTCATGGAAATGATTGCCTAGGGTGTTAATTGGTTAATTAAACTTGTTTTGCATGCTTGTTTATTTTTAATCCCATTTGAAAGATTGTTCTTGATTCTCTTTGGAACCCTCTTCGATCGATCATCTAGAATCAGAGAGATCCTAGTTCGTTTAAAGTCCAACAACCCCAAACTTACAGCCACAAAGTATGACATGAGATTCACACCTGATCCCAAGTCACACAGAGAACGCTTGAAGTTGTCCTTGAAAATAGAACAATACAACACAAAGACTCCTGGATTTAAAAGCTTCTCTGGAATCTTGTTCAACAGAACATAACTGAATTGTTTAGAGACCATCACCACTTCTTCTTTCAAATCTCCATCCGTGGAGATCATCTTCTTTGCATATCTTTGCAGAGAAGGGTGAATCCTAGGGTTATCAGCTAATGGAATCTTGTTCAGCTTCTTATCCATCATTGCCATGCAGATGGCCTCCTCCAGCTCTTGTTTAGACTTCTTAAGAGCTCTAGGGAAAGGTATAGGTGGCATGTAGACCTTTTCTTCGACATCAGTCTGAGTCTTTGATGATTCTCGCTCAGTACGACCATAGTGTCGATCGACACCGAGGTGGTGTCGGTCGATACTTCTTGTATTTGTCGACTCCTTTGCTGATTTTACAGTAATGTCGATCTTGGAATCAAGTTAGGTCGATTTCTGTTTGTCGTGAGGACTCGAAATTGTCTATAAAGCTTGGTGTCGACCGACACTAAGTGGATGTTGGTTGACGCTGAGGGATGACACCATAAGTTCAATGTTGATCTCGGTCGACTTCGGTCCGTCAAAATTCGAAAACTCAGGATTTTCAAGGAGTGTCGACCAACACTAGTCATGGATGTCGACCGACACTGAATCTGCAGCGTCGACTTCATGACCGGTTTCTACGATTTTCACAGCCTTTAACCCAAATTCTGTTGGGAATGTCCTGAAATCTATTGTACTTACTCTAAGTGTAAGTCGTATTGTCGAGATAAGACAATCATATAATACTGGGCAATCGTAATGCTTTGCTAGAAGCCACTTATGATCAATGAGTTTAGAACCCATTGCTATTGTTATATGATCCTACAGGGTCACACACCTAAGCAAACTGGACATAGAATATGAGGTTGATCATTAATAAAATGATCTGGTAAATGCATATTTGATATGCATTCAATAACATGTTTCTGAGGATGTGTCGATCGACACACGAGGTGCATCGATCGACACAGATCGCGAATGACCCGATTAACTTCAGTTTAATCGTTGGTTAATCAGGTCGTGGTATAAGTCAACATATATATAAGATATATGGTCGACTTTTACATAAAATCCAACCTAATTCGCAGCCACAAAAAGAAACAGAAAACCTCTTGAGAGATCTGATCTCAAAAAGGCACTAGCATCCCACCTGTTTAGTTGTGTGCGTGTGGATACCAGTAGAGGCGCAGTATTTGAGGCGCTAAGGATCTCGATTACTTGCAAAACCTTCCGCCGCTAATCACCAGGTAACTTTGAGATCTCTAGATTCAATATACCTGAACCTAGATCCTAGGCTTGGAATTTATACCTAGGGTTGCTAATCCTGATTAGAACTGCTAGAAATTCCTTTCAGTGGTATCAGAGCCTTAGGGTTCTATTGAATCAGTAGCATGTTGATTAAATTAGTTGAATCTAGATCACTGTATAGTTGATACAAGCATGCTAAAACTCGTTTTAATCAAAGTAATCTAGTTTAGGTTTTTTGCTTGAAAACGATTAGGGTTCATCGCCCTGTGTCGATCGATGCCAATCCGGTATCGATCGACACATAAGGATAACCCGAATAAAACTTAGGTTTAACCTAACTGTGACGATCGACACAAGAGTTGTGTCGGTCGACACATACCTCATGGTCAGGATAATCGGTTCAATTGGATTGGACCGGTTATCTAGCTTGGTTAAACCGCTAAACGGTTTGTTGCGATTAATTTGATAAGGTTAGCATCGACCGACACTAATGTAGTGTCGATCGACACATACCAGTTATCGTAAAACCGGATCAATTGGATTGATCGGTTATTGCAAATTGGTTTTGGTTAATCTGAATCGATCGACACTAAAGTAGTGTCGGTCGACACAAGATCCGCTGATTTAGGTTATTGAACCTGAAATCACAGAACCAAACCAAAATAAATCATTTTAATTAGAAGAATTAAAAACATAATAAAACCTGAACGTTTTAAAGGTTCCGTTCCTCAACCAAATATCAAGTAATCCTTGATGTCTTTCCAATCTTGTCAACTGTCAAGACTTGTTTCATTGTACGATAGACTTGCAGTGCAAGGTGTCCACAATTACATAAGTAAGACAGGAAGTAATCGTGTTGATGGACTTGCAGTGCAAGACATCAACAATTACATGACTCAAAAAATTGGTTTACTTGAATGGGCCATCAAAATCGTTTTGGGCTTAGAGACATCAGGTGGATTGGATATGAGATGTAAATCCACAACCAAGAGTTATATTGGATATAACTAGCAAAGTTGTTGCTTACCTAGATAGCTAAAATTTGGTTGATAGCCAGTGGTTCACCCAAGTTTAGTGAAGTATGGGTCTTGGATAATTATATTCATTTGAGGAAATATTGTTTGAATATAATGCGAGTTTTCTCAATAAGTTAAGATTTCTCATTTCTTGAACATCATAACTAAATCTTTCTTGTTTTCAGCTATGTCTAACACCCATCATAACAATTTCTCCCTGCGATCCGTCCTTGAGAAGGACAAGTTAAATAGATCGAATTTTCTCGAATGGTATCAGAACTTGAGAATTGTTCTCAAACAGGAGAAAAAGGACTATGTCCTTGGGAAAGTTCTCCCCAAGAAGTACCGAGCCAATGCCTGGCAGTCAGATAAGGATGCTTGGGATAAGCATTCTAATGATGTGGTCGATGTGTGTTGTCTCATGTTGGCTACCATGAACTCGGACCTGCAGAAGCAATATGAGTACGTGGAGTCGCCAATAGAGATGATCACTGGCCTGAAAGGTATGTTTCAGGAGCAGGCACAAACTCAGAGATACCAGACGGTTAAGTCTCTGATTGAGTGCAAGCTACCAAAGGACGAAGCAGTTAGTTCTCATGTCATTAAGATGATGGGTTATATTGATAACCTGGGGAAAATGGACTGTCCCATTAGCCAAGAGTTGGCTACTGACATAATTCTGCAGTCACTACCGTCAAGCTATGATCATTTTGTAATAAACTACAATATGAATAACTTGACAAAGACTTTGACTGAGTTGCATGGGATGCTCAAAACTGCTGAACCTAACATCAAGAAGGACACCCCAAATGTCCTTATGGTACAAAAGGGTAAAAAGTTTAAGAAACTTGGTAGGAACAAAGGTGATGACAAGACAAGCTCGATTGTGAATCCAAGCGAGTCTGACCATGCTCTTAAGGTTAAACATGGTCTTTCTGAAGATGTTAAGTGCCATTATTGTAATGGTCATGGGCATTTGAAAAGAAATTGCAAGAAATTCCTGGAAGATTATGAGAAGCTGAAGAAGACGTACGAGACTTCTTCTTCAGGTATTTATGTTATAGAAGTAAATGTTACTTCTTATGTTGACCTAAGCGTGCCTAACTATAACATTAGTACCAAAAGATTCAAATCAAATGATACGAATCAAGTTTTTCCCTGGCATTGTCGTTTGGACCACATAAATGAGAACGGATTCAGAAGCTCCATAGTGATGGACTTTTGGGCTCATTTGATTATGAATCATGTGAGAAATGCGAACCTTGTTTATTGGGTAAAACGACAAAGGCCCCTTTCAACAAAGGTAGTGTCGATCGACACAAGATGTGTATCGATTGACACAGGTTGCGAACGAACAAAATGAAAGGGCCAGAGGCTTATTGGGCTTTATACATACGGATGTGTATGGCCCGATGAGCACTAGTGCTAGAGGAAATTTCCAGTACTTCATTACCTTTACTGATATTTCAGTAGGTATGGTTATGTCTTATCAATGAGACATAAGTCGGAATTTTTTTGAAAAGTTCAAAGAATTCCAGAATGAAGTACATAATCAATTTGGCAAAAGTATTAAAGCTCCACGATGAATTCATGGAGGTGAATACTTAAGTCAATAATTTAGTGATCATCTGAGAGATTGTGAAATTGTTTCACAATTCACTCCTCCTGAATCGGACTTTATTAGATATGGTTCGATCAATGATGAGTCACTTAGATATTCCATTAATCCTTCTAAGAATACGCTCTAGAAAGGTCTGCGTCTACACTAAATAGGGTTCCATAAAATTAGTTAAAAGGACACCACATGAGATGTGGACTAGAAATGTTCCTGATTTGTCTTTCAAGAAGACTTGGAGTTGTGAGGCTTATATAAAACGTTTAATCTCTGATAAGCTCACACCTAAATACGATAAGTGCTACTTCATTGGTTGTTCTAACGAAACGAAGGCATGTTACTTTTACAACCGGTCCGAGAACAAATTGTTCGTTGCTCGGAACCATGTTTTCTTGAGAAAAATTTTCTTTAAAAGAACAACAGTGGGAGTAAAGTACAACTCGAAGAAATTCGAGAATCACAGGAGACTGCTCAACCTGATGAGGAAGAGCAGCAGTTGGATCTACAAAGGGTTGTAGAACCTGCACCTGTGATGCCTAAAGTTTGCAAAGGATCTGGTGAATGTATATTCGATATACATACAAACGGCGAGTTTCTAAGGAAGTGTCGATCGACACAAAGGTGTATCGATCAACACAGATCACGGACCAAAATAATGATTTTGGTTTATGACTTAATCAACTACGGTTTAAATCTTGGTTAATTAGGTCGTGGTAATAAGTCTATATATATGAGATATGTGCATGACTTTTACACAAACCTGAAGCTCGCAGATCCGAAAGGATCCGTCACGAACCCGAGAAATGTGGATTTCTCGTAACCAATTGCCGTGATCTGCTGATCATTGAAAGTGACGAGCCTGCGAATTATGAAGAAGCAATGTTGGGCCCTGACTCCGAAAATGGCCGCTGAATCCGAAATGGGATCCATGTCACAGAACCAAGTGTGGACCTTGGTTGATTTACCCGATGGTGTAAAAGCCATTGAGTGTAAATGGATTTTCAAGAAGAAAATTTGACATGGATGGAAATATCCAGATATTCAAAGCTGGGTTGGTGGAAAAGGTTTCAAGAAAATTCATAGCAGCAACTATGAAGAAACCTATTCCCCAGTCGCCATGCTTAAGTCTATTCGGATTCTCCTAGCAACCGCCACTCATAATGGTTATGAGATCGAGCATATGGATGTGAAAAGTCTTTCTTAATGGAATTCTAGAAAGGACGTGTACATGACATAACCTGAAAGTTTCATTGATCCTAATGCTGCTAGGAAGGTATGCAAGCTTCATCGATCCATTTATGGATTGAAGCAAGCATCTCGGAGTTGGAATCTTCGTTTTGATGAAACAGTCAAAAAGGTTTGACTTCATCAGGAACGAAGAGGAACCGTGTGTTTACAAGATGACTAGTGGGAGCGCAGTTGCATTTCTAGTATTGTATGTTGATAACATACTGCTTCTCGTAAATGAAGTTCCATTGTTTCAGTCTGTTAAGACTTGAGTCGAAGGTTGTTTTTCCGATGAAAACATGGGAGAAGCCGTGTACATTCTTGGAATAATAAAAAAAATCTATAGAGATAGATTGGACAAGCCAATTGGATTGTGTCAAGATACTTATGGTGATAAGGTCTTGCACAGGTCCAGTAAGAATGATTCCAAGAAGGGCTTCATGCCAATGACTCTTGGCATTACTCTTAGCAAGACGCAGTGTCCTTCGACACATGCTGAGCAAGAGCGTATGAGGGTCAGACTTCTGCTACAAGCATTAGATGTCTTAAGATGTGATCTTAATTTTAGTGGGAGTTGTTGTTATTTAGTTATGATATGATGTTCATATAAACATAATTTGATTGTGTTAATGAAATCTGATCTCGGTATTATTTAATTATGGTTATTAAGTAATACTCGCATAGTAATTTATGACATTTTATAGGTCATCAAGACATGATTAATTTATGACAACCGCGCAAGACTAGTATGTGAGGTGACTGATGACTAAGTTTCATGAAGTCATTAATAAGAGTATTAAAGTCAATCACATAGATATGTGTTAAAGAACATATAATCGGACATGACCCACTAATGAGAACTCTGCAGGATAGTTAAAAGAGTGTCATGAGAGTTTTCATTACGACTATAGAGTATAGTCCCTAGACCTGAGTTCATCATGTTTTCTTACATATGAATTGGTCCGCTTTAACCTTGTCAAACGTCAGCCGTAACTGGTGATTATAAAGGCATTGATTGGGCGTATCATGAAGTGTGTGAAGAAACAGGGATGGAACAAGATGGGATTTGTCCCTCCTGAAAACAGGAGAAAAATGTCTCAGGGCCCATTGAAGATTTGATACTGAGAAATGTGTAGCCACACTCAAACGAGGTGATTGTCAGTCGTTTGTCTTGTCAGTATAAATCGGAGTTCGATGAACAAGATTTTGGCTTAATAAGGATGACACAGATCTTGCCTTATGCCAAATCGAGATATAGAGACGAAGGGATTATAGGAATAGATGATTCCAGTACAAGTGGGAGATTGTTGGGAATGTCCTGAAATCTATTGTACTTACTCTAAGTGTAAGTCGTATTGTCGAGATAAGACAATCATATAATACTGGGCAATCGTAATGCTTTGCTAGAAGCCACTTATGATCAATGAGTTTAGAACCCATTGCTAGTGTTATATGATCCTACAGGGTCACACACCTAAGCAAACTAGACATAGAATATGAGGTTGATCATTAATGTAATGATCTGGTAAATGCATATTTGATATGCATTCAATAACATGTTTCAGAGGATGTGTCGATCGACACACGAGGTGCATCGATTGACACAGATCACGAATGACCCGATTAACTTCGGTTTAATCGTTGGTTAATCAGGTCGTGGTATAAGTCAACATATATATAAGATATATGGTCGACTTTTACAGAAAATCCAACCTAATTCGCAGCCACAAAAAGAAACAGAAAACCTCTTGAGAGATCTGATCTAAAAAAGGCACTAGCATCCCACCTGTTCAGTTGTGTGCGTGTGGATACTAGTAGAGGCGCAGCATTTGAGGCGCTAAGGATCTCGATTACTTGCAAAACCTTCCGCTGCTAATCACCAAGTAACTTCGAGATCTCTAGATTCAATATACCTGAACCCTAGATCCAAGGTTTGGAATTTATACCTAGGGTTGCTAATCCTGATTAGAACTGCTAGAAATTCCTTTCAAATTCTTGTTCCTTTTCCAGCTCATCCTCAATTTGAACCAAGATGGCATTGACTTGTGTATTCCCTGCAGACTACTATATTTTTGACTATGAAATCCAGTACAACAATGTAGTTGACAGTCTCCTGCTCACAATCATTGACTGGCTGAATGGTCTCAACATCTGCAGCAAACTGAACCTGCTGTTTACCCACCAAATGACTGTGCATAGAGTCCAACTTCTTCTGCATCTCAGCAATTTGAGCTCCATCAATGCTTCATGCGAGCTAATTCCTCTCAAAGTCTACATTCTTGGTACTATTGCTAGTTACAAAGTTCTCCATCAGCTCATAAGCCCGATAAGGGGAACTCGTTTTGAAGTTCCCATCACTTGCAGCATCCAATGCCATATGATACCTCCAGTCCACACCACTAAAGAAGATGTTCAGCAACTGAACCTGTGAAAAGCCATGGTGTGGGCACTCATGTTGATACGCTCTAAAGCATACCCAAACAGCCTTAAATGCTTCAGTAAGACCATGTATGAACTGTAATTTTATTTCTCAGCTGGTCCGATCTGCCATCATCATAAAGTTGCGCAGAAAAGCCTTCTTGGTAGCTTCCCAAGTAGTAATAGTACCTGCTGGTACCTTCTTCAACCTGTCATCAGCCTCGCTAGTAAGAGAGAGTGGGAAGAGCTTGCAGTGTAGGAAATCATAGCTGACTCCATTGTGCTTCGTGCTGGTTACCAGATCCTCGAATCGCTCGAACATATGATGTCCTACAAGAGTGTAGTAGGAATTCTTTAGCTCAAAATATTTCCTCTGAATTGGGGGAGGTCTGATGGCAGACATGTTCGTATAGAACTCATATAGGCTATTGTAATCAACAATAGTCATTCCTGCTTGCGCTACAAAACCTTGTGCAGCAGCTTGCATCACCACCTCCCTGTGAAATAAGCCATGCACTCGCAGTGGCTTGAATGACAAATGCATGGATGATGTTTCCTGCATCATCCAGCTTCTGTACATGTTTGTTGTATGCTTGACCCTACTGGTCACGAAGAACACCTTTCTCGTCCGAAGTAATGCTCACTGGTTAAAGCATTGCCACTGTTACTCGCTTTTCGGTTGGTGAGTTCCAACTTAGCAAGCTACAAATTTAAGAAAAAAGCTCGTCGTCTGGGTTGCCTATGGTGTGACGATTAGGCATGCACATATGCCCCAAATCCAAGTCACGCGTTATGTCTCCTCGTGCTCGCAGTTGGTGTCGATCGAGATAAAGAAGACGAGAAAGGTGAGTAAACAAAGAAAAAGAAAAACTTAGTCGAAATTCTAAACTTAAATCTATTGGTAAAAACAGAGACCATGGCAACAACGCCAAAAATTTGATAGGTCTAAATTTTCCCTAAGATCTAACTGAAAGTGTACATCTAATCGATTGTAGCACTTATGGTATCGAACAAAGAACTTCAGGTCTACGCAATAGATTGTTCTCTATCGAATTAAGCTAAGAAACAATAGTGAATGAAATAAGCAATGCAATAAAGTAAACAAGTGTAAGATCAATCAAAGAAAGCGTCAGATCCATAGAAGTTCTCAGGAAATCAGGAATATAAACTAATCAATCAACCATGATTCAGATATCGATGTTCTAGAACTAGAATAACTAACATATAACAAATCAACTCTCGTAGCGAATATTAACTATGTCTAACAACCTAGAAAACCAAATATCTTTGTGAGTTCTAGATTTCTAAACATGTAATTCAGGTTCTTACGTTCACAATTTCCCTAAACAGAGCCTCTTTGCGAGTTCTAGAGTTCTAAACATGCATTAAATTCAGGTTCTCCCGTTCACAATTTTCCTAAACCAAATCTCTTTGCGAATAGACAAATTGCTCACTTAAGTTCTTTTTCTAGCTAACTAACCAACTCTCGCTGCGCTAATCAACCTGATATCAATAATCTAAGTTGCTAATTCAAATTAAGCATTAAGATTAACCTAGATAAAAAACTAAAATTTATGAATCCCAATTAATCAATTAATATATAATTCCGTGAAATCCCTAATGAGAATCCATAAACCTAACAAGTAAACTACTGAGACATAGCAATCATAACAGCAAACATGATGAATAGAAAACTCAGTAACATAAAAGAGGTAACGAAACAGGTGTTCGAAATCTCTTCTCTCTCGAGTACAAGACCAGCCCCAAAGAAATAGTCTAAAACACAATATGAGTCTTCTTGTAAATATGAGAAACTTTAGGGACAATCTTGCAAATCACCAAAATCTCTAATTTTTGACGCGCGTGATTCTCGTCCTCAAGTGAAGTCGACCGACACTAAAGTAGTGTCAACCGACACTAAGTGCAGACGTAGCCAGTGAACTTTGTGAAATCCATGTATGTTGCAGAATCACTACAAAAGCTCCCAGAATCTCCAAATAAACTCCAAACATACCTAGACCTGCAAAAGACTCAAAAGACTCAAAAAACTAAATGACTCTACATGAATACTTATATCATGGCTTGAAAACTTGTAAAACCATGATATATCAACTCCACCACACTTAGCTGTTGGTTTCCATCAAGCAAACAGAAAACCAAGTATGAAAAGAGGTTTGAAAACACAGGAACTCAGTTCATCCTAAGAACATCACATTCACATTCCCCTTCGTAAGCCACATGAAAACATACCTGCAGAGATCAAGACCACAATGTACTTCCCCCAAACTTTTCAACTGTCTCAAGTAAACTCCACAATCAAATCAAGACTTTCAAACTCACCATACTAGCCTCTGTAAGCAATTAGGTGCGGTCTCACCGGGGGGTATTGATTAGAGGACACATGGACTCTTACTCAGTCAGTATCCTATTCGCATACTGTCAAACTTTTGATTTCTTTCCTCTCCCTTTTCTCACTTCAACAACTGATTTTTTCCCAATGGTATCATTTTTTTTAATCAGCTGCTCTTCCCTTTTTATTGGGGTATTACTTTGGACACATTCCATGAAGCACATAAGGTAATAGGGGTCTCTACCACTTTCGTGTTCACTTCGAAGCTACTAGCTTAACTGCAGATTTTATTCTCTTTTCTTTTTTTAGTTTGAAGGGAAGAGAGAGGGGAACCATACTCAGACTGATTTACAGGTCTTTAAGGACTGAAAGAGGAATCCGATCCAATGTATACCAAGTCCATGGGTAAGAAAATGCAAGTCGTGTTAGGGGGGCGAAGTCAGTAATGGATCCTCTGAATACCTGAGGTGATATTGGTGTCCTTGCTAGGTTGATTAGTGTGTGGTTTTCTAATAGTCATAGATCTGCTGCAAGTCTGTCCAATGGTCACTTAGGTTCTTGTGAAAGCAGAAAGTTCCTCGAAAAATCATATTTCATACTGGTTTTGACTCAATAAAATGACACAAAAATGGACTGACTCTAAGAAAACATAAAACAGTGTGTCAGTAAACTACCTCCCCCAGACTTAAACAACATTGTTCGCAATGTTATAGAAGCTTGGACTCGAGAGAACAACGATAAACAAGTGAAACCGAAAAAATCAGAAAACTTACCTGCTATCGAGGTGGAAAGGATGAAATTAACTACATCACGACCTCGACAAAAAGAAGTTCTTCTATCTAGGAGATGAATGAAGCTAAAATGTGTCGTATCGGGAACGAAAGTTTCTCTTTCAAAGAGATGAATTAATCATATCTCTAAACACGAAAAACGCTGTTACATTGGTGAAAAAAATCCTTCTTCTCAGAAGAAACGAATTATCCACGTCGACAAAAGGATCCTTCTATTAGAAATAAATTAATCACGTCGGCATATGAATTTTTCTATCAAAGACGAGTTCACTACGTGGACAAAATAATCTCTCTTACAGAAGAGACGAATTAATTACATCGGCAAACAAATCCTTCTTCTAGAAATGAGTTAGTCACATCGGCAAATGAATTTCTATTTAAAAGAGATGAGTTAATTACATCGGCGGAAGAATCCCTCTTTTCAAAAGAGAATAGTTAATTACATCGGCAAACGAATTTGTTTTTCAAAAAAAGAGAGAAGAAGAATAAAAAGATAAATTAATATAGCAAAGAAATCCATCTTTTCCGAAAGAGATGAACTAGCCATATCAAAAGACTAGTTTGTTAAAGACGAGTTAACTGTATTGTTAATGTGAGAATATCAAAAAGACGAAGACTATGAAAAGTAAAATTTCTTTATTTTTATTCATATCTTGACGAAAGATATTACAAAGCAAGCTACAATTAAAGAAGAAAACTATGCCGAGTTAATTTTTTGAAAGACGAGTTCGTTCGTTTTTCAAAGCCAAGTTCAACTCGCGGAGACCGGCTTCATCCCACAAAGAGCCGAGATATTTTGTTGAAAGACGACTTTGTCATCTTGGGTGTTATTTCCCTGAAGATTAGCCGCATAGATGGGAACTGTGATAAAATCAAACCTCGACTGATTCTTCAGGGACAAAAGAAATCAGAAGAATCGACTTCATCAACCAAAACGGCCACCCCGAGACCAACCGGACTACGCTGCACAAATTGCTCAAAAGCTAAAGCTGTTTCACGTCTTCTAGGACGAGCCTGCTTTGATGTACCATCATTTTCCTTGCAATCATAACCAAAAGGGAAATCAGATTGATGACCTACGAGCTACTGGATAAAAATAAAAGTACTTACGCAGGAGGTATTGATCTCAGAAGGAGCAGACCATAAACCATTATTGAAACTAAAAATGCATCAAATCGATCCGAGCGAAGGATCTGAGCGTCACTCTTAGGTTTGGAAAGGCGACAAACGGGGGTAAACATCGGCATATTTTATCTGTAGCAAAAATAGCATAAGCTCATCGGCAAACATCCTCCACCAACATAAAGATTCCGGATATCGGCATAGACCCACTTTCAAAAGAAACAAAGATTATGTCGGTTTTGAAACCAAGACGGAACGAAGAAGTAAGAAAAGAGAAGAAGAGATCGGATGAAATTCTTAAAAAAGGAAAAGAAGAGAGAAATTGAGATGAAGGAATTCAAGAGCAAAAGGACGTATTTATAATGAAGAAAGTATCAGTTATCAAAGTGACACGACGGTTACCAAAGCAACATTAATGCGACGAGACACGTGCAAGGAATTCATTGGTGGAAGAAGAGGCGTCTTGGATGACTCATGGAAACCGCGAAGCACGAAAACAGTCAAAGCATTAAAGGAACCTAACCAACAAATGCCGATCCACGAGAGATTAGTTCATACCAACCTAGTTGTAGCACCGAGAAATGAACAAATTCGTCGACCTAGTTCACCGAACTGGAGGGGAGGGAGCTTACTGTTAGAGGTAGGTTTTGCACCGTTTCAATAGCCCGGCCTAACAGCAAGATCAGTCCATCAACTCAAGCCCAATAACGAAGAAGAAAGACCCACCACGGCGAAGCATACGTCGATATGCAAAAAAGTAAAAATATGATTAAGTAAATTAATCATATTAAGAAAAGTATCAAGATAAGGATAAATATCTGAAAATTAAGAAAGATCCAAATGTATCCGGATTTAACACTATCATATCAGAGAGAATCTATGAAATTAACATAATTATCTTGATATAAATATGTTTCCATTACACGAGAAAAGATCTATCTTTTTTGCTAAAGATCCGATTTTTTTCGGATCCGGTTCGGATCCAGTAATTTGTAACCAAAAATATCCATATTATCCGATTTTATCCGAATACAAATCTATATCCGAACATGAGTTTGACTAAATATTCCTACTAATTGCTAAATGTCTAACGGATGAAAACATAACATAGGATATCAAATCATAAAACCAATCCAGACTTAAAAGAAATAGCAAATCCAGCAACTAAACTCCAAAGAAATAACTACTCCAACATCCAAATTTAAAACAAAACAAGAAACTTAAACTTTGAAATTGAAAAGAGACAAAGACTTTGTCACAAAGGCAACACAAAGACGACTTCAGATATGCACCACAGCATCATCAATCCACCAGCTTCCACTCTTCTTGAGTCCCTGCAATTGTTTAACAAGTGTACCTAAATCAGAAACTTAAACTCTAGTACAACACATGAACATAACAACATTACAACTACAAAATTCGAACTAATTTGTAAGTTTACTAACCTGCTAATTCTTCTTTCAATCTTCTCTTCTAGTTTAGGTTGATCATAGTGTCAAACTCTGAAAAGTATTGAAGTAAAATGTTAGAACATATACATAACAAATCTAAAAAAGCGTATAACAAGTTAGAAGAAGATACATTTCTCAAGCTTATCATGTAGCTCAGTATCAGCAAGTATTTGAGCATTGGTAACAACTAGATGTTCACTTATCTTAATGTCGGTCATCATCCACTGCTCTAAACACATCAAGACCTCGATCATGTAATGTGTTAATCAAGACCTATATGGATCTATGATACGACTACTGGTGCTGAACACACTTTCACTAGCAACGGAGGAAACTTGCATTGCGAGAACATCTCTTTCCATTTCAGCTAGCACCGGATACTTTGGACTATTAAACCTCCACGAAGACAACACATCAAACTCGGTTCCAGCCATGATCTTCAGAGTTTCAACCTTTTCCTTAAGGTAAATTTCCAACTCATATGTTTCATCATCAGCTCCTATTTCAGCCACCATCTCTGTATAGGCAAAGTCCATTCTCTCATACTCGAAATCATCATCGACCAAATTTATTCCATCAACATTGTCACATAAAACATGGTCTAGTCCACTTGTAGATGATGATGCCTGAGTAGACTGAGATGAAGAACCGATTGGTTCTCTAGCATAACGAGCACTATACTCCTTGAACATGGCAGGCATAGCATCATGGATAGATTGGCACATCTCTTTAGCTTTTGCAGTGTCTTTACCATAAAATTTCTCGAAGAACATATTAGAAAACTGCATTTTCTTGCTTGGATCAAACACACTAACAACAATCAAGATCCTGTTTATGTTCTTCGTACCATCCCAATACTTCTCAAATTTAGCTCTCATATCTTCAGCCATGGACTTCAAATCTTTGTCAAGACTATTGCTCATTCGAATCAGATTCTTCTCTATAGTAACTATCTCGCCCTAACACTTGTAGGAGCAAACATAAGTAGATGCCGAGACAACCAAGGTAGAGTTGTAGAAGATGATAAGAAATTTCACTAACCTCTCCACAACATTCCAATCATCTATAGCAAGCGGTCAAATCCTCTTATTACCATTGTCTACTTCATTGAAATAGTCTTTGTAGAGCTTGCCTCCACTTACATTTCATCAAAGGCCAATCTGTACCTAATTGCCCTTTGCAGCATCAGATATGTAGAATTCCACCTTGTCTTAATGTCCAAAGGCAAAATCCCTCTACTCATCCTACCCGAGTCAACTCTCATCTCAAACGATTTTAATCGTGGAGTAGAGGACCTTACATATTGCACTGCCTTTCATATAGCTGACACATTTTCACCAATATCATGCAGACCGTTCTTCACGATGAGGTTGATAATATAAACCGAGCACCTCATATGCATAAACTCACCATCCAAAACGAAAGCCTCATTAACCAATGCATTGAACTCTCACCTCTTAAGAGCAGAAGTGTTTGCAGTTGCATTGTCGACAGTGATGGTGAATACCTTCTCAATTTCCCATTCAGAAAAAACACTAAGCAAAACGGAAGCTATTGTCGCACCTTTGTGATCGGTGATGTATTTGAAACCGATAATGAGCTTCCTCAGTATCTAAAATGCATCAATAAAATGCACCATGACCACCATGTAGCTTGCACCAGTAGCTTGCACCAGTAGCTTGAGCAACCCATATGTATGTTGTGATAGACATTCTCTGCTTAGTCTTCTTAAACAAGTCCTTTAGGGCTGCTTTCCTTCTGCTATAAAACTCAACAATGTTACGGGTGGAAGTTCTTCTTGAATGTGGCTTGTACAAATTCACACGGTCACGGAAATGTCTCCAACCTACTGATTCCACAAACGAAGGCAGCAACTATCCCAAAATCAGCAGTTCATTAGTTGCATCCCTAAAAACATTCTCAGAAACTCTCGCATTAGCAACAATACCTTCATTAGTGATGACTGTTGCTCCTTTTTCCAACTCTCAACCCACGCTATATACGGCTTGCAAGACAAGAGATGCTTCCTAAGGTTGGAGGTTCCTGCTGATGATGCACATCCGAACAAACGACCACAATGATTGCAGTTGCATTTGTCACAATTTTCCTTTGTCCAGGTGTACTGTTGCCAGACATTCGACCTCTCTGATGTGACCTTCTTTGCCTTAGCAGCAGGCTGAGAATTAGCTCTATCTCTCCCAGAACTTTCTTTCCTTTTGCCACGATTATCAGGAGGCGTGTAATCTTCCTCATTGTGTTTAGTATCTTGATTCTTCGTATCCTTCTCGACTTCATCATGAACAAGGAATGGTGAAGAGTCCATCTAAATAAAAGACAGTGTTAAAAGAAGATCAAACAAGTCAAATTAAGATCACTTACTAGAACATAAGATTACCAATATTAATAAACTAATCGAATCCTAAATAAGACATATCGCCATAAACTTCTCAAACTAACTTAACCGATTTGCAAATAAGATCATAAACTTCTCAAACTAACTTAACCAATTTGAAAGTAAAATCAAAAACTTGCCGCCAGCAGCCACAGAGAGAACACTACACCGGCGAGAAAAGTTGGAAGAAAGAGGGAAGATAAAGTGGTGAAGGAGTAAAGAGAACCTTGACGGACTGTCGCCGTTATAACTTGCCGCCAGCAGTTACTTTTCGCGCTCCCGCCATCGTCCTCCAAATGGCGACCTTATTCGGGACACCTATGTCCGAAAAGGAAACCGCGCACAACATCTGCACCACCCATGTAACTCGAGCATAACCACCAGACTCCACCGCAGGAGAAAGAGCCACCAACAACATGAGGACATCACCGCGACACCAACAACGAAAAATCTTGAGGAAGCATCCACCGCCGAGTTCTCAACCGGCGAGATCTGCGAAAAGCCTCTGTTGCGAAGCTGCGAAGAGCCGTCAAGAGAAGCTGAAACCCACCGGCCGCCACCAGATATGCGAAGAGGAAAAACCACTAGTCCGAGGGAAGAAGCACGAGGGCAAGAAAAAAGAACGGCGACATTTCTCACATACGGGCGGTTATGCCGTATCTAGAGAGGCAACCGTGACGGAGAAAACAAGAGGAAGCTTAAAGGAGTGAGAAGATAGATATGTAATTTTTTTTTGTTACATGTTGTACTTAATTTTTAATATCATGTTATATATTTAATTGTTTTGTTTAAATTTGGTATTTTTTCCAGTTACCCAATTGCATATATGCTAGCATGCTAGATATGAAGTATTAATTCGCATACTAATGAAAAATGCTTTGTGATCTAGTAGTATATGTTTTTTTTTGAATCTAATGTAAAATTAATTATATTCAAGAAAAAACCATATTCTTTACAAACGTTTTGAGGACTGTTTTAATGCATAAAAGAAAATTAGACTAATCTTCTAAAAGCCTCTTTGTTCGAACAAGGTACGAAGGCTTCCTTCGTATCTTTGACTTCCATCTCTTGTCATTCCATCTCTTGTCATCGTAGATAGCCTATTCCTCGCCGTGAGATCAATGGACTTGATCATGGTTGCTGCGGGTATCGGATTTTCTCCTTGCCTCCTGTTGTTCCTTTCACACCAAATCAAATAAATAGTTGCTTGGAACACATAGCACATTAGAAACTGTGGTATCCTTGGTTTGTTTGTTCTGCTGATTCGCTCCACAATGTTCTGTCACTGGTTTGTGTAGCTCGTTCCCATCACACCTCCCGCTATCTTCTCCCATACTTGTTTCGTGTAGGAGCATAGGAAAAAGATATGGTCACATGTTTCCTTTGGTTCCGAACAAAATGAACATCCAATCTTATAAGTTCCCCCATCGCTCCATTCGTTCTCTCGTCGAGAGTCTGTTTTTTGCTGCTAGCCATGTGATAAAAGAGAATTTTGGTGTTGCAAAAGTAAACCAAATGCCCATCCAGACAGCCCTACTGTTTCGTATATCCTCCCATGTTTCCATTGAAATGAAATTTTCCTTGTACACTCCATTCTCTCCCAGCCATAAAGCTTTGTCATCTTCATCCAGCACTCGACGGTTTTTGTGTTCTGTAATTTCCTTTTCGATCAGGATCAGTATTGGGTAACATTGTCTCCTTTGTCTCTCGCTTGACATAACATCTCCAAAACATTATATTTTTAAGGACATATTAATTAGCATTGTAGTAGATAATAGATATATGTCTTCTCAAAACATTTTTTTTTTAATATTCGTTAAAACAACTTATTGATAGAAAATAAGTATTAGATAGGCTTTAAAAATATTATAACCGATAATACAAAAATTTATTTGACACAAATGTTGGAATTGAATGTGAAATTAATAAAAAGGACCCAAAAAATTGGTGGGCTTTTAAGTCGTCGGAGGGTAAACGGTCTCAAAAACAATCCTAGCACAAACACGATGTTGGGGTCAAAAACCTCCTTGACGAAAACAATAGCCGAAGGAAGGATCAGGCAATCGGATACAAACGAATGCCCGCATCGGACATTCAAAGTCTCGTATGAATGACCAAGTTATACGAAGTACCGACAACTTCACCTAAACAATTTGTCGGAAAAATAGTTTCGACAAATATATTTCAAACGAAATAGACGACACTTTAATCGGACAAACACATCTTACGACATGAACTACGGATCGACGAAACATCAAAACAGGCAAAGGACGAGCTGAACCAGCTCGGGAAACTGAGCTGAACCAGCTCGAAAAACTGGGCTGAACCAGCTCGGACCGAGCTGAACCAGCTCGGATTTTCCGAGCTAAACCACCTCGGAAGTTCCGAGCAGAACCAGCTCGGAAGTTCCGAGCTGAACCAGCGTATTTCCGAGCTGGGCTTTCCAAACGGTTAACCAAACATTTGCCGATATGCACAAATTGTCGTAACCCACCTTCGGAAATATCGACCTATACCTTCTTGGCCGATGACTTGGGCTGATGGATCAAGATTGAGAGAGATGAGAACTTAGGCCCAAGTATACGACAACTTTGAACCAGATAAGTAAGTCTGTACACTAACCGGCTCGGATCATATGTTCTCAGTTCATTCGGCAAACAAGTCAAGCTGTTGAAAGACGAAAGAAGATAAAGACAAAGAAGTAAAGGAAGAGATATAGAGGATCTGAGAAGGAAAATCCAAGTTAAAAATGTAAATCTTAACTGAATAAGGAAGAAGATAATAACAGGAAGATTTCCACAAATCTTACGGAAATATTCTCGAAGCCGACTTGCCGCAGTTATATAAGGAGATGGAAGCCATACGAGAAGGACATAGCGAAAAACCCTAGCATCTAGACTTAAGAACTTAGCAGTTTATCTTAGCCGTTTGAGTTCTTTTGTACTTTCTTTTCCGATTCCTTTATTCTCTTTTCCGATCTTTGTACTCTTTTCGATTTTTTATCAATAAAACGTCATTCGGGTTTGCTAGTTTAGTGGTTATTCCTTGAAGTTTCTGTTCACTTAAAGTTCTGCTCTACAACCGTGCGAGTTTCGACTCTCACAGTTTGGCGCCGTCTGTGGGGACAGAGATACTTTCGACACTCAAATACCACCGATTAACAGATCCGAAGATATGGTTACCATCAGGAACGGAGACGAGATAAATCAACAACTACCGATCGATGACAATACACCCAACGTTACCGCTGGTAACACTTCAACAAGCGGCAACGTTACAAACACGACCGCATCGGACACAACAATCAACGCAACTCTTGCCGAGCTGAAAGAGATGGTAGCTGCACTGAGAGAAAGGGCAGAAGAACAAGAGAAGGGGAACAAAACCCTCACTGAACAGATCGAAAGATTGAAAACCGGAAACCGTACGCGGACAACCCAAACGGTGAGTTTCGCCCCAACCGAACGAAGGCGCCTAGACTTCTCAACGTCCGGAGAACCGACAAGGAATTCGTCGCAACATCGCGAGCAGATTGTGGGTGAGCGAACCCCGCCAGCGACGAGACCCAACATCACAGATCCTCCTCCAATAATTCGAGGTCGAAAATCCACGGCAGCAAGCAACGCAGAAAACTGCGAAAACGAAGACTCGATTCCGCCTAAAGATTGGACCGCATCACCCTCCGATGACGAAGAGAGAATCGACGCAGATCGATACGTCCCACATCTGAGCAAAGATCAATTGTCAGAAGAAGAGGACATTGAGCGAACTCGCCAAAACGGCCAACTTAACGGCAAAGAAACAGAAAAAGAAGCGAGCTCGACGAACTCAGGGACGCGCTGGCTCAGACAACCGCATAGATTGAAACTGTACGATCACAGGTTCACCGTGCAACAAGCGTCGCTCCGGAAATTGATCGCGTCCTGGAAGAAACATGAAAGACACCCTTCAAAGCTCGAATAACCGGAACCCGGATTTTCAATCTGGACAAGCTCAAAATCCCATTCTACGACGGAACGACTAATCCGAAGGCTCATATGATGGCTTTCCGAATTGCAATGGGAAGAGCAAATCTCACCCGCAAGGATAAAGATGCCGATTTCTGCCTTCTGTTCGTAGAACATCTAAAAGGAGCAGCCCTCGAATGGTTTTCTAGGCTAGAGCGCGATTCCATCGGAAATTTTCAACAACTATCGGAGGAATTCATGAAACAATACTCGATCTTCATGGACAGGGAGACTTCTGACGTCGACCTATGGGCTTTGAGTCAAGGCAAAACAGAAAGCCTGAGGAAGTTAATTGAGCAGTTCAAAAGAGTGGCCAGGCGCATTGAAAGTTTGAGCGATCAAGTGGGTATCGATGCACTAAAGAAAGCACTCTGGTAAGAGTCAAATTTTAGGGGGGAGATCTCGCTAAACCGACCACAAACGATCGCAGATGCCTTGCACAGAGCACTAGACTTCTTCGTGGATGAGGAGGAGATGAAGGTCTTGTCTGAAAAGCACAAATCAAAAAAGCACTCAAGTAAGGAAACTCGTATATCGGCAAGCACGAGTGGCGAGAGGCGAGTCTCGAAGCCAACCAGTACTTCACGGCATGAAAGGACGATCGGGTCGCATAACTACCAAATCGGATCAGACCAACAAGAAGACAGACCGACGGAACGAAGGAAAAGTTTGTGGAACACTTGGACGAGGAATCCTAGCTCCTACGACGAAAAAGCCTTCTGCGACCACCACTAGTCCTAAGGACACAACACTGCCGACTGTCGCAGACTTGGAATCAAACTCGCAGTCAAACTCGTAGCTGGAGAACTAGGAGATACGATAACTCTGAAGGACCTCGACGATGGAAAGATCGGAAATCAGTCAAGTAAGCCGAACAAAAGCAACGATCCAAACAAAACGGATCGAGAACGAAACCATCAGGAAGGACAAACCGCGACAGTGATAACAGGATTTTAGCAAATCCTAGAGGTATCAATTCCTCAAGCTTATCGTGTAGCTTTGAGGTATCGAACCTTTTCGGGACGGAATAAGACCAATACGAATGAACCGAACCAAATTAGTCAAGCTAACCAATTTCAAGATTGAATTCCTAAGATTCTAAGCGTAATTGACAATGACAAGCAAACAAATCCAAACAAAGAGAATTAAGCAAGCAAATAACAACTAGAAATCAATATCAAAAGATAAGGTCTATGAGCAATGTCAATGGAATGGGAGACTTGGGATGATCTTGGGATGCTAATCAAACTTCAAACAAGCTAACCTCCTAGCAAGGAACACACAATCAATTGAATAGTCTAATCTCTTAGCACTAATCTCTTTACTTAATCCTAATCCAAGAACAAACTCTCATTTGTGAACTAAGATCAAGCAAGCATTCAGACAAGTTCCACTTAGCTAATAATCACTCTAGACATCCATTTTCATGAGCTAGAATGTAAAAATCCTATCAAAGCTTAAAACATGCATTTCATCGAACACATGGTGTGCAAGAAATCCTAAGAGATCCTAATCAACTTGATCAAGGCTAATTAGGCATTAAGAGCACTAATATAGAAGAGATATGAGAAAGATAAACATTAGACATCCCTTAATCATCCCTAATCAACCCAATCCTACCTAACCCATAAACCCTATGAGAAACTACTCACTAATCATGATGTGATCAACAAAACCCATGAAGATAGTGTTAATCATTAATGATTAGAGAAAGATTGAAAGATTTAGAGAAGAAATCACAAAAGAAGTACTTAGATTAAACAAAGATTCAAACTTGTTCTTACAAAAGGGTTTTAGAAACAAAAACAAGCTTAAGAGACAACAAAAATCAGGTTTTTGGCTTTAAATAGTAAAGGGGCACGAACCGGGTCAACCCAGAATAAACCGAGTATTGACCCGGTTCAATTTGGTTCGCAGGCGAAACCATCAGCCAGGCTTGGTCGATGGGGCACGTCGATGGAAACTTCTGGGAAACCATCGACTGCGTTTGCTCGATAGTGGACGTCGATGGATTCTCGGATTGTTTTCGTCGAAAGTTGCTCAACTTTCCATCGACGTGGTTAGGTCGATGGAATCACGTCGATGGAAAGTCGTATGAATCCATCGACCCATTCTGCCCGATGGTGGAGGTCGATGGATTCTCGGATTAAATTCGAGTCTTCTTCGCAAGTTTTCATCGGCTTCCTTTGGCTGATTCTCATGGCCGATGGTGAGCACCTCTTTCCATCGATGTGATTTGCCCGATGGCTCACGTCGATGGTTTCTCCGATTGATTAAATGGCCTTTCTCCTTAACTCTTCTTGCTCCCACTTGGTTCCAAAGCTTCCCAAAAGCTCCAAGCACTCCAAAAACCTAAAACATCACAAGTAATACTCCAAATGCAAGCCTAGAATGCCTAGTTCTAGTCCTAGATGGTCCTATACTCTAAATGAAACAAAGAACAAGGAAAAGACAAGAACAAAAGCCAAATCAAACTAAAACATGAACTAAACAACTCCCTAAATGTATGAAAACACAAGCATATCAATTCCCCCAAACTTGAATCTTGCTTGTCCACAAGCAAGCATAAGACAATCAAAGTAAGTTGGGGAAAAGGTTTGAAGATGGGAGCTCATATCCAAAGGTTTAATCAAGTTTCAAACTTTATTCCAAGTCTATACAACCAAGGCGCAACCGAGAAAACTTACTCCAAGGATATAGCCATACTCATCAAGACAAAACTTCTAGCTTAATATCAACCTACACAAGCATTCAAATCCACTAGCTCCTTGACATTCATTAGATTTTTCGAGTGAATCCTTATTCAAAGCAATGTGATCAAACTCATTTGGTTTAAGGGACAAGGTTTTGAGACAAAAATGTTCTCAATTGAAAGGAAGGCTTCTCCACAATCATTTAGGTTCTCTCGGAAGAAGTATGAACAAGCTTTAGTAAAATTCTAAGAGTTAGAGGCAATTGGCGCATACTAGGATAGATTTTCATCTACCCAAACCCCAAGTGCTTCTTCTCCTAGTCTAGCCCACCTAAATGAACACTACCCTTTTGACCAAGGCTATTCTTGCCTTATTCTTCTTTCACAATCAAAAACCTTTCAAGAAACCCATAAGGATCATTCAAAACACTTTGAAAACATTGGTAACTTTACTCTTTTCAACTTAGCTCAAAACATTTCTTTTCTTTTCTTTGGTCTCTTTTTCACAAACTTTCTTTTCTTTTTGGTGAGCCCTTTTGGCTTCTTTTCACTTCAAAACATTGAGACACTTTCTTATTTCAAAATACTTAAGAGCTTTCATTCTTTGCTTACCAAACAACTTTGATCCCATTTAAACTTCTTTATTTTCTTTACCCTCTTTTTCCTTTCCCAAATCTTCCCCCAAACTTAGGTCAAAACCTATTGCAAAGCTAAAGATGTTGAGCTTGCATCTACAATGGAAATTTCTCCTAGTCGCCTCATACTCAACACTTTTTACCGAGATCATTCCAAATAGGCCTACCACTCAAGATAGTGTTTGGGTTTTGAAATAAGGGTGGTGAAAGGTGTGGAAGTCTATTTGAGCGAGTTGAGAAGGGTAGAAAGGATAAGAACGCTCAAATATTTTGGGGTACCCATGAGCTTATCACACAAAGCATGAACAAGGATAATTAGATGATTCAATTTAAGTTCTCACTTAGATGGAGCTAGCTTCAAATCACAACAAGTTTCAACATCAAATCAAGGTTCAAAGCAAGCTATCCAAGTAGGGTTCGTTCTAGCTTTCAATGCGATTCTCGAGTTACAACCTTAATGTGATCTATCTAGCGTTAAGCTAGCGTATGAAATGAGTTTTACCCAATTAACCTTACGAGGAAATTTAATCATTGCTCCCTATGTATGCGTCCTATATGATGCAACTAGACTCGATCCTATGATGCTATTACACTAAATGCTTTCTTTTTGAAGATTTTTCGATTTTTTTGGTTTTTTTCTATGCCTTAGATGCGATGCATGAGACTCAAAGACAAAGATAAGATCAAAAGAAACAATATTAGCAACTGGTCTCTCCCCCAAACTTAAATCACACGGTCCCTTGTGTGATCTAAGCGAGGAAGAAAGACCGAAAACAAGCAAAAAGCAAACAAAGAAAAGAAACAAAAGTATTTACAAAGTTGGAGTCTTACTTGTTTCAGTTATGGTGAGAAGGGGATGATTCCCCCATGGAGTAGGAAGGGTTCGACGAGGAGCAAGATGGTGTCCGCATGGCTCTCCTCTTCCTCCTCTTGATCTCGTGGCTCGAATGTCTGTGAGGCTCATAGTATGAAGAACCAGCCATGCTCGCAGCTAATTGAAGCGCGTGTCCCGCAATCGAGTACCGGCCATGTTCCATCGCCGTCTCTTGGACCAACTGATCAGCTTCCGCTACTACTTCATCAGTGGCAGCTTCTACCTCGTCGTCCAAACTCGTCTGAACTCCTCTGCCTGCAGATGTCTCCCCGGAAGTACTGCTCTTCCCTTTCCTCCCCGTGAGCATCTTGAGCAGACCAGTGACTTTCTTCAGGAAACTGGCAAGCTTCTTAATGTTCTTGCCGTGCCATTTGTTCTGCTTCTGAAGGTTGAGGTTTTGATCCCGCAATGCCCGTACAGCTTTGTTCGAGATCGGATCGTTGTAAGGATCGATGTAGTAACGGTGCAGACCGTATCTCTTCTCCCCAGCAGGAGCTTCAGTCGATTCGTAGCCAGCTGCACCTTCACTACCGGGCACACTTGGGATTGCTTCACCTTGCCGCAGCTTCCTCTTAGGAGGAATTGGGTTAAGAACCGGGTCGGAAGCCGAGTCGTAGAAATGCTCTTCGTCCGGGTCAAATCTGATGTTTTCAACCTCATTGAATGATGTGATTGCGACATTCGGTAGTAAGATCTTCCGCTCATTGTCGTCATGCCCCATCACATAGGCGATCTTGCCCGGTGTTGTCCCACTTAGGAATCCATCCTTTACCAATTGAGCAAGGTCCAACCAGTCAATCGGTGTAGGCTTGCCTGCTGTCTCGCGGACGAGAGATCCCTCTAGCTTGATGCCTACAGCTTGAAGGAGTGGAGTAACTAGGCCGCCCATTCTGAACTTAGGATGCGAGGCACGGTGTGTAAAGGCATACTCCTTGTGTTCCATGAACTGTCGGACCAAGAGTGCTGCCATCGTTGGCCTGTAGGGCAGCGGGTCCATCACTTCACCGTTGTAGAAGGTTCGCAATAGAGGCTGCAACCCAAGGTACAGGAGCTTCATCTCAGCTGAAGTCACATGCCCAGTCTCTTTCCGAGCGAAGATGGTGTAGGCTAATATCTTGTGTACATATCGGATTGCGGGATGACGGATTTTGGCTGACTTCATTACTCCAGAATTATATGCACCTGAAGCGATAGTGTTCCACAGCTTCTTAAGGTCATCTTTGCCAACGGCGAAGCGATCGCCAAGTCCCGCTCCATCTTCCACAAAACCATCGATTCTGCTTATATCCTTAAACCCCAGATGATACCATTGATTCCCGATCTTAAACTCAATGAATCCTGCACCATCTTCTGAGTTCTGTGCCTCTTCTCCCGAATGATGCCTCACCTTCAAATAGGAAAGGAACTTGCAAGTAGATCCTTGGTAGCCAGCACTAGACAAGGTGAAAAACGTTCCCAATCCCATGTTCTCAAAAATTGCTTGTACATCTTCTAATATCCCCAAGTCCTTCAAAGAAGTGAAGTGTGGATACTTCGTCGGAGCAAACTCTATATCCTTGATCTTGGAAAAGTATTCAGCACCCGAATGCACCTTCTTCTTTGGCTCGGGTGATTTCTTCTTTTGGACCGGTTCCTCAACAACCAATTCCGGTTCCTCTTGTTCCTCAACAGCAACATCTTTACCCTTTCCCTTTGGGTCAGAAGAGCTCGCTCCTTGAGCAGCGGCCTTAGACCTTGTGCTCAGTCTTGATGAAGTCATTGTCCTATAAAAGAGAACTCAAAGAAAGAGTGAGTACATAGCACAATTCGTCAACACAAGCAACAAGAGCTTATAATCATTACTCACAAGGCAACTCAATGATCAACAATAGCCGTCTCTCAATTCAAAACAATGGTCAAAGATTGGGTGTTTAGCTAAATTCACACATGGCCATTGGTAAATGATTAAGCAAGCTAAACATCAAAGACAATCTCACTTCTATGCTTCAAAGACATCAATTTCATCTTAAACTTAGCTTCAAGTCACAATCAAACTTTTTTTCTCATTGTAAAGGCTTTCTAAATGCATTTTGGAAAATTTTGTGAAACAAAGCTTAGTGAAATCAAGTAGTATCATAGACTTAAGCTTATAACAACCCAATGCATCTATAGAAACCATTAAATTGAATTTCCCCCAAACTTTTCGAAATCCAAAATTCCTCAAGAACCCTAATTCATAAAAATTTTGATTCAAGCAATTCAAGGGTGAATTTGAGTTGGGTTTTCATCTAGGTGTTGGGATAGTGTCCTGAAATCACACCTGTACTCACTCCTGTGATAGTTGTGTGTCGAGATCTGACATTCGTATAATACTGAGCGTTTGCAATGCTTTGCTAGAAGCCTCTTGCAATCTGTAGGTCGTGGACTTACTGCCAGTATTATATGATCCTATAGGGTCACACACCTAAGCGAACTGGAAGCTACGACATGGGAATGATCATTGTGGCAATGATCATGTTATGTGTATTGAAATACACATAAGAATCGATATAAAGGCTTTGTGTCGATCGACACAGCTTGTGTGTCGGTCGACACAGTTCGGATTTTCCGAACATGCTTTTCGGGTTATGGCTTAATTGAGTCTGGCCCGTTAAGCACGTTTAGGTCGAATAAAACGTGTTTAGTTCGACCTAAACAAGAGAGCCGTCCGGTTTTCTTGAAAGAAACACTAGACACACCAGAACCTATCGATCCCATTGATCCGGCACTAGCATCCCGTTTCCAGCGAGCGTGCGTGTGTATCTGGTAGAGGCAAGGCGTCTGCGTTGCTCCACTGATCTCGTTCACCATCTTCTTCCGCTGCCAAAGGTAAGAACGAGGTTGGTTTTATCATTCAATATATAAAACCCTTAGATCCATAGGGATCCAACAGTGGTATCAGAGCTTGTTAGGGTTTAGCTATTGAATTTGATGCAAAATAATTCGAATCCTGATGTTGTTGAATTGATTTTTGCATGTTCAAATCGTGTTTTCATGTTATATTCTCGGTTTTGTTCCTGTTGAAAAGACGAAGAATTGATGAAAACGCACTGTGTCGATCGACACAAAGCGTGTGTCGGTCGACACGACGCGGCGCAAATATAAAATTTTAGGGTTTGTCGCAGGGTGTCGATCGACACAAAGCGTGTGTCGGTCGACACAGAGCGAAAACTCGCGAATAAAATTTTAGGGTTCGTCGCACAGTATCGATCAACACAAAGCGTGTGTCGGTCGATACAAAGCGAAAATCCGCAAATAATTCTAGGGTTTCGATCTGAGATCGAGTACCCGTAATCGTGTTGCGTCGATCGATACACTGGGTGTGTCGGTCGACACAGACAATGCGATCAGATAGATCGGTTCAATTGGATTGGACCGGTTATCTAGCTCGGTTAATTTTATTAACCAAATTGATTCTGGTTTGGTCATATCGATCGACACACAGTGTGTGACGATCGACATGGACCATTAAACCGAACTGGTTCAATTGAATTGAATCGGTTAAGTAAATTCGATTCGGTTAGACCGGTTATCGAAGAGCGGTTTACATTTGATTGCATCGATCGATACAAATGGTTGGCGTCGATCGATACAATGCTCGCAGACATGCTAGTTGGACTACATATTTGCACATACCAGAACAATTTAATCCTAAAAGTTGTAGATGAATCTAAACTAAATAAACTGAATGTTTTAAATAAATAAACACATCCTTGAATGTATATTGGATATGCATCAAGATAAATCAATTCTTTTCCTCAACTAAATATCAAGTGATCTTGATGTCTTGCCCGATCTTGTCTACTGTCAAGACTCGTTTCGCTGATTGGATTGTCTTGGAGTCCTTGGTATCCACAGCTACATGAGTAAGGCAGGTGATCATTGATAGACTTGCAGTGCGACTGTCAATGATCACAAGACCGAAGAGATTGGTTTACTTGACTGGGCCATCAGAAGTTCTGGGCCCAGAGACATCGGAGTGGATATGACATGGATTGTCTTATCCGCGACCAAGAGTTGTACTGGGTACAATTAGCAATGATTTGCTTACCTGGATGACTAAAGTTTGGGTGATGGCGAGTCGTCCACTCGAATTTTGGTGATCTGAGGATCTTGGTTCATTGTATTCATATGAGGAAACATAGTTTGAATACAATGCGAGTTTTCTTATTAGATAAGAATTCTCATTTCTTGTGCTTTATAACTAAAACCTTTACCTTTTTGAATTGCAGCTATGTCTGTCTCAAATCACATCAACACTTTCTCACTAAGATCCGTCCTTGAGAAGGACAAGTTAAATGGATCTAATTTCTTGGAATGGTATCGGAACCTGAGAATAGTTCTCAGGCAAGAGAACAAGGAATATGTCCTTGAAAGAATTCTCACCGAGAGGCCACGTTCCAATGCTCCGCAGACAGAAAAGAATGCTTGGGATAAGCATTCAGCGGATGTCAAAGATGTTACTTGTCTAATGCTGGTGACCATGAACTCTGAGCTGCAGAAGCAATATGAGAACGTGTTGTCACCCATTGAGATGATTAACAGCCTGAAAGCTTTGTTTCAGGAGCAAGCTCGCACAGAGAGATACCAGACGGTTAAATCTCTCATGGATTGCAAGCTGGCTAAGGACAGTCCAGTAAGTCCTCATGTCCTTAAAATGATGGGTTACATTGATAACCTGGGGAAACTGGACTGTGCCATTAGCCAGGAGCTGGCCACTGACATGATTCTGCAGTCATTGCCGTCGTGTTTTGATCAGTTCATTATGAACTACAACATGCAAAACATGACTAAGACATTGACTGAGTTGCACGGTATGCTGAAGACAGCAGAACCGAATCTCAAGAAGGCTACTCCCAGTGTCCTGATGGTACAAGGGGGTAAAAGGTTTAAGAAACCTAAGAAGGATAAGGGAAAGGCCCAGGTTGTCGAGACTGAAAGTCAAGACAAGCCCAAGCCCAAGCCCAAATCCGGGCCTTCTGCTGAGGATAAGTGCAACTACTGCAAGCAGTTGGGGCATTGGAAAAGAGACTGCAAGAAGTTCAAGGAAGATTACAAGAAACTGAAGAAGACGTATGATGCGTCTGACTCAGGTATTTATGTTATCGAACTTAATGTTATATCTTCTAGTTCTACTTCGTGGGTATTGGATACCGGCTGCGGTGCTCACATTTGTACTGATGTGCAGGCACTAAGAAACAGTAGAACGCTGAAGAAAGGACAAGTGGAGCTACGAGTCGGGAATGGAGCTAAGGTTGCTGCACTGGCCGTAGGCACCTATGAATTGTCTTTACCTTCGGGCATGATTTTAGCTTTGAATAATTGCTACTTTGTACCTGCAATAAGCAGAAACATAATTTCAGTTTCCGTTTTGGATTTGGAAGGTTTTGATTTTGCTGTTAAGATTAAAGTTTGTTCTTTTAATCGTGATGGTACATTTTATGGTAGCGCCCCATTAGAAAATGGATTATATGTTTTAAATCAAGAAATGCCTGTCTTTAACACAAATACAAAGCGGTTTAAGTCAAATGACGAAAACCCGACTTTCCTATGGCATTGTCGTTTGGGCCATATCAATGAGAAACGCATCCAAAGGCTCCATCGAAATGGGCTTCTGGGCTCATTTGATTTTGAATCATGTGAGAAATGCGAATCTTGCTTGGTGGGCAAAATGGCTAGAGCCCCTTTCAACAAACCAAATGAAAGGGCCAGTGACTTGTTGGGCCTTGTTCATACTGATGTATGTGGGCCGATGAGTACTGTTGTCAGAGGAAATTTCAAGTACTTCATTACCTTCACTGGTGATTTCAGTAGGTATGGCTATGTCTACTTGATGAGACACAAGTCAGAATCTTTTGATAGATTCAAGGAATTCAAGAATGAAGTACAGAACCAACTTGGCAAAAGTATCAAAATTCTGCGATCGGATCGCGGAGGAGAATACTTAAGCCAAGAGTTCAGCGACTATCTGAGCGAGTGTGGAATTGTTTCACAACTCACTCCTCCTGGAACACCTCAATGGAATGGAGTGTCAGAGAGGAGAAATCGAACCTTATTAGATATGGTTCGGTCTATGATGAGTCATACTAATCTTCCATTATCCTTTTGGGGATACGCTCTAGAAACGTCTGCGTTTACACTAAATAGGGTGCCATCTAAATCAGTGGATAAGACACCACATGAATTGTGGACTGGGAAAATTCCTAATCTGTCTTTCCTGAAGATTTGCGGTTGTGAGGCTTATGTCAAACGTTTAATCTCTGACAATCTTGCACCCAAATCAGATAAATGCTACTTCGTTGGTTATCCTAGGGAAACCAAGGCATACTACTTTTACAACCAATCTGAGAACAAAGTATTTGTTGCTCGGGACTGTTCTTTTCTTGAGAGGGAGTTTCTCTCTAAGAAAAACAGTGGGAGTAAAGTACATCTTGAAGAAATTCAAGATGCACAGGAAACTGCTCAACCTGTTGAGGAAGAGCAGCAGTTGGACCCACAAAGTTCTGTGGAACCGGCGCCTGTGGAGCCTGAAGTTCGCAGATCCGGAAGGATCCGTCACGAACCCGAGAGATACTACGGTTTCCTCGTAACCGACTCAAATGATCTGATGATCATTGATAGTGACGAACCAGCGACCTTCACGGAAGCTATGATGGGCCCGGACTCCGAAAAGTGGCTTGGAGCCTCTAAATCCGAATTGGCATCCATGTCAGAAAACCAAGTATGGTCCTTGGTCAATTTACCTAATGGTGTAAAAGCCATTGAGTGTAAATGGATCTTCAAGAAGAAGATTGACGTGGATGGCAATGTACAGATTTACAAAGCGAGGTTGGTGGCAAAAGGTTTCAAGCAAATTCATGGTATTGACTATGATGAAACCTATTCCCCAGTCGCTATGCTTAAATCCATTCGGATTCTTCTAGCGATTGCCGCTCATTATGATTATGAGATTTGGCAAATGGATGTCAAAACCGCATTCCTGAATGGTATTCTGGAAGAGGATGTGTACATGACACAGCCTGAAGGTTTTGTCGATCCAAAGAACGCTAAGAAGGTATGCAAACTTCATAAATCCATCTATGGATTGAAGCAAGCATCACGGAGTTGGAATCTTCGTTTTGATGAAGCAGTAAAACAATTCGGTTTCATCAAGAACGAAGAGGAAGCATGTGTATACAAGAAGACTAGTGGGAGCAGAATTGCATTTCTTGTGCTGTATGTCGATGACATACTCCTCCTCGGTAATGACGTTCCGTTGCTTCAGTCTATCAAGACTTGGCTTGGAAGTTGTTTTTCCATGAAAGACATGTGAGAAGCCGCGTACATTCTTGGAATCAGAATCTACAGAGATAGAACAAACAAGCTTATTGGATTGTGCCAGGACACTTATATCGATAAGGTGTTGCACAGATTCAATATGCATGATTCCAAGAAGGGCTTCATACCAATGTCTCATGGCATAAGTCTCAGCAAGAAGCAGTGTCCGGCGACACATGCTGAGCGAGAACGCATGAATAGGATTCCTTATGCTTCTGCAATAGGATCTATTATGTATGCCATGCTCTGCACTCGTCCAGATGTAGCTTACGCGCTAAGCATGACGAGTAGATACCAATCTGATCCAGGTAAGGAACACTGGACAGCTGTCAAGAATATTCTCAAGTATTTGAGACATACTAAGGATAAATTCCTTGTGTATGGAGGAAGTGATGAACTTGTGGTGAATGGATTCACTGATGCGAGTTTTCAGACAGACAGAGACGATTTCCGATCACAATCTGGATTTGTCTTCTGTCTAAATGGCGGTGCGGTGAGCTGGAAGAGCTCTAAGCAGAATACCGTAGCTGATTCCACAACGGAAGCTGAATATGTTGCTGCTTCAGAAGCGGCAAAGGAAGCTGTTTGGATCAAGAAGTTCATGACTGAACTTGGTGTGGTTCCTAGTATCTTGGAGCCAGTGGCTTTATTCTGCGATAACAATGGAGCCATTGCTCAGGTGAAAGTGAAGGATTCGTTTCGTATTTCCTGGTTCAATAATCAGATTAATTGATCCTACTAAACATGCCAGATCTAGGTTCTCTTGCAGAATCATAAAGGATCTCACTTAATACCTTGTTTATGCAGCGGAAGGAGAGGTATTGTCTGAGATCAGCAGAACCACCAAGAGATAGCTCCTCCAAAGGCTCACACACGCACGCACAGGAAATTGGCTGCTAGACCGAAAAGGAGGGAGGCCGCAAAGAGAGAGAGAATTGGCGCAGAAGAGGCTCAGAGAAATAAGAGCTAGGTCAAGTTTTTAATTAAAAACCCTTGTCCAGTCTTGTTGGGCCTTTTGGGCCCAATTCCCAGTCTGATTAAATCCCTTAGATTTAATCAGGCCCTTTAATCTCTCTCTTAGTACAGTAAATGCCTAGCACTTTTACCGTACTTCTGCTAAACCGTTCCTTCGTATTTTCCCGTTAGCTTAGGCGTGTGACCCATATGGGATCATATAATAAAGGCAATAAATCCGAGATTTATAGATCATGAGCGGACTCTAGCAAGCCATCATGACCCCCAGTATTATATGACTTATGTCTGATCATTGACATACTCTTACTTTCTAGAGACAGTACAGAGATTACTGGACATAATTCCAACAATCTCCCACTTGAACTGGAATCTCTGTATTCATAATCCTTCTCAATATCTCGATTAGTCATAAGGCAAGATTAGTGTCATCCTTATAAAGCCTAATCTTGTTCATCGGACTCTGATTTGATACTGACAATCCAAACGACTCGGGACAGTCCGTTTGAGCATGGCCATGCATTTTCCAGTATTCAAATCTCCGATTGGCCTAGAGATATTCACTCCATTTATATTGGAGGGACAAATCCCGTCTTGTTCCATCACTGTAAACTACTCACTTCATGATGCACCCAAACAAGGTCCTTATAACTATCTCTTAACGACAGCTTTAGACAATGATCAAAGCGCATCAGTTCATGTGCAGTCACATGCATGCGAACTCAGGTCTAAGGACTATACTCTATAGTCGTAGTAAGAATCTCTTATGACACAGATATAAATATCCTGAAGAGTTCTTATAATCGGGTCATGTCCGGTCGTATGTACCCCAACATACACCTATGCACTGACTTTGATGCCGTGCATCTATGACATCCTGAGACTTTGTCATAAGTCACATACCAATCCAGTCTCACACGGTTGTTGGTGTTCCAATTTCAACAACCTTCGACTAGGGACAGGATGATATAAGCCATCTATCAAATATAGGGTCTCATGATCAAGCTAAATGACTTTGATGACTCAAGATCAAGTCACTTACTTCGATGACCTATAAAATGGTTCATATCATTTTGGAACGATTATTTCATCACAGTTAAAATAATCATAAAATAATTTTACTAAACATCTTAAAATGTTTTACAAGAACATATCAATAACTAAATAAAGCCCTTTACTAACTCCCACTGAAATTAAGACTACATCTTAATTTCACTTATCCTACAGCAACAGTCCGCGACTCGTGCTTAGGCCTAAGGAGTGGCTTCGTTAATAGATTAGCATCGTTTTCATTCGTTGAAACTTGCTGATCTACTTAACACCTCTGTCATTTATCTCACGGAATAGGTTATACCTACCCTCAAGGTGTTTGGACCTCTGATGTGCAGCTAGTCTCATCTATGCTGGGAATCATATCAAGTTCAGTGAAGAACTCTTCTTTCCAAACAACCTCTTTCGCCTCTACCCAAGCTGCGAAATGTTCAGCTTAAGTCATGGAGTCAGCAACAGTGCCTTGCACCGCCAGACAGACACAAGATATAACCGGACTGTGACCGGAAATCATCTTTGTCTGTTGGAAACTTGCCTTTCAGACTCTATCGACTTGTAGCACCTCACTTTCTCCGTAAATCAAGAACTTATCCTAAGTATTCCTCAAATACTTTAGGATATTCTTTACGGCAATCCAGTGATTCTTTTCTGGATTTGACTGGTCTTTACTTGTCTTGCTTAACATTAAAACAACATCAAACAAGTACGTTTCATGGCATACATGATAGATCCAATTGCCGACGCATATGGAATCTCATCCATGCATTTAAGCTCGGCAGTTATCGTAGGATACTGTATCTTGCTTAACTTAATGCCATGTGACATTGGCATAAAACCATTCTTGGATTGCTCAAAACGTGTAGGACTTTGTCAATGTAAGAATCCTGACTTTGTCCTACCAGCTCTTCTGGATCTCTATCTTTAGATCCAGAATCCAAGAACTACGTGGCTTTACCCATGTCAATCACAAAACCAACTCCCAAGCCAGTCCTTTACCGATTGCAGTATTGGGACGTTATTTCCGAGAATCAGTATGTCATCGACATACAATATGAGAAATGCAACATCGCCCCCACTTATCTATTAGTAAACGCACAGTTCCATTTCGTTCATGTTCAAGTCAAAACCTTGACTACTTCAACAGAACGAAGATTCCAACTCCGATATGTTTGCTTCCATCCATGAATGGATCGATGAAGCTAACTTACACAAAATGTAATTTTTCGGAGTCCGGGCTCACTTTCGCTTCTTTGAATTTCGCAGATTCGTCGCTTTCAATGATCATCAGATCATGCGAACTTTCAATGATTATCAGGTTCAACTAATGACGAGAAATCATTCTCGGATTAGTGACTGATTCATTCATATCTGCGAACTTCAGGCTCTACAGGTGTAGATTCTACAGAAATCTATAAGTCCATCCGCTGCTCTCCCTCAACAGGTTGAGCAGCCTCCTGTATTTCTCGAATTTCTTCGAGTTATACTTTTACTCCCACTGTTCTTCTTGGAAAGTAACTTCCCTTCTTAGAAAACAGAACGGACGTAAAAGTAACAAGCCTTGGTTTCCCTAGGACAACCAGCGAAGTAGCACAACTACAAATACTCAGTAAAGACGAATTTGGATCGATTCCAATCCACATTTACGTGGTGTCTTTCAACTGATATTGGTGGAACTATTTCAGCGTAAACTTAGATATTTTAGAGCGTTATTCTTAAAGAATATCATGGAAGATTCGTGTGACTCATCTTTAATCATTTCTAATAAGATCTGATTCTTTCTCACAAAAATACCTCAAGGTTTTCAGGAGAAATGAGCTGTGAAACGATTTCACACTCATTCAGATGATCACACCATCAATGACTTAAGTATTCTCACTCGTGATATAATCAAGAGTCTTAATACTTCTGTCACTAAGATTCTATACCTCATTCTGGAACTCTTTCGATCATATCAAAGAATTCCGACTTGTGTCTCATCAAATGAACACAGTCACACTCACTGAAGCAATCAGTAGAGACAATGAAGTACAGGAAATTTTCTCTGGCATTACTGTTCATTGGGCCACATACATGAGTATGTTCAAGGTCCAATAAGCCTTTGGGCCTTTCTCTAGCTCGGCTAAGATAGGCCCTTTGCCTTTTGGTCCAGTAAGCAAAATTCAAGTCTCATAAGATATCGTATCAAATGAGCCCAACAGTCCATAACTATGGGATTTCTGAATCCGACTTACTCTATGTGACCAAGACTTTTATGCCAAGAAAAATCAGGTTTAATTCATCAGATTTAAACCAATTCGGTATTTGTGTTACATTTAGGCACCTTTTGGTTTAAAATATAAAACCCATTCCTTGAATAGGGTGCTACAATTAATATTTCATTAAGATCAAAAGAACAAAACTTATCTTTTATCAAAATGAAAAACATTCAAATTCTTACAAGAAAATGAAAAACAACTCTGCTTAAAGCAGGTATATTGTAGCAATTACTTAATACAAAACCAAGCCTCGAAGGCATCTACAAGTGAAAACCCTACGGCTGAGGCAGCGTCCATAGCTCCTTCCAGACATGTAGATCCACTTGTCCTTCCTTCAACGTTCTACTGTTGCTTAGGCTCTGCATATTACAACAAATATCAGTGCCACAACCAGTATCCAATACCTATAAGGTAGAACTTGAAGTAATAACATGAATACCTGAGGAAGTAGTCTCATACATCAACTTCAACTCCTCATCATCTTCCATGAATTTAATGCAATCTCTCTTCCAATGCCCTGTCTCTTTACAGTAGCAGCACTTACCAACGTAAGAGGTATCTGACTTGGGCTCAGAAGACACACGCTTGCCATGATTCAAAATCTGGACAACTTTGTCTTCACCCTTGTCAGCACTAGGTTTAATAAACCCACCCTTCTCCATTATGAGATTATATTGGGTACTCTTCACGTTTGGCTCAACTGTCTTGAGCATATCATGCAGTTCAGTCAGCGTCTTCGTTAAGCCTTTCTTGATATAGTTCCTTCTGAACTTATCATAGCTTGACGGCAGTGAGTGCAGAATGATCTCAGTTGCCAATTCTTGGCTGACTGGATAATCCAGTTTCCTCAGGTTATCAATATAACCTATCATTTTACTGATATGAGGACTTACTGGATGATCATTTGGTAGCTTGCAGCTAGTGAGAGACTTAACCAACTGGTATCTCTCCACTCTTACCTGCTCCTGAAATTTCAATTTCAGGCCGCTGATCATCTCTATTGGCGACTCCATGTTTTCATATTGCTTCCGCAAATCTGAGTCCATGGTAGCCAACATCAGACCACGCACATCTACCGCATCATTATAATGCTTATTCCAAGCATCATATACTGCATGAGAGGCATTGGACCCGATCCTCACGGGGAGAGCTCTCTCAAGGACATAGTCCTTTCTCTCCTGCCTGAGGACTAGCCTCAGGTTCCGCGACCAAGTCAAGAAATTTGATCCGTTCAGTTTGTCCATCTCAAGGACAGACCGGATCGAGAAAGTGTTTTGATTGTTTGTGCTAGTCATAACAGAAAAATAAGATAAAAGGATTTTAGTTAATATGTTCAATATGATTAATCTCGCATTATACTTAATATGATTAATCTCGCATTATATTCAATAACATCAATTACCCTCAATAGAATATAATGATTCCAAGATCCACATATAACTAAGATCAAAGTGGGCCACTAGCCGTCACCCAACCTTAGCTTATATCGGTAAGCCCTTTCTCGGCTAATTATATCCGTGATATAACTCTTGGTTGTGAATCTGGGCCCGAGGCCCAATCCACTCTGATGTCTCAAGGCCCGGGACTCCCGATGGCCTAGTCAAGAAAACCAGACTATACAGTCATGTAATCACTAATGTCTGGGACTCCCAATGACATTTATGAATCACAAACCGTCTTACCCACGCAAAAGTAGACACCCTCACACTGTAAGGCCATGAGTACAATTGAATGGGCTTCGACAGCTGACATAGACTGGACAAGACATCCAACGCTTGATATTGTTTGAGGTTTGTAGGTTTATTAAAATTTTATCCCAAAATAGAAGATTACTATTTTGGGAAACTTTCCTTTTTGGGAAACCTACTAATTTTGGAAACTTTCTAAAATTGGAAACTTCCTAAAATTGGAAACTTTCTAAAATTGGAAACTTCCTAAAATTGGAAACTTTCTAAATATAGAAATTTCCTAAAATCCAAAACATGCAAATCTAGAAACTTCTATTATAAGAAACTTTCTAATTTCAGATTTTGGAAAACAGATTAATTTAAAATTAAATTTTAATTATAAAATAAATTTTTAAATTATATCTGAAGAATAGACTCAAATAACTGGCCCAATTGTTTTAACTTCTTGGCCCATGGCCCAAGAATTGGTCTATGTCCAAGACATAACCCAATTGTCCAATCAAATGACATAACCGGTCTGGTTCATTAAAATTGGTCTAACCAAAATTAATTACTACGATGACCACAATTGTCAACCGGTTATTTACTAAACCGGATTTTCTCAATTTATTTGGTCCAACCAAATCAAATTAGAAAACCACTGGTTTAGGCACTAAATCCAATTTTACGACTTTGGATTTCTTATCCCGGTTTAACCAGAACTTAATAAATTTATTAAGTCTGTTTATTAAACCGTGACGATTAAGTTTTAATAAGTTTTAAACCGAACCATTAACCGAACTGAACCGACTGATCACGTGAACCGATCACGACCGAGTCGCAATCTTCACGCTTCCGCATCACGCAACGATCGATGCTCGGATGGGACACGATCCGAGATCGGCCCAACTCTCGATCACGATCGATGCTCGGATGATAGCGGGACGGGACGGGGACGATGGTCGGGTCGAGCGTTCGGGACGTGAGCAAGCGACGATCGCGGTCGATCTCTTGCGATCGTGCGATCGTCCATCGCTCCTCTCGGTCCATGTCGACGATCGGATCAAGTTATCGGGATGATCCACTCGGCTTTCGATCACGCGGGACGCGAGATGGCTCGGGACGCGGGAGAGGCAGGACGCAATCGGTCCATCTCTCGCAATCCATCTTGCCGATCGGTCCGACGCATACCGATCCATGATCGGATGACGCGACGCGACTCGATCCGGACGTGTTATCCTTTGGTGATCAACACTCCGACGCATACCAATTCAATATAGATTGGATCATGCGATTTTAATTAGTTTAGGTTTTAATTCTTTGTTTCTTAAGTGTTTTTCTTATCAATAGATTGATTCAAACACTTCTAAACAACCTAAACATGATTCTAAACAAGAAATCCTAACAGAACCAATAGCTCTGATACCACTGAAGGATTCGTTTAGTATTTCCTGGTTCAATTATCAGATTAATTGATCCTACTAAACATGCCAGATCTAGGTTCTCTTGCAGAATCATAAAGGATCTCACCTAATACCTTGTTTATGCAGCGGAAGGAGAGGTATTGTCTGAGATCAGCAGAACCACCAAGAGATAGCTCCTCCAAAGGCTCACACACGCACGCACAGGAAATTGGCTGCTAGACCGAAAAGGAGGGAGGCCGCAGAGAGAGAGAGAATTGGCGCAGAAGAGGCTCAGAGAAATAAGAGCTAGGTCAAGTTTTTAATTAAAAACCCTTGTCCAGTCTTGTTGGGCCTTTTGGGCCCAATTCCCAGTCTGATTAAATCCCTTAGATTTAATCAGGCCCTTTAATCTCTCTCTTAGTACAGTAAATGCCTAGCACTTTTACCGTACTTTTGCTAAACCGTTCCTTCGTATTTTCCCGTTAGCTTAGGCGTGTGACCCATATGGGATCATATAATAAAGGCAAAAAATCCGAGATTTATAGATCATGAGCGGACTCTAGCAAGCCATCATGACCCCCAGTATTATATGACTTATGTCTGATCATTGACATACTCTTACTTTCTAGAGACAGTACAGAGATTACTGGACATAATTCCAACAGAAAGAACTGATAGGTTCTAAGTTTATCCCTATACTAAAATGCAAGTGAACAGCAATGTCAAAGTAGTATATAGGGTTATCGAATCCACAGGGACACTTGGTCTCAATAGATCAGAACAATAGAGACTAATACTAGAAATAAGCAATGTGATTGTATTAAAAGCGGTGCGAGAAAGTAAATCAGTAGCAGAGATTAACGGTTGTGAAAGCAAGTAATTAAAAGCGCTAAGTCTAGGGTATTCTCAGGAAATCAGACAAGCAGACAGTTCATTCAGCAAGGATCTAATTAAGCACAGTTCTAGAACTCAAAACACAGATATAGAATTAACCAAATTCCTTTGCGATAATTCTCTAAGTCTAAGTGCAGCAAACCAAACTTTCGTTTGCGAGAACTAACAGATTAAACTAGCATTAATCCCAAGTTTGATATGTTCACAATTATCCTAAACCAAACTTCCGTTTGCGCAAAGTTTAATTGCCCAATTTAATTAGTTCAGATTCCTAAACCCCACTTCCGTGACGTATTTAGCAACCTAAGATCTAGATTCTAATTGATCAGGTTAGAACTAGCTTTAAGCACAATTAAATTGAAGAACAGATATAGTTTGAATCCTTAACTGAATTTGAACAAGTCTAGCAAGTCATGAAATCCTATGTGAGAAACCCTAAACCTAACTAGGAATCTACTCAGACATAGATAATGAAAGCATAATCATAGAATGAATAAATTGCATAAAAGAATAAGAGTAAAAGGGGTTCGAAATCTTCTCCAAATACAGATGAAGTAATAGGTTCAGATCAGCCCCAAAAGCTCTAAAAATCCTCTGCCTTTAATTATGAAAGCGTAATGTAAAATGTCTAAAGCGTATCTAATTAAAACACTAAAAACTCTAATATATAGGTATAATCTCGGCCAGGGGCTTCTTTGTAAATATCAGGAACTTCTGGATCAAAGTGCAATATCTTGATTCTTCTAAACCGCCGAGTTTTGGCCCATCTCGCTGGTGCATCGATCGATGCTAGAGTGCAACGATCGATACCTTCCTCTGTTTCGGACAGTGAACTCTATCTCTCGGCCAAACACTCCAAAAATCTCCAAAATGCTCCATTATCTCCAATTCAGCTCCAAACCTGATTATACCTGTAAAAGACTCTAAAAGAACACAAAAGACACTAAAAACACAACTATATCATGGCATAAAACCGGTAAAAACCATGATATATCAACTCCCCCCACACTTAGCCTTTGCTTGCCCTCAAGCAAAACAGATAACTAAAACATGGTGAAGAGGTTTGAAAACTCTTCAGAAACTCATTTCATCCTAGAAGCTACAATACTCAGATTCCCCTTAGTAAACCACTGCAAGAATCAATCACAGGATATCAAGACCAACATGTATTTCCCCCACACTTAGCAACTGTCCTAGGTAAACTCCACAATCACATTCAAGCATTCAAATTCTCCCTACTGACTTCTGCAAGTATTTAAGTGCGGTCTCACCTAAGGATTATCGATCAAAGGGCACATGGATTCTTACCTTATCAGCTCTAGACCACCATACTATCTTTCTCTAGTCCCTTTCTTCTCTTTCCCTTCTTTAACAATTGATTTTTCCCCACTGGGTATCATTTTATTTTTTTATCAGTGTTCTTCCCGTTATGGGGTGTACTTTGGACACATTCCATGGATCACATGAGAGATAATAGTGTTTGCTACTATTCCCATGACCACTTCGGAGTTACTAACTCATCCTCAGTTTATTATATTTTTTTTTACTTTACAGAAGGGGAGAAGGGAACTAAATAGGATAGGTTGACAGGCTGTGTCAGAACTAACAAGGGAATCCGACACAAAGTATACCAAGCCCTTAGGTGAGAAATCTAAGTCAGTATTAAGGTTGAAGTCAGTAAAGGATCCTCTGATACCTGAAGTGATGTGGCTGTTCCCAGTAGGTTGATCTGTGATGGGGTTTTCTAATAGTCAGAGATAGATCCTGCAACTTCATCCCAATGGTTACTTAAGTTCCTGCAAGTCTTGTAAATCTTCTCAGAAAATCATAGTTTCTTACTTAAACAATTTTGACTCAATAAAACTAAAATTTTTTTTGAAAAATGGACTGACTCTTAAGAAAACAGAAAACAAAAGTCAGTAGCACCTCCCCCACACTTAAGACACACTGTCCCCAGTAGTGTCCAGCGAAGGATCGGTAAAAAGAAAATAAAAAAAATTGAAAAGGTGAAATTATGTCTGTCGGGTTACCTCTGTCGCTCAGGCATCGACCGATGCACTAAGTGCATCGACCGTTACTTGGCGATTTTCGTGTATAGTCGATCGTTGCTCAGGACCGCAACGATCGCTGCAATGCGATTCCTTTCGTGTTGTGACGATCGACACAGAAGTGCGTCGATCGTTGCACTGCGATTTAACCGAGACCTGCAAACATAAACTCACTAGAAACAAAAACAAACGTAAAATCCTAACAAAAACACCAAAAAGTAAGTAGAAAAACACCAGTACCTAATGGTGGGTTGCCTCCCACCCAGTGCTTGTTTAAGGTCAATAGCTTGACCGGACGGAAAGAGATCGGACTCATGGCGGTTTCAACAGAGACTTTGAGTGTCTCTGTGAATGTCTCCTCATCCAAGGTGGCGTATAAGCATTCAGATCATGAGATCTTCCAAGGAACGAATGAGAAGGGTCAGGGTGGGAGTGTAGCTTCGGCGGGATTCTTTGTTTCCCTGCATTCAAAGTCATTGGATTAGGAGGTTTGAGCTTTGGTGATTTGGACCTTATCTTTGACGTATATCTGATGTCTGGAGCTTTCTGCTTATGAGCAGTTGCATGTACTGAAGATGTTAGAGCAGGTTCAAGAGGAACCGCCATCTTCTTCTCTCCACTATCAGATACTGCAGTTCCACCAATCTGAACTTCTTTTTTCAGATGACCATCAGTGGAGATCACCTTCTTTTCATGAACTCGCGAAGTTTCAACTGGTGGTGTTTTATTCACCTTCTTATCCATCACTTTTATGCAGTTAGCCACTTCTAGCTCTTGTTTGGAAGGTTTAGGAACCTTAGGATATGGCACTGGGGGCTTGTAGACTCGTTCTGGTACTGTTGCAGTTTTCTGGTCATGTCTGCGTTCTGTGTCGATCGTTGCATGATGTGTGTCGATCGATGCAAGGCGATTCTGTTTCTCGAAAGAACTCGAAATTGCCGTCAGAATGGCGTGTCGATCGTTACTGAGGGGGTGTCGATCGGTGCATGTATCAGGCAGACAATATTCATCCAGAAAATCCGAGATTATGCTCTCTTCTTCACCTAGCAAGGCAATCTCATCCCTTATGTTCACAGCATTGATGTGCAGCTTCCGTTCAGCTCTCTTAGCTTCATTTTGCCTCTCTATCGCTGCATCCAGCTCCTCCATATGTGTGCTCAAAGATTCGAACTTCTCATTCAAGTCTTCATACAACGCATCCATCTTTGAGTTGAAGGACATATCAATCTGTTGTTGTCTCTCAAGATACTGCTCCATCATGATTTCCATTCTACTCTCATGAGCTGTAGGTGCAGGAGGTACTTGGTAAGAAGAAACACTACAACTCCTTGTAAAGGGTTTCTGAAAAGCAGATCCGTGACTATAGAATCCAGTTCTTTCAACGCAATGGTTAGCTTCTTGTGCATACTTTCCAAGTAGAAGACTATGCAGAGAGTCAACTTGGTTCTTCAACCCAGCTATCTGTGAACTGTCAATCCCTGAGTTGAAGATATCATTCCGACACATCGTCCTGACGATCTCTTAGTATCCTTGGTGATTCAGCGAAGTGTGTCGATCGATGCAAGAAGGGCGTCGATCGATGCAATGTGAAATCAGAGAAAACAGAAAATAAATCAGCAAAAAAAAAAAGAAAAAAATAAAAAAATAAAAACAAAAACGAAAAGAAAAAGAAAAATCCTAGTAAAACCCTAAGTTCTAAGCTATCGAAGACTCAAAGAGTCCCCGACAACGGCGCCAAAAACTTGATAGGTTCTAAGTTTATCCCTATACTAAACTGCAAGTGAACAGCAATGTCAAAGTAGTATATAGGGTTATCGAATCCACAGGGACACTTGGTCTCAATAGATCAGAACAATAGAGACTAATACTAGAAATAAGCAATGTGATTGTATTAAAAGCGGTGCGAGAAAGTAAATCAGTAGCAGAGATTAACGGTTGTGAAAGCAAGTAATTAAAAGCGCTAAGTCTAGGGTATTCTCAGGAAATCAGACAAGCAGACAGTTCATTCAGCAAGGATCTAATTAAGCACAGTTCTAGAACTCAAAACACAGATATAGAATTAACCAAATTCCTTTGCGATAATTCTCTAAGTCTAAGTGCAGCAAACCAAACTTTCGTTTGCGAGAACTAACATATTAAACTAGCATTAATCCCAAGTTTGATATGTTCACAATTATCCTAAACCAAACTTCCGTTTGCGCAAAGTTTAATTGCCCAATTTAATTAGTTCAGATTCCTAAACCCCACTTCCGTGACGTATTTAGCAACCTAAGATCTAGATTCTAATTGATCAGGTTAGAACTAGCTTTAAGCACAATTAAATTGAAGAACAGATATAGTTTGAATCCTTAACTGAATTTGAACAAGTCTAGCAAGTCATGAAATCCTATGTGAGAAACCCTAAACCTAACTAGGAATCTACTCAGACATAGATAATGAAAGCATAATCATAGAATGAATAAATTGCATAAAAGAATAAGAGTAAAAGGGGTTCGAAATCTTCTCCAAATACAGATGAAGTAATAGGTTCAGATCAGCCCCAAAAGCTCTAAAAATCCTCTGCCTTTAATTATGAAAGCGTAATGTAAAACGTCTAAAGCGTATCTAATTAAAACACTAAAAACTCTAATATATAGGTATAATCTCGGCCAGGGGCTTCTTTGTAAATATCAGGAACTTCTGGATCAAAGTGCAATATCTTGATTCTTCTAAACCGCCGAGTTTTGGCCCATCTCGCTGGTGCATCGATCGATGCTAGAGTGCAACGATCGACACCTTCCTCTGTTTCGGACAGTGAACTCTATCTCTCGGCCAAACACTCCAAAAATCTCCAAAATGCTCCATTATCTCCAATTCAGCTCCAAACCTGATTATACCTGTAAAAGACTCTAAAAGAACACAAAAGACACTAAAAACACAACTATATCATGGCATAAAACCGGTAAAAACCATGATATATCAAGAACCCAGGTCACACCAGAAGTCCAAACACGTTGAGAGGAAATATCATTTGATTCGTGATATTGTCAATAGAGGTGATGTGAAGATCAGCCGAGTTCCGACAGATGAGAACGTCGCTGATCCTCTGACCAAGTCACTCCCAAGGCCTAAGCATGAGAGTCATACGACGGCTGTAGGCATTAGAAATCTTATGATGTAATCTTGATTCTAGTGGGAGTTTTTTGGTTATATTTTAAGTTATAATAAGACGCTCTTGTAAACATTCTTTGGAAGTGTTTCAATGAAATTTGATTTCAGCATTATTTATATTGTGATCTAAATAATGGTCCCAAATAAGTTTATGACATATTATAGGTCATCAAGTTGAGGACTTGATCATGAAACCCTATAAGTTAATCAATTATTTTGTCCCTAGTCGAGGTTGTAGAATTGGGACACTAACAACCGGTAGAGACTAGATTGTGAGGTGACTGTTGGCTAAGTTTCATGGAGCCAATGATACGATTATCGCAGTCAATCATATAGATATATGTCAGTGGACATATGATCGGACATGACCCGCTAATGAGAAGTCTACAAGATAGTAATATCTGTGTCATAAGAGGTTCTCATTACGACTATAGAGTATAGTCCTAAGACCTGAGTTCATCATGCTTTCTTGCATATGAATTGGTACATTTTGACTTTGTCAAACGTCGATCCGTAACTGGCGGCTATAACGACACTGTTCAAGTTTATCATGAAGTGTGCGTTGAAACAGGGATGGAACAAGATGGAATTTGTCCCTCCTGAAAAACGGGAGATAAATATCTCAGGGCCTATCGAAGATTGAATACTGAGAGAATGTGTGGCCGCACTCAAACGAACTGTAGTTCAGTTGTTTGTAATGTTCAGTATGAGATCAGGAGTTCGATAAACACGATGTTGGCTTAATAAGGATGACACAAATCTTGCCTTATGCCAAATCGAGATATAGAGACAAAAGGATTATAGGAATTGATGATTCCAGTACAAGTGGGAGATTGTTGGGATAGTGTCCTGAAATCACACCTGTACTCACTCCTGTGATAGTTGTGTGTCGAGATCTGACATTCGTATAATACTGAGCGTTTTCAATGCTTTGCTAGAAGCCTCTTGCAATCTGTAGGTCGTGGACTTACTGCCAGTATTATATGATCCTATAGGGTCACACACCTAAGCGAACTGGAAGCTACGACATGGGAATGATCATTGTGGCAATGATCATGTTATGTGTATTGAAATACACATAAGAATCGATATAAAGGTGTTGTGTCGATCGACACAGCTTGTGTGTCGGTCGACACAGTTCGGATTTTCCGAACAGGCTTTTCGGGTTATGGCTTAATTGAGTCTGGCCCGTTAAGCACGTTTAGGTCGAATAAAACGTGTTTAGTTCGACCTAAACAAGAGAGCCGTCCAGTTTTCTTGAAAGAAACACTAGACACACCAGAACCTATCGATCCCATTGATCCGGCACTAGCATCCCGTTTCCAGCGAGCGTGCGTGTGTATCTGGTAGAGGCAAGGCGTCTGCGTTGCTCCACTGATCTCGTTCACCATCTTCTTCCGCTGCCAAAGGTAAGAACGAGGTTGGTTTTATCATTCAATATATCAAACCCTTAGATCCATAGGGATCCAACACTAGGAACACGCTAGCAATTGTTTCTAAGCCTAAACAACAAGCAAATCCTATCAATTTTGAGTTCTAAACATTTCCAAAAATTCTCCAATCATCCACGAAATTTGAAAGGAAGAGTTGTTACCTTGCGTGCTTGATGAGAAGGAGTAGGAGAGAGTGTCTGTGATTGAAAGAGCTTTTAAAAACTTGAATTTAGCACTTAGAATCAATGAATTTGGTGGAGAATTGAGTGAGATGAGAGAGTTTGAAGTTGAGAGTTCTTGTAAAACCTTGGTGAAAATCGCAAGAAGAGAGGAAGAGGGCGACAAAAACGATTTTGGAGGAGAAAACAAGAGAAAAGTGGGTCCCATTTAGTCAAAATCCGGTTAAAACCGATTTGAAATCGGGTTGGATCGAAAACTTACCTGGGCGAAAGAAAACCATCGACGTGATTTGGTCGATTGGAGACGTCGATGGTTTTTGTTGATTTTCATCGGCCTCGTTTCGTCGATGGACGGGGCCGATAGTTTCTCGGATTAATTTCGTCCAAACTGCCTCATTTTCCATCGACGTCTTCCTGGTCGATCGAGCACGTCGATGCTTTCCACCGTTTTTCCATCGGCTTCGTTTGGTCGATGGGGAAGGCCGATGGTTTCTCGGATTAAATTCGAGTAAATCTCGCCATTTTCCATCGACGTAATGTGGTCGATGGTTGACGTCGATGGAACCGCCTGATTTCCATCGGCCTATTTTGCTCGATGGGCATGGCCGATGGTTTCTCCGTTAGATTTTTGACTTGCTCTTTCATGACTTAGGCTCATTCCAACCTATCCACAACTTCACCTAAAGACCAAAACCTGATAAAACTCAAAGAAAAACATCAAAGACGACAATCTATAGATCATATTTACAAGGATAAACATGGGAATGTCTCCCAAGTGCGCTTTTGTTTAAAGTCGGTAAGCTCGACTTTGCAAACCGTGGTTTTAGGCTTGGGGTGGGCTAGATAGAGGGATTGAGATTCCTTCTTCAGTAGCTTCAGAAGCCAAATAGTGCTTGAGTCGTTGACCGTTCACAGTGAACTCTTCGTTGTACTTTCCCAAGAGTACTACCGCCCCATACGGTCTCACTTCCTTCACTCTAAATGGACCGGACCACCTAGACTTGAGTTTCCCGGGAAAGAGCTTCAACCGGGAGTTAAAAAGCAATACGAGATCTCCTTCTTTGAACTCTTTCTTCAAGATGAGCTTGTCGTGGAAAAGCTTTGTCCGTTCCTTGTAGATTTTCGAGCTTTCGAATGCCTCAAGTCTAATCTCGTCGAGTTCATTGAGTTGAATCAGCCGTCTCTCAGTTGCGGTCTTGATATCGAAGTTTAACAACTTCACAGCCCACAAAGCCTTGTACTCTACTTCCACCGGTAAGTGGCATGACTTCCCATATAGCATGGTGAAAGGAGTAGTACCAAGAGGAGTCTTAAAAGCTGTCCTATAAGCCCATAACGCATCATCGAGCTTCTTAGACCAATCCTTTCTAGAAGCTCCCACAGTCTTTTCCAAGATGGCCTTGATATGCCGGTTTGACACTTCCACTTGCCCTCTTGTTTGAGGGTGATATGGGGTTGCTACCTTGTGCTTAACTCCATACTTCTTCAAGAGGCTTTCTAAGAGTTTGTTGATGAAATGGGAGCCACCATCACTAATCACCACTCTTGGGACTCCAAATCTTGGGAATATGATACTCTTGAAGAGCTTGATAACAACTTTAGCGTCATTTGTAGGACTGGCTACAGCTTCAACCCATTTGGATACATAATCCACAGCCACTAAGATGTAGTTATTTCCATAAGAAGATGGGAAGGGTCCCATGAAGTCTATTCCCCAAACATCGAACACTTCTACTTCTAGAATTGGGTTTTGAGGCATCTCATTCCTCTTGCTTATGTTCCCTTTTCTTTGACAGGGATCACACTTAGATATGAATTCTTGGGCGTCCTTGAACATTGTAGGCCACCAAAACCCAGCTTGTAGAACTTTCTGAACCGTCTTGAATGTAGCGAAGTGACCTCCATATGCTGATCCGTGACAGTGAAAAAGGATGCCTCCTACCTCTTCATCCGCTACACATCTCCTGTAGAGTTGATCCTTACACAGAGTATAGAGATATGGCTCATCCCAATAGTACCTATTGACATCCCGAAAGAACTTCTTCCTTTGGTAGCTGTCAAGACTTGGAGGTTCTTTCCCACAAGCTAAGTAGTTCACAAGATCTGCGTACCATGGCTCCTTATCATCAAGAGAATTAACCTCTTCCAACTTCTGCTTCGTATCATGAGCTTCTCTCACAGTCTTAACAGCCATTAGTTTCTCTTCCGGAAGTGAGTCGTCAATGGGAACACTATCTTCGATTCGCAGCCTTGAAAGATGATCCGCTACACCATTCTCTATCCCTTTCTTATCCTTGATTTCGAGATCAAATTCTTGAAGTAGTAAGATCCACCTTAGGAGTCTCGGTTTTGCATCTTTCTTTGCCAAAAGATACCTCAAAGCCGCATGATCGGTATAGATTATCACTTTAGAACCCAGTAAGTAAGATCTGAACTTCTCAAAGGCAAAGACCACAGCTAGAAGTTCTTTCTCGGTTGTTGCATACTTCAACTGTGCATCTTATAATGTCCGACTAGCGTAGTAGATAACATGCAGCTTCTTGTCTTTCCTTTGACCCAAAACGGCCCCGACTGCATAGTCACTCGCATCGCACATGATCTCAAATGGTAATTCCCAGTCAGGTGCTTGCACAATAGGAGCGCTCACTAAGGCTTCTTTGATCTCGTGGAAAGCCTTCAGACATTCATCATCAAATGTAAACTCGGTCTCCTTGCAAAGAAGGCGTGTGAGAGGCCTCGCAATCTTAGAGAAATCCTTGATGAATCTCCTATAGAAACCCGCATGTCCAAGAAAGCTTCTAATACCCTTGACTGAATTCGGCGGTTGTAGGCTCATCATGACTTCTATCTTGGCCTTATCCACCTCAATACCGCTCTCGGATATCTTATGACCCAACACAATCCCTTCTCTGACCATGAAATGGCATTTTTCCCAATTAAGCACAAGGTTTGTCTCTTCACATCTCCTTAATACCCTGCACAAATTCAACAAACAAGAAGAGAAGGAAGAGCCATATACAGAGAAATCATCCATGAAAACTTCGACGATATCCTCGATAAGATCCGAGAAAATGGACATCATGCACCGCTGAAAGGTAGCCGGTGCATTACACAAGCCAAATGGCATCCTTCGATAGGCAAAGGTACCATAAGGACAAGTGAATGTCGTTTTCTCCTGATCGTTCGGATGTATCGGGATCTGAAAGAACCCACTGTATCCGTCGAGAAAGCAGTAAAAAGGATGGTTAGCAAGACGCTCAAGCATTTGATCAATGAACGGTAATGGAAAATGATCCTTCCTAGATGCGGCTTTTAGCTTTCTATAATCGATACACATTCTATGCCCGGTGATAGTCCTAGTAGGAATCAATTCATTGTTGTCATTTTTAACTACCGTAATCCCCCCTTTCTTCGGAACACAGTGCACAGGAGAAACCCAAGTGCTGTCCGAGATAGGGTAGATTATCCATGCATCAAGCAATTTAAGAATCTCTTTCTTGACTACTTCCTTAAGATTAGGATTCAATCTTCTTTGATGTTCAATTGATGACATAGATTCGTTATCAAGATGAATCCTATGAGTGCATAAACTAGGTGATAGTCCTTTAATATCATCAAGTGAATAGCCTATTGCTTTCCTAAACTTTTTCAATTCAGTAGTTAAAGCAATCAACTCATCATCACTCAGCAACTCATTCACAATGACGGGATAAGTAGAATTAGGACCAAGAAATGCATACCGAAGCCCCCGCGGAAGGGGCTTTAACTCAACCTTTGGTGCTTTGAGCTCACTCCAGTCATTAGCTACAAGCTGCTCCTTGCAAACCTCAGCTCCATAGGCGTCTTCAGCATCCTTACCCACGGCGAGAGCTTCTTCCTGCTTACTCTCAAGATCTGATCCCAATTCAACATACTCAACCACTCCTTGTAGAGGCTTATGAGAATCAAGCATCTTCTTGTAGGCCCAACTCTCCTCTTGTAGATACCCATACTCTCCACATTCCTTTGTCAATGCCACTTGGAGAGGATCCTCCATGTTCAACTCTTCCAAGAGCTCATCAGCTAGTTCCTCCATAGTCTCAATATAAAACATCTGCCCATGTATGGTTGGCTTCTTCATTACCTTGTTGATGTCAAAGTTGAGCACTATGTCTTTACCAAGGTTGAGATCTATCTTCCCTCTCTTGACATCTATGATCGCACCAGCTGTGGCAAGGAACGGTCTCCCAAGGATTAGAGGATCCTTTGGTTCTTCATCCATCTCCAATAAAATAAAATCTGTTGGTACTTCAAATCCTCCTACTTTCACCGGAAGATCTTCTAGGAGACCAATTGGGTATCGCACTGATCTATCTGCTAAAACCAAGGAAATCCTACAAGCCTTGTAGGTGGAGAAGCCTAGCCTTTTAGCTACCGAGAAAGGCATCAAACTTGCGCTTGCTCCAAGATCACATAAGCAACCCTCAAATCTAAAAGGACCGATAGCACACGGTAGAGTAAAACTGCCCGGATCTTCAAGCTTCCTAGGTACAGTACTCCTTTGGATAAATGCACTACACTCATGGGAGAGCATAACCATTCCTTGCACCTCTTTAGTCCTTTCCTTAATAGCATCCTTTAAGAACTTGTTGTATTGAGGAACAAGTAGGAATGCATCTATCAAAGGCATTGTGAGCTCAACATTCTTCATTTGCTTTTCGAAAAGGGCTTTATACTTTTCCAAGAGTTGCTTCTTGAATCTGCCCGGAAAAGGGAGTTTGGGCTCATATGGTGGTAGAACAAACTCATCCTTCTTCTTCTTAGGTGCATCCTCAGCCCTTTCATCAGCTATGGCTTTACCCTTTCTCAATGCAACCTCACTTTCATCCTCTTTGGCAAAAACAAACTTTTCCAAAGTCACCTCCCCACTTTGTTTCTCAATGTCCTCATTGAGATTAGAAGACACGACGGGTGTGGGTAGTGTCTTTGGCTGTAGCTATTTACCACTCCTCAATGTTATAGCATTGATATACTCCTTGGGGTTTTGCTCAGATTTTCCGGATAAAGTTCCTTGTGTAGAGCTTGAAGTATTCTTATTCTCCATGTTGGTTACCCTCGACGTCAAATGCTGCAACTCACTCTTCAAATCCCTTACTTCAATAGCACCGGAGGCTTGTCCTTGTAGAAGTTGCTGCATTATACTCTTGAGTTCATTATCCAATCCGGAGGAAGAAGAAGCTTGTGGCTCTTGTTGCCCAAAACCGGGTGGGTATTGTTGCTTTGGAGCGTAGCCTTGTTGACCTTGAAACTGTGGCTTATTGACAAACCCTTGTTGGTTATTGTAGGGGATAAAAGTCTTTTGTTGTGGAGCTTTTCCTTGAGGTTGTGCTTGGGGATAAACTTGATCTTGTGGGTTCGCCACATTGGGGTTTCGATAATAGAATTTAGGATGGTTTCGGTAGTTTGGGTTGAAACCCTTTTTGAAACCTCCTTGTCCCGCGATGAAGTTTATCTCTTCTTGGGTCATATCTCCTTCAAGACTAAAGAGGACGGGTTGGGAGTCATCATGGTTGCCTACGAAGCTGATTTGCTTTTGGCTTGATGAGATCATCTTGTCTATCTTGTCATTTAGAGATTTGATTTCCTTCTCGTACTTCTCATCAGATGATCCTCTAGTACTCCGCTCATAATCCTCATTGTAGTTCCCATCACTTGTTGCAAGGTTTTCGATTAATTCCATGGCTGCATCAACTCCCTTGCCTAGGAAGTGTCCATTGCTACAAGAGTCTAGCATCACCCTCATTCTAGGAAGCGCTCCGCGATAGAGGTTACTAAGTAGTGTCTCCTTAGTGAAACCGTGGTGAGGGCACTGAGTAGTGAGCTTATTGAACCTCTCCCAAGCTTCAGCAAAGATCTCGTTGTTACGTTGCACAAACCCGGAGATCTCACTGCGAAAACGGGCAGTCCTAGTAGCGGAGAAGAACTTCTTCAAGAAATCCTTCTTAAGTTCTCCCCATGTGGTGATGGATCCGGGAGGGATGGTGCTTTCCCAATCTTTGGCTCTATCCGCCAAAGAGAAGACGAAGAGACGCATCTTGAGACCATCATCAGTCACACCGTTGAGCCTTGTAGTAGCACAGATTTTGTCAAATGTATCCAAGTGCTGTAAGGGATCTTCGGATGCGAGTCCATGAAACTGGTTGTTTTGCACCATGTTCATCACCATAGCCCGGATCTCAAAGTTGTTATTGTTGACCAGTGGTGGCATGATCCCGCGCCGGTTTACATTCGTATCCGGTGTATCTCCATCACCAATGGCCCTAGGTGGCCTTTGTTGCTCTTGCTGCTGTTGATCTTGATTATTATCCATAACCGGCTGCTCTATATACGCAAAATATTGTTGTTTAACCTCTTCAATTGGTTCCAACCCAAGTCTCTGTAAGTGAACAGCCCGCTCTAGTGCTCGTCGCTCTCTTGCTAACTGTCTTTCAAGTGCTTTGATGTCTGAAACCCGTGCAACTAAGTTCGTTGGTCCTCTGCTGCGTAGGTTCATACACCTGTCATCAAAGCAAGACGAAAAAACAAGATTAGTAACCAAAACTTGATCTAAATAGGAAAGGAAATCTAATTGATCTATCCAAATTCCCAAAATGGCAACGGCGCCAAATTGATAACAGGATTTTAGCAAATCCTAGAGGTATCAATTCCTCAAGCTTATCGTGTAGATTTGAGGTATCGAACCTTTTCGGGATGGAATAAGACCAATACGAATGAACCGAACCAAATTAGTCAAGCTAACCAATTTCAAGATTGAATTCCTAAGATTCTAAGCGTAATTGACAATGACAAGCAAACAAATCCAAACAAAGAGAATTAAGCAAGCAAATAACAACTAGAAATCAATATCAAAAGATAAGGTCTATGAGCAAGGTCAATGGAATGGGAGACTTGGGATGATCTTGGGATGCTAATCAAACTTCAAACAAGCTAACCTCCTAGCAAGGAACACACAATCAATTGAATATTCTAATCTCTTAGCACTAATCTCTTTACTTAATCCTAATCCAAGAACAAACTCTCATTTGTGAACTAAGATCAAGCAAGCATTCAAACAAGTTCCACTTAGCTAATAATCACTCTAGACATCCATTTTCATGAGCTAGAATGTGAAAATCCTATCAAAGCTTAAAACATGCATTTCATCGAACACCTGGTGTGCAAGAAATCCTAAGAGATCCTAATCAACTTGATCAAGGCTAATTAGGCATTAAGAGCACTAAGATAGAAGAGATATGAGAAAGATAAACATTAGACATCCCTTAATCATCCCTAATCAACCCAATCCTACCTAACCCATAAACCCTATGAGAAACTACTCACTAATCATGATGTGATCAACAAAACCCATGAAGATAGTGTTAATCATTAATGATGAGAGAAAGATTGAAAGATTTAGAGAAGAAATCACAAAAGAAGTGCTTAGATTAAACAAAGATTCAAACTTTTTCTTACAAAAGGGTTTTAGAAACAAAAACAAGCTTAAGAGACAACAAAAATCAGGTTTTTGGCTTTAAATAGTAAAGGGGCACGAACCGGGTCAACCCGGAACAAACCGGGTATTGACCCGGTTCAATTTGGTTCGCAGGAGAAACCATCGGCCAGGCTTGGTCGATGGGGCACGTCGATGGAAACTTCTGGGAAACCATCGACTGCGTTTGCTCGATAGTGGACGTCGATGGATTCTCGGATTGTTTTCGTCGAAAGTTGCTCAACTTTCGATCGACGTGGTTAGGTCGATGGAATCACGTCGATGGAAAGTCGTATGAATCCATCGACCCATTCTGCCCGCTGGTGGAGGTCGATGGATTCTCGGATTAAATTCGAGTCTTCTTCGCACGTTTTCATCGGCTTCCTTTGGCTGATTCTCATGGCCGATGGTGAGCACCTCTTTCCATCGACGTGATTTGCCCGATGGCTCACGTCGATGGTTTCTCCGATTGATTAAATGGCCTTTCTCCTTAACTCTTCTTGCTCCCACTTGGTTCCAAAGCTTCCCAAAAGCTCCAAGCACTCCAAAAACCTACAACATCACAAGTAATACTCCAAATGCAAGCCTAGAATGCCTAGTTCTAGTCCTAGATGGTCTTATACTCTAAATGAAACAAAGAACAAGGAAAAGACAAGAACAAAAGCCAAATCAAACTAAAACATGAACTAAACAACTCCCTAAATGTATGAAAACACAAGCATATCAGACAGGCAATAACAAGCGGAGGAAAGAGAACGACAAAGATCCTAAAGCAATCAGTAGACAAAGGATAAACATGATCGTGGAAAGGCCGCAGTACCACCCAAGACCAAAATTTTCTATCGATCCTTACCCTCGACGTAAAAGGAATTTCTAGCAGATCCTAATCCAATTAGGCAATCCTAGTATGAATTCCAAGCCTAGGATCTAGGGTTCATATAATCGAATCATTAGGATCTCATGATTACCTAGTTATTAGCAGCGGAAGGTTTTGCAGATAATCGAGATCACGAAGCACCTCAAACGATGTGCCTCTACTGGTATCCACACGCACACAAACTGAACAGGAGGGATGCTAGTGCCTTTAGAGATCAGATCTCTCGAGAGGTTTCTCTTACCGTTCTGGTGGCTGTGAATTTGGTTAGCTTAGTGTTTAGGTCGACCATATATCTTATATATGTCGACTTAAACCACAACCGAATTAACCAACGATTAAACCGATTTTAATCTGGCAATTAGCGAGTTGTGTCGACCGACACACTTGATGTGTCGATCGACACTGCCCCAGAAAATTGGTATCGAATGCATATCAAATATACATTCATCAGATCATTACATTAATGATCAACCTCGTATACTACGTCCAGTTTGCTTAGGTGTGTGACCATGTAGGATCATATAACACTAGCAATGAGTTCTAAACTCATTGATCATAAATGGCTTCTAGCAAAGCATTATGACTGCCTAGTGTCACATGATTGTCTCATCTCGACAATACGACTTTCACTTAGAGTAAGCACAATAGATTTCAGGACATTCCCAACAATCTCCCACTTGTACTGGAATCATCTATTCCTTTAATCCCTTCGTCACTATATCTCGATATGGCATAAGGCAAGATCTGTGTCACCCTTATTTAGCCAAGATCATGTTCATCGAACTCCGATTTATACTGACAAGACAAACGACTAACAATCACCTCGTTTGAGTGTGGCCACACATTTCTCAGTATCAAATCTTCGATGGGCCCTTAGATATTTATCTCCTGTTATATAGGAGGGACAAATCCCATCTTGTTCCATCCCTGTTTCTTCACACGTTTCATGATACGCCCAATCAATGCCTTTATAGTCACCAGTTACGGCTGACGTTTGACAAGGTTAAAGCGGACTAATTCATATGCAAGAAAACATGATGAACCCAGGTCTAAGGACTATACTCTATAGTCGTAATGAAAACTCTCATGACACTTATATAACTATCCCGTAGAGTTCTCATCAGTGGGTCATGTCCGATCATGTGTTCTCTAACACATATCTATGTGATTGACTTTAATACTCTTATTAATGACTCCATGAAACTTTGTCATCAGTCACCTCACATACTAGTCTCACGCGGTTGTTAATGTCCCACTTTAACAACCTTGACCAAGGACCAACTTAATTTATGTCATTTATCACTTATAGGGTTTCATGATCAAGTCACATACTTGATGACCTATAAAATGTCATAAATTACTTTGGGACTATTATTTAATAACCATTATTTAATAATACAGATGTCAGATTTCAATAACATAATCAAATTATGTTTATACGAACATCATATCATAACTAAAATTAACAACAACGACTCCCACTAAAATTAAGATCACATTTTAAGACATCTAATGCCTTTAGCAGTAGCCTGACCCTCATTCGCCCTTGCTCAGCGTGTGTCGAAGGAAACTGCGTCTTGCTAAGAGTAATACCAAGAGTCATTTGCACAAAGCCCTTCTTGGAATCCTGCATACTGGACCTGTGCAAGCCCTTATCACCATAAGTATCTTGACACAATCCAATTAGCTTGTCCAATCTATCTCTATAGATTCTTATTCCAAGAATGTATACGGTTTCTCCCATATTTTCATCGAAAAACAACTTTCGAGTCAATTCTTAACAGACTGAAACAATGGAACTTCATTTCCGAGAAGTAGTATGTTATCAACATGCAATACCAGAAATGCAACTGCGCTCCCACTAGTCATCTTGTAAACACATGGTTCCTCTTTGTTCATGACGAAGTCAAACCTTTTGACTGCTCTATCAAAACGAAGATTCCAACTCCGAGATGCTTGCTTCAGTCCATAAATGGACCGATGAAACTTGCATATCTTCCTAGCTTCATTAGGATCAATGAAAACTTCAGGTTGTGTCATGTACACATCCTTTTCCAGAATTCCATTAAGGAAAACTGTTTTCACATCCACCTGCTAGATCTCATAACCATTATGAGTGGCGGTTGCTAGGAGAATCCGAATGGACTTTAAGCATGTTGACTGGGGAATAGGTTTCTTCATAGTCAACAACATGAATTTGCTTGAAACCTTTTCCACCAATCCAGCTTTGGATATCACCATTCACATCAATTTCCTTTTGGAAATCTATTTACACTCAATGGCTTTTGCACCATCGGGTAAATCGACCAAAGTCCACATTTGGTTCTGTGACATGGATCCCATTTCGGATTCAGCGGCTTTCAGCCATTTTCGGAGTCAAGGCCCATCATTGCTTCTTCAAAATTCGCAGGCCCGTCACTTTCAATGATCAATAGATCACGGCAATTGGTTACGAGAAATCCACATTTCTCGGGTTCGTGACGGATCCTTTCGGATCTGCGAGCTTCAGTTTTGTGTAAAAGTCGCGCACATATCTCATATGTATACTTTTACCATGACCTAATTAACCAAGATTTAAACCGTAGTTAATTAAGTCATAAGCCAAAATCAATATTTTGGTTCGCGATCTGTGTCGATCGATACAACTTTTGTGTCGATCGACACTTCTTCAGAAACTCGCCTTTTTGAATGTATATGGAATATACATTCACCAGATCCTTGCAAACCTTAGGCATCACAGGTGCAGGTTCTACAACTCCTTGTAGATCCAACTGCTGCTCTTCCCCATCAGGTTGAGCAGTCTCCTGTGATTTTCGAATTTCTTCGAGTTGTACTTTACTCCCACTGTTCTTCTTGGAAAGAAAATCTTTCTCAAGAAAACATGGTTCCGAGCGACAAACAATTTGTTCTCGGACCGGTTGTAAAAGTAACATGCCTTGGTTTCGTTAGAACAACCAATGAAGTAGCACTTATCGTATTTGGGTGTGAGCTTATCAGAGATTAAACGTTTTATATAAGCCTCACAACTCCAAGTCTTCTTGAAAGACAAATCAGGAACATCAACAGTCCACATCTCATGTGGTGTCTCTGTAACTGATCTTGATGGAACCCTATTTAGTGTAAATGCAGACGTTTCTAGAGCGTATTCCTGGAAGGATAATGGAAGATCTAAGTGACTCATCATTGATCGAACCATATCTAATAAAGTCCGATTCAGGAAGAGTGAATTGTGAAACACTTTCACAATCTCTCAGATGATCACTAAATTCTTGACTTAAGTATTCACCTCTATGATCTCATAGTAGAGCTTTAATACCTTTGCCAAATTGATTCTGTACTTCATTCTGGAGCTCTTTGAACTTTTCAAAATTCTGACTTATGTCTCATTAATAAGACATAACCTTACCTACTGAAATCATCAGTAAAGGTAATGAAGTACTGAAAGTTTCCTCTAGCACTAGTGCTCATTGGCCCATATACATCCGTATGTATAAAACCCAATAAGCTTCTGGCCCTTTCATTTTGATCGTTCGCAACCTGTATCGACCGACACACCGTTTGTGTCGATCGACACTACCTTTGTTGAAAGGAGCCTTTGTTGTTTTACTTAATAAAAAAGATTCATATTTCTCATATGATTCATAATCAAATGAGCCCAAAAGCCCATCACTATGGATTTTCTGAATCTGTTTCTCATTTATGTTGCCCAAACGACAATGCCAGAGAAAAGGTTTGATTCGTATCATTTGACTAGAATCTCTTGGTACTAATGTTATAGTCAGGCATGATTTGGGTTTAGAACATAAAGTCCATTCTCTAATGGATTGCAACTATAAAATATATCATTGTAATCAAATGAATAACACTTATTCTTAATTTCAAAACTGATATCCTTCCATATCCAAACAAGGATTAGAAATAATCTTTCTGCTCATAGCAGGTACATAGTAGCAGTTTTAAGTTCAAAACATGCCATAAAAGAAAACAAATGAAATACTCCTACGGCTTATGCAGCAACTCTTGCTCCATTTCCTACGCGTAGATCCACTTGTCCTTTCTCCATAGACCTACTTTTGCTCAGGCCATGCACATTTTCATAAAATATGAGTACCACAGCTGGTATCAAATACCCAATAAGTAGGACTATAAGAAGTAACATTTACTTCTATAACATAATACCTGATGAAGAAGTCTCGTACGTCTTCTTCAGCTTCTCATAATCTTCCAAGAATTTATTGCAGTTTCTTTTCAAATGCCCATAACCATTACAGTAACGGCACTTAACATCTTCAGAAGGACTGGTTTTAACCTTAGGAGCATGGCCAGACTCGCTTGGATTCACAATCGAGCTCGTCTTGCCATCACCTTTGTTCTTGCCAAGTTTCTTAAACCTTTTACCCTTTTGTACCATAAGGACATCTGGGGTGTCCTTCTTGATGTTAGGTTCGGCAGTCTTAAGCATCCCATGCAATTCAGTCAACGTCTTTGTCAAGTTGTTCATGTTATAGTTCATAACAAATTGATCATAGCTTGACGGCAGTGACTGCAGAATGATGTCAGTAGCCAACTCTTGGCTAATGGGACAATCCAGTTTCCCCAGGTTATCAATATAACCCATCATCTTAATGACATGAGGACTAACTGGTTCGCCCTTTGGTAGCTTGCACTCAATCAGAGATCTTACCGTCTGGTATCTCTGAGTTCGTGTCTGCTCCTGAAACATACTTTTCAGGCCAGTGATCATCTCTATTGGAGACTCCACGTACTCATATTGCTTATGCAATTCCGAGTTTGTGGTAGCCAACATGAGACAACTCACATCCACCACATCATTAGAATGCTTATCCCAAGCATCCTTATCTGACTGCCAGGCATTGGCTCGGCACTTCTTGGGGAGAACTTTCTCAAGGACATAGTCCTTCTTCTCCTGTTTGAGAACAATTCTCAAGTTCCGATACCATTCAAGAAAGTTTGATCCATTTAACTTGTCCTTCTCAAGGACGGATCGCAAGGAGAAATTGTTACGATGGTTTGTGCTAGACATAGCTGGAAAAACAAGGGAGGTTTAGTTATGATGTTCAAGAAATGAGAAGTCTTAACAATTAAGAAAACTCGCATTATATTCAAACAATGTTTCCTCAAATGAATATAATGATCCAAGACCCATACTTCACTAAACTTGAGTGAGCCACTGGCTAGCACCCAAATTTTAGCTATCTAGGTAAGCAACAACCTTGCTAGTTATATCCAATATAACTCTTGGTCGTTGATCGACATCTCATGCCCAATCCACCTGATGTCTCTGAGCCCAAAACGATTTTGATGGCCCAGTCAAGTAAACCAATCTCTTAAGTCATGTAATTGTTGATGTCTTGCACTGCAAGTCCATCAACACGATTACCTCCTGTCTTACTCATGTAATTGTGGACACCTTGCACTGCAAGTCTATCGCACAATGAAATGAGCCTTGACAGTTGACAAAATTGGAAAGACATCAACGATCACTTGATATTAGGTCGAGGAACGGAACCTTTAAAACGTTCAGTTTTATTATATTTAATTCTTCTAATTAAAATGGTTCATTTTGGTTTGGTTCTGTGATTTCAGATTCAATAACCTAAACCATCGGACCTTGTGTCGACCGACACTACTTTAGTGTCGATCGATGCAGGTTATCCAAAACCAATTTGCGATAACCGATCAATCCAATTGATCCGGTTTTATGATAACCAGTCAGTGTCGATCGACACTACATTAGTGTCGGTCGATGCTAACCTAATCAAACCAATCGCAATAAACCTTTCTTAGCGTTTAACCATTATTAACCAAGCTCGATAACCGGTCCAATCCAATTGAACCGATTTATTAATTTCGCGAGGTTTGTGTCGACCGACACAACTCTTGTGTCGATCGACACTAGGCGAAACTTAAGTTTTATTCGGGTTATCCTTCTGTGTCGACCGACACCGGATTGGTGTCGATCGACACAGGGCGATAAACCCTAAACGTTTTCAAGCAAAAACCTAAAACTAGATTACTTTCATGAAAACGAATTTTGGCATGTTTGTATCAACTATACAGAGATCCAGATTCAACTAATCTAATCAACATGCTACAGATTCAATGGAACCCTAAGGCTCTGATACCACTAAAAGGAATTTCTAGCAGATCCTAATCTAATTATCCTAGTATGAATTCCAAGCCTAGGATCTAGGGTTCATATAATCGAATCATTAGGATCTCAGGATTACCTGGTTATTACCAGCGGAAGGTTTTGGAGATAATCGAGATCACGAAGCACCTCAAACGCTGTTCCTCTACTGGTATCCACACACACACAAACTGAACAGGAGGGATGCTAGTGTCTTTAGAGATCAGATCTCTCGAGAGGTTTCTCTTACCGTTCTGGTGGCTGTGAATTAGGTTAGCTTAGTGTTTAGGTCGACCATATATCTTATATACGTCGAGTTAAACCACAACCGAATTAACCAACGATTAAACCGATTTTAATCTGGCAATTCGCGAGTTGTGTCGACCGACACACTTGATGTGTCGATCGACACTGCCCCAGAAAATTGGTATCGAATGCATATCAAATATGCATTCATCAGATCATTACATTAATGATCAACCTCGTATACTACGTCCAGTTTGCTTAGGTGTGTGACCCTGTAGGATCATATAACACTAGCAATGAGTTCTAAACTCATGGTTCATAAGTGGATTCTAGCAAAGCATTATGACTGCCTAGTGTCACATGATTGTCTCATCTCGACAATACGACTTTCACTTAGAGTAAGCACAATAGATTTCAGGACATTCCCAACACGACGGTCGCTGGACAGAGATATCCCGAGCAGAAGTATCAGGAAGCGAGCATCAGATCGTTATCCAAACCCTACGATAACGTTCGACGATATGCGGATATCAGAAACTAACCATCCATGCATACAACCACTAGTCGTAGGGATGATCATCAAGAATCGTCGCGTACCAGACGTACTTATCGACACCGTAAGTTCTCTGGACCTGATTGCCGGAGACCCTTTGACCACCTTCGGGAAGATCGAACTGTCAATAATCGCCGGAGGAGTCTTCAAAGTTGTCGAGTTTACAGTGGTAGATCGCTCAACGATCTATGGAGCGACCCTCAGAATTTCGTGGATAAACTCCATGAAGGCAGTCCCATCGACTTATCACTTATGCATCAAGTTTCCAACCCCCTTCAGAATCAACACGATTTGGGGAAATCGAGAATGGCGAATCTCTGACAATCCCCAGAACGGAGAATCAAATCGACAAACGAATGCGACGGAGAGAAGCTGCCCATCTCACCGAACCGACAATCGCAATCAACACTTCTCCGTAGGAGATCTTGTCCTGAGGAGAATCTAGCGAAGCTCGGCGCTTCGAAACACCAGAGCAGACTGGGAAGGACCATACATGATTACAAGAGAGAGATTCGTCCTGAAGTATATGACCTTGAAACCATGGACAACACCAAAATAGGATGGAACGCGATGCACCTAAGAAGGTTCCGATACTGAAGACTTCAAAAAAAAAAATCTTTTATGGAACATTTTGAACTACGGGACGGCTTGATTCCCGCAAGGGGTACGTAGTGTTGGGAATGTCCTGAAATCTACCGTACTATCTCTAAAAAGTATGATAAGTGTCGAGATCAGACATAAGTCATAAATACTGGGTGATCATGATGACTTGCTAGAGTCCGCTCTTGATCTATAAGTTTAAGACTTATTACCAGTATTGTATGATCCCAAAGGGTCACACACCATAGCTAACGGGAAAGTTAAATGGAATTAATACAGTAAGATGCAATGGCATTTATTGTATTGGATCAGAGTTTTGGGCCAGACAAATACAGGCTTTTGTCTGATTTGTATTTTGGGCCCAAAAGATTAATGAGCCATTAGTCTAATGACTTGGGCCCATTAATGAGATATAAGAGAATTAGAAAGCCCTAAAGGAAATAATTCTCTCCAGCGTTTTTTTCTGTTTGGCGTGGCTCTCTCTCTCTCTCTATCTCTCTCTCTCTGATTCTTCCACATCTTTGGTCTAGCAGCCGTCCCTTGCTTGTAAGAGTGTGGATACTCGAGGAGGAGCCGATTCTCATCAGCTCTAATCTGATCTTGTCATTACCACCAATCTCCGCTGCAAAGGTAAAGATCAGGTTTGTTTTATAATTCGTTTGCCAAGAACCTAGATCTGTTAAGATTATGTGCTAGGTTGCAATTGGGAATTGAACCTTGGAAAAACACCCATAATCCTTCAGTGGTATCAGAGCCAAGGCATTAGGTTGCTTGTGAATTTGGATCTTTGTATGAATCGATTTTGAATTGATTGATCGTATATACTTGTTGATTGAATTAATTAACAATCGATATGGAATTGCCGAATCGTTTAATAATTGAATGATCATATGAAGCGAATTAATAATTGAATGGCGGCTAAAGTGTAGTGTGTGCCGTGCGTGTGCCGTGCCTCACGATCGTCTTGCTGAATTAATAATCAATTGTTATTATTGAATGAGATGCTGCGCTTAATAGAATGAAACCCTAAGTTTCGTTGTTAATTTGATGCTATTTTGTTGCGTGTGTCAAACAAAGCTAATTCGTTGCATGGTTGTGCATCGTGTGTGTCAATGACATGTGATCGAATGTTGCAATGAGCATGATTGTTTAATAATTGATTTTGGAAAAGTCAAAAGGTGTGCTTGTTAAGTAAATAAGCATGATTCGATTGATTCGAATGTTGACTTTGTTTGCTTAATCATTATAAATCATTAATTATTTAATTAATGTACGGTTAAGGCGTTAACCCAAAAATCGCGGTTTGCTGAAAATAATTTAATACATGGTATTATTTAATTTCTGGTTAAACCGGATTTAAATTCATAAAATTGAATTTTAACCTAAACCGAAGGCTGGTCTAAGTTTGATTTGGTTGGACCAAATAATTTAGAGCTGGTCTGGTTTAGTGAATAACCGATGGTTTTGATAATTAATTTGGTCTTGGACCATAATTAATAAACCGGATCGGTTATGTCAAATTATTGGGCCAGCTGGAATTCTATGGTCTTGGGCCAAGAATTGGGCCTATAATTTGTGACCCAACCCAAAATATTTAATGAAATATTTAAATTAGAAATTTCTATTTTTAGTAAGTTACTAAATTTAGAAAGTTTCTAAAATAAGAAAGTTTTCCAAAATAGTAATCTTCTATTTTTGGAAATAAAACTTAAAAAAAAAAAAAATCCTCAAAAACAATATCAAGCTTGGATGTCTTTCCAATCTTGTCAGCTACTTAACGCTTATTTGATTACAGATATGGCTTACAGTGTGAGGTGTCTGTTTTCGCGTAAGTAAAGTAGTATATAGTCACTAATTTCATTGGGAGTCCCAGATTTTAGTGATTATTTGGCTGTAAGAGATTGGTTTCCTTGACTGGGCCATCGGGAGTCCCGGGCCTTGAGACATCTGGTGTTTTGGGCCTTGGGCCCAATTCACAACCGAGAGTTATTGGTTATAACTAGCTGTGTGTATGCTTACCAAGTAAAGCTAATTCTGGGTGACGGCCAGTGGCCCACTTTGGATTTAGCTAAACATGGGTCTCGGAATCATTGTATTCTTATGAGGTTAAACAAAGAAATTTTGAATACAATGCGAGTTTTCTTATAAGTTGTTAAGATTGCTCTTTTATGAACTTAATAACTAAAACTCTATTTATCTCTAAATTTCAGCTATGACAAGCACAAACAATCAAAACACTTTCTCGATCCGGTATGTCCTTGAGATGGACAAACTGAACGGATCAAATTTCTTGACTTGGTCGCGGAACCTGAGACTAGTTCTCAGGCATGAGAGAAAGGACTATGTCCTTGAGAAATCTCTCCCCGAGAGGATCGGATCCAAAACCAGTCATGCAGTATATAATGCTTGGAATAAGCATTATAATGATGCGGTAGATGTGCGTGGTCTGATATTGGCTACCATGGACTCAGAGTTGCGGAAGCAATATGAGAACATGGAGTCGCCAATAGAGATGATCAGCAGCCTGAAATTGAAATTTCAAGAGCAGGTAAGAGTGGAGAGATACCAGTTGGTTAAATCTCTCACTAGCTGCAAGCTACCAAATGATCATCCAGTAAGTCCTCATGTCAGTAAAATGATGGGTTACGTTGATAACCTGAGGAAACTGGATTATCCAGTTAGCCAAGAATTGGCAACTGATATCATTCTGCAGTCACTGCCGTCAAGCTATGATAAGTTCGTAAGGGACTATATCAAGAAAGGCTTAACGAAGACGTTGACTGAACTGCATGACATGCTCAAGACAGTTGAGCCAAACGTGAAGAGTACCCTGTACAATCTCATGAATGAGAAGGGTAGGTTTACTAAACCTAAAGCTGACAAGGGTGAAGACAAAGTTGTCCAGATTTTGAATCATGGCAAGCGTGTGTCTTCTGAGCCCGAGTCAGATACCTCTTGCGTTGGTAAGTGCTGCTACTGTAAAGAGACTGGGCATTGGAAGAGAGATTGCATTAAATTCATGGAAGATTATGAGGAGCTGAAGTTGATGTATGAAACTACTTCCTCAGGTATTCATGTTATTACTTCAAGTTATACCTAATAGGTATCGGATACTGGTTGTGGCACTGATATTTGTTATAATATGCAGAGCCTGAGCAACAGTAGAACGTTGAAGGAAGGGCAAGTGGAACTGCGTGTCTGGAAGGAGCTTGGGATGCTGCCTCAGCCGTAGGGTTTTCACTTGTAGATGCCTTTGAGGCTTGGTTTTATTGAGTAATTGCTACAATATACCTGCTTTAAGCAGAGTTGTCTTTCACTTTCTTGTAAGAAATTGAATGTTTTTCATTTTGATAAAGACAAGCTTTGTTCTTTTGATCTTAATGAAATGTTAATTGTAGCACCCTATTCAAGGAATGGGTTTTATGTCTTAAACCATAGAGTGCCTAAAATATAACATAAATACCGCAATTGGTTTAAATCTGATGAATTAAACCTGATTTTTCTTGGCATAAATGTTTTGGTCACATAGAGTAAGTCAGATTCAGAAACCCCATAGTTATGGACTTTTGGGCTCATTTGATTTGAGATATCTTATGAGACTTGAATTCTGCTTACTAGGCCAAAAGACAAAGGGGCCCATCTTAGCCGAGCTAGAGAAAGGCCCAAAGGCTTATTGGAGATTGAACATACTCATGTATGTGGTCCGATGAGCAGTAATGCCAGAGAAAAATTTCCTGTACTTCATTGTCTCTACTGATTACTTCAGTGAGTGTGACTGTGTTCATTTGATGAGACACAAGTCGGAATTCTTTGACATGGTCGAAAGAGTTCCAGAATGAAGTATAGAATCTGAATGAAAAAAGTATTAAGACTCTGGATTAGATCACGAGTGAGAATACTTAAGTCATTGATTGTGTGATCATCTGAATGAGTGTGAAGTCGTTTCACAGCTCATTTCTCCTGAAAACCTAGAGGTGTTTCTGTGAGAATGAATCAGATCTTATTAGAAATGATTAAAGATGAGTCACACGAATCTTCCACGATATTCTCTAAGAATAACGCTCTAGAAATATCTAAGTTACGCTGAAATAGTTCCACCAATATCAGTTGAAAGACACCACGTAAATGTGGATTGGAATCAATCCAAATTCGTCTTTACTGAGTATTTGTAGTTGTGCTACTTCGCTGGTTGTCCTAGGGAAACCAAGGCTTGTTACTTTTACGTCCATTCTGTTTTCTAAGAAGGGAAGTTAATTTTCCAAGAAGAACAGTGGGAGTAAAAGTATAACTCGAAGAAATTCGAGATGTACAGGAGGCTGCTCAACCTGTTGAGGGAGAGCATCGGATGGATTTACAGATTTCTGTAGAATCTACACCTGTAGAGCCTGAAGTTCGCAGATATGAATGAATCAGTCACTAATCCGAGAGTGATTTCTCGTCATTAGTTGAACCTGATGATCATTGAAAGTTCGCATGATCTGATGATCATTGAAAGCGACGAACCTGCGAAATTCAAAGAAGCGAAAGTGAGCCCGGACTCCGGAAATTACACTATGTGTAAGTTAGCTTCATCGATCCATTCATGGATGGAAGCAAACATATCGGAGTTGGAATCTTCGTTCTGTTAAAGTAGTCAAGGTTTTGACTTGAACAGGAACGAAGTGGAACTGTGCGTTTACTAAAAGATAAGTGGGAGCAATATTGCATTTCTCATAGTGTATGTCGATGACATACTGATTCTCGAATATAACGTCCCAATGCTGCAGTCGGTAAAGGACTGGATTGGGAGTTGGTTTTAAGAATGACATGGATAAAGCCACGTAGTTCTTGGATTTTGGATCTAAAGATAGAGATCCAAAAGAGCTGGTAGGACAAAGTCAGGATTTTTAAATTGACAAAGTCCTACACGTAATCAGCAATCCAAGAAGGGTTTTATGCCAATGTCACATGGCAATTCATTAAGCAAGATACAGTGTCCTGCGATATCTGCTGAGCTTGAATGCATGGATAGGATTCCATATGCGACGGCAATTGGATCTATCATGTATGCCATGACATGTACTTGTTTTGATGTTGCTTTAATGTTAAGCAAGACAAGTAAAGACCAGTCATATCCAGTAAAGAATCACTGGATTGCCGTAAAGAATATTCTGAAGTATTTGAGGAATACTAAGGAAAGGTTCTTGATTTACGAAGAAAGTGAGGTGCTACAAGTCGATAGAGTCTGAAAGGCAAGTTTCCAATAGACAAAGATACTTCCTGGTCACAGTCCGGCTATATCTTGTGTCTATCTGGCGGTGCAAGGCACTGTAGATGACTCCATGACTTAAGCTGATCATTTCGCAGCTTGAGAAGCGGCGAAAGAGGTTGTTTGGATAGAAGAGTTCATCACTGAACTTGATGTGATTCACAGCATAGATGAGGCTAGCTGCACATCAGAGGTCCAAACACCTTGAGGATAGGTATAACCTATTCCGTGAGATAAATGACAGAGGTGTTAAGTAGATAAGCAAGTTTCATCGAATGAGAACGTTGCTAATCTATTAACGAAGCCACTCCTTATGCCTAAGCACGAGTCGCGGACTGTTGCTGTAGGATGAGTGAAATTAAGATGTAGTCTTAATTTCAGTGGGAGTTTGTAAAGGGCTTTACTTAGTTGTTTTGAATGGTTCATGTAAACATAACATTTTATGTTTGTGAAATCTAATGATTTCTGGATTATTTTAACTGTGATATAAATAATCGTTCCAAAATGATTCATGTCACTATATATGGGACATCGAAGTACATGAGTAGACTTGATCCTGAAACCCCATATTTAACGAAGTGACATAAATCATAGTGTCCATAGTCGAAGGTTGTTGAAATTGGAACACCAACAACCTGTTGAGACTAGATTGTGTTGAGACTTATGACCAAGTTTCGAGGGGTCATAGATGCGCGGCATCAAAGTCGACACATAGGTATATGTAGGGGAGCATATGACCGGACATGGCCCGCTGATGAGAAACTCTGCAAGATATTAATATCTGTGTCATAAGAAGTTCTCATATACGACTATAGAGTATAGTCCTTAGACCTGAGTTCGCATGCATGTGGCTGCACATGGAGTAATGCGCTTTGATCATTGTCTAACGCTGTTTCGTAACTGGGAGCTATACGGACCTTGGTTGGGTGTATTATGAATTGTGTAGTTCATAGTGATGGAACAAGACGGGATTTGTCCCTTCCGTTTAACGGAGGTAATATCTCTAGGCCAATCGGAGATTTGATAGCTGGTAAGAGAATGGCCATTCCCAAACGGACTTGCCCAAGTCGTTTGAATAGTCAGTATCAAATCTGGTCCGATAAACATGTTCTGACTATATAAGGATGACACGCATCTTGCCTTATGCCAGACCGAGATATTAAGACAAAAGGATTAGGGAATGTAGGATTCCAGTACAATCAGAAGATTGTTGGGAATGTCCTTTGTAGGATTCCAGTACAAGTGGGAGATTGTTGGGAATGTCCTGAAATCTACCGTACTATCTCTAGAAAGTATGATAAGTGTCGAGATCAGACATAAGTCATAAATACTGGGTGATCATGATGACTTGCTAGAGTCCGCTCTTGATCTATAAGTTTAAGACTTATTACCAGTATTGTATGATCCCAAAGGGTCACACACCATAGCTAACGGGAAAGTTAAATGGAATTAATACGGTAAGATGCAATGGCATTTATTGTATTGGATCAGAGTTTTGGGCCAGACAAATACAGGCTTTTGTCTGATTTGTATTTTGGGCCCAAAAGATTAATGAGCCATTAGTCTAATGACTTGGGCCCATTAATGAGATATAAGAGAATTAGAAAGCCCTAAAGGAAATAATTCTCTCCAGCGTTTTTTTCTGTTTGGCGTGACTCTCTCTCTCTCTCTCTATCTCTCTCTCTCTGATTCTTCCACATCTTTGGTCTAGCAGCCGTCCCTTGCTTGTAAGAGTGTGGATACTCGAGGAGGAGCCGATTCTCATCAGCTCTAATCTGATCTTGTCATTACCACCAATCTCCGCTGCAAAGGTAAAGATCAGGTTTGTTTTATGATTCGTTTGCCAAGAACCTAGATCTGTTAAGATTATGTGCTAGGTTGCAATTGGGAATTGAACCTTGGAAAAACACCCATAATCCTTCACGTAGGCAGCCGATCTTCTTTCGAGAGTGGATCCGTATATATCTATACTTCCACATCAACTCCCAAATTTTTGAAGCAACTCTCGAAACTTGGTCGAAAAAACTGCTCAGAAATCTGGAAAAGACCATCTCGGAAATTCCGAGCCAAACCAGTTAAGAACTTCCCAGCAAATTCCAAGCAAACCATTTGAGAAATTATTCGGCAAAACAGCTTGGAACCTCCGACCAACACGAGAAAGCAAACTAGTCAAGCTGAACCAGCTCGGAAACCCTGAGATAAAACCACCTCGGAAATCAGAGCTGAAACAGCTCGAATCTGAGCTTAGCTAGTTTGGATTTTTCGAGCTGAAACAGCTCGGATCTGAGCACCACCAGCTCAAAAATCCGAGCCGAAACAGCTCGGATCTGAACTCAACCAGTTCGGATTTTCCGAGTTGGAACACCTCGGATCAAACTAAGACAGCTCGAAAATCCAAGCTGAATCCTTTTGGAAACCTCGAGCCAGCCACTTTCCGCAAGGTCCCAAGTCTGCAAAAACTTCAACTCCCCGACCAAATTCTTAAAATCGTTAGGTAACAAAATAAACTCTTTCTTTTATTTTCGTATCATTTGTTAAGATTAGGATACGAACTTCGGAGCTTAGAACCAACCTACTAGTTTATCACAACGACTTACTTTGTCCACGGACGGCCGCAGTGGACAAATTCATACATCCTTTACGGATATTATCCGACACATCCTATATGGATTAAGGCTCTATACATCCAACGAAGGGATAAAAACGCGCTATAAAAATTCTCTAAATACCGCCAAGGTATGTTTATTATCGGCAAATGGAACATAAGTTGAGAGGTTGACGCAAGATCCCGAATACGGGTTGTTGACATGCCTTCAAATCCGCCACACCAGTACTAGAGACGATAATAAACTCCCAAAAATCCAGTATGATGCTACTCAACACGCTGGTAAAGTGACGTTTTAACCAAGTATATCTTGGTTCGGTATCTTTGAAAGGTGGTCTTGCGGATACCGACTTATTTTCGGAGAACAAAAGATGCGAGGCGAGAGTCTCGCGGAAAATCGGAATCGAAAATCCAAACCCAGTAAAATACGACACACTGGTCTCGACATCGTCATTATTGAGCACACGGCTGACTTAGGAATACGAGATGGCAGATCCCGCACTTGTACCAAAGTCAACCGTAAAGCTCCTAAAAACCCAGTAAGAACGTTTTCGAACACACTGGTCTGTACATTGCAAATCCGCGAGAGAAACACGCATTGTTATCCCTCGGATTCGAAACCCAGTAAGACGCCTCCGAGCACACTGGTCAAATCATTGTGAAACCCAGTAAAACGCCTCCAGGCACACTTGTCTGATCATGACGGACATCTTAAAAGGCACGCACCGCAAATTTCTGAGCCAAAACCAGCTCGGAAAACCTGAGCCGAATCAGTTCAGATCTGAGCCAAACCAGCTAGGAAATTTTAAGATAAACCAAATCGGGACCCAGTCAAACCGATTCAAGCTTCCAAATCAGGCCAATGCGGTCTATAAAGCAAATCCCGAACTCTTTCATAAAAACCAAACCAAACGTCATACATTAAACGATTTTCTACATCGAAATACAGAGAAAGATTAAAAGCGTTGAAATATTCAAAGACAAGATAGTACGACAAAACGCAAACCCTCGAAGATACTATCGAGACAACAAACATAAGTCATATCCGCAATCCTAAAACCAGGCATCTCCTTGAGATAAACTGGCCCCATCACCATGAAACAAAGATGGATCAACGCAATCCCTAGCTTCGGCAATCAGCTGGTTGTATTCGAAGGCGTCTCCCTCTCCCGGACGGATCCTCGACATTAAATCCGCCTCTTCGGATTCAAACGTGGGAGGATGCTCGGATTTCAAGTCAGCAATCAAATCCAGGTTACTCCTTGCCGCGACAAATTGGCTATGCATCTCTATAACCAAAGGCAGCTTCGAGAATATCTTTCGGAACTTGGAAAATCGGAATGCAATTTTCTTCAACTTGCCCCTTTTCCCTCTCTCAGCCGCAGTCCGAAGAGAGACCTCACGGGAAACCTCTCTCTCAGCAAGTTGGACTCTTAAAGCCTCGACTTCACTCAAGGCCGCAGTCCTCTCGGCATCAAGGAAAAACCTCGCCGTCTCAAATTCGTTCCTTCCACCTTCCATAGAGGCCCTCTGATATATCATGGTTTTTACTAGTTTTAGACCATGATATAAGTGTGTTTTAGAGTCTATTTGTGTTTCTTTAGAGTCTTTTACAGGTTTTATTAGGTACACGCACGTTTGGAGCTAATGTGGTGATTATGGAGCTTATTGGAGCATTTTGGAGATTTGGTCCGAGAGAGAGAACTCACTGTCCAGTTTTGGGATAATGCAACGATCGACGCATACCTGCATCGGTCGTTGCACTACGCGAATGGGCCAGATCTCGGCGGTTTATGAAGTTATGAGATTTTATAGAAAAGCCCAGAATTTCCAGAATATTACACAGAAGCCCCAAGACGTGATTAGCTATATATATTAGGATTTAGACATTATTTTAGATACACCATTCATAATTTAGAGCAGAGAGTTTTTAGAGCTTTTGGGGCTGATCTGATCCTATACTACACTTTATTTTGGAGAAGATTTCAAAGCCCTTTACTTATTTAATCTCTTTTACGATATCTATTATTTCATTGATTATGTTTACATCTTCTATGTCTGAGTAGATTCATAGTTAGGTTTAGGGTTTCTCATTGAAGATTTCATGACTTGCTAGACTTGTTTAATTCAGTTAAGGATTCATATCATATCTGTTCTTCGATCTAAATTATGTTTAATGCTAGTTCTAACCTGATCACTTAGAATCTAGATCTTAGGTTTCTAAATACGACACGAAAGTGTGGTTTAGAATCTGAACTATTTAGGTTGAGCAATTAAACTTCTCGCAAAGGAATTTGGTTTAGTTTAATTGTGAACATATCAAACTTGGAATTAATGCTGGTTTAATCTGTTAGTAATTGCAAAGGAATTTGGATTGCTGCACTTAGACTTAGAGAATTCTCGCAACGACAGTTGGTTAATTCTATATCCGTGTTTTGAGTTCTAGAACTGTGCTTAATTAGATCCTGACTGAATGATTTGTCTGCTTGTCTGATTTCCTGAGAACGCCCTAGACTTAGCGCCCTTAATTAACTGCTTTCACAACCAATCCTGCTATTGATTTACTTTCTCGCACTTCTATTTAGTTTACATTACATTGCTTCCTTCTTAGTTTAAATCTCTATTGTTCTTGATCTATCGAAACTGGAGTCTCTGTGGATTCGATACCCTATATACTACAATCACTTGACTGTGCACTTGCAGTAGAATAAGATTAAAACTAGACCCCTATCAAGTTTTTGGCGCTGTTGCCGGGGACTCCGTTGAGTCTTCGATAGATTCGAACCTAGGGTTTAGACTAGGATTTTTATTTTTTGTTTTATTTACTAATTTTTCTCTGTTTTCTTTCTGTCGCAGGTACCGATTTCGCATAGCGTCGATCGTTGCACCCTTGTGTCGATCGTCACTAGACGAATCTGAGATTGAATCGATCGTTTGGATTGTCAGTATCAAATCAGAGTCCGATGAACAAGATTAGGCTTTATAAGGATGACACCAATCTTGCCTTATGACTAATCGAGATATTGTGACAAAAGGATTATGAATACAGAGATTCCAGTACAAGTGGGAGATTGTTGGAATTGTGTCCAGTAATCTCGGTACTGTCTCTAGAAAGTAAGAGTATGTCAATGATCAGACATAAGTCATATAATACTGGGGGTCATGATGGCTTGCTAGAGTCCGCTCATGATCTATAAGTCTTGGACTTATTGCCTTTATTATATGATCCCATATGGGTCACACGCCTAAGCTAACAGGAAAACGTGTAGGAATGGTGTAGCAGAAGTACGGTAAAAGTGCTAGGCATTTACTGTACTTAGAGAGAATAATTGGGTTTGGCCACTGTGTGTCGATCGATACACAAGGAGTATAGATCGACACAGTGCGCGAACGCCTCGGAGTTAATTGGCCTTTGGGCCAAATGGCCCAAAACGAACTGAACGAGTTATATAAACTTAAGACGAGTTCAGGTCGAAAATAAGCCCTAGCCGCGAGCCTCCTCTCTCTCTCTCTGCGCCGATTTCCTCCTGGTCTAGCAGCCTCTTCCTGCTCGGTGTGCGTGTGTGAAACTCTGGAGGAGTTACCTCTCGGTGGCTCTCTGATCTCTGACCTGTTCTCCCTTTCCGCTGCAATAAACAGGTATAAGGTGAGATCAACAATTGTTTCTATTCAAGAGAACCTAGATCCGCATGTTTAGGATAATCTGAATCTGAGAATTGAATCAGGATTGATCTAAACATTCCTTCACATCGATCGTTGCTTGACGATTACAGACAGTTTATGCAGACGCGTGAAACTAGAAGTAATCAGAACTTGAACCTCGTTAATCTCGGACTTTAATAACTTGGACGACTAGAGAGGACAAACAGAAGAGAAAGAAGAGCAAGGATGGTACGTGAACGACTGATTCTGATAGCCGATGATCAAGAACCCTGAGGGATCCGCAAAACAATCCTTACAATGCTGATGGGCAGATGATTGATGCTGAGGGACATGTGATCCCTGATGTTGATGAACCTGAACCACAACCGCAGGCGCGAGGCCAAGGACAGGCCCAAGGTAGACAGATGGTGATCCATGAGAGGACTTTGGCTGACTACAATCGACCGGATGAGTTTCATGCAAACCGGTCAGCTCTTGTTCCTCCTGGTTTTGAGAGGAACGATTTTGAAATCAAAACCATCTACTACTCGCTGATGAGACAGAATGCTTTCCATGGTCACCCATCGGAGCAGCCCATGGATCACATCGATCAGTTCGAGGATATAATCACTGGCATGAAGTATGATGGAGTCTGCCAGGATTATCTGTTTCTTAAGCTTTTTTCGCACAGTCTCGCTGGAGACGCTGCTGCATGGCTGAAGCAACTGCCAGCTGGGCAGTTTACTACATGGGATGCTCTTAAGAGCGAGTTTCTGAGGCACTTCTACGACAATGCGCGCTCCGATCAGTCCAGACAGGACATTCTGACGTTCTCCCAAGGTCTTGTGGAGCCACTAAAGGCTGCCTGGATGAGATTCAAGAAATATCAGCGTGACTGCCCGCACCATGGATTTACAGAGGTCACATTGCTAGGTATCTTCTTCAGAGGCATAAATCTGCCATATCAGACTGCGCTGGATAACTCCAGTAATGCAAACATCAACACCAGGACTCCTGCACAAGCTAAGCAGTTGATTGAGAACTTAGTGAGCAGCAATAGCTGCAAGTCTACTGATGAGAGGAGAAAGAGATCCGGTGGAAAGGTAGAGAATGTAGAGATAGCTGATATTAGATCTAAGCTGGACACTGTGTGCAATCTCTTGGCTTCGAAAAAGGGAGTGCATTTTGCTCAGGATGTTGAGATTTTAGGAGCTGAGGAAGAAGACCAAGAGGAGGATGTGAACTACATAGGTGGTTCTGGATTTCAAGGGAACAGATTTGGGTATCAGTCTGGGAACAAATTCTTCGGTGGAGGACAGAAGAGTGCTTTCAACAGCAATCAAAACTCTTCTGGCTTTGGACAGACTAGTGGATTCCAGAAGCCTTTTGGACAAGGTACTCAAAGAACTTATGGTTCTTCTTCTTACCAAGCACCTCCTGTTACAAGCACTCATGAGAGTAAGATAGAGGCAATGATAGAACAGCTGCTGGAGGGACAGACAAAGATTGCTTTGGACTGCAATAAGAAGTTGTATGCTGTCTACGAGGATCTCAGTGGTAAGTTTGAGTCTCTAAGTACTCATGTTAGGCAATTGGACACTCAGGTGAGCCAAATCTCAAGTTCTGTGAAAGGAAAAGGAGTAGCAGAAACTCATATCAAGGCCTGGTCAGTGTATATTGATGATGGATCAACACAAGGTGAAAATTTTGAGTTGAAAACAGCTGAGTTGGTAGAGGAGGCCGAAATTTCGGATTTTGAGGAAAATCGCTCGGGTGGAAACTGTGAAAACAGTGTTGCATCGATCGATGCACTCCAAGCATCGGTCGTTGCTGGTCGTGAACAGACAGACTCGCAGGATTCTGATGGAATTGATACAGATTTAGAACTTGATTGTTTATTCCCTGGAGTGTATGAGATTACTCAGCAGGAGATTTATGCACAATCCATTAGACTATATCCTTCAGTGTCTGAAGTGATTAAGCAAGAGATTGAAGAGCTTAAGCAGCTAGAAGAGATTGGTGAAGAGTTGGAAGAAATTCCACCATATGATGATCCACCTTATCACCCATGTGTGCAGAGGTACTTGAATAAGATGTTACCTTTAGATGAAGAGCTGAAAGATTGGGTGATTGTGGTTCCTCAACAGATAAGTGATGTGCTGTTAACCAAGATCCCGAAGAAGCTGCCTGACCCTGGAGTCTTTGTTCTGAACTGTTCTATCTTCGAGGATAGTTTTAGGCGTTCTCTGTGTGATCTGGGAGCTGCTGGAAGTCTTATGCCATATTCTGTGGCAGAGAAGCTGGGTATGCTGGATTTTTCGCCTACTAGGACCTCTCTTGTCCTAGCTGATCAGTCTATAAGAGTTCCAGAAGGACTCCTTGAGGACATCCCGGTGAGAGTTAGAAACTACTTGGTTCCAACAGACTTCTTAGTGCTGAAGTATGACAGTGATCCTGATGACGCGTTGCTACTTAGGAGACCATTTTTGGCTACAGCAGGAGCGGTAATAGATGTTAGACACAGTCTGATTGACCTCCATCTGGGAGATGAGCTGCTGCATTATGAGATGGATAAGCTGCGCAGACCGTTGATAGATGGGCAGACATCACCATCATGGATGGAGATGATAAGCAGCCAAGTGATACTGTGATTTTGGATCCTGGAGCGCATTTTACTCCTTCTTTTCTTGGACAAGAGCATTCTGATACAGCCTACTCGATGCCTTGGATGAGGAGACTTGCACAGAGACAACCAAAGTCTCTGTCAAGATCTCTTGGTGCCTAAAAATCTTGTTCGTCCGGTCAAGCTAATGACCTTAAACAAGCGCTGAGTGGGAGGCAACCCACTGTTTTTGTTTTTGCATTTTAATTTTAGTGTTTTTATAGGATTTTACGTTTTCTTTCTGTTTTTGGTGAGTTTTGTTCTGCAGGTCTCGGAAATATTCGCAGTGCGTCGATCGACACACCACTGTGTCGATCGTCACAACACGATCGAAATCGCATTGCAGCGATCGTTGCGGTCCTGAACAACGATCGACTATATACGAAATTCGCCCAGCAACGGTCGATGCACTATGTGCAACGGTCGATGCAGGTGTGATAGAGGTAAAATCAGACAGAACTCAATCATCCATTAACATAACTTTTATTTTTCTTTCTTTTACCGATCCTCACTTGACACTACTGGGGACAGTGTGTCTTAAGTGTGGGGGAGGTGCTACTGACATCTATCTTTCTTTTTTCTTAGAGTCAGTATGTTTTTCAAAATTTGTTTTATCGAGTCAAAATAGTTTAAGTAGGAAACAATGAATTTTTGAGAAGATTAACAGCACTTGCAGGAACTTAAGTAACCATTGAGACTAGTTTGCAGATGATCTCTGACTATTAGAAAACTCAGACACGGATCAGCCTACTGAGGACACCCACATCGCTTCAGGTATCAGAGGATCCTTTTACTAACTTCAATCTTAATACTGACTTAATTTCTCACATAAGGGCTTGGTATACCTTGAGTCGGATTCCTTTGTTAGTTCTGACACAGCCTGTTAACATGTCCTATTTGGTTCCCTTCTCCCCTTCCATAAAGAAAAAAAGAGTAATAAACTGAGGATGAGTTAGTAACTCCGAAGTGGTCACGGAAGTGGTAGCTACCACTATTACCTCCTGTGCGATCCATGGAATGTGTCCAAAGTACACCCCAAAACGGGAAGAACACTGATAAAAAAAAAAAATGATACCCAGTGGGGAAAAATCAGTTGTTAAGGAAGGGAAAATAGAAGAAAGGGACTAGAGAAAGACAGTATGGTGGTCTAGAGTTGGCAAAGTAAGAGTCCATGTGCCCTTAGATCGATACTCCTTGGGTGAGACCGCACTTAAATACTTGCAGAAGTCAGTAGGGAGAATTTGAATGCGTGAATGTGATTGGAGAGTTTACTTAGGACATTTGCTAAGTGTGGGGGAAGTATATGTTGGTCTTGATGTATGCAGGTGAAATCTTTCATGTGGATTACTAAGGGGAATCTGAGTGTTATTGCTTCAACGATGAAAAGAGTTTCTGAAGAGTTTTCAAACCTCTTCACTACATTCTAGTTCTTTGTTTTGCTTGAGGACAAGCAAAGGCTAAGTGTGGGGGAGTTGATATAACATGGTTTTTACTAGTTTTAGACCATGATATAAGTGTGTTTTAGAGTCTATTTGTGTTTCTTTAGAGTCTTTTACAGGTTTTATTAGGTACACGCACGTTTGGAGCTAATGTGGTGATTATGGAGCTATTGGAGCATTTTGGAGATTTGGTCCGAGAGAGAGAACTCACTGTCCAGTTTTGGGATAATGCAACGATCGACGCATACCTGTATCGGTCGTTGCACTACGCGAATGGGCCAGATCTCGGCGGTTTATGAAGCTATGAGATTTTACAGAAAAGCCCAGAAGTTCCAGATATTACACAGAAGCCCCAAGACGTGATTAGCTATATATATTAGGATTTAGACATTATTTTTGATACACCATTCATAATTTAGAGCAGAGAGTTTTTAGAGCTTTTGGGGCTGATCTGATCCTGTACTACACTTTATTTGGAGAAGATTTCGAACACCTTTACTTATTTAATCTCTTTTATGATATCTATTATTTCATTGATTATGTTTACATCTTCTATGTCTGAGTAGATTCATAGTTAGGTTTAGGGTTTCTCATTAAGGATTTCATGACTTGCTAGACTTGTTTAATTCAGTTAAGGATTCATATCATATCTGTTCTTCGATCTAAATTGTGTTTAATGCTAGTTCTAACCTGATCACTTAGAATCTAGATCTTAGGTTGCTAAATACGACACGAAAGTGTGGTTTAGAATCTGAACTATTTAGGTTGAGCAATTAAACTTCTCGCAAAGGAATTTGGTTTAGTTTAATTGTGAACATATCGAACTTGGAATTAATGCTGGTTTAATCTGTTAGTAATGGCAAAGGAATTTGGATTGCTGCACTTAGACTTAGAGAATTCTCGCAACGATATTTGGTTAATTCTATATCCGTGTTTTGAGTTTTAGAACTGTGCTTAATTAGATCATGACTGAATGATTTGTCTGCTTGTCTGATTTCCTGAGAACGCCCTAGACTTAGCGCCCTTAATTAACTGCTTTCACAACCAATCCTGCTATTGATTTACTTTCTCGCACTGCTATTTAGTTTACATTACATTGCTTCCTTCTTAGTTTAAATATCTATTGTTCTTGATCTATCGAAACCGGAGTCTCTGTGGATTCGATACCCTATATACTACAATCACTTGACTGTGCACTTGCAGTAGAATAGGATTAAAAATAGACCCCTATCACCCTCATAGCAGAAACTGATTCTACCAAGCGCGCATTATCAACAGAACGCCTTGCAAAACGATCTCGAATTCCGCGAAGCTTCATATCTGATTCGGCGGCGTGACGATTAACCAAAGCCCACGCCTGAAACAAACTCAGACGAATTAGAAAAGTGGTGGGATAAGTTCGCATGCCTTACGACAAAGTAAAGGAACTAACCCTTAACATGTCCTGCCCAGCGCTAGTAAGGGATTCGCCACAAATCATGTCTTCATATCGTGTGGGGAGATCTCCCGGATGACGAACATCCGCACAAAAGCTAGCAACTGCGGCAGCATTGGCGTACATGGAATCACCGCCGTCCCAACCAGATTGCTCCGAGATTGAATGTGAAATTAATAAAAAGGACCCAAAAAATTGGTGGGCTTTTAAGTCGTCAGAGGGTAAACGGTCTCAAAAACAATCCTAGCACAAACACGATGTTGGGGTCAAAAACCTCCTCGACGAAAACAATAGCCGAAGGAAGGATCAGGCAATCGGATACAAACGAATGTCCGCATCGGACATTCAAAGTCTCGTATGAATAACCAAGTTATACGAAGTACCGACAACTTCACCTAAACAATTTGTCGGAAAAATGATTTCGACAAATATGTTTCATACGAAACAGAAGACACTTTAATCGGACAAACACATCTTACGACAGGAACTACGGATCGACGAAACATCCAAATAGGCAAAGGACGAGCTGAACCAGCTCGGATGTTCCGAGCTCAAACAGCTCGGAAGTTCCGAGCTAAACCAGCTCGGAAGTTCCGAGCTAAACCAGCTCGGATTTTCGAGCTGAACCAGCGTATTTCCGAGCTGGACTTTCCAAACGGTTAACCAAACATTTGCCGATAAGCATAACTTGTCGTAACCCACCTTCGGAAATATCGGCCTATACCTTCTTGGCCGATGACTTGGGCTGATGGATCAAGATTGAGAGAGATGAGAACTTAGGCCCAAATATACGGCAACTTTGAACCAGATAAGTAAGTCTGTATACTAACGGGCTCAGATCATCTGTTCTCAGCCCATTCGGCAAACAAGTCAAGCTGCTGAAAGAAGAAAGAAGATAAAGACAAAGAAGTAAAGGAAGAGATATGGAGGAGCTGAAAAGGAAAATCCGAGATAAAAATGTAAATCTTAACGGAATAAGGAAGAAGATAATAATAGGAAGATTTCCGCAAATCTTGCGGAAATATTCTCGAAGCCGACTTGCCGCGGTTATATAAGGAGATGGAAGCCATTGTTGGAATTATGTCCAGTAATCTCTGTACTGTCTCTAGAAAGTAAGAGTATGTCAATGATCAGACATAAGTCATATAATACTGGGGGTCATGATGGCTTGCTAGAGTCCGCTCATGATCTATAAGTCTTGGACTTATTGCCTTTATTATATGATCCCATATGGGTCACACGCCTAAGCTAACGGGAAAATACGAAGGAACGGTTTAGCTGAAGTACGGTAAAAGTGCTAGGCATTTACTGTGTTTAGAGAGACTAAAGGGCCTGATTAAATCCAAGGGATTTAATCAGAACTGAGAATTGGGCCCAAAAGCCCATGAGAACTAGAAGGGATTTTAATGAATAAAATCAGACCTAGCTCTCTAATTTCTCAGAACATCTGCGCCTCCCTCCTCTCTCTCTGCGCCTCCTCTCTCAGCTGGTCTAGCAGCCAAAATTCCCGGTGTGCGTGTGTGAGCCTTTGGAGGAGCTATCTCTTGGTGGTTCTGCTGATCTCTGACCCTTACCTCCCATTCAGCTGCATAAACAAGGTAACAGGTGAGATCTATTATGTTTCTAATCAAGAGAACCTAGATCTGCATGTTTAGTAGGATGAATCAATCTGAGAATTGAATCAGGAGACACTAAACGATCCAACAGTGGTATCAGAGCTATTGGTTCTGTGGTTTTTCTTGTTTAGAATCATGTTTAGGATTGTTTAAAGAGGTGTTTTTGAATCAATCTACTGATAAGAGAAAACACTTAAGAAACAAAGAATTAAAACCTAAACAAACATGAAATCGCATGATCCGATCTATATGAATCGGTATGCGTCGGATCGTCCGGATCGGGAAAGACGCACGAACCGATCGACGAGGATCGTGTTGCGTGGTCGCGTCCCGATCAGCGGATGGATCGCGTCCCGCTCGCGTGATTTTCTCGTCCCGATCGTGTCTTGATCACGGCTGTACCGAGCGTCCCGAGCGTGATCGAGAGTTGGTCCGATCGGCTGTGCTGATCGCATGGATCGATCGTAAGGATCGATCGCATGGATCATCGGCGATCGCGTCCCGCCAGCTCTCGACCCGACCGTCCCGTCCCGATCACTCGTCCCGATCGTCCCGTCCCGTCCGGTTTCGCGCCTCGATCATCGACCCGCTGCGGCTGTCTCGATCGTCGTGTGAAGCTAGGGTTCACGTCAATTGGTTCGGTTCGGTTTAAGGCTCGGTTTAAAATTTTAATTAAAATTAATCGTCTTGGTTTAATAAACAGACTTAATAAATTTATTAAGTTCTGGTTAAACCGGGATAAGAAATCCAAAGTCGAAAAATTGGATTTGTGCCTAAACCAGTGATTTTCTAATTTGATTTGGTTGGACCAAATAAATTGAGAAAATCCGGTTTAGTAAATAACCGGTTGACAATTGTGGTCATCGTAGTAATTAATTTTGGTTAAGACCAATTTTAATGAACCAGACCGGTTATGTCATTTAATTGGGCAATTGGGTTATGTCTTGGACATGAACCAATTCTTGGGCCTCGGGCCAAGAAGTTAAAACAATTGGGCCAATTATTTGAGTCTTTTCTTCAGAATTAATTTAAAATTTATTTTTATAAAATTATAAAATCGATTTTTAAATTAATAAGTTTCCAAAATTTTGAAATTAGAAAGTTTCTTAAAATAGAAGTTTCTAGATTTGCATGTTTTGGATTTTAGGAAATTTCTATAATTAAAAGTTTCTAATTTTAGAAAGTTTCCAAAAATAGTAGGTTTCCCAAAAAGGAAAAGTTTCCCAAAATAGTAATCTTCTATTTTGGGATAAAATTTTAATAAACCTACAAACCTCAAACAATATCAAGCATTGGATGTCTTGTCCAGTCTATGTCAGCTGTTGAAGTCCATTCAATCGTACACACGGCCTTACAGTGTGAGGGTGTCTATCTTTTGCGTGGGTAAGACGGTTTGTGATTCATAAATGTCATTGGGAGTCCCAGACATTAATGATTACATGACTGTATAGTCTGGTTTTCTTGACTAGGCCATCGGGAGTCCCGGGCCTTGAGACATCAGAGTGGATTGGGCCTCGGGCCCAGATTCACAACCAAGAGTTATATCACGGATATAATTAGCCGAGATAGGGCTTACCGATATAAGCTAAGGTTGGGTGATGGCCAGTGGCCCACTTTGATCTTAGTTATATGTGGATCTTGGAATCATTATATTCTATTGAGGGTAACTTATGTTATTGAATATAATGCGTGATTAATCATATTGAATATAATGCAAGATTAATCATATTGAACATATTAACTAATAACCTTTTTATCTTATATTCAGCTATGACTACTACAAGCACACAAAACACATTCTCAATCCGGTCTGTTCTCGAGAAGGAGAAGCTGACTGGAACGAACTTCCTGACGTGGTCAAGGAACTTGAGGCTGGTCCTCAAGCAGGAGAAGAAGGATTATGTCCTTCGTGATCCCCTCCCCGAGAGGCCTCCTAACAATGCCGCCAGGACTCTGCATAATGCTTGGGAAAAGCATTCGTCAGATGAAAATGATGTCTATTGCCTGATGTTGGCGACAATGACTGCTGAGCTGCAAATGCAATTCGAGAGTGTGTTGTCACCCATCGAGATAATGGCAAGCCTGAAATCGCTTTTTCAGGAGCAAGCAAGGACTGAGAGGTTTCAGACAGTTAAGAACCTCTTAGACTGTAAGTTGGCTGAAAATGCGGCAGTGAGTCCTCATGTCTTGAAGATGATGGGTTATCTCGATCATCTTCAGAAACTCGACTGCCCTATCAGCCAGGAACTTGCCTGCGACATCGTTCTGCAGTCTTTACCTGCAAGCTATGATCAGTTCATTCTGAACTTTAATATGCATGGCTTGAGTAAGACATTGCCTGAGCTTCACGGAATGCTCAAGACTGCAGAGCCCAACTTGAGGAAAACTGCCAAGGACCCTAATGTGCTTATGGTGCAAAAGGGCAAGGGCTTTAAGAAATCCTCTGCCAAGGACAAGGGAAAGGCTAAGGCTGTCCAAGTCTCGGACAAGGACACGCCAAAGCCCAAGCCCAAATCCAAGGCTGGGCCTACTGACATCTGCAGGTTCTGTAAAGAACCAGGGCATTGGAGGAGAGAATGTAAGAAATTCCAAGAAGGTCTAAAGGAATTGAAGAAGAAGACTCTCGAGACTTCTTCATCAGGTATTTTTGTTATAGAAGTTAATACAACTACTTCTGATAATACCTCATGGGTTATGGATACTGGTTGTGGGGCTCATATTTGTACTAATATGCAGGCACTCAGCAACAGTAGAAGGCTGAAGCAAGGACAAGTGGAGCTACGAGTTGGGAATGGAGCGAAAGTTCCTGCACTAGCTGTAGGCACATACTTGTTGTCTTTACCTTCGGGATTGGTTTTAGAACTCAATAATTGTTATTTTGTACCTGCGATAAGCAGAAATATTATTTCAATTTCTTTGTTGGATTTGGAAGGTTATGATTTTTCAGTTAAGAATAAATTATGTTCCTTCAATCGCAACAATTTGTTCTATGGTTGTGCCCCTCTTACGAATGGGCTTTACATACTTGATCAATCCGCGCCAATTTATAACATTGATACCAAACGGTTCAAACCTAATGAGGAGAACCGAACGTTTCTATGGCATTGTCGTTTAGGGCACATCAGCGAGAAACGCATCAAGAGGCTCCATTCGAATGGACTTCTTGGCTCATTTGACTTTGAGTCATGTGAGAAATGCGAATCCTGCATGATGGGCAAAATGACACGGGCCCCCTTTAATAAACCTAACGAGAGGGCCAGTGACTTATTGGGCCTGATACACATAGATGTGTGTGGCCCAATGTCCACAAATGCAAGAGGAAACTATCAGTACTTCATTACCTTCACTGATGATTTCAGTAGGTATGGATATGTTTATTTAATGAAACATAAGTCTGAATCTTTTGAGAAGTTCAGAGAATTCCAAAATGAAGTACAGAACCAGCTTGGCAAAAGCATTAAGGCTCTTCGGTCCGACCGAGGAGGAGAATACTTAAGCCAAGAATTCAGTGATCATCTAAGAGAGTGTGGGATCGTGTCCCAACTCACTCCTCCTGGAACACCTCAATGGAATGGTGTGTCTGAGAGGAGAAATCGGACCTTATTGGATATGGTTCGATCTATGATGAGTCACACAGACCTTCCAATATCCCTTTGGGGATATGCTCTGCTAACAGCAGTGTTCACTCTAAATAGAGCGCCATCGAAAGCAGTAGCAAAGACACCATATGAATTATGGACTGGAGTGGCTCCAGTGCTGTCTTATCTTAGAATTTGGGGTTGTGAAGCCTATGTCAAGAGATTAATCTCAGACAAGCTTACACCAAAGTCTGATAAATGCTACTTCATTGGTTATCCGAAGGAAACCAAGGCTTATTACTTCTATCTACGTTCCGAGAACAAGATCTTTGTTGCCCGGGATTGTAACTTTCTTGAGAGGGAGTTTCTCTCTAAGAAAGACAGTGGGAGTAAGGTACTGCTTGAAGAAATTCAAGATGAACAGGATACTGCTCAACCTAATGAGGAAGAGCAGCAGGAGGACCTACAAGAAATTGTAGAGCCTGAACCTGTAGTACCTGAAGTTCGAAGATCCGGGAGGATCCGTCACGAACCCGAGAGATATCAAGGATTCCTCGTGACTGACTGTCATGATCTTCTGATCATTGATGGTGATGAACCATCGAACTTCAATCAAGCCATGATGGGCCCAGATTCCTCTAAGTGGCGTAAGGCCACTGATTCCGAAATGGACTCCATGTCGGTCAACCAAGTGTTTTCGTTGGTTGACTTACCCGCTGGTGTAAAAGCCATCGAGTGCAAATGGATCTTCAAAAAGAAGATTGACGTGGATGGAAATGTCCAGATTTATAAAGCCAGGTTGGTGGCAAAAGGTTTCAGACAAGTTCACGGTGTGGATTACGATGAAACCTATTCCCCAGTGGCAATGATGAAATCTATTCGGATTCTACTAGCAACTGCAGCTTTTCATGATTATGAAATTTGGCAGATGGACGTGAAAACCGCCTTCCTGAATGGAATTCTGGAAGAGGATGTGTATATGACACAACCTGACGGTTACATAGATCCAAAGAATGCTGGGAAAGTATGCAAGCTTCATAAATCCATTTATGGATTGAAGCAAGCATCGAGGAGCTGGAATCTTCGTTTTGATGAAGCGATCAAGCAATTTGACTTCATCAGAAACGAAGAAGAACAATGCGTGTATAAGAAAACTAGTGGGAGCAAGATAGTATTTCTTATTCTGTATGTCGATGACATACTGCTTCTCGGAAACGACGTTCCAATGCTGAAGTCGGTAAAGGACTGGCTTGGAAGTTGTTTTTCCATGAAAGACATGGGTGAAGCCGCATACGTTCTTGGAATCAGGATCTACCGGGATAGATCTAGAAGGCTGATAGGCTTGTGTCAAGATTCATACATTGACAAAGTCCTACAAAGATTCAGCATGAAAGATTCCAAGAAGGGCTTCACGCCAATGGTACATGGCACAACGCTAAGCAAGAAGCAGAGCCCTACGACGGCTGCTGAGCTTGAGCGCATGAAGAATATTCCTTATGCATCTGCAATAGGATCTATCATGTATGCCATGATCTGTACTCGTCCTGATGTTGCTTATGCATTGAGCATGACGAGTAGATACCAGTCAAATCCAGGTGAAAACCATTGGATTGCCGTCAAGAATATCCTGAAGTATCTAAGACATACTAAGGATAAGTTCTTGGTGTACGGTGGAAGTGATGTGCTTAAAGTCAGTGGATTCACGGACGCAAGTTTCCAGACAGACCAAGATGATTTCCGGTCACAATCCGGTTATATCTTTTGTCTGAATGGCGGTGCAATCAGTTGGAGAAGCTCCAAGAAGGACACCGTTGCTGATTCCACTACAGAAGCTGAATATATCGCCGCTTCAGAAGCTGCGAAGGAAGCTGTTTGGATACGAAAGTTCATTATTGAACTAGGTGTGATACCAAATGCGGCTGAGCCTCTGGCACTGTTTTGTGATAACAATGGTGCTATAGCTCAGGCAAAGGAACCAAGATCACACCAGAAATCCAAGCATGTTCTAAGAAGATTTCACTTGATACGTGACATCATTAATAGAAAGGAAGTCAAGATCAGCCGAGTTCAGACAGATGATAACGTCGCTGATCCGTTGACAAAGCCACTCCCAAGACCTAAGCTCGAGTTCCTAACTGAAGCTGTAGGCATTAGAGACATTGAAATGTAATCTAAATTTGAGTGGGAGTTTGAGGGCTTTATTTAGTTATTTGATATGTTCTTGTAAAACATTTTATGTTTAATGAAATTATTATTTCAAGATTATTTTAACTGTGATGAAATAATCGTTCCAAAGTGATATGAACCATTTTATAGGTCATCGAAGTAAGTGACTTGATCTTGAGTTATCAAAGTCATTTAGCTTGATCATGAGACCCTATATTTGATAGATGGCTTATATCATCATGTCCCTAGTCGAAGGTTGTTGAAATTGGAACACCAACAACCGTGTGAGACTAGATTGGTATGTGACTTATGACAAAGTCTCAGTGTGTCATAGATGCGCGGCATCAAAGTCAGTACATAGGTGTATGTAGGGTACATACGACCGGACAAGACCCGATTATAAGAACTCTTCAGGATATTTATATCTGTGTCATAAGAGATTCTTACTACGACTATAGAGTATAGTCCTTAGACCTGAGTTCGCATGCATGTGACTGCACATGAACTAATGCGCTTTGATCATTGTCTAATGCTGTCGTTAAGCGATAGTTATAAGGACCTTGTTTGGGTGTATTATGAAATGAGTAGTTTACAGTGATGGAACAAGACGGGATTTGTCCCTCCAATATAAATGGAGTGAATATCTCTAGGCCAATCGGAGATTTGAATACTGGAAAATGCATGGCCATGCTCAAACGGACTGTCCCGAGTCGTTTGGATTGTCAGTATCAAATCAGAGTCCGATGAACATGATTAGCCTTAATAAGGATGACACTCATCTTGCCTTATGACTAATCGAGATATTGAGACAAAAGGATTATGAATATAGAGATTCCAGTTCAAGTGGGAGATTGTTGGAATTATGTCCAGTAATCTCTGTACTGTCTCTAGAAAGTAAGAGTATGTCAATGATCAGACATAAGTAATATAATACTGGGGGTCATGATGGCTTGCTAGAGTCCGCTCATGATCTATAAGTCTTGGACTTATTGCCTTTATTATATGATCCCATATGGGTCACACGCCTAAGCTAACGGGAAAATACGAAGGAACGGTTTAGCAGAAGTACGGTAAAAGTGCTAGGCATTTACTGTGTTTAGAGAGACTAAAGGGCCTGATTAAATCCAAGGGATTTAATCAGAACTGAGAATTGGGCCCAAAAGCCCATGAGAACTAGAAGGGATTTTAATGAATAAAATCAGACCTAGCTCTCTAATTTCTCAGAACATATGCGCCTCCCTCCTCTCTCTCTGCGCCTCCTCTCTCAGCTGGTCTAGCAGCCAAAATTCCCGGTGTGCGTGTGTGAGCCTTTGGAGGAGCTATCTCTTGGTGGTTCTGCTGATCTCTGACCCTTACCTCCCATTCCGCTGCATAAACAAGGTAACAGGTGAGATCTATTATGTTTCTAATCAAGAGAACCTAGATCTGCATGTTTAGTAGGATGAATCAATCTGAGAATTGAATCAGGAGACACTAAACGATCCAACAGCCATACGAGAAGGACAGAGCGAAAAACCCTAGCATCTAGACTTAAGAACTTAGCAGTTTATCTTAGCCGTTTGAGTTCTTTTGTACTTTCTTTTCTGATTCCTTTACTCTCTTTTCTGATCTTTGTACTCTTTTCGATTTCTTATCAATAAAACATCCTCCGGGTTTGCTAGTTTAGTGGTTATTCCTTGAAGTTTCTGTTCCTTAAAAGTTTTGCTCTACAAGTTTTGACCGTGCGAGTTTCGACTCTCACACACGACGTGTCGCGTGAAAGTCCCCAAGAGCAAGAGACTTGTAGTTTATCTTTCCTATGGTCTAAACTTGGCACACCTCTCTCTTCGTTTCCCTTTCTTCTCACACTTCCAAACATTTTCTGCACTCTTTCCAACAATAGTATCGACATGAACATCTGAAAACAACTCAAGCAATCCGAAATGAAGAACATGAAAACATTTCAATGGATTCTAGCTGCACTGTGATCACAATGTGTGTACCATATCCTAGGAAGCACGGGGACGTCTGTTTGGCGACGTCTCCCGCTTTGGGGACATTTCGGGGACGGGGACGCGGTGGGAACGCGGTGGGGACGTCTCCGTCACGCTTTGATAAATGGGGACAACGAGTTTTGGGTGGGGACAGTTCCACATAAATTTATAGCCTTGTGTAATGAAAACATGTGTTCAAAGTGGAGATTCTGCCAGCTTTATATCAATATCTTGACGCAAGGGCATTATAAACTCTTAGAAAGCTCAGCATTCAATGTTGTACCAGTCATACCTTAGTTTTTCAATAGGGATTGACATATACTAACTAGACAAACATTATACTGTCTGTACCCAAGCCGTCCCCGCTTTTATAAATTTTGAGTTTTGCTGTTTCATGTACCCGTTCACGTCCCCACTTTCCGTCCCCGATTTCCGTCCCCGTATCCGTCCCGGTACAACATGGTCCATATCAGAGGCTGGAACTTGTTGGTATTTGCTCTATGCATTAGCTAAGTAGTCTCTACCATTCATCTTTCGTGCAGCTGATCTTATAGACTCTGCTAAGCTTATGACTTGCTGCGATAATTTGCTGCGTGAGTCAAACTATCTTATAGCACTCTCTGATCTTTTTTGTGACATGACAGTTCTTGGAAGTTTGAATTTTGCTGTTTAGGGTTCTTTGCAATCTGGATGGCTTCTGATAAAGACATTTCACTGTAGATGGCAATACAGTAGGAAGCTACTATCTTGGGATCCCAAGGCTGATCGGCCAATGCTTTGTAAGAATCATATTATTGGTGTTGAATTGAATCAGAATTTTCAAAAAATGATAATCACCACGACTTTCTTCCTAATGTGGTTTCACCAAATTAGCTCCAACGCAGCTGCAATGTCCAATCTAATTTTTTTCATTTTCAGCGAGCGTGAAGGAAAACCAAAGAAGATGAAAGGAAAGAGAGATGGAGACAAAATTGTAGGCATTCGAAGGGAGATCTCTAATATAACCATAACAAGGACGGAAAAAAACTAGAGCGTTCGATGAGACAGAAAAATAACCATCCGCCATTGTAGTAAGCTTATTTAACAACACTGCGAGTCGGAGAAGAAGAAGCAAGAGATCGGAATCTCAGAGGCATGGGATCTCAAGGAGAAGATAGTACAAAGAATAAAAGATATAGGCCTCTAAAGCCCATATAAAAGTTAAAGCCTATCAAACAATGAAAAAGCCCATCATTTTCAATTGAACAGGTTTCTGGATTTTCGATTTTAAAAAGTAGTAAACAAACTACATTCCATGGGGCAACGACATATTCGTGTCCGCACTATTATCAGAACAAAACGACGTTATTTTATTTTATTTTCACCAGAATGAAACGATGTCGTTTTATTTTTCTTTTTTTGCTCGAATTCAGTCTAAAACAACGTTGTATACTTAATCAGGCTTAATCAAATGCTTAGTCAGATGCTTAATCATTAGCGTTAACGATTAAGTTAACAATGTTTAATTCAATGTTTTACCAAAAAAAAATGTTTAATTCAATGCATGTATGTGCGATGACTTATTTCTGCAGGAATCTAATTCAAATTTTATAAAAGTGTGGAATGTATTAGCACGGAGACAAAGTGCACGAGTTGGTTGTCACACGGGTTGATAGACTCATAGTGCATGCACGGATATGTCATTTCCCCCATTCGATGGAGTATACATCAGTTTGATAAAATTTTGTTTTTAAATCAAGATCAGACTCATTTTGCATTCATGACACTGCATTTTAGCTTTCTTAGTTTCCTTCTCACCATCAAAGGATTTCTTGTTATACTTGTTTGAGCTTTGTCCTTGTTCTACCCTTCTTAGATCACGATCAAATCTCCGAACAATGAGACTTACTGGATCATCCTCATCAATCTCCTGACTAGCCTTTGCTTGTGAGACAAGTGCAATGCTTTTAGGCTTCTTGGTACCATCCATTTCTAGTTCATGAACTTGCAGCATTCCAACTAACTCTCAAAACTCATATTTTCAGTGTTAGCTGACACACTTAGTGCTGCCTTGTACGGCATATACTTAGCTGGTAGACACCTTAGAAATTTCTTGACCAGTTTCTTGTCCTTGTGCTTCTTTCCGAGAAGTGATGCCTCATGAGCTAGTGAGCTGATTTTAGCATTGAAGTCAGATATGTTTCATCATCTTCCATTTTCAGGTCCTCAAACTTGGTAGCCAGAAGATCCTTTATTTAGTTTTGTACCTTCTTTGTTCCTTCAAAGTGTATCTGAACAATGTCCCATGCTTCTTTTGCAAGTTCACACCCCTGTATCAGCTCAAATTGCTTCTTGGCTACCCCACAGTGAATCGCAGTCAGAGCTCTGGAATTGTATTTAGACAATTTGAGTTCTACTTCTGTCCAGAGTTCTTCTGGTTTAGGTACATCAACTCCCTCATCATTCTTCGTAGTGGGAGCTGTCCAACCTGATTCTACTGTCTTCCATGCAAGTGGGTAAATGCCTTTGATTTACGATCTTGTTATTGCTTTCCAAAAGCCATAGTTGGTCGCATCTAGTATTACTCTAGAGCTATTGATTAGCTTATTATATTTCTCCATTTCTTCCACATAATCTCACCTGTATATATGAGCAAACAAGTGTCCGCTCTGATACCAATTGAAAATGCGAGAGCTACGTAATACAGAATGTGACAGGGTATTCTTTTCCAAAGACTTTTATTGCAAAGAAAACCGATAGTTTCACATGACAACCTAGTCTCTCACCTGCTTTTCGATCTAACAATGATCTCAAAGCTCCTTAGATTTACCCTTAACACCCAAGCTTGATTCCCTTACAAGAACTCCCAAACCCTTGTTAAAAGCAATCTCTCTCTTAATGGCGCACCAAGCACAGATACCCTAGATGATCTATTTATACTTCATAGGTCATCTTGCAACTTCCTAACTACCCTTAGGAATATTTCGATTAATCTTTGTTTAGGAAAAAACTTATTTTCCTAAACACTCTCAAGTGTATATTTCGTATGACTCTTCTTTGATCTTTTTGTCCAGCTCAACTATTCTCCTTTGGTTTCGTCGTAGTCAACTACTATCATCCTTAGCTTCCATATTCTTCAGCTCCATCTCATGTTCCATAAGATCTTTGTCGTTGATGCAAGTGTTGTTTCACAGCTTGACTGATCCAGTTGTTGTCGTAGTTCAACCTCCAGCTTGCTGCATCTTCATATACTTTTGGATTCAATCGCTCAAAACCATCCCAGCGAAAGATAGGATCTCTTGTCAGCAGAAATGGTCTTCAGTGGTCTCTCTCCTTTCTGTGGGATCATCAGCTTAAGGGTAGACATCCCAATCTTCAGAGTTCTTCTTGATGCCATGTTTTTGATTTTATGTTCAAAACTTCTCTACGAGCTTTCAGTGAGCTTTTATTTTGATTTCTCTTGTCGGTATCATTAAAACTCTAATCCATCTTTTTTTTTTGTTGAGTAATAAATTTAACATTTTCAAAAAATAATTATGGCAACTATGAATTTTTAAATACTGGGTGCGAGAGTGAAAACAATGTGGACTATAGTGTGAAAGCAAGTTGGGTTTGTGGAAATTTTTACCTATAAAAAAAAATAGATTGAAAGTGTTAGGTGTTTTTTGCAAGAGACAGACAGCGAAATACAATGACAGAAAAAGCAGCACCAGTCTTCGTAATTCTCATCGGAGCTTTAATCCTTTTGTCCCATCTCTTCTTCGGACAGCTTGAAGCAATTTCCACCAAACAAACAGAGCATCGAAAGCTTGGTGAGTAAAAAAAATTATATTTTCTAAGGATGTTGTTTTTATTAGATCTGAAACGAAAAACACCGATTTGGTATTTTGATAATTTTTAGATCATACCCATACCAATCGGATGTGAATTTTTTTCACAGATGCCTAGTTCGTTTTATGAAAAATTCGTAATGCTTTCATGCTTCTTTTTATTTTCCTAAACTGTCAATTAGGGAATGGAGAAAATAGGAGGAATGAAATTGTTATCCAAATAAAAGCGAAAGTGAAGCGAAGCTACTCGAAAAGGGGACCCCAAAAAAAGGAACCTTATAAAAGAGTTCCTCCAAAGAAGCCACCTTGCAAGCCCCCGGCCCCGACTCATCCTCATTAGACGATTGTTTTTTACCTTTCAATGTCTACTTAAGTTAAACAACGAACTGTTCGTATAAAAATGAGATTTCAGCAAAATAAAGAAACTTGACTTTTTAATACAAAAATGTCTATCTCAACGCTCTTTTTATTTTTTTACGCAGTATCTAAACGTTATTTATACTTGAATCTTGAAAATCAAATTGTTTTTGTTCTTTGTCTTTGTTTATGACAATATCAACATCTTATAAACGATGGAAACTGGTCAGATTTTGTGTGTACAAATATATATATCGAACTTAACGTGTGACTTGTATTATTTACTTTCTCAGCAAGAGTATATACAACATTAAGCTAAGTCTCACATAAATATTAACTTAAGCTAGTCTTTATCGAAATATGATTCTAATCTTTATCAAGACAGGATTTGTAATCCTTATCTAAATATGATTGAGGCAAAATCCCTTATCCTAGTAGATACATACTTATATCTAATATTCTCTTTCACGTTGGAACGTATAAGTCACAAACATCTAACTTGTACAACAAGATACAAAACTGAGCATGTATGAGCGCTTTTGTCAATATGTATGTTGTTCACATGTGATGCAAAATGATGAGACCACCTCTACCATCTTCACGAATGGCATGACAGCTATTTTCGATATGTTTAGTATGCTTATGGAAGATCGGTTTTGTACCAATGTAAATCACAGCTTTGCTATTCGATACACATTCCTTGTAACAACTAACACAACCATTTAACCTCATGAAGAGCAGCTACCATTGAACGATATTCGGCTTCACTGGAAGAATGAAAAATTGTGTTTTGCGTTTTTGTCTTCCATACAATAGGAGAATCATCAAGTATATTAATTAATCACCTACATTTATTTTTAATGAATATATGTGGACAGGTGTTATAACACAAAATAAAATATAGACTACTTTCCTAAAGCTCCTAAAAACTACATAGTCATGACAAATTTTTTTTTTTGACAACAAGATGGAAAATAGTCATGACAATTAACTAATCAAATATAGGGACCTAAAGTGATAACAACGTCTCTATGGCTTAGAGGTCATAGTTATACCAGTCGGCTCGTACGACATTCTGAGTTCACACTCAACTTCCCTACGATGAGATAATACTAGAGAAAATAATCAAATATATATAACTTTGAGAAAAAGAGGGAATTAATTATAATTAAAATCGATCGAAAACCTAAACAAAAAGAGAGGGATATATAAAACTCGATAGACATAATGATCGAGCAAATGTTACACGTAGAGCAAAAATTATTAAATAGATTAAACATTAAGCAGTCCTACCATAATGCAAAATGATGACATGATCACTAGTTGACGAGTCTCGAAGCAAAGTGAAATAAGGAGATGATGATGATGATGGTGGTAATGATGATTTTGGGCTCCAAATGGTATCTCTTACATGCTGCATCGTCAACCACGGCGATAATTGTTGTCCTCTGCATCTTATTTCTATCTGTTTTCAATAATTTGCATTCATCAAACAAACCAATTAGAGTCAAAATCACATAAGTATCCATATATATGTGCTCGTGTGTGTGTGACAGGGGATATACTAAAAAGGTTATAGAGTACATGACATGATCTGCAAACTTGACCGGTTGGATAACCTATTGGGTTTCAAAACATCACTCCATATACCACTAATATAAGAACATTTTCATTAGGGATTTCTCATAAAAAAATAATAATTATCCTTCAAATAAATAATATTGTATTAAAATAGTCTCTTACCAAGTTTTGAAAGACTCTTTTAATACGATATTATTATTTATTTTAATAAGTCTTCTATAACCATGTAACTTTTTATCTTTTTTTTGTGCAAACGTAACTTTGTATCTTTTTATTGTTAACATTGAAGAAACTTGGGTATGTTTGTTGACGAATTAACTGCCACGTATGCCTTACCCTAAAACCTCCACTTTTCCTCATTTGACGCCAAAGATACGAAGTGAAAAAACAAAGCATAAATCTAAGTCAGCTGACACTAAAACGTAATGAATACAATTCATTCAAGTTCGAAAGAGCTGGTCAGCTCGAAGAGACTAACCGTGGCTGTCCAACAAGTGACACTACGGTATGAAACCTGCTCGACTGTCAAGCCCTCAAAGTTAGTTTGGAATTAGCTTTATTTATTATTAGGAAACACGTTATCGACCAAAAGAGAGAGGAAAAAAAGAAATATGTTGTTTTGTATTCTGTTGTAGGAACGTGATTGGTTGGTGAGGAGATGATCAAGTTATTTTAAGTGCATCACTTGGGATTATGATGCTACATTTTGCACGTAACTTCATGCCTTCCTACTTAACCAAAGTTCACCCTAGAGACGAGTTTTCTCTAAGGCACGAATCTCAAAGTGTCGCCTTAATTCGCCATGGTTTTAAGGAGATCTTCTCTTCCGCCGAATTCTCTGCTTGAGGAACTATGATCTTCATTACCGGGTTCCGTCTGGTGTCAGCTGAAGAACAGTTTCACTTCCAAGTGAAAAACTTCACAATTCCAAAGTACAACGCTCACCGAATTTGCTCTCTCCGCCGTCAATTTCTTTGTTGCCGGTGAGTCCTCGCTCCTCCATTATGCACAGTCGTGTGGCAGAGCTAACCTATATGACCCTTTTTCCAGAGCCTCCAGATCTAGCTCCGTTAGGTCTGTGTGTGCCATATGAACTGCCAGAGCCACTTGTACCGTCAAATCCACCATTGGATCCTCTCGATCTCTTCTCCATGTTGGATCTTTTCTCCAACTTCAATTAATTTCTTGCCTTGCCCTCGCCACCCAGCTCCTTCGATAAGCCATTTACTGAGCTTCGAGCCAAGAAGTCATCCTAGCATACTTGCGTTACCTTACATCGGCTTATCTCACCTCTCACCGTCAATCAATGAGTTTCACCTATCTGATTTTCCGGTCATGAATCAAGGTCTTTCTCATCATTCAAGTGGTCCTTACCGTAGTGGATGTGTTGACAGAAGCTCTGCCAACCAAGAGTCTCTCCACTTTTGTAGTAATTACTGCCGGTGACTCCCTATCCGTTCGAAGTCGGCAAACTACTGTCATCATTCCGACGATCAATCATAATGTAATCTTTTCGTTGGCCAGATCCATAAAGTCTTTTTAGTGGGCCTTGGCCCCAACTATAGCCTATCAAGCATTTAATGTGCAAAGTGTTTAATTTATTTCATCAATCACATGTTTTTTCAACTTCCTCCTTAAGATGGGAGAGATCGTTTCCGATATCCTCTTCTGTCGGGGAGAGAACCATTCCACCATGTTTCCTTTCTTTGAAGGAGATTTTTTTGGTTTTAATACTAAAAAAATCAACTTTTTTTACTAGTTTGTCAGTTTGCGTAGTAATTTTTTCGGGGCCAAAAGATACAACCGAATCTGCTTCAGTGAATTTCACTAACGAGGTTTGGTTGTTAAAGTCACGATATAATGTGACTAACCTTCAAATTTTCGGCTTTACTGTGAAGCTTCTTGTTGTTTTAGAAATCCGACCTAGTCAATATTACGAACTGCGATCTGAGATGTCTGAACTACGGGGTGAAATGTAAATACGAAGTGAGGACGAAATGATTCTTTATTGATCTTAAGGCCGGAGCCGAGCAATGAACAGGATGGTACGAGGTGTGAGTCCGTCGAATGACGTGCTCACTAAACAGTACTTGAGGTCGGAGCTTTATAGAAGTAGCTCGGCCTCTCGTAAGTTACAATATCTCCTCAAATGAAGAGTGAAGGGTCCTATTTATAGCGCTTGGATGCTGACTCTTCCTTGGGCTGTTGACTCCTTAGCGGGCTTGTCTTCTTGGGCCGAGATGACATAGTTGATTTAATTAGATTTCCAATGGGCTTATGGGTGCTAAACCCATATCCAACAATTAGTCCCCCCTAGCTCGTCGAGTCACGATGCTGAGCTCGGCGGATTTCCTTGAGCATTTAAGTCAGGAGGAAATCTGGTTAAATCAATTTTGCTTTGGGTCGCGTCTCTATAAGAGTAATATATCTTCGGGGTTACATGGTCTCTGAATCGTCGTAAGACTTGTTCATTATTTTTGGGTCTCTTCGGCTTATGTTGCCTTTCTTCTACAATCTTATACCCTTATTTCTCTATTACTAGTGGTTTGTTTTTCATCAAACTCCTTAAGTTAGCATGCGAGCAGGGGTGACCTTTTATTTGTCTTCTAGTAGCAGCGATTCGGATTCTTCTAGTTCGTCGGGTGTGAGTTCTGTGCGATTCAGGTTTTCTCGTGACGACGAGGAGTTTTTTATCCTTCGTGGTGGTTGGACTCTTCGTCCGTTTTGGGGCAATCCGGTGAAAAAGAAACCCATTGCTTGTTAGCCGTTCTCCGATTTCGCGCTTCCTCCGCTTTCGGAAGAGGAGGAGTTGGGTTTTCCCCCTGATGCTGAGCGAGGCGAAGAACGGGGTTCAGGTGTTGATGCGGATGCGCCGGGTCTAGAGCGTGATATCGATGACTTGGTTGAACCTGGAGATAATACTCCTGGGGCTAGTACCTCTGCTTCTGCCAGTTGTTCTCAATCCGCGGTTCCGAAAGCGAAGAAGAAAAAGAGGACGAAGAAGGAAGCAGTTACTGTCGCCGAGGAAGATTCTCAAAAGACAGTAGTTGCTCGGCCAATTCCTTCATCCATATGCGAGCAAGATTCCCTGGATACTCTCTTGCGAGATCGTATCCGTATTCACGGTCTTGATTATCGATTACCGTCCCCGACAGAGAGACCTTGGAACGCTCCTCCTGGATCGGTTTGTCTGAACGAAAGTTTGTTCTCGGAGTGTCATTTGCTTTTTCCACTTCCGATACTCTTGATTGAATACTGTGAAGCGAGGAAGATAGCTATCTCTCAGCTTTGTCCTAGTGCCATCTGTAATATGGTGGGTGCTTTGATCATGGCGGCTGATGAGGGTTTTGATATGTCTACTGATTTCTTCTGTAGGCTGACGTCAATAGCGGTTAATCGAGGCACCGATGGTACTTTTTATACGAAGGTTTTGACTAGGCATTGTCTGAAGATTGTGTCTGATCCTCCAGATAAAATGGACCGTTGGCAGGACGGTATTTATTTGTACGAATTAATAATTCGTTAACGTTTGATGTGAATAGGGTCTTCTATTCAGCTTGGAACACCAATCCTGGTAGTTATCTTTCTTGCATGTTCTTTTTTTTTTTTTTTTTGAGTATTTTTGTTGCTGCTTATGTGGCTTATCTGCTTATTTGTTCTGTATACTGTTCTCCTTCTGGTTTCTGGACTGCGGGGTTTTCTGAGAATTTGAAGAAGATGAAGGATCATCTTCCAGTACCTTGGCCTTCTAAAAAAGATGAGGGAGAGAAAGTTCGCTTTGACATGAAGGTCCGAGCTTGTTTTCAGAAAATTGATTCAGGTATGGATCCTTCTTCCCCCCCCCCCCCCCCCAATTGGTTTAAACCGAATTCTGGGGCGATGTAGCGTCTGTTTCCTAATCTTGAGATTATCTTGTCAGAATTCCTGGGACCGGTGTCCTCTAGTCGTCCGGCCAGTGTGTCGCTATCCCCCCGTCGTCTTGGAAAATGTCGTAAGGTGTCGAGTAGGGGCCGCGATTGCCCCGTCGCGAGTTGTTCCTCTGGGGAGCATGTCTCGTTTCCAGGTGGTCCGCCTGTCGTTGATCTAGAAATAAATTCCGGTGTTGTGGGGCGAGCTGTTGCGCATTCTCCTGTAGATGCGGAGAACCGGAGTGAAGGGGTTGATCTCGGCTTCAGACGGGATTGGGAGGTTAATGCCGTTCAAGTTACCATTCCTGATTTTTGTTCCCAAGGAACGGTGTCCTCGCGTCCCGAAGGAGGATGTGTCAGTCCTGGGGCTTCTGATGCTCTGCGTCCTGAGGTAGCGGAGGTCGGTCTTGCGGGGAGAGGATTTGATGGTCGGGAGCCTGACCTAATGGATTTTTCTTGGTCGTATCGTCATATAGGGGCGAATCCTTTGCTAGAGGACAAACGGTCTTGTGCCAAACTTCTTCAACTTATCGCAGTGAAGCCTCCGCGGAAACTGATTCCTGTAGATGAGATGCTCAGGCTTGATCTTCAGGATGACTTCAGTCATCGTGTTATGAACGTGAGTTTATTGATTCTTGTTGATGTCCTATTTGGTTGTGTCTTAGGCTGACCGTTCCTTGTGTTTCCCCTCCCTTTTTGTGTGTGTTTCTTTGTTGTAGACGGCTGATGCTTTCAACCGGCTCATGGATTGCTATGAGCATGACATGGAAAGCTCCGGGTTAACAGACGGCGCTCTCAGAGAGCAAATCGACGAGTTGCGTGACACGGCTCCTGAGTTGGAAGCTGCTCACGGATTGCTCAAGGAAGCTGAGGCGTGTGTGGCTGCTTTGGCGCTTGCGAAGCGGGGTGTAGCGGACCTTGAGAAGAGGATTTCAAATTCCGTAGCTGCGAATGATGATGAGCGTTGCGAGGTCGACCGTTTGAGATCGGAATCTAATCGTCTGACTGCTCGCCGTGACGAGCTGCGAACCTCATTTGATGAGCGTCTTTTGGTTGAGCAGAAGGTTCGCCACAAGGTGTTTGCCGATCATTTTACGAAGTTGAGGTCGGAGAGAGAGAGGGAAGAGCTTTACGTTGAGAAGCTTTTTCTTCTTAATCAGGTGGTTTCCGTTCTTGGTGCATACCGACTGTTGGCTGAAAAGGGGATCCCTATCCCTTCTGCGTTGACTGCTCAGCTTGAGCTGGATGAGCCCTTGCTTCGTCAGCAGGTTAATGCGTTGAAGCCTGTTGTACTTGGTTCCCATGATTTGTTTGCTTTGCCATTTCCTGCTGATAATGCCATTGTTGATGGCGTGGCGGGCACTGGTGGGGTGGGTACTTCGTCTGCTGGGGCCGTGGCTATTTCTGAGAGGGCGGGCTCTTTGGGCAGATTACGCGGTGCAGCTCAGCTCGTGGTCTCCTTCCCTTCCTCTTTTTTGTGAAGTATTAGCCTTTGGCGGTCGTGTTCCGCGTGTAAAACACTTCTCTTTTGTTTGTGTGCTTATTTATTACGCTTCGGGACCTGTATTTGCATTGAAGGTTGCGTTGGTAACCGATGTGCTGCTCCGGGAATTGTTTTTTTTTATAAACGCTTCTCCTTTCTTTTTGTCTTGCCGATATGATCTATGTTCTTGCTTGCAAACCACCGTGTTTAGTTGAGTCTTAGGCTGTGAAGCTGCCAGTCGATGTTGTGTCCAGGTGGTTTCGATGCTTTCTTATATTTGTAGGTTCGAGGATGATTTTGATGTGTTACTGATTTTAGTAATGAGCCGGAATCGGGCTGGCTTTCCTTTCTTTTGTGGTGAGGGAGGCTTGATTATTGCCATATAGTCCGAGAGTATTGTAGTATCTATTCTTGGGAGCCGGTTGCTATTGTGGGGCCGGTGTTTACTCCAGATTGGGCTGCTTCGGTCGGTTGCCCTTGCTCGGATCCTCTGCTTTTCTGGGAGCGGCTTTGCAGGGAACAAACGTTTGATGCGTCGTTCGTTGCATAATTTTTGTTCCTTCGCCGTAACTGTGGTTCTTTTTTTGTTTTTATAGGAGACGTGATCCCCTGTTTGGGCGAGGTCGTCTCTTGAGATTTTAAGCTTCTCTTTTTTTTGAGCATTCGCTTTGGTTTGTTCCTTTGTAATTTGGGCGAGAATAATATTTGAAGGAAAAGGAGACGCGTTGTTATCCTCTTCGCATTTTTTTTTGTTTTTGCAAGTCGTTTCTCGCCTTTGGGCAAGATCAAATTTTAGGTGCGAGTACGTTCTCGGCCTATCCTGTTTTTGATTTTCTCGAACAGAAACAGTGCTTGCCCATCTACACACGGATGTTTGTGAGTGCGAACTTAGGCTCGGTTTATCTCGTCATCCGTCAAGTTATCTAGGTACGAGTACGTGCTCGGATTATCATGTGGGATCCCTGGACATAGTTGTGCGAAGGAGGTTCGGCTTACGAAACTTTTTCTAGAAACCCGTGCGGGATCTGGGCCCGGCTTACAAAAAATGTGACGCAATATGTCGCTGTGCATGGGACACGTGTTTGTTTGATCGATCATTTGGCCAGAATGTCGATTGTTAGTTGTTTGTGGGTTAGTTTGTATGACAATGTATGAAAGTTTTGATATTAAAGACTATAAAAGTGGTTGCACCTTACATGGGTTGCCTACGTACTCTCCGAAGAGAGATCAAGCCGAGCGAAGTTCTTTTTGGTCATTACATTCGTATGAAAGTAGAGAAGATCTGTTTTCACCTTGGCTAGTCGAGGTTCTGTAATTCCTCCTCTAGAGGGTGATGGAGTGTTCCGAACTGACTGATGTGTTTCCTTTGCTCGTCGTTCGATTCTCCCTTCCTTCGTTTGCTGTTGCTTCCCGTTCGATGCGTCCGGGCGACTCGAATGTCCTAACAGCGTTGCTGCTGTGGTTGTTTGAAAATCTTAGCGGTCCCGATGTTTGCACAGTCCTCCGAAAAGTGAGGTTGACGGAACTGTTTGGCTCTAACGTGACTTTGATGATCCCCTGCCCGCTGGGGTCGAACTCGACGACGAGCGAGTCACTGTGCTTCGTCCCGAAGTTTGCTCGGTCTTCTGTGGTGGGAGTAATTCCTTTATCGCTTCCCGATTTTGTCGTGAGAGCCGCGTTTGCTCGTCCTCGTGCGTTCACGTTTTAAATGCGCCCTCGTGCTGATTTTTCCGACCTGTCTGGAGCATGTTCACTTGTTGTGCCGATTTCGTTGTGGTCCCTGCGATGACCTCGTTTTGGCTGCGCCTCGGTTGTTGCTTCCTGTTTTTCCCAATGTTGATCAGGTCGCTCTGATAGCCCTTCCTTATATACGGGTTGTTCCTTTATCTCTTGTCCCTCATGGGCGGCCGCTGGCGTGTTTTGGCTGGCTGGAATCGCTGCTTCGTTCTGATATTTGCTGAGTAGGAGGCTTCGTAGGTGTCGACATTCAGCGGTGTTATGTCTGGATCGCTGGTGGAAACTGCAGAAGAGCTTATCCTGATCATCGGCCCGTGTGGGTTTGATCTGTGTTCGGTGTTGTTGGATGAGGCTGTGGTAGGTTACTGACCTTATCCTTTTTTCGCCGAGAGGCTTTTGTGTGTGTTCCTTTATATTTTTGGTCAAGGAGAACTTTTCCATTAGCAAATCTCTCTTTTCTTCTAGCGCGGCGAGAACTGAAGCTCGGTGGAGGGCGTCTTCGAGGGTCCGTGCCTTGTTCATTGTTAGCTCGCATCGGAGAGGCGATCCATGCCAGAGCCCATGTCGTAGCGCTGAGAGCCCTTCCTCGCCTGTCGTTTGGGCTTCGGAGATGGCGGCTTCGAATCTGTTGATGTACGATCTGAGGGATTCCTTCGGGCCTTGACTTATGGTCCAGATATCGCTATCGGAAGTATCTTCTTGGTTGACCGCGGAGTGGTGCTCGAGAAAAGTGGTCGTTAGTTGCTGGTAACTATCGATGGAATGTGTTTTCAGAGATAGGAACCAGTCGAGTGTTGCGCCACCTAGCCTTTCGATGAAGAGTCGGCAGTAGCCGGCGTCGCGCTCCTCCGGGGGGAGTCACGTTCGCATTAGCGCGGTGTTGAAGGCCGTCACGTACTGGCGTCGATCCGAGATTCCTTCGTAAATTGGCAACTTGATTCCCTCGAGGTGTCCGATTGGCGTGCTGGTTATCTGTATTGTGAATGGAGTGCTTTTTCCTTCTTCGCGGGGTTGGTCGGGATGGAGGTTATTGCTTCGGATCGGTTCGTTGGTCAGTTCCTCTTGGTCGCCAACGAAGAGGGAGGAAACGCGCCTTCTAGTGTTGAAGGTCTCATTATCTCGTTCGCGGTTGTTTGGGGTGTAGGTTGCCATGGTGACGCTGCTACGAGAATCGTTGGGAAGGGCTGGTGGCGGTATCTCGTCTAACGGGCTTTGCGAGTTTGTGTTTTGGAAGGGCGGACTTCGGGAAGGAGGGCTCGGAGCTTGTTCATATTGGTTCGAGTAAGATCGTGTCATCTCGGCTTCGTCTTAGATCGCAAAGAAGTTTATCGTCCCCACAGACGGCGCCAATTGTTGTTACAGAAATCCAACCTAGTTAATATTACGAACTGCGATCTGAGATGTCTGAACTACATGGTGAAATGTAAATACGAAGTGAGGACGAAATGATTCTTTATTGATCTTAAGGCCGGAGCCGAGCAATGAACAGGATGGTACGAGGTGTGAGTCCGTCGAATGACGTGCTCACTAAACAATACTTGAGGTCGGAGCTTTATAGAAGTAGCTCGGCCTCTCGTAAGTTACAATCTCTCCTCAAATGAAGAGTGAAGGGTCCTATTTATAGCGTTTGGATGTTGACTCTTCCGTGGGCTGTTGATTTCTTAGCGGGCTTGTCTTCTTGGACCGAATTGACATAGTTGATTTAATTAGATTTCCAATGAGCTTATGGATGGGTGCTAAACCCGTATCCAACACTTCTATCGACGCATTTGGAGATTGCTTCAAATTCGCTGTCATTAATCTATAAAATCTATGTGTTGTTTTCAGCTTTGCGTTAGGCTTTATGTTTTTATTCAAAAAGAATGAATAATTTCATGTTTCTATTGTATTCCAAAAACTTGATTTATTAAAATTAGGGACCCATAAAATTAAAGTTTTTGACCCAAAAAAAAAAAAAAACTTCATGCCTCCCTATTAAAAATCTACCCATGCGACATTATGCTATTCGACTAGCAATTAAGAGAAGAGCTGGCCTTAGCAAACATAAGCGTGACGACAAGGTTAGCCTTTTTCTCCCTATTTTCACCACTACAACAATTCCACTTTTAAGGAAATTGAACCATAGATACCTTATAATATCGGCCAAAATCGTTTTCTTGTTTTCACGGTCAAGATCTTAATAGTTATATAATAACACGATATATATTATTAAAAACATCTATAGAATACCCAAAAAGACATCAATATATCTATCCAGATATCTTAGGTTATTAGATTTCTTTGGTTTAGAAGGTATAGCAACATTATTTTAACATAATTATGTATTTCACTCATATCAGCCGCTCCCAAAAAGAAAAGTTCGACTTTAGGATCTCAACCACAATACGGTTTCAAATCCAGTGTATTGCCAAAAAAAATTTAAACTATGTGTGGAAAGATGGATATTTTTGAAGCCGATATATAGACTATGCTTAGTAGTGATATTTACTATTGTCGACACAGAGTGTTGAGTGTTCATACCATTTCCTTTTAAGAAAATTCAATACCTTTTATTATATATAGTACTCACATATATAGAAACACCAAAAGAAAGTGAAAACAAGAAAGTAATACTATGTAGTGGCATCTTTCTAAAACGTTGGTGAGGGGGAGAGTTCGCCCTAGAGCAAACTCTCTCTGGCCCAATATCCATGTCCCTGCCGCCGCTTTCTATGGCATGAATCTGATGTTAAGCTTCGATGTTCGTGATGATGGACATTCAGCATGCCTCTTCTTTCTCGGGCGCCGCCATTTTTGCTGAAAATCCGCTTGTTTCTGTTCTCTTGGAACCTGCCGACCCTCCGCCGCCGCCAATCCTACTCGCCATTCGTCGGTCCTCGCTTGCCACCTCTCCGTTTGGGTCCGTTTGGGCATCGTCTCCTCCGTCCTTTTTGTTTGCATCTCCACCAAAGCTACGGCGTTCGACTCCATTTGCCATGTTTCTCTCTCGCTCTCCGCATGCGACTTTGCTAGTTGTTCATCCTCCGCCGGCATCTCCTCTTTCTGTCCCGCCGTCGAAGCTTAGGTCTTCCACTGCTCTACCACTCAAATCTCCATACTCTATGTTGCAGACTCTTTTCCAAGATCCGCCTCACGCTTTAGAATCTCCATCGTGGTGGTTGGTGTCTTCGACGCAAGTTTGTATGAACGTTAAGCTTGTGGGTTTGATAGCTGTTGAATCTCATGTCTCCGTGTGCTTCTTTCTCGACATTTTCTATGGGGTCTATGTCTACAATTATTTTCTAGTATGCAACTGTTTGCTGCTCTATGCAGAGTCTTCCTCCATCGTCGCGCGTTATGGCTCATGTGTTATTGGCCTCTCTCTATAAGAATGTCCATTAGGAATGTGTAGACGCCTTGGTGTTCAGCGATTCTGTCTTCATTACGGGAAAATTTTGAGTCGAGGGTCAGATGGCCTTTGAATCTCTAACCCTGATTTCCATATTTTCCAGAGCTTTCTTTGTGGCCTCCGGATCTGCTTATTTTGTTGGCATGCGAGGTAAAGCTACTCGATGCAGAAACTTGGTTTGTCATCGCTTGCTTGAATCATTAAAGGTTTGGTCGTGTCTTATGGTGGATCTTCCTCCGTCGCCACCAGTACCCCCAACCCAACTGATCCGATCATCTTTTGGGCTCTAATGCTCCTTCTATCAGATCCTTTTTGGGTGTTCGTCTCAGTTACTGCAGTATTGACCCTCTCCAGCTTTGGAGACATGTCTAGTTCAATTGCATTCATCTCTTCCGCCTAAGTTCCTCTCATCTTCCACGTTGGATTTTGTTATGTCTTCCATGACATTTATCTAGTTTGTGCCCATCTGAATCCTCATAAAAATCATGATCTCCATGTTCAATATCTATCATGTTCGATCTGGTCGTTTTTTGGAATGTTTTGGAACTGACTGATTTTTGTCTTATTGCAAGATTCATTTTCTTTAGGCTTAAATTTTTGTCCTTTCATTTACCTATTTATGAGGATGTTAGACTTGTTCTTAGCTCATCTTTACCTTTGTATGAGGATGTTGTTATTGCTCTATGCAGTTCTGTTAACCTTTACCTTTGTATAAGGATCTTAGACTCTTGTAATCTTTTCATCTCCTTTAAGGAGTTTGCTTCTCCCTTGGATTCACCATTTGGTTTAAACGGTTGTGTTGCAAGGGGTATCATTAAAGGCTCAATTTATAGGTGCCTAATCGCTTTTGTAACCATTCTGGAGATTATTAATTGTGCATTTGTTGTTGTTCCAATCTCGGGTGTTAGATCATTGCTTGTGTTCTTAAATTCTCAAGGCTTCGTTTTATTTAACAACTCGATCGTCCCTGAGAGCTGGGTACTTCTCTACGGCTTCAGTTTGTTTAAGTGATTTATTGATTTTATCCCTTTATGTTTTTTATCTACTTTGTAGTAGTTTCTTCTTATTTTTCCAAGATGACGATGTATTATGAGAACATTTACTCATTTTATGGAGATTGAGTAATATAAGTAAGTTTGTTGATATTAAAAAACAAAATTCGTATATAAACCAAATTTACGAAGGTAAGTTTTTTGTTTTGTTTTTTTAATACACGTTGTATCCCATCGATGTTCTAGGACTCAAGACTACAGTTTACGTGTGCGCCTTGTTTCATCTGCAATTTTTTGGGGTAGTCAAGTGGAGAATGTAGAATAGGTGGATCGAACCCCGATGAGTGTGATGCACCCATGTCCAATCTCTTTATCACTACACCAAAGATACTTGGTTGACGGTAAGTTAACAAATGAAAATTTAGATGACATATCTTATTTTGAGCCAATAACATAATCATCCACTACAAGAAAACATGCATTTTGCAACTACACGTTGCGACTGGATTTATAGTCGCTAAATTTTGCGACTACTTAGCGACTAAGTTGCGACTAATTTTGCGACTAATAGGGTAGAGTCTCTAAATTGTGACCACAATTTATCAATCGCTATATAGTCGTTATTTAGCGACTAAATTCGGCGGGTCGCTAAACGGTTTCTCATTTAGTCGCAAAAAGTCGGTTTAAAACACGTTTATATTGTGCCACGCGTGTTGGACCTAATTTGTAACTAATTTTGCGATATAGTCGCTAAATAGTCGCTAAATAGTCGCAAAAATTTATATATATATATATACAAACATGAAGTCCACTTCTCCTCAGCCACACAACAAGAAGATAGACGAATGTTTAGATAAAAGTGAGAAAAAAGCAGAGGAAAACGTTTTTTGAGTCAAAAAATGTCGGGAGATTATAACTACACTAATGGTCGGGAGTGGATGTATAACCGGATTGATGCACCAACGGGAAATTTCACGGCAGAATTCATGGCGGGAGTCGATAATCATTTCATCTCGTTTGCAAATAGCCAGCCCTTTGCGCAGAGCAACGCCGCTAAGTTTTATTGTCCTTGTGATATTTGCAAGACTGATAAACCAATTATGTCGGGGAGAAGAATACAAAAGAATTTGTATAGGAATGGATTTATGCCTGATTATTATGTTTGGTATAAGCATGGCGAAGAAGTCGATATGGGTTTAGGAACGAGTTAATGCTGATATGACTTGGGTTAGTGGAAGTGAAGGAATGGGTAATGTAGTTGAAGATAGATATGTGGATATGGTGAATGATTCATTTCGTGAAAACGTACATTTTGATAACTATCATCAATATGGTAGTTATCAGAATGTGGAGGAACATTGTAGTTATCCGAATGCGGATGAACCTGTACATAATCATTCAAAAAAATTCTACGACTTGTTAGAAGGAGCGCAAATCCATTTTACGGTGGTTGTCGTGAAGGTCAATCGCAGTTATCCTTAGCTGCTCGAGTCATGCAAAAGAAGGCAGAGCATAACATGAGTGAAAGGGCAGTGGATTCGATATGCGAAATGTTTACGGATTTTCTACCAGAAGGAAATCAGGAAACCGATTCATATTACACGACAGAGAAATTGATGCGCAATTTAGGCCTCCCATGTCATCCGATTGATGTTTGCTTTAACAACTGTAAGATATACTTGAAAGATGACGAAAGTTTAGATAGGTGTCGGTTTTGCAACTCACCTAGATGGAATCCTAACGAGCAAAGCCGTAGGACCAATATACCATACAGTTGTATGTGGTATATGCCTATTGCTGACAGATTAAAGAGAATGTATCAGAGCGAGAAGACTGCAGCAGCAATGAGATGGCATGCCGAGCACCAAGCAAAAGAGGGAGAAATGTGTCATCCGTCTAATGCGGCAGAGTGGAAATACTTTCAAGATCAGTATCCCCTGTTTGCACAAGAAACCCGAAATGTTTATCTTGGACTATGTACAGATGGGTTCAATCCATTTGGCATGTCTAATAATCATTCGTTGTCGCCTGTGATCTTGACTCCATATAATTTACCCCCTCATATGTGCATGAATATGGAGTACTTGTTTCTTACAGTAATGAATTTTGGGCCAAAGCATCCACGAGGTAGTCTGGATATATTCCTCTAGCCTCTTGTTAAGGAGTCAAAAGAATTGTGGTTTAATAGAGTCGATGCATACGATGTGTCCTTGAATCAAAATTTCAATCTAAAAGCAGTTCTCATGTGGACAATCAGCGACTTTCCGGTGTATAGCATGTTATCAGGATGGACCACCCATGGCAAATTATCATGTCCATGGTGTATGGATGATACAAAATCATTTTATCTGCCGAATGGAAGAAAGACGTGTTGGTTCGACTGTCAACGAAGATTTCTTCCTCAAGATCATCTGCTGAGGAAAAATAAGAAATACTTCTTGAAGGGAAAGGATGCTAGGAATGAGTATCCTCCTGATTCTTTAACCGGTGAGCAAGTCTATTCCTACCATTTGCGTCGTGTAAATCCACCAAAAACTAAGGATGTTGGTGGAAATGGTCATGAAGATAAGATGCCCGGCTATGGGAAGAAGCATAACTGGCACAAAAAAAGCATATTTTGGGAGTTACCATACTGGAGAGACCTTAATCTTCGACATAATCTCGATTTGATGTATATAGAGAAGAATGTTTTTGACAACATTATAAAAACTCTTATGCGTGTGAAGGGTAAATCCAAAGACAACATCCCATCGAGATTGGATATAGATAAATTTTGTTCTCGGCCACACTTACATGTTGATGGTGCAGGTAGAGCTCCATTCCCAGTTTACGCTTTGAAAAACGAAGCCAGGACTAAGTTACTGGAATGTGTGAAGCATGAAGTCAAATTCACAGATGGTTATGCTTCAGACTTAGCAAGTTGTGCTGATTTGTGTAATGCACAGTTTTCCGAGATGAAAAGTCATGACTGCCATGTCTTTATGCAGTGACTACCTCCATTTATCTTTGCAGAACTCCTAGACAAGAATGTCCACCTTTCGTTAGCAGGTACCGATTATTCATAGTATTTTGAATATGTAGTTTCGATTTTGTATTTTATATTAACTATTTGCCGTTTAAATTTCTTTATCCTGTAGGGACCGGAGGATTTTTCCGTTACCTATATTCAAGAACTTTGCCGAAGAGTCGCGTCCAAATTCTAAAGCAAAACATAGTTATGATTCTTTGCAATCTGTAGAAGATCTTTCCACCATCATTTTTCGACGTGATGGAGCACCTTCCTATACATCTCCCATACAAAGCTGAATTAGGAGGCCATGTTCAATACCGGTGGATGTACCCTTTTGAAAGGTTTTTTAAAAAGCTGAAAGGGAAAGCGAAGAACAAAAGATATGCAGCTGGATCTATTGTTCAATCATATCTAAATGAAGAGATTGCTTATTTCACAGAGCATTACTTCGCCTCGAATATAGTAACGAATTCAAGGTAAATTTATATCTAGTATACGGAGACATGTACATGCTATCTATTATGAAGTTATATATATATTAACTCTTCTTGTCAGGTTAACAAGATACAACGAAGGCGGAGTCCCCGAATATCATGACAAAGATGCACATGATATATTTACTCAGGTTGGTCGTCCAAGTGGCGAAATGCATGAAGTATGGCTTTCACCAGAAGATAATCAAATTGCATGTGCTTATGTTTTGCGAAATTGCGCTTATTTTCGACCATTTGAGAGGTATATCACAACTTAAATTAATTTATATATTGTGTTGGTCTCATATACATGTTGATCTTAAACAGTATGTTCGAAGACTATATCTCTGGAAAATATCCAGATCTCTTTGAGAAAGAACTCTCTGGGAAAAGGGCCGAGGAATATGATACATGGGTGCGAGATTATGTATGTTCGTGAAATATTTCTTATGTACACATTATATATGTATTGTGATCTTATCTACATATTTGACATTGTCTGTTTATCTATATTCAGGTCACATACTGGAACGACACTCATAAATTTCCTCTTTGGGTTCAAGACATTGTGCATGGACCCGTCAACAAGGCTAAAACTTGGCCTATCTTCTATACAAGAGAATATCTGTTTCATACAAAAAAACCATGGCGAGGGACGAAAGACATGTAACTACGGTGTATGTGTTAAATTACAATGATGCGTCTGATGCAGCTGATTTCAACGGGATCTTAACAGATATAATACAACTTCAGTACGAGGGGATTGTTAATTTGAGAATAACACTCTTTAAGTGTATCTGGTATGACCATGTTCTCGGTAGAGGCACTTGAAGGAGCAATGCTGGCGTCGTAGATGTTTGTGCATCGAGAAAATACAATAAATACGAACCATTTATTCTAGGTACGTAATATATCAATCTCTATCTTCGTAACTATTGTATGGATATCAAAGATACTCTAAGTTTAATTTCAATCTTTAATTTACACATCCTCTCAAGCGGAGAAAGACTGTTATATCCCGTATCCATACACGAACAGACCGAAGAAATTGTGGCTCAATGTTGTTAAAGTCAACCCTAGGGAGAATATTTCAGGGGAATATGTCAACACAGAACTGCTCTTCTACAACAGGAAAATGATGATCCGGTAATGATGACTACGGTCGAAGATCTCGTTCCCGAGAATTTCGTGCATAATGAAAACCCAATCAATCTTGATTACGATATCAGAGATGAAGAACCGGAAGAAGAATTTCGGTGTAATATATCTTCTTCTGATGATGACGATGAAAATGATGAAGCGGAAGACAATGAGGCGGAAGATGGCGAATGATTTCATATGCTTGATGTTTATCTTTAATGATTTCATATGCTTAATGTATTTCAGATTTCAAAAAAAATTCAATTAGATATGATAAATGATTTCATATGCTTAATGTTTATCTTTAATGTTCATGACATATTACTATTGTTTTAGTTATAAGGTTAATAATTAATTTTTAATTAAAATTTATAATGTTTAGGTTTACTTATAATTTAAGAATGTTTAGTGTTCAAATATATTTTAATTGTGTTTGTTAACTCTTAAATCTATAAATTAATTTGTAAAATCGCAACTACTTAGCGACTAAATAGCGACTAAACATGGTTTTATTATTTTGGCGCCACAGATTGAATGGCCCGCCAAATTATTTCGGCCCAATTACATTAAGCCCGCCAAATTATTTGGCTGAACCGGTCATAATTTGGAAGAACCGGGAATAATTTCTCTCCGGTTTTCTCCAAAATCGACAAAGGGGTCTAACCCCGATTCCTAAACCTAAAATCATTTCCATCCTTCGAAAAATTTTCATCGCCTCTCTCGTTCTCTCTGGCGATTTAGGATTTCTTCATCTCTGCTCTCTTTTCTAGTTCTCTTGTTCATCTCTCAATCTTTCTCTGTTCGATCTCTCTATGTGCTCTCGATCTCTTTCTATTTTCGATACACAAACACTAAATCGATCTCTGTCGATTTCTTTCTATTTTCGATTCACAAACCCTAGCTCTTCCGTTATGTTTCACAAATCGATTCTGCTAGCTCTACCGTTCCGTTTCATCTCCGATGGCTAAAGGGCGAGGAAGAGGTCGAGGGCGAGGAGGAAGAGGTCGAGGCCGAGTAGTTGCAGCCGCCGTCGAGTCTCAGCATTCCTCTTCCACACATAGTAGGCCATAGAATCTACCTCAATAGTACGAGTTCACTCCAACGACCGATGGTTCTCCGACACAGCGCCCAACTCTGACGCAAACACAGTTGCACATTCGCCAGTATCCACCACCGACGATTCTTTTCGAAAACATTGCGACCACTCCCAGACAGACGTCTCAAGGTCACTCTACAAACCTTGGGTCTCTGAGAGGAAGCCCTTCAATTGTTACTCCTAGGAAGAACACTCAAGGTCACGGTAACTATGATAAATTCTTACACGTTTTGGTTTTGGTATGTGTCTCGGATTTGTTGAAAAAATTTGGACTCTTGTTGATATGACTTGAGTGTTGCTTGCTTGAATCTTACACGTTTTGGTTTTGGTATGTGTCTCGGATTTTTTAAAAAACTATGGACTCTTGTTGATATGACTTGAATGTTGCTTGCTTGAATCTTACACGTTTTTGTTTTGGTATGTGTCTCGGATTTGTTGAAAAACTATGGACTCTTGTTGATAGGACTTGAGTGTTTCTTGCTTGAATCTTACACGTTTTGGTTTTGGTATGTGTCTCGGATTCGTTGAAAAACTATAGACTCTTGTTTATGAGTTACGAATATCACTGATTTGTATGTTTGAGTTCGAGGAGTGTTTTATGTTTGATATTGAGTTTTTTGTTATATGTTTTCTATTTAGTCTGAGTTTTTGGTTTTCAAAGAAAATCATTTGAGTTTGAGTCTAAGTCTGATTTGTAATAATTGTTCATTTGAGTAAGAGTTTGTTTCTGTTTGAGACTGATTAGTGATTAGTCTGTTTGTTATGTCTGATTAGTCTAAAGACACTTGAAGTTTTCCATGTTTCTCGATTATGATTGTTGTTATAAGCTGTTTTAGTGCATGTTTGTGTCTGACTTATGTATTTTGTTGCAGCTACAGCTCAGATGTCTCCTCCACAACCCTCTCCGGCTCGTTTAGCTCAAGTATCTCAACAACCAAGGACTTCTCCGAATCAGAACTCCGATGCTAACAATACTCAGGCGCCCGAGGTTCAGCATTCCAACCAACTGGATGAAGATGGTGTTGAGGGGGTTGATGACTATGCTGCTATTCAACCAAATCTCGAGGAAAACCGTCTTCGCTATCTCGAGAGGCTGCTAGCTATGCCAAACCGTGATCAGTGGAAGACTGTGCTCTCTCCACTACTTCCTCAGCCGCCAAACACCACATGGTATATCTCTCTCACTCTCCAATTTGTTCTCTGTGTACTTTCAATCATAACTTTTTTTGACTTTTGCTCTTTGTGTAGGTTTGGTCGTGACAAGTCGGTTTTGGTCCGGAAAATTACTAAGTTCTTCACAAACAAGTTTGATGGAGCATTCTATAGTTGGAGTCATGTACCTCGGCCGCGAGCAGAGCGATACTTCCTTGAATTTGCGGTTAGTATGGTACTTTAGTCTGACTTTTGTTTTGCTTTTAATTTGGTTCTTACTAACATTAATCTGCTCTTTCAACTGTAGAAAGAGCAACACTGAGATTTCTTAATAACAGGGACCGTTCAAGCCCATTTTGAGGCGATTTTTCAGAGGAGAATGAAGGATATGGTCAGCAAAGCTCACACTTCAGGTGTGCGACCTGCATGGATCTCAGACATAATCTGGAAAGAAATGGTGGCCTATTGGGACACTGAGGAAGGTAAACAGAGGAGTGAGACCACTTCTGCTGCAAGGAATTCTGATCGTGGCGGTCTCGGTCCTCACAAGAATTTCACTGGGCAGAAGTCTTTTCTGAAAATTCACCAAGAAATGGTAATATCTCTGAGTTCTTATATTTCCTTTAACTATTTGACTTCTCTGAGTTTATATACTTTCCTTTAACTATTTTATCTTGTGTTACATTTGCAGGAACAACAGCTGGGTAGACCCGTAAGCTTCGGTGAAGTCTTCATGAAGACCCACACAAAACCAGATGGAACTTACATAGACTTGAAGGCGCAAGAGGTGGCAGAGAAGTATAAGGAGAAGGTCGACGCTGCGCAGGCTGAGCTTGAGGCAGAAACCTCTGATGGGACTTCGCGACCAAGAGAGCTGACCACTGATGAGATCAACAAACTCTTTCTTCAGGTAATTATGCTTCTGTGAATCATTAGCCATTTATGTTTTAGTGTATATGAGTATATGAATCTGTTGTTGCTTGATGTGATCATGTTATTGTTCGTTCACTTGTGATATTGCTTGATGTGTTAATGCTTATGTTATTGTTCAGATGTGTTGATTAAGTTATTTGAATCTTATGTCATTCTTTACCCATTTTGCTAATTGTGTCAATTTTTTATGGTATCCTAGTCAACAATTGTGGACGATAGAGGCCATGCTTATTGTATTAGAAGTCTAGGAGAGTCTCATGCCTTCGGAAAGCTCAAGTACCCGGGTATCTATTCGACTTACAACTCGCTCCAAGATCAGCTCGAAGAAGCTAAGCACCAACTAGCAACACAAGCGGCTGAGCTAGCTCGACAAGCTAATGAGTAGAAGGAGTTGGTCATGGTGCAAAAATATCTTCGACAAACTGACCCAGGATACCTAGACTTCTGCATATCCTAGAAAACTGATCCAATAACTCACTCTGCTCCTACTCAGTAGGAACACTTGTATTCTATAAACTTGTTCTGTTTTTTTTTTTTTTTCAAGAAAATGTGTATACATTTAGGTTTAAAATATCATGTTTATAATGTTTATTGTTATAAGGGTATTAGATTCATAATTTAATAGACGAATCAAAAATACAAAAACCAAAATAGTGGAAAACAAAAATCAAATCGAAATTAATTTCATATCCCAGTTTAAGTTGTTAGTCGCTAATTAATAGCTAATTCGTCGCGATAATAGTCACAAATCTATCGCTAATTAGTCGCAATATAGACAAAATACAACTAATTTAGTCGCTAAAACGTCGCTATATAGTCGCTAACATAGTCGATAAATGTTTGCGAATTTAGCGACTAACTAGCGACTAAATATTTAGCGACTATAAAGTGACTGTTTATTAGTCGCTATATTTGTCGCTTATAATTTAGCGACTCAGTAACGACTAATATTAACAAAATATATATAGTCGCTAATTAGCGACTAATATAGCAATTAATAAAATTAGCGACGAAAGATTAGCGACTAACTAATTTAGTCGCTACTGAGTCGCAAAATTATATTTTGCGATCAATTAGCAACTAGTTACGCAGTCGATAAAAGCATGTTTTCTTGTAGTTATTATTACCGACCTTTTCCATACATGGAGAGAGACACCATTTTCACTAGGAAGGCTACCTTTATCGCCTTTTTAGTTTTATTTTAGATGTGTGAGCTGTCCACTATAGCTTTTATTTTTATTTTTTTGGCCAACATCCACTATAGCTTTTGTTATACAGGGAAAAAGGTTTAATTGCGAATATCAAAACTAGCTGATACTGTACAACCATAAACTTCAAGGGGTGTTCTTAAATTTTTTTTAATTATTATTATTTTTTTTTTCTGGAAAGTAAAAAAAAAAACAAAAAAAGAAGAAGGAACGAATAGAATCATGACACGTGGCATGAACAGTGCTAGAACCGATCCTTAGCTAAGAATTTTTGGAACCCGAATTTTTTTAATATATTTTTTGCCTAAGAAACCGCATCGAGAACTTGGTTGTACATGCTCTTAGCTAACGGTAAGTAAAAAAATCTCAAATAAACAAGTTGTCTATAAAATTTACTCAAAACTATATATATATATATATAGAACCTACAATTGCCATGTGGATTCTGAAATAATCGAAGCGAAGACGTATGAGATGAGATGATTTTATCAACAAAAAAAAAAAGACGTATGTGATGCTCCTATACAATTAGTAGGTGTGATCAGAAAACAAGTACTTATTATTTTTGATATACTTATTACTTGATTAGTTTTGTGCAAATAAAATAAATTTGGACTTGTACTAAACTTGTTAAAAATAAGTATTCACAATTTGAAGTAATTGCTAAAAAGCTACGTATTGGCAATTTTTTGTCAATTAGTTTTGGCCACAACAAATAAGTCTATTAACCTTATTTTTCAGTTTAGGAAGAAATTCTGATATATGGAAGATGAGTAAAATCGATCTTTTGACTTCCACAAATAAAAGTATTGGCATCAAAGATAAAACACTAGTGGTAATTGCAAGTTATTTGTTATAATTTGCTATTTGTGAAATATTATCAAGTTATTTGAAAGCTATTTGAGAGTAAATACAAATTATTTGCAAATTACTAGAGAATTAATTGTAAGTTAATTATTAATAATTTATTTTAATTATTATTTTAAGTTTATTTACTTTAAAAACGAATAGCGAGTAAAACAAATCGAATACATGACAGGTAGCGAAGGTAAGCCGAATAACGAGATGCACAACCATAAAAATTAGCACCAAACTACCATCACCTAATTATAATAGGTAAGTTAAAATGCTTGAATTCCGATAGATTGGCTTTTAAAGGAGTATCAACTATCAACTAATTAACCGACTAGGAAAAGTTTTAAACATACAAATATTATTTAATAAAAAAAAATTATACAAATATTAATTACGGAAACTTTGATATGCTTGTGAGTGGGAAAGACAATTCTTTTAGCTCGATGGAAAAGACAAATTTATCCATATATGCATGCATCAATGCTTTTAAATCACGTTTTTCATCAAATGATTATATATTGAATATGAATATTATATGTCATCCATCCATTTGTCTATCATGGTTATCATGGTGCTATGTTGTTAAAGTATCAAATATCAATATACAATGCTATATTCACAAATCACAATGCATTAATTATTTTTGTGAACAAAACAATGCAATGCATTAATTAGTCGGACCAAATATCAATATTCTTGTGAAGACATGCATGCTCTCAAGAAAATAAGCAAAACATGAGAACTTAAGCATTAAACAGAAAACTAAATTTCATGGTTAATTGTAGTTTTCGTGAACTTAAATGATTTAGATCCAACTTTTTCATAATTGTTTTTAGTGAAATAAATCAGTTCAATTGGAGTATCTTATTACCATTGTTTTTCCATAATTTTTTCCTACCGTACATCCATTGAATTATTGGTGCTAGATAATATTGAAGTCCTTTATTGTGAAATCAAAAATAACTACTTGTTATCTACGATGTCGTATGCGTCTTAGTTGAAGCTGATCGCTTAGGCTATCTACAATGGCAAAATTATTCGACACCCTATTTTACACTACACATCATCTTCTCTTTCTTCCACATCACTTTCTCTTTCTTACACATCATAATTCAACACCCACTTAACTTTTACTATCTACAATGGTTTTGTTTATTCAACACCCTCTCTCTTCCAATTTTATTTATTTTATATTATTATATTTTATGAATAATTATGATATTAATAATGTTAGATTAACACTAAATTAAAATAATTAAGAGTTAATTAATTATTTAAAATAATGTTTGTTTTTTATATTTTATTTTTTATATTATTTAAAAATATGTAATAAAGAGGAGAAATAAAGAAAACAAAACACAAATTTTGATTAAAAACTGAAAATACAATACAATAAATTTATATGAACGTAAGTATGTTGCATTTGAACGTACATATGATACTAATGAACGTACATATGGTACCAATGAAAATTATTTGAAAAAAATATAATAAAAATGAGTTTTTTTTCCTGTGTCCAAAATAAATGAGACAAGTTTCTATTTATAGAGTATGAAAAATTATGAATTTTGATATAAAAATTATATATATATAATTATTATTATTATTAAATAAATGATGTTAAAGAATTGGGATAGAAAAATAAAGTTGAAAATGAGTATCCAATAGTTATGTTACATGTGTCATTTAGTTAAACAATAAAAGAAAAATAAAAAAGAAAAAGACCCCACCAAAAGTATTCAATGGGTGTTGAAAGTATTCAACAGAAGGTGAGTCTTGTTGAATCCACATCATTTCAACACTTCCATTGCAACCCACAAAATTAATTCAACAGTTGAATTTTTTTTTCAACATCACACATAAACACCATTGTAAGTAGTCTTATCTCAACAATCAAGACGACATCAAACGAACTAACACAACTAAAGTTGTAAAAAGAGTTAGCTGTACTTATCACCATGGAGAAGATGTTTAGACGTGAATTTACACAACTAATGTTTAGAAAGTGCATGTTAGCCATTTATAGACATTCGTTTTGTTATGTAGAATAAAATAATGTATATAACAAATCAACAAGAGCTAGTCAATTAATCGGATACCTACCCGAGTCGATTAATTAGACTCATCCAATTATGTTCAAATGGAAATTTTTTTGTCACCACCAATGTCTAAGCTATCGCTTTCTGAAGGTAGATTGAATGCACTATATATCTGTGTACACACACCTATACATGCAGTTGATACTTGTAGGGCACAAGACTTCATATCGCATGAACATGTATTTGTGAGCCTTTCTAGACTCCATAGGAACATGCAATATACTTGGATTATAGTAAAATTCTGATTAACGAGAGCATCTACACATACAAATACACATGTAAGCTTTTTGAGGTTGCATTAAGATATTATTTCCTTTCTGTTTTCTACTACTCTCAAAGCAAGCATGCCTGATGACTCAGTCTTGTCTTGTTTTATTCCAGAAATAACATTATTTATTATAAATTATTCTTAATATAACTATATTATTATGGCCTGAAAAGGCCATTTATAGTTCCCCTCTCGTTTCCAGTTTCCTATTAGAATATATATTAATATAACAACAATAATGATGATAATTATTGATAAGGTGGTGGAACTCGAGAAAAGATCAATCAAAAACCTAACAGCAAGTCCAATGATGAAACTCACCAAAAATTCTTAAATTTTTTTTTTTATGAAACTTAAAAAAAAAAAAATTGACCAATCCCGGCTCGACACGTCACGTGAACATTGAAGAGCCGGGTTCTAAAAATCTCTTAGCTAAGAAACTTTGGGGGGAGAGATTCTTAATTTCGCATAGGATTCCACGCTAAGAACCCCTTAACATACCCCATTGTACATGCTCTAATTGATCACTTTTTTAGGCTTAATTATTCGGGTCTTCGAGTCGGGTTTGGGTAGGTTTTCTCAAGTTTCAAATCCAATACATATACGAATATATAAGACCTATTTAAAGATTCGTCTACTTTTGGATCGGGTGAGGTCGAGTCTTCTCGAATTCGGGTAGGTTCGGATCCACTACTAACATATCTGAAAAGATCTATTTTTTACGGATACTATTTTATTCAGGTATTTTTTTATATTTTTTGGGAATACATGTTTTCAAAAAATTTCAGGTATTTTACCTGAATATACCCAAAAAATCTGCAAAATATCAAAACAACTTGTAAAATATTCAAAAAGTATACGCCCTATCATATTAGGTCTATTGGATCTTATCGTTACTAACAAGTTTTATTAAATACTTAATATATTATTTATATGTTCTAACAGGTACCCGAAAAACTTGTGAGATATCCGCAAGTCTTTGATCATCAAACCCATCAAGTTCGTTTATCTGGACCTAGAGCCGATACGACCCGAATTTTTCAGATTGGTTTCGTTTTGGATCCATATCGAGTCTTCGGGTCCAAATAAAAAACTCATGCCTAACTTTTTGGTGCATATGAAATAGGCAAAATGGTGGATCAAGTTTCTTATTAGATAGTTACTTAAGAAACAAATCTTTTATGAATCTTTAATATTACATTTTAAAGTTTAAACTGATTGATTGAGCACATAAGGAATGGAGTTCATAAACTCGAACCCTAAGTTATTCATGAGTAGTAATTAGATTTTCACTTAATTAATTAAGAATCTCGCGTAGCTTTCGATAGTCACAAAAGTGGTTTCACTCACCGATATTACTACGATTTGAGTATCTCTATCTTGCTAATATAAAACTAAACTACGTTATACACATTACGACACCATGACATCAGACGTGTGACCTAATTAAGTTGGGGGTTTAGTTCTAATGTCATTTTCATTTCATATCACAAATCTTACTCTCTTTTTTTTGACCAACTATCACAAATCTTACATAAGAATAAAAAGCATACCAAAAGAGTTGTCGTTTAAGATATTTACCTCAGATTCGATATCCAATTGAAGCTTCTTCATAAGGTACATAGTTAGCAGTCTAACTGTGATTCTCCCATCCCTTACCCATGCAAATTCAAAAAAAAAAAGAATATAACAGAAGTGATCGTTAGTAACTTCCGCTAATAAAAACCAGTAATGCATGAGACAAAACAGACTTACTTGATTCTCAAGTAGCTTTTGTTTACTTGAGGCAAGAACGGTTCCTTTTCCCTGCGTTCACAAATCCAATGTTATAATATATATACACAGACACAGACACACACACACATATATGCTAAAAGATCGAGTATTACCCACTAATTTAAATTATTGAACCAAACTGAGAAGGGAATAAAAGAAAAAGTGCATAAGAGAGGTCTTAATTACTGAAATTGCGAAGCTTGAAGAAGAAACCAAAGACCAGAATGTGGTATTTTTGGAAGATCAAGAACCCTAAACTCCGAGCTTGGTCCAGCCCCTCCCTCGTCCGCATAATAACTCCTTGTAACACTATTATAGTAAGTGACGTCAAGCTCACTCATCATTCCTAATGATGACGGTCTAAATGGCGCCGTATATTGAGGTATCAATGGCTTTGAAGATGGAAAAAAGCCGCGATTTAATAACGTTTGAGGTCGACTAAACTGGTCACTGTAAACCAACGACGCTCCTCGCATTGTCAGCAATTGATCATGAGAATATGGCGGTTGCTGCGGCTGCGGGTGATCTACACTACTACTAGCCGCTCCTGCCGCGGTTGAGAATGAGGAGAACAAACTGAGTTCTAACGAATTTTCTCTTCCACCTGCGTTTTTGCTACAACAACGCTGGAGCTTATACGACGCCGTGTTGTTGGTGTTGCTTTTCTCCTCAGGGCCTATACCTAAGCGGAGCCAAGATTTGTCTTTATTATCATCTTCTATGTTATTACAAGAAACAACGTCGTTCTTTGAGGCGGATCCGTCGTCTTTGTTGGCCGGAGGGGAAGAAATGTTAGAATAGTTTTTAGAAGCTGCAATTGGATCGGAGACGGAGCATGTTCCACTAGAATCTTGATTGTTTATTATTGCTTCTCTCATCATCATCGTCTCCTTGAAACCGCCTCTGCCGCTGCTGCAACCGGCGTAGCTGAAAACGCCTAAAACCGGTGAGGATTCAGGAGGAACCATATTGTCCATATGATCTCAGTATGTAGGGATTATGGAAGAAAGGAGAAGGGAGCTTAGAGAAGACATGGTTTTGTGGAGAGGAAATGATTCTCATGAAGAAGATAAGGGTTTTATTTATTTATTTATAAATATTTTATATATACTTTTAAATATGATATTATCTGCGTGTAGGGTTGTGAGTGAGAGAGAGATGACGAGGAAGAGAATTATTCCTTTGCAAAATCTTACTTTCCACTAATTCTCTTTGTTTGGAAGCTTGTGGGAATGTAAGAAAGAGAAAGGAGTGTGTAATGGTCTCTCTGTCTGTCAAATTTCAATTCAATACAAATATATGAAATTTATGAATTTTTTCATGTACGTAGAGATCATATATACGTAATGTAAAAGCTTATCTAATTTAGGAGTACACTTTTTCTTTTTTCTTACTCAAAATGATTTAAAATATTAATTATTTCTGTAAACTTTTATTTGGGTTTTATTGATTTTAAATTTATTTGGGTTTTATTGATTTTAAATTGACGAAAGTTGAAAAATGATGAATTGGGGTGTGATCAATCCAGCTAATCGCTTTTTTCAGGCCACGTTCCGAGGACACAAAAAAATTGACACCAGGGTTCTTAGTTTGTGTTCAAAGAAACTGAATTATTAATAGCCTTATAAAGTTCATTTTTAGCCCTAATGGGTTGCTTTTTCTAATGGGATGTTAAGGGGGTTGCTTTTTTTAATGGGATGTTAAGGGACCACTGCCGGATGTCTGGACCGGGTTCGTCCATCATTGGTCGTAGTCAGCCACATCAACTACTTCTTAGTGAACTCGAAGAACCGTAAGAGACAAAGAGACAATATCGGGATTGTGATCCACAACGCGGGGGCAAAAAACATGTTGCAGTGAAAAGTTGACTTTGTAAGTTTATCATTTACTTTTTTCATATTTTAAGTCTATTTTCTAAATAATGTTACTTTCTTTGTAGATCGTGCGAGAGGGACTAGAACCTACGTATCTTGAGCTAGTCGAGGGCGGCCACACCAACAAGACTACATGCGAGATTCAGGATCCGATCGCTCAGAGAGTCATCGAGGCTTCGAAGAAGAGAGTGGCGGTTCTTGTGATATCCGACCAAACTGATATACCATGGATTTTAGGGATTTTAGCCATGGTATATATCTTATTTATCGAGTCTTTTATTATGTTTTGGAGCCCTTTTAGTATGTTTACATGTCTAGACACGTTTGGAGCGGAATTGGACATTATGGCGGATTCTGAAGCTATTTGGAGCATTTGGCCGAGAGGAAGAGTTCATTGCCCATATCAGACATGTGTGTCGATCGTTGCAAGGTGTGCATCGATCGACACAAGATCGTGACAGACACATTCTCGCGAGTTTATGAAGAGTTTGGGAATTGCAACTTAAGCCCAGAAGTTTCTATAATTACAAAGAGCCCCCAGCCGTGATTATACCAATATATTAGGGTTTTTAAGCCATTGTTTAGGCTACACTTTTACTAAGTCTTATTTTATTCAGAGAGAGTTTTAGGGGCTGATCCTGTTCTCGAAAGAGAGAGGATTTCGAACCCCAGTTCTTTATTCTGTTTTATGATATTTGGTTTTCTATTCAAGATGTCTTCTGTTTTGATGAACATGTCTGAGTAGTTTACCTGTTAGGTTTAGGGATTTTCACAAGGGATTTCATGGAATATTAGGTTAATCAATCTGTTAGGGATTCATACTTTCTAGTTCTTCGTCTAGGATTGTTCTTAATGCTTAATCTGAACTGGCCACTTAGATTATTGATGATAGGTTGATTGATGCAACGACAGTTTTGGTTAATTAGCTAGAAAGAACCTAGATGAGCAATTGAATTACTCGCAAAGGAATTTGGTTTAATTGAATTGTGAACATATCGAACTCGATCTTAAAGCTAGTTTAATCTGTTAGTTATTGCAAAGGAATTTGGATTGCTGCACTTAGACTTAGAGAATTCTCGCAACGACAATTAGTTAATTCTATATCTGTGTTTGAGTTCTAGAACAGTTCCTAATTAGATCCCGCTTGATTGATTTCTTGTGTTCCTGATTTTTTTGAGAACTCCCTAAACTTAACGCCTTCGCTTCCTTGCTCACAAACTCGCTTGATTTACTTTCTGCTTGCTTGATTTACTGCTTTCTCATTACTTTCATCTAGTTTAATCTTTATCGTTCTTAATCTATCGTTGACCGGAGTCTTTGTGGATTCGATACCCTAAGTACTACAATCACATCACTGTGCACTTGCAGTTAGTATAGGGATTAATTCTTGACCTATCAAGTTTTTGGCGCCGTTGCCGGGGACTCTTTTGAGTCTCCGATAGATTTGAACTTAGGGTTTAGACTAGGTTTTTCGTTTTTTGTTTTTTGTCACTAATTTTTTCTTTTCTTTTTCTTGCGTTTCAGGTACGCCTATTCGCCTTGCATCGATCGACACGGTCATGTGTGTCGATCGTCACAGTTTTCGCACTGCATCGATCGACGCTCTTATTGCATCGGTCGACACAGTTTCGCGGAAGCACCAAGAAGAGATCGTAAGGACGATGTGTCGGAATGATACTTTCAGCTCAGGGATTGACGGTTCACAGATAGCTGGGTTGAAGAACAAAGTTGACTCTCTACATAGCCTTCTGCTTGGAATGTACGCGCAAGATGGGAATGGATTCTACAGTCAGAAATCTGCTTTCCAGGAACCCTTCCAGCAACAGAGTAACTCCTTCTCGAGGAACTATGGTGTATCCTCTTACCAAGCACCGCCTGCACCTGCATATAAGAGCAGATTTGAAACCATGATGGAGCAGTTTCTTGAGGGACAACAACAAATCGATGTGTCCTACAACTCAAAGATCGATGCATTGTACGAGAATCTGAATGGAAATTTTGAATCTTTGAGAAAACATGTGAAGAAGTTGGATGTCCGAATTCAACAAACAGCTGAAGCAGTGCAAGGGCAGAATGAAGCTAGGAAAGCTGAACAGAAGCAATACGTCCATGCTGTGACCACATGAGATGAGATTGAGTTGCTAGAAGAAGAAGAGAGCATAATCTCGGATTTTCTGGATGAATTATGTATGTCTGAGACTTGCATTGATCGACACAGCTCAAGCATCGATCGACACAGTCCCGATACGTCTGATGAAACTGCTCGAAATCGCCTTGTGTCGATCGACACACATCGTGCATCGGTCGACACAAATCGCAGACGGGACCAGAAACCTGCAACAGTCCCAGAACGAGTTTATAAGCCCCTTGTGCCATATCCTAAGGCTCCTAAAGTGTCTAAACAAGAGCTAGAAGCGGCTAACTGCATGAAAGTGATGGAAAAGAAGCTGATTCAGATCACAGAGAAGATACCAGACCCAGGAGCCCTTGTGCTAGACTGTTTCATCTCTAAGGACAGATTCAAGTGTTCTCTGTGTGATTTAGGATCTTGTGTGAATCAAATGCCGTACTCAGTTGCTGTGAGATTGGGAATGATGGAATTCCAGCATACTAGGATCTCTATTATCCTAGCTGATCGTTCAAAGCGATATCCGGAAGGAGTTCTTGAGGATGTACATATCAAAGTTGGAAACTACTTGATTCCAACGGACTTTGTGGTGCTGAAGTATGAGATTGAACCAGATGATCCTATTCTGCTTGGGAGATCATTCTTAGCTACTGCTGGAGCTGTGATAGATGTGAGACGTGGTCTGATTGATCTCCAACTGGGAGATAACCCATTACAGTTCAAGATGGACAGGAAGCAGAGAGCCACCATTGATGGAAAGGGCTTCAGTGTTGAGGTGGAACCAGAGGTTCCTATTGGAGAGGAGAAGATGGCAGTTCATTCTGAACTTGCTCTAACATCTTCTCATCCTGCAACTGTTGTTAAGCAGAAAGCTCCAGACATCTCATTTCCACCAAAGGTAAGGCACATATCATCTAAGCTCAAACCTCCTAACCGCATTACTTTGAATGCAGAAAAATGCAGTATCCCACCCAAGCTTCGCTCCCGCCCTGATTCTACTCCTTCTTTCCTTGGGAGATCTCATGATCCGAATGCTTATACGCCACCTTGTATGAGGAGACATTCACTGAGACACTCAAAGTCTCTGTTGAAACCGCCATGAGTCCGATCTCCTTTCCATAGTCAAGCTATTGACTTTAAACAAGCGCTGAGTGGGAGGCAACCCACTGTTAGGTTCGTTTTTATTTTAATTATTCGTTTTGATTTTGGTGTTTTGATTTTTCTGTTTAAGTGTGTTCAGAGGCGAGAGAAACAGGCATAATCGCACAGCATCGATCGACACACATAGTGCATCGGTCGACACAGTTGCGATTTACGGATTAGCCGATTCGATTACGGTTCAGACACCAGTTATTTAAATAACCGCGAGCATATTCGCCTTGCATCGATCGACACCCTTGTGGCATCGATCGACGCAGGGCGACAACATGTAAGAATTATGCAACTTTTCGGATTGCTCTTCAATTTGATTATTCTTTTACCAAACTGAGGCTTGATTACACTGGGGACAGTGTAGTTTAAGTGTGGGGGAGGTCGCTACTGACGCACGCTTTTGTTTTCTTAGATTCAGTCCTTTGTTTTTCAAAATTGTTTTATTGAGTCAAAATGTGTATGAAACTATGATTTTTCGAGGAAAGTTTTCACTTAAACAGGAACTAAGTGACCATTGGACAGACTTGCAGAGCCTCTATGACTGTTAGAAAACCCCAAACAGATCAACCTACCAAGGACACCCATATCTAACCAGGTATTCAGAGGATCCATTACTAGTCTCACTTTAATATTGACTTTAATTTCTCACTTAGGGGCTTGGTAATCTTTGGGTCGGATTCCTTTGATGTGTTTGGCATAGCATGTGATCCTGTTCTTAAGTATGGTTTCTGATTTTCCCCTCCTTTGAAAAAAAAAAAAAAATATATATATATATATATATATAAACCGAGGATAAGCTATTAGCTTCGAAGTGGTCGCGGGAGTGGTAGCTACCACTATTACCTCCTGTGCATCCATGGAAATATCCAAAGTTAAAACCCGAATAAAAAGGGAAGAGCACTGATAGAAAAAATAAAATGATACCCAGTGGGGAAAAATCAGTGCTAAGGGAGAAAGGGAAAAGAAAGAAACTAGAAACCGACAGTTTGGTGGTCAGATACTGAATAGGTTGAGTCCATGTGTCCTTTGATTTGATACTCCCTCAGTGAGACCGCACGTAATTGTATACAGAGGCTAGTGTGGTGAATTTGGATGTCCTAACTTGATTGTGGAGTTTACTTGGGACAATTGCTAAGTATGGGGGAAGTATATTGTGGTCTTGAGTTCTGTAGGAAAGTTTTCAGTAGCTTACTAAGTGAATGTGAATGCGAAAGTTCCTAGGACGAAATGAGTTTCTGTGTTTTCAAACTTCTTCTCTTATATTTTGGTTCTTTACTTGCTTGAGGGCAAGCAAGAGCTAAGTGTGGGGGAGTTGATATACCATGGATTTTAGAGATTTTAGCCATGGTATATATCTTATTTATCGAGTCTTTTATTATATTTTGGAGTCCTTTTAGTATGTTTACAGGTCTAGACACGTTTGGAGTGGAATTGGACATTATGGCGCATTCTGGAGCTATTTGGAGCATTTGGCCGAGAGGAAGAGTTCACTGCCCATATCAGACATGTGTGTCGATCGTTGCAAGGTGTGCATCGATCGACACAAGATCGTGGCAGACACATTCTCGCGAGTTTATGAAGAGTTTAGAAATTGTAACTTAAGCCCAGAAGTTTCTATAATTACAAAGAGGCCCCAGCCGTGATTAGACCAATATATTAGGGTTTTTAAGCCATTGTTTAGGCTACGCTTTTACTAAGTCTTATTTTATTCAGAGAGAGTTTTAGGGGCTGATCCTGTTTTCGAAAGAGAGAGGATTTCGAACCCCAGTTCTTTATTCTGTTTTATGATATTTGGTTTTCTATTCAAGATGTCTTCTGTTTCGATGAACATGTCTGAGTAGTTTACCTGTTAGATTTAGGGATTTTCACAAGAGATTTCATGGAATATTAGGTTAATCAATCTGTTAGGGATTCATACTTTCTAGTTCTTCGTCTAGGATTTTTCTTAATGCTTAATCTGAACTGGCCACTTAGATTATTGATGATAGGTTGATTGATGCAACGACAGTTTTGGTTAATTAGCTAGAAAGAACCTAGATGAGCAATTGAATTACTCGCAAAGGAATTTGGTTTAATTGAATTGTGAACATATCGAACTCGATCTTAAAGCTAGTTTAATCTGTTAGTTATTGCAAAGGAATTTGGATTGCTGCACTTAGACTTAGAGATTTCTCGCAACGACAATTAGTTAATTCTATATCTGTGTTTGAGTTCTAGAACAGTTCCTAATTAGATCCCGCTTGATTGATTGCATGTGTTCCTGATTTCCTGAGAACTCCCTAAACTTAACGCCTTCGCCTCCTTGCTCACAAACTCGCTTGATTTACTTTCTGCTTGCTTGATTTACTGCTTTCTCATTACTTTCATCTAGTTTAATCTTTATCGTTCTTAATCTATCGTTGACCGGAGTCTCTGTGGATTCGATACCCTAAGTACTACAATCACATCACTGTGCACTTGCAGTTAGTATAGGTATTAATTCTTGACCTATCACAAACCGAGAAAGGATCGACTTCTGGGGCTTCACCATTGTCAGAACAAATTAACGAAATCTTTTTTGAGGTAAATTTTTATTTTAATTATTATTTGTATAATTAATTTTAGATTATTTGTATCTGATTTATATATTTTAATCTTTCTGCACGAAACACGAAAGAGTAAGGGCGTTTATTCGGCTTGGAAAACGTGGCCGAGAAGATCTTGACACCGCTTTATCGCTTCCATCCCGACATGGACTCCTTCACCGAAGCGTTGAGGGCGAAAGTCGAGGAAATCGCCAGCTTGAAGTCTATCCAAGTGGATATTCCCGTCTCTCAACAAGCAACCAACGAAAAGATGGCCCTGATGGAAACTCGGCTGAACGACTTCATGTTTTCTCGTACTTTGGGATCAGGACAAGGAGATATATCGGGAGCGGGACAGGAACAAGATCGGGGATCGGGATATGAGTGGGGGTCGGGATCGGAACTTCTGAATCCCGATAGTTTGTAATATTATTTATTTTATTTAAATGTTTTATAAATATTTTAATTAAAAAATTATAATTTTTTTATTTTATTTCTTTTTAAATTTTTATATTAATATATTTATTTTAAATTTATAAAATATTTATTATATTTAAAATAAATATTCGTATTTCGTTGGTAATCTGTCTGTTTATAACCGTCGGTAAACATATGTCGGTTATTTGTCGGTATTTACCGAAGGTTTACCAACGAATGTAAACTGATGGTTTACAGACGATTGAATATCGATGACTTACCGATGGTATATAACCGACCGATGGTATATAACCGACAGATGGCCGACAAAGCTGTCGTCGATATCTTTGGTCGGTAGTCTGTCGATTTATTCTCGTCGATAATTCGTCATATAACTGTTGGTTTTATCTTGTTGATATTCCGTCGGTAAATATCCGTCGATAATCAGTCAGTAATTTATAACGAAAACCCGATGGATTTCAATTTCCGACGAGATAAAACCAACGGATTCAATCTATTGGAAACAGTAAAGGCTTTTACCGATAGATTATCGACCCATTTGTCTATCGGTAATCACATGTTTTCTTGTAGTGTTATTAGTGATTGATGGTTTTGTTAGTACTAATGAGTAAAATAAATATTGTATGTGCATCTTGTTTTATTTTTGTAAGAACAGTACAAAGATATATGTAGGGAAAAAAATATTTGGGTTCACCTCTAGAGGTGAACCTATTTGTTCACCCTTCTTTTTTAGCCAATAAAAATATGCTATGTTGTATTATCTTTAATTAAAATTACAAAATTAAAATTAAGCAACTAAAAACATTCGAATATTTTATAAAAATAAATAATATATATCAATATTTTTATATTTAGAGTTCACAAATTGGAGTTTAGGTTTTAGGAATAATGGTTTAGATAGGATTTAAGTCCTTTAGGGTTTAGAGTTTAAATTCTTTGGGGTTTAGGGTTTAAGGATTATGAATCCTTTGGATCTAAACCTTTTGGGGTTTAGGGTTTAGGGATTAGGGACCCTTTGGATGTAAATCATTAGGGGTTTAGGAATTAGAGTTTAGGGTTTAGAGTTTAAACTATTTGGGTTTAGGGTTTAGGGATTAGGGATTAGGGTTTAGGTTTTTATTTTTTAAGATATACATATTGGGTTTAGGAATTAGGGTTTAGTTTTAATTTTTTATATTTTTAGGTTCAAATTATTGTTTAGAGTTTAGGGCTTAGAGGTTTTAGAAATTAAGATTTAGGTTTTAGTATTTTTATAATTTTGTTTTTAATTTTAAAATTTTTACCTAAAATAAAACATATTTTCTTTTTATTTTCGTTTTTGTATTTTTTTATTTTTAAATTTTTAATTATTTTTAATTCTTGGGTTCACCCCTAGAGGTGAACCCTTTTGTTCACTCCCACTTTTTAAACCAATCAAATAATTCCACATAATCTAGTATTAAAATAATTAAAAAAAATTTAAAAAGTTTTAAAAAGAATGAAATAAAAAGGAAAAATAAAAGAAAATATATTTTATTTTAGACAAAATTTAAAAATAAAAAAAAATTTGTAAAAAATACTAAAACCTAAATCTTAATCTCTAAACCCTAAATTATAAAACTTAAACAATAATTTGAACCTAAAAATATTAAAATTAAAACTAAACCCTAATCCTTAAACCCAATATATAAATCATAAAAATAATAAATTAAACCCTAATCTCTAAACCCTAAACCCTAAACCCAAAGAGCTTAAACTCTAAACCCTAAATCTAAAGAGTTTAAACCCTAAATCCTAAACCTTAAACCCTAATCTCTAAACCCTAAATCCTAAACCCCAAAAAGTTTAGATCCAAAGGGTCCATAATCCTTAAACCCTAAATCCTAAAGAATTCAAACCCTAATCCCTAAACTCTAAACCCTAAAAGGCTTACATCCTAAACCCTAAACCATAATTCCTAGATCCTAAACTCCAATTTGTGAATCTTATATTATTATCTATTTTTATAAAATATTTGAATGTTTTTAATTTTTTAAATTTAATTTTATAATTTTATTTAAAAATAATGTTACATGACATATTCTGATTAATTAAAAAAAAGAGAGGGTACACAAATATGCATATAATATATAATGGAGGAAAATTGGAGTACTCTAGTTGCACTTAATGACATATATGCATATAATATATAAAGGGTGCATGAGTGAGTTGATAATAAATAAAATATATATTTTTTAGATTAGAAGTGAGGTAAGTGGAATGGGCAGAGAGTGGAGAGGAATACGATGACAATACCTATCAAACTGTCAATTATAAGATAGATTACTTGGAATATTACACACAATAAATATTTATACATGCATGATGGAAAAGTGAATCATACTAAAAGGAAACCATAGAAATGGAGCGTGAAGAAAGATTGAAAGGCTAATAATAAATAAATGATGTAAGGAGTAGAAAATGAAAAAGCAATTATTCTTTTTATTTATATATACGGGGAAAATGTGGGTATATATGTATATATATATATATATATGATGGTTGTAGGAAGACATGAATATACAAAAGAAAACCCTAAAATGGTAAAATAAAAAGAAAGGAAAAAAATAATGGAAAAGAGAGTTGGGCATGCATGATGGTGTTTGGTATCCGCAGAGCCCGAGGACCCTAAACCACAGACGACGTGGGGACTATTCTGTTCTTTCTCTGAACTCCATGTGACCCCCACAGTTATGCTACAATATATACACATAACACATGCACATATATACTTTTCACTCCGAATGTTTTTTTCTTAATACATTTTGGTTATATCCTAAATTCCTAATATCTTTCACATATATGATCTACAGTTGTTGCCAAAAAAATGATGATCTACAGTTGGATGTAGTCGTTGCTGCTGCTGGCACTTTTTTATCTTCGATGATATTAAGTAATCAATATGTTTTCGATTCAAGCAAAACATCCTTGTAAAACATTAGTTCAAAAAAAAAAAAAACATCCTTGTAAAACATTCTATTGAAAAGCATGAGATACAATATTACAAAAGCCTAGCTCAAGCCTATATATGGTAGAGTTGATATCCCTTTCTAGGGCAATGGGTGACTACTGATGCTAAATGAGCCTGACCAGTGATATGGTGATATACTAAGTAGTAAGTACTAACTAATTAGTAGTTGATTAATTTTAGTGAAATATTTAAGAAAATTATCCTAATTAGTTGCAAATGTTTGACGAAATGGTGACCCAATACCAACTGATTGACTATTTCATGGTCAAATCTCAGTAATTTAATGTAGTAATATAAGAAAACGCTGTAAAACAGACAAAATTAAGATAAATGAGTAGTAAATAACATTTTCTAGCATGCATATTAGATGCGATCGTAATACTCATTTAGCGGTATCATTGTCTTTTCATTTGGTAAAGTTAAAGCACTCAAATATTTATAATATATATATACAAAATGTGTATATATAGTAACTGGAAATATAAGTTTTATATATGATGACATGGAGTTCTCTTCATAGCATTGATACTATAGAGGAAGTATGTGGAATGTGTTATCTCATTAGGTTAGCTTATACATGTATATATATATAGTTGTCGATATGATCTAGCTAACTATCTACCAGATACTGAGAATAAATACAATAGATATACATGAGAGATATTAGGAACAGACTATAACTAGAATATCTCCTATACGCTTCTGCAAGATGAGCGATCGGTAGAGAGTCCAATCTTGGAGTTTAAGTCTTGAAGTCGGACACGAGGGAGCGGTTTAGTGAGAGCATCAGCGAGTTGGTCTTTAGAGGAGACATGTACAACTCTAAGGAATCTTAATTGGACCATCTGTCGAACAAAATGGTAGTCTAGTGCCATATGCTTCATTCTCGAGTGAAAGACTGGATTATCAGCCGGTATGTAGCCCCAACGTTGTCACAATAGATGACCGGCTGCGTGGAAGGTGATATGCCAAGTTCTTTCATGAGGTAGACGACCCACCGTAATTCAGCAGCTGTATCTGCTACAGATCTGTACTCTGCCTCTGTCGAGGATCGAGCAACTGTTTTCTGCTTCTTGGATGACCATACGATGGATGAGCTCCAAGATAGACAATGTATGCTCTTGTTGATGTGTAGTCATCACGATTACCGGCCCAGTCTGCGTCTGAGAACGCGTGTAAGGTGAGATTGTTGTTGCTGCGCAAGAAAATTCCCTGATCACGAGTTCCAGATAAGTACCGAAGTACACGCTTCGCAGCTTGCCAGTGCAAATCAGTTGGGCAATGCATAAAATGGGAGAGTTTGTTGACTGCGAAAGCGATGTCCGGTCTGGTGAAATGAAGATACTGAGACGACGGTTCTATACTCACGACCGTCGGGAAGAGCTGAGCCAGAGCTGAGCTTCAAATGAGAGTCGGGCGCCATTGGCGTTGAAATGGGATTAGCTTCCAACATGTTAGTGCGAGCCAACAAGTCTGTGATATATTTATGTTGCGTAAGAAGAAGGCCTTTGGAGGTGCGATGAGCTTCAATACCAAGGAAGTAGCTCAAGTCTCCCATGTCTTTGAGTGAAAATTGCTTACCAAGCATATCAATGAATCTTTCAACAACAGTAGAGTCATTTCCAGTGATGACAATGTCATCAACGTAAACAAGCACATAGACCAGAACCCCATTGACATTCAAGATAAACAACGATGCATCAGATTGAGAATTGATGAAATCTGACGCATTGAGGAAGGTCTTGAGCTCCATGTACCAGGCTCTCGGAGCTTGCTTTAAGCCATATAAGGCTTTCCGAAGTTTGCAAACATGGTGAGGTTTCTGACGATCGACAAATCTTGTGGGTTGTGAGACATAAACATCCTCATCAAGCTTCCCTTGTAGAAAAGCATTGTTTATGTCAAGTTGTCTTAAGCACCATCCTTGATCTACTGCAAGTCCAAGTACGAGTCTGACAGTGGCCGATTTTATCACTGGGCTAAAGGTTTCTTCGTAATCCAGACCTGGTCTTTGATGAAAACCTTTAGCGACGAAACTCGCTTTGAACTTGTCGATCTTTCCATTAGGTAGTCTCTTTATGCGAAACACCTACTTAGTGCCAACCAGATTGTATGATGGGTCAGGTGGTACGAGATCCCAAGTTATGTGTTTCATCTGAGCATCATATTCAGAGCCCATAGCAGCTCTCCATCTGGCATCCTTAAGCGCTTTCGAAGCACAAGTCGGCTCTGTTTCTCGAACAGCGGCAGTAAGCATAGCATACTTCGGGTTTGGCTTTACAATGTTGTTTTTAAGCCGTGTGACCATCTCGTGTGGAACAGATGGTTTCTGAGCAGGTAAGATAGGTAGCGTCACAGATTGAGTACGTGCTGCAGAATCAGACTCAGTACCAGTGTCAACCGATGGTGAAGTTTGTGATGATGATAACTGTTCTGATGCAGATGCAGAATTATCCTGTGTCGGAGTCATCTCGTGTGCAAGTTGGTGTGAAGGACCCGAGCCAGGGGGACGAGGGTGAACTTGAGTGACCAGGAACCTGCAACAAGGGCGGAAACCAAAGTATCGAAGAGGAAGATGGTGATGGTGAAGGAGCTGCAAGTTTACTGAACGGAAAAGAGGTTTCATGAAACTGAACATGGCGTGAGATAAAGAGACGTTTAGTCGAAGGATCTAAACAGATGTAAGCACTTTGAGTTTGAGAGTAACCTAAGAAGATGCACGGAGTGGAGCGAGGCTCAAGCTTGTGTTTGGTGTAAGGTCTTAACCATGGATAACAAAGGCAACCAAATACACGAAGTTTTGTGTAATTTGGTGAAGAGTTTGTGAGCTTTTCGAACGGTGAAATATTGGATAGAGTGGCAGTGGGTAACCGATTTATGAGATAAGTAGCTGCAGTTAGAGCATAGCTCCAATAGCTGATAGGAATGGAAGCATGAGAAAGGAGAGATAAGCCGGTTTCAACCAAATGTCGATGACGACGTTCAGCAAAACCGTTATGCTCAGGTGTGTGTGGTGGTGAAGTGAGGTGAGAAATGCCATTTTCGGCGAGGAAGTTAGACAAGGCAATATATTCACCGCCGTTATCTGAATAGAGAGTTGTGATTCGGGTTTGGAACTTGTTTTCAGTGAGCTTTTTGAATCTGATGAATGTTGGGAGGACGTCCGATTTACGACGGAGTGGATAAAGCCATATATAATGGGAGAAGTGATCCACAAAAATCACATAGTATTTGAATCCGTCGACGGAATAGACTGGTGAGGTCCATACGTCCGAGAAAATGAGTTCAAGCGGTTTAGATGATGAAAGAGTTGATATAGAGAATGGGATTTTGTGGCTTTTGGATATGGCACAAGCATTGCAAACGAGATTGAAATCTTTATTAAGAACAGGAAGTGAATTTTGAGAGACAATAGTTTTAAGAACAGAAAGAGATGGATGCCCAAGTCTAGAGTGCCAAATTGGCATGGGACTTTTTATTGTTGCAGAAAAAGAAAAACACTTGGAATCATTAGAAGCTGGCCACTCATATCCACCCTTATTCGTCTTTCCTTTGGTTAATTGCGCCCCCGAGCTGAGATCCTTCACCTGAAAGGAATCGGGGAAGACCACCGACACACGATTGTCAGTACACAGTTTATGAAAAGAGATCAGGTTGCGTGCTATAGCTGGTACACGGAGAACATTATTCATTTTTAAAGTACGATATGAGTTAGGGAGAGAGAAACAACCCATGTGAGTTATCTGTAACCCATCTCCATTGCCGACCAGAACCTCTTCAGAACCATTGTATGGTGAATGAAGCGCAAGGTTTGCAAGATCAGAGTTTATGTGGTGTGACGCACCACTGTCCAAGAGCCAAGCCGAAGGATCCGGAGGTAACACCGACGTGTTGTAAGCGCTTGGAGACCAGTTCGTTGCTCCTCTTGGTGTGAGTGAAGGTGATTGTGGCTGAGAGGAATGTGAGATCAGCCGGTACTGAGAACAATACTTGGCGCTATGGCCTTGAGTACCACACGCTTGGCACTTTCCAAGGTAAGGACGACGAGGTTGATTGTTTTGTGGACGAGGAGTTGTTTGGTTTCGTCCATATACAGCATGTGGTCTCCAGTTTTTGCTTTGATTCCGGTTATGGACAAAGTTTGCTGTCACAGGTAGTGATGAGATCTGTGACTGAGCACTTGACAACGCAACTTCCCGATTTAAGAGCTTTTCATGTAGCTCAGCAAATGAGATCGGAATGTCACGGCTGTGGATTGACTCTATCACTGATTTGTAGTCATCACCGAGGCCATCCAGGATGATGTCAGTGAGATCTTCCTCGTCAACAGGGCTACCGAGGAGAGCAAGCGCATCAGCCTTTGTCTTGATCAACTGCATGTAGCCATCAATGTCCTTAGTTCCCTTGACACAATTTTTCAGCTGTTGTTTAAGCTGCTTGATGTGTCCTCAGGAAGGTTTCCCATAAGTCGCTGCTAGAGTGTTCCACGCTGCGAGAGTGGTGGTGGAGGTGGCTATCAGCAGCTGGAGTGCTGTTTCAATGGTGTCCATCAAAGCACTGTAGAGTAAGTTGTCTTGGCATTTCCATCTGATGAACTCAGGGTTCGGGACTTCAACTCCCTGAACGGTGGTTGTGGACGCTGGTACCGTGGCGTCGTTGTCAACAAATTTCACAAGATCATATCCTCTGAGCAAGGATCTGATTTGAACACTCCATGTGATGTAGTTGACTGAAGAGAGTTTGGTTATGTTGATCATATTGATCACGAGTAATTGATTTCGCGAGTCAATGTTGATCATGTTGGAGGAGTTTGATTGAGGAGTATCCATGGCGATTTTGAGAGGATAAAAGAGAAGGAGGATCTGTTGGATTTAACAAGATCGCTCTGATACCATGTAGAGGAAGTATGTGGAATGTGTTATCTCATTAGGTTAGCTTGTACATGTATATATACATAGTTTTCGATATGATCTAGCTAACTAACTACCAGATACTGAGAATATACACAATAGATATACACGAGAGATATTAAGAACAGACTATAACTAGAATATCTCCTATAGATACCATGTAAAAGATATATAAACCAATGCAGAACAAGAAGAGATACGAATATAGGCGAGAAGAACAACAAATTTTCATATAGGCGAGAAGAACCACAGATTTTCAAATTTTATTAATCGCTTTCTAATACCCTTCCAATTGTTCAACGTCACACTTTATAATACGACAGTAAAACTCTCGAAACGATATCTTTTGTTCATTATCATATATGTACAATAATACCAGCACGATTCTAATCATTCCAAATTGTCCTTACGACTGCCTTACGATTCTATTGCATATGCCATATGATTCTGTTACCAATCTCCTTTTGTCTCTTCCCGCGTTTCTGGTTCTATATGCACGCACACATACACAAACTCTCTCTTAAGTCAATAGGCCACAACATTTCTGTTTTCGTGACCTTGTAAACAGGCCCGACAACACAGTCCATGAAGTCCAAACCGTAATCTTCACCACGGCAACAACTGCAACAAACAAATAAGCAATATTCGCTTTGACCACCAAAAGCAGAGCAACTCCTCTGTAATTGCCGATGCTCGTATTGATTTTCGAGTTTTTAATTATTAATAACATATATATTTTTATTTAAAAAAATGTCTTAACTTTATCTAGGTCGCAAAGCAGATTCATCCTCATCCGTAACAGCTGAAGAATTGTTACGCTCCTCTTGTGCAAGCTGCTGCATAGCTCTAAATCCTTATTTTCTTCTCTATTTAACAAGCGTATTGTAATAGTCTTTGTATCAAGTTGAATAAATCAATAAAAGCTTATTTTCTCTTCAAATACTTGTTCTTTCTTGTTGCTTACATGGTATCATAGTCATGGAAGGCAACCATGACCCTCATTCTGCTTCAAATCATACTATCTCCCAATGTGTCCCTCTCAAGCTCAAAGACGAAAACTACTTAATCTAGAAGTTGCAATTTGAGCATTTTCTATCAAGCAAAATGCTACTTGGTTTCTTTACAGGCTCTCATACCCGTCCTCCACAAACGATCCATGTCCAGAATGGTGAACCAAATATCAGAACCTACAATTCCGGAGTTCCTCAAGTGGGTTCAAAAGGATCAACTCATTATGGTTTGGATCTATGGTACACTATCCAAAACAGCTCTTCGATCAGTTTATGGTGTACATGATATATCATGGTTTTTAGGACTTTTAACCATGGTATATGTCTTCTTATCGAGTCTTTTAGAGTCCTTTGGAGTCCTTTTATGTAGGTTTACAGGTCTAGATACGGTTGGAGCGGATTTGGAGATTATGGCGCATTCTGGAGCATTTTGGAGGATTTGGCCGAGAGGAAGAGTTCACAGCCCATATCAGACATCTGTGTCGATCGACACAACATGTGCATCGGTCGACACAAGATCGTGACAAACAATTCTCGGCGGTTTAAATGAAGAGTTTTGGAAATTGCAACAAAGCCCAGAAGTTTCTCATAATTACAAAGAGGCCCCAGCCGTGATTAGATCATTATTTTAGGATTTTTAAGCCATTGTTTAGGCTACGCTTTACTTACGCTTTATTTTACATTCAGAGAGTTTTAGGGGCTGGTCAGATACTCGACAGAGAGAAGATTTCGAACCCCTATTTCATATTCTGTTTTATGATATTCAATATTCTATTCATTATGGTTTTTGTTTCATTGATCATGTCTGAGTAGTTTACCTGTTAGGTTTAGGGATTCTCACAAGGGATTTCATTGAATTAGCTACCCAGATTTATGTTGTTAGGTTGATTTCTGCAACGACAATTGATTAATTAACTAGAAAGAACCTAAATGAGCAATTTGACTATTCGCAAAGAAATTTGGCTTAGGAGAATTGTGAATGAAAGAACTTGAGATTAATGCTTGTTTAGAACTCTAGGATTCACAACGAAAGTTGGCTTGCTAGGTTGTTAGACATAGATAATATTCGCAACGAAAGTTGGTCTGTTATAATTCTGTGATTCTAGTTCTAGAACAGTTCTTAATTAGATCCCGATTGATTGATTAGCCTATGTCCTTGATTTCCTGAGAACTCCCTTGACCTGACGTTTTGCCTGATTGCTTACACCGTTCTATTTTAATTTATTGCTTGACTTACTGCTTTTACTACTGTTTCACCTAGCTTAATTCGACGTTCTATAATCTATCGTAAGATTCTTGAGTCTCTGTGGATTCGACCCCTATATACTACTAGTCACGTCTGTGCACTTGCAGTGTAACTCTAGGGATTTAACTCTGAGCATATCAGTACACTCTTCACAGGAAGTGTGGTTCTCTCTGGTTAAAAAGTACAACAAGGTCTCTGCTACAAGAAATCTTGCTCTGCATAGACTCATTCAGACGACAACAAAAGGCAAAAATTCCATGGCGCTTTACCTCTCTGAAATCAAAAGTATATGTGATCAATTGGACTCAATTGGCGCACATATCCTTGAAAGTGAAAAGATATTTGGTGCGCTAAACGGCCTAGGAAGAGAGTATGAGTCCATCTGTGCAGTTATTGAGAACTCAATGGACTCATATCCTCCACCATGTCTCAATGATGTCATATGTAAGCTTACTGCATTTGATGATAAGGTCTATGCTTACTCTGTCAACACTGAAGTCAGTCCTCATCAGGCCGTCTATACGAATAGGGGGCTATACTAAAAACAGAGGATATGGAAAGACCAAAGGATGCTATCGCGGAAGAGGCTCCTTTTCAACTCCAGGAAGGGGTTTCTACCAACAGTTGGGTTAGAACTATGGACGAGGTTCTTCTAGAAACATGCCAACCTGTCAGATTGGCAACGAATTTGGTCATTAAGTGGCTAACTGTTACAAATGCTTTGATCAAGAATACCAACCGACTGAGTTCCCACAAGCAATGGCAACTATAAAGGTATCAGAAGATGCATAGTATGAAGGCAATGAATGGTATCCAGACACTGGCGCTATCCACCATGTAACAAACACTCCACGGAACCTTCATAGTGTGCAACCATACTCAGGATCAGACCATTTCATAGTGGGAAATGGTGACTTTTTACCTATTTCTCATATTTTCGGTTTCCTTGCCTACAGCTTCATGTAACTTAACCCTTAAAGATGTTCTAGTATGCCCTGAAATAAGCAAGTCTTTTCTCTCAGTGACTAAACTTACAAATGATTTCCCCCGTGAATTTACCTTTGATTCTAAAATTGTATGTGTTAAAGACAAGGCGGAAAACAGGCTTCTCACTCGGGGAAGCAAACTTGAATGTCTTTATCGATTAGAAGATCCTCAGTTTATTGCTTTTTACTCATCAAGATATCAAAATACCAGTGGTGACATATCGCAAAAGCGACTTGGGAATCCTCACCACAAGATCCTTCAGCATCTATATGCAGTTCATGCAATTTCATTCAATAAGGTCGCTTTGACTATGTGTGAGTCATATAAGTTAGGAAAACATTGCAAGATTCTATTTTCTAAGTCAGTTTGACTCTACTAGGCCCCTAGAGAGGATCCACTGTGATGTATATGGTCCAACTCTTGTAATTTTGGTTCAAGGCTATCGCTATTATGTTGTTTTCATCGATAATTTCTCAATATTCTCTTGGTTATATCCTGTAGAACACAAATCAGATGTGTTTGCAATATTCAAAAGCTTTCACAGACTGGTGGAAAATCAATTTGAAAAGAAAATACAAGTTTTTCATAGTGATGGAGGAGGAGAGTTCATCAATACTCAGTTCTTAAACCATCTAACCACAAGTGGAATTAAACACTATATTTATTTTCTTCATACCCTTCAGAAAAATGGTCTTGATGAGAGGAAACATCGCCATCTTACTGAACTGGGGCTAAGCATGATGTTTCAAGCCAAGCTTCCTCAAGAACTATTGGTTAAAGCGTTGTTCACTACAAACTTTCTAGTCAATCTTCTGCCTTCTTCAGTTTATCATGACAAGATGAACAGTCCATTTGACAAGCTAAACGGAAACGCTCCCAACTATAATGCTCTCAGAGTTTTTGGCTGTGCATATTATCCTCATATGTTATATGACTTTGTGGGTTATATTGAGAAACACAAAGGTTATCGTTGTATATATCCTCCAACAGGAAGAGTCTACATTAGTAGACATGTCCTTTTCGATGAGCAGAAGTTCTCATACTCATTTTGGTGTAACAAATTTCTTCCTGCGAGACAAATACCATTGATGTCAGCCTGGTATAGAGGTCTGACTCTAAATATTGAAGAAGAACAAGAATCATAGAAAGTTTAAGATGTTCCAGTTTTATCAGGGAAACGACTAAAAGGTGTCACTGGGAATCAGAATGCAGAGAAGGCAGATCAGTAATATTTAGACAATCATGAGTCACCAGCGGAAACTTCACTTGAGGTATTCTAGACAACACCCAACATCAGATCAAGATTATGATATCAAATTTCCACCATTATCTCCTCATGTACCTGCTGCAGAAGATCAAAACGCTCACAAGATGGTCACAAGAGACAAATCAGGGGTCATGAAACCAAATATGAGGTACATTTTACATACAATTAAAAGCTTACATGAAGAACCTAAAATTGTGATTGTTAATCAATAAGTTAAAGCGTTATGGATGAGGGAATATAAACCTACAATGACACTCAAACTTGGAGTTTAGTAACTGCACCAGCCAATGCCAATATCCTAGGATGTAGATGAGTTTTTAAAACAAAATTCAATGCAGATGCCACTCTACACAAACTTAGAGCAAGAATGGTAGCTAAAGGCTAAAGAGAAAGGGGTGGATTTTCTGGAAACTTACAACCCGGTGGTAAGAACATCTACATTGAGAACCGTCCTCCATCTTGCAATAACATATCAATGGACAATCAAACAGTTAGATGTGAAAAATGCATTCCTGCATGGAGATCGAACAGAGAAAGTATTCATGTGACAACCACTTCGCTTTGAAGATCAACAATATCCAGAGAATGTTTATTTGTTTCACAAATACATATATGGACTCAAGCACACTCCAAGAGCAAGGTTTGACAAATTATGTTCATTCTTGATTAACTTTGGCTTTGTGTGCAGTAAGAGTGATCCATCCTTGATCATATATATAGATGGTAATAGCCTTTTGCAGGTTGCAGGGATGTTTTAATGCGTGCAATGCCAACCCCACTACCTCTGCAGGTGGACAGTTACTCAACACGATCAGAAGTTCAGTGAGCCAACTTATTTTAGGAGTTTAGCCGGAAAACTCCAGTACATTACCTTGATTATACCATGTGCAATATGCTGTCAATCTTGTCTGTCAGAAGATGCATCAGCCTTCAGTCTCAGATTTTCTTCTTATGAAATATATCATGCGATACTTAAAAGGAACAATCAAGATGGGACTTTATCTCTCTGCAAACTCAGAATCTTAACTAAAAGCTTTATGTGACAACGATTGGGCAGGTTGCAGAGAGACGAGAAGATCAACTGGTGGCTTTTGTACACTACTAGGTAAGAACCTCATATCTTGGTCTGCAAAAAGGCAGCCTACGGTTTCTGGCTCATCAACAAAGTCGGAGTACAAAGCCCTAACTGATACAACAATCGAGTTGACGTGGATAACTATACATTTGGAAGAATTGAGAATATCTCTGCAATAGCTTGCTCAAGTCTTCTGCGACAATCTGTATGCAGTGCACCTAACAACTAATCCAGTTCTTCATAATAAGTCAAAATATTTCACCACTCTTTACCACTACGCAAGGGAGAAGGTAGGTCATGGTTCACTCTTGATTAGTCACGTTATAAGCTCTTCAACTTACAGACGTGTTTACCAAGTTTCTTCCTCAAGCAACCTATTTTTTTGTTAAAAACCAAAATTGGTATGGCCTTACCACCAACCACGAGTTTGCAAGAGGGTGTAAAAAGGCTCGAAAAGAGTCATCCCATGAAGCCTAAACCACAACCTTCACCACAGCAACAGCTGCAACAAACAAAATCTTTGACCACCAAAAGCAGAGTAGCTCATCAACCTTATCCACGTCGTACAGCAAAGCAGATTCGTCCTCATCCGAACAAGCTGGAGAACCGTTACGCTCCTCTCGTGCAATCGGTTGCATAGCTCTAGATCCTTCTCTTCTTCTCTATTTAACAAGTGCATTGTAATACTCTTTCTATCAAGATGAATGAATCAATAAAGTTTTTTTTCTTCAAATAATTATTCTTTCTTGTTGCTTACAGACCACAGCCATTATAATTTTCTGGCCCAAGTCTCTCATTGGGTTATGTTCTTTGTTGTGTGAGACTGATGTGTTTAATATTTTGATGCACTTTCATCATATACCAAACAGTAAAATGAACTACTTCCTCTTTTCTATTATATAAATATATTTTTGGGTTAAAGGTATCAAATATAAGAAAATATATAAATTACTATTCTTTTTTGTTTTTCATATTAAAAACATTGTTTAAGTTTAACGGAAAATAAGTTAGCCAAACTTTAGAATATAGCCACATAGATCAAATGAATTTTGTTTTATCTTTGCATAGAAACTTGTAAAATCTTATAAAATGAAACAAAAAACATATTTTGAAGCATCTTATATTATAAGACAACAAAGTAATAAATGTTAGAATTTAAGAGTATAAATTAGAGATTTGAAGATTAGAAAGAATTTGTGAGAATAAGAACAAGAGAGAGAGAATTGGAGAAGAGAATAAATCTCCATAGATCTGATTCAAATTTTGAATCTTGTTATAAATAGAGTGAAAAGTATCTTTACAAGTATTATTAGTAATAACTACTTATTGTGTGGACAAGATTTAAATATGTGCTAATTCTTGTGGACAAGATTTTAATAAAAGGGGCTGCAAGTGGAAGGATGGCCGAGAGTATACACCTGCACTAGGGCAGGGCGTACACCATGCTTGTTTCATACATCACCAAATTGACCGTTTCATGTTTTCTGCATTAGTCGATTTGGTCCCCACGGATTAGTGTATGACTAAGCTTGATCTGTTCGTGCACTACTCTTGAATGTATACCTTTGATCCTACTGAGTGTACACTTTTGATCCTCTACACAAACTTCCTTTCAACAAGCTTGATCAATACATAGTGACACACTGATATCAGAATTATTAGCTCATAAATTGACTTATTATTCTCAAGCATTTAATGTGATAGTAGTAAGCCTCATTAGTTATACATGATGGGCATTCTCATGTCGATTGCCTTACACTAACATAGAACTGATAATATAAGTATTTACGTACATTATCTTCCGACACTTTTTAGCAATTTAAAATATATCACTAATGATCCATTTATATCTTGACAGATCACTCAAATTCTGTTAAATAGAAAGAAGAGGTCAAAGGAAACCGTTGAAGATAATATGGCTTTGGTGAATATCAACGTTGATAAGTTGGATTAGAGATCATCGATGAGGTGAGAGTAAAGTAACAAAATGAAGTTGAATATATAAACAGCTTTATCCATTTTCTTCTGGATTTCATGTTTTTCATAACTCACAATTCGTATTGACGTTATGAGTCAATATTGATAGCAGTGAGATCAATGCATGGTTTGTTAATTAGTTACATTTGGAAGGTTGAAGAAAGAGGATTTGGTTTTAATTCTATCAATTAGTGCAGCGTTGTAACATACTCATACCGGTCCATTTAAAAAAAAAAAAAAAAAAGGAATAGGAAAAGCCTAGCCCAAGTCCAATTTCTTCCAAAACTCTAGGGTTTCCTTTCCTCCTCTTATTTAAAGAGGTGGCCACCTTTGGAAATTGCAGAGAGAAGATATTTCGGCGAAGCTCTGCCCATTCCGCATCGCAGCCATCACCCCAAGTCCAGATCTAAAGGCCCTCCATCATTTAGAGTTGAAGGTAATCTCGAAAACCTATTTTTAGATCTATTTTCTTCCAACCCGAATACTAAAAGACTTGTAACTTTCTATCCATGATGAATCTGGGAAATCCGAGACTACCATCGCGTTCCTCTCGACGAGTCCAAGCCGTAGCCACCTACCTCATCTCCGTAGGAGCCACGACGCGCCCGCACGCGCTACCGGAAGCTCGGCGAGTAGATATCACGCGCCGCCACCGCCGGAGCCGGAACCGGTCACCGAGCCGTCGTCCGCCGCCAGGAGTTGCCACCATTGCCGGAGCCCGAGCTACCACCGGACCTCCGCCGAGTCAACTCGCCGGCGACCGAGTCGACTCGGTCCGACTGGGTCAACTCGTTGACCGGTTTGGTTCCGCTTCGACCCAGTTCGATCCAATTCGGTTCGGTTAACCCGGTTTGATCCAATTTCCAATTTATATTTCTGGTTTAATCCGGTTTGGGTTGGTTTCCAATTTTAATTCAATTTCAATTCCAATTTCGGTTTAGGTCGGTTAGCTGGGTTGAACTGGTTATTTTAAATTAATCATAACTAGCTCATCCTAAGCTCGATTTAAGCGAAACGAAAGCCTATCTCACTTCTTTTCTCGTTCTCTTTCCAGATATGATGTCCGTTTGGACTAATGAAGTTCCTAAATTACGAAATTTCCCTTCTTTGGCCAAGGTGAGGACCGGTTGTGATCTCCCTTGCTCTATTTAAATTTGGACGATAGTCCTTTGTTAATACCGTCTTTCCTAGGTAGCATAGGGTAGTTATACACGTGTGATGTGATTGAAAGAACATAGAACCGCTAGGTTATCGCTTAAACCGAAAACGTTGCTTGTGTGTGATGGGTATGCGTGGTAGAACTGTGCTAGGGCTTTGCGTTTAGGACGTAGGGCGTCCTTGATCGTCGGAGGAGGGTGTTGGCGAGCCCTCTTGTGTTGGCAGTGAACTGTTGGCAGTGAGCCGTTGTTGTGTGGCAGTGAGCCGTTGTTGTGTGGCAGTGAGCCGTTAGGTGTTCATGAGTGTGAGCTAGGTGCTCGTATACACGATTGGGCGTTAGAATTGCGTGGTGAAGCCTTCGGGTTATGTTTGCAAGATGATATTAGCCTAGGACTAGAATTCGTAATTGTGTGGCGTAAGCCGGGATCGCGGGTTCCTTAAATCCGCCCTCACCGGGTGATTGTGTTTTGAAACAATTACTTAGTCCTCTTTCCCTTCCCCTATCTCCATTTTTTTGCAGGTCCGGATGCGGGATCGATCGGTCATGTGACGCCATTGGTGGATTTGAATAAGAAGGAAGCGCCGGGTTCTTGGGACCAGTTGAGAAGGCATCTCGGTCGGACCAAATCCAGTTCGACGGAAGTCGTAATGTCGCGTCTCCAATTCGCCGGAAGACGGGTGTTACAAACGTAGTGGATCCGACGAAATGTGGAGTTTAAAGTATTTGTTGGAGCAAAGATAGGTGTATATAAAGTATCAACAATGGTTGCTGCAACTAACTATTTTTCATGAATAGAGATAGAGAAAAAGTATCAGTTTGTATAATCTTGTTAGCTTTGATGATCCATTCTTCTTTACAAGTACATGATTTATACAAAGAGATCGACAAGGATAAAGAGATTCATGAGTGAAAAGTTCGAGTCTTGAAAAATGAGAATGAGTTAAAAAGATTTCTATCTTCAGAACATCACTTATATATTAAATCGGAGCAAATATAATATTCTGAAGCTAGAAATTTGCTGAAAAGATTTCATTCGATATTTATGAGCACATTTATATTATAAAAGTTTCATCTTAGAATGTGATTGGTTCTACCCTCAATGCAGAGGGAAGAGAATTGAAAGATTTTTTTTCTTTCAATTTCATTAAGTTTTCGCTGATCATAATAGAAGAAAAGGAAAATGTCACACTTAATACCACTTCATTATCTATAAATCAAATTAAAATTCCCACTTAAAAATTTAAGAGAAAATAAATCCATCTTTCTCCCTTCTTTTTCTCTCTCTCTTTCATCTTTCCCTTCTCTCTCTATCCCACTTTTTTTTAACCAATCAAACCCTTAGTTATTGTATATAGTTTTTTATTTTTGATTCACAAATTAAAATGGAAAACAAAAGGAACATAAAATGTGGTATTCACATGCTGCAATCATTATGTCTTTTTGTTGTTTTAAAAGTGTCTTTCTATCCACGAAGCGCGCGAGTCTTAAGGGCTCTTAGAGCACGTCCATCGTCGTTCTAGGTGTGGTTAACAAACCCAATGCATAAATCCTTAGCTAAGATACCGTTTCTACACTGTAGCGCCACATGATTGGCCAAATATTTTTTTTTCGTCTGTAAAAAAAATATATATATATATATATATATTAAAAAAAAATTTCTATGAAACCCCTAGTGAGTTTCATGGATGTGTATGGCCTTATCTTCACTGACCAGCTTTACATCTTTAGTACAACAAAAACATCCCATCCAAACTCTCAACACTATGCATTTGTTAGGTCCAAACTTCGTTTGTTCAAAAGCTTGTGTGTTTTTATTTTCCCATCTATTGTTTGGAACATTGCCATCAAACTTCGTGTTAATGCGATTGAGATACAACACGACCAATAGTTTATGAGAGAAAAAAAAGAGAGAAGAAGAAAACAAAGGAAACCTACAAATCTATGTGAAGAGAATTTAAAAAAAAAAAAAAAAAAAAAAAAAGAGGTTTAAGGAGAAGCAGGGTGTGGTCGATCAAAGTGGAGAAGCTGAGCTGCACATTTGGGGCAATCCATTAAGAGTTTAGGGATCATGAAATACATGAAACAAGCTTTGCAACCACCTACCACAAGAACTTCTTCTTCTTTGTGATTTTCTCTCGATGACTCTGATGAAGACTCTTCACTCTCATAATACGAGGTATCTTCTTCTGAAAACACAGTTACATCGGAGTCTTCTGCTGACCGATTTCCTCGGATCTTCCCTCACTTTTAATCCATTGTTCCGGTTTATGAAGTAAACGTCTCGTGTCTAAACATAAAACACACCTCCAAATTTCAATCCAAAAGTAAGTAACTCTACTTTGCTGCTAAGGCTAATAGCCTAACACCGGAAGTAAAAGTTTTATCTTTTCTGTTTTTTAGAAGAAAGAAAAAGAGGAGATGTAATAAAATTTCAGCTAGGGTTTCTCTTTTGGTTATTAGAATCAAAATTTAAACCAAATCTTGTGAGCATTTTTAGACAATAGAGACAAGGGTTGAAGCAATAAATGCAACACAAGTAAACCGAAAAAATAGTGTAAGGAACAAAAGAAGCTATATTATTCCTTGATTATCTCCCTATTCCGACAGTAAATACCAAAACGACACAGATTCGAAGTTAAGAAAACGGAATCTGGTTTACCGTCGCCATATCCAGCGCCGCCATTTTATAACCCACTTCTTTTTTTTCTTCGATCGAACTCACCGGAATGTTTCCACCAGAGAAGGTTGGAAAAAGAAAAGAGTTTGAAAGGATTTAAGCTAGAAAACGAAAACGAAGAAACACTCTTTAATTAAGGGAAGGAAAAAAAAAAGCACTCTTAAGGGTATTTCCGGAATTTCAAACAAGGGATTTAGTCATGCGTCGTATGGGTTGGAGAGAAAGCTGGAGGCCGTTGCTGTCAGGCGCACAATGACCACTGAGGCTTGCATTTTGTATTTTTGTCGCACGTCCGTGTAAAAGGAACATATGACCAATTCTAGGCGCGCGGGTCATAGAATAATCATCATGGTCTCATTTAGTGCCCAGTTTTAACTAAAAATTAATTTTAAACGTTCCTCATAAGAACTCAAATCTATAGAAAAATACAGAACAAACAAACCAAAATCATTTTGAAAATCTTCGTGGATCTGATCATGCATATTGCATCATTTACCTTGACCAACAGATGCAATACCAACAATACAATAAGTGGAGCACACACAAAAGCTGTCCAGGAAATTCCATTACATGTTCATTAGATAAAAGCATTTCAAGGTGATAATGATGAGTACGGTACCAGAGACATTATAGCAATTGACACAGAATATGGTGAAGTGGAGTGAACGATTTTAGTCGTCTGTGTAATTGACTGCGAGATCCCAGTAGTGAGCGACACCAGCATCCGTAAAAACTTTCTTTGCAGCAGATTCCGTTAAGCACTCTTGTACATTGAACCTATAAAAACTCGGTTTCGCAACGCTTCCTTGCCAAACCAACCAGCACTTGTTGTTGTTTCTACCGTTCTCCTCTGCCTCTTCATCTTCTTCCTCTCCTTCCTTCTCATCCTTCTTCACTGCCTCTTCCCAGTTTATCCGCCTCAGCATCAGCTTCCCATATCTCTTTATCGCTTTGCTCTTGCCCTCCACCACAACCACACTCATTCCCTCTGTCATCACGCTACACCCTGATAATCTGTTTTCTCTTGCATTCATCTCCACCTTGAATCTCGTTTTAGGATGCGAAAGCTTGTTGATCTTGTACACCGACACTATCGTCTCCACCGTTGTTGGATCGTCGAAAAGCTTCCTCTCTTTCTTCTCACGTTTCTCTGCAGGGGTTAGCTTCCGTGCTGCGTTCCTGTCCGTGTGAGCCTGTTCACGTTCGGCAGCTGCTGTTCGGATCTCTTTTTCAAGCTTGGTTGGGTCTTGGGTTGCTTCAGATCCCAGAACCTTCATCAGATTGCTCATTTTCACCTTAGCTTTTGGTGGCTCAAGCAACCCTTGCCTGATCATCTCCTGTTTCTCCTTTTCTTTTGCCAGACGCCTCTGGGTTCGCAGTTTCTTCTGTTCCCTCTTTGTCAGTTTAAGAGGCTGGGGTGGTGGAGGCGGTGCCTCGGCAGGTGGCTCTATGGGACGGGGATGCTCAATGTAATGTGTCAGTTTTTCTATCTTCAGATCGCTATCGGTAATGGTACCATCAGCTATGTCCCCATATACGCCATTGACGAGGACATTTGCATCCCTGAAAGAGAATAAAATTATGAGCTAGGACAACCCATCATGAACATATACAGAAAAAGAGACGAAAACAGCATATCACAAGCCACCAGATTAACTATTTGGTCTACATCGAAGAAAGGTAACTAAGTGGTTCACAATCATACATCGATTCATTATTATTACCATATTCTACTAGTAAACACACTGGCGCTGATCAAAGAAGCATACAAACTTTCAGAAGCAATATGCGGCAAACTACTAAGCACACATTGTTCCAGCATTCAAAGAAATCAACAATTTCAATACTAGGTATACATATCCAGACTAATACAGAATTGAAACGAATAACACTAAACCAACAGGAACAAAAGCTACTGCTATGGTGATTCATCACTTTCATCCAATACCCCAAAAGTTACAAGTTTAGATTGATAATTGTCGTATGACTCGTTTTCCACAAGGTTATGCCATGTAAACTTCATCAGATGAACATTCCAACAAAACAACTCAGCATCATCAAAAAAGGCAAAGTGAAAAAAATTTACATACCACCACTCAACATCTGGGATTAGCTCCTTGGGCTTCTCTTTTCTCGGGGCACGTTCGGATACCTCAATAAAATTTGGATTTATATCATCCTTGGCCTTAGCCAGATGCGCTTGCTTCACCTTCAGTTCTCTTGCTTTTGCTTCACCAAATTGACTCTATAAATCAAACACAAAAAATACACACGCTGAGACATCTGAAAAAGGCCACCAAGAATGAAATGGTTAAAAAGAACCCATCATAGAAAGACTATGCATACCTTTAACTTCAAACTCTCAGCATCCCTTGTCCATTTACCTTCCTCAACAAACTGGAAGTTCATACGCTTAGGTCTCAAAATCTTGTTTTTATCAATACCCATTCTTGGATCAAAATGGGGGTTTTCTTCTGGATTTACTTCCAGTTGAGGTTTAAGAATCTGAAAAGCATCTTTCTTCTGTTTGTTGATGTTAACCTGTAGATATTCAAGTATATTAGGAGCTCGATCATAAAAAGAAAAATATAGAAAGCTTAGACATTTAAATTAACTTGACTGACCTTTAATGTACTAAGATTGCTTGGTTTAGTCACACTAATCACATTTCCATTTTCATCTATCTCCCTTCCATGTGCATCCACACGCAGAACAGGAGCCTTTGCCGGTTTCTGTCCAACGGCCATTGTCTCTGTGGGTGCATGTCCTGGAAAATAATTGATAATGGTAGGAAACTCTGGATCCTGACGGTAACCCAACCTAGCTACCAGCTCATGAGCTTTCTTAACAGCTTCAACGTTGGCAATACTCTCAAGGCCAGGAAAGCCAGTATGTGACAATGCTGAAGCAGAAGATGTTCCTGCAGAAACAACAGGAGAGGAAGTCGATGATGAAACTCTGGTATGTGAACTACCATCTGAAGTTGACTTAGTACCCTGGTTCACCTGCGTAGAGAAGACTCAGAAGAGAGAAAGCAATTTATCAAAATACAAAGTTCGAAGAGAAGAATGAATGCACATGTCCAGAATATCTGCAGATCTTACCGAAGAAAGTTTCTTAAATCTGTCAGCCAATCCCTTTCCTAACTGTATGGCTTTCTTAGCTTTCGCTAATGCATCAAGGGACAAGTTTGCAGTACTTTTCTCAGCTGTTGATGACGTTCTTCCATCTGTACTAGATTTTCCAGGAACCTCATGAGATCTGACAATACTAACTCCCTTATTTTCATCCTTTGTATTTATCGAAGATACCTTAGTGAGCAGGTTTTGACTAGGGGCCAAAGACGTCTCCGATGCGGTAGAACTGTATGTAGCGCCGCCCTGCACAGAGACAAGAATATACGAGTATTTCAAACACCACTCGAAAATCTTTGATAAATCTGAAAACCAACCACAAATCTACTGAGCCTGAGCTAGCATAGAGGTTATTTTGAACAAAGCACAAACTGCAAACCAAACTATATTGAGGAATCACAAGCAGAAATAAGAAGATCAAAGTGAAAAAGGCATAGAATCTCACAATCGGGACGCCACTGGGTGCGTTCATGGCCCTAGAACCCTCACTTACTTTAGCATTTTTGTTCTCATGTTCCATAGCTACATCCTCAAACCTGCTTCTTCTCTCATCACTCCCGTCAGAAAACCTAGATTTCTTCTTTCCTTCCCTGTTCCCATTCTCCTCCTCTCTCTCTTTCCTTTTGCTCCTCGATTCCTTATCCTTACTTCCTTCGTGAGACCTCTCATGATGTTTTTCCCTATCTCTACTCCCTTCCCTCTCGCTTCGCTCAACAGATCTCCCTCTGTCCCGAGTTCTATCTTTAGCCCTATCTCTCTCATCCTCTCTATCGTCGCGCCTCGATGACCGGTAGTGATCTGAATCACGACGCTTCGAATCGCCATCGCGATCACGGCCTTGATGCCAGCGTCCGCTTTCGCGTTCCGGCGAACGATCCACACTCGAATCTCGATCATGATCGCCCCTGTTGCTCCTGGAGTATCTCTCCTTATCCATGGCGATTTAGGGTTTCTTCCTCAGAAGAAGGACACCCGGATAACACACCGGTCATATTATAAACGAAAACCCCCAACCGGAATAAACCAACGACTCGAGTCAAAGCAGAAATCGAAACCAAGTTCCGGAATCAGACTTTCGTTTCACTACTGGAGGAATCGAAAAGACACCGGAAGAAGAATCTTTTCGCCGAGCACTCGTTAGGCTTCCATTATGGGCCCAAGCCCATATCTTAATTTCCTCTTTAAACTTATTTCGTTGTATGGGCCACACCTAATGCAGCTTCTATGACAGTTTTCTTCTTCTTTATTTTCTCATTTTTTTTTTTTCAACAAGTCGTATTCATGGGTCAAGACCATTTTACAAACGGGCTAAAGCCCGATACAATGAGGAAACGCAAACGCAAACGCAATCGTGGGGATAAGACCACCACGTGGCATAACCAGAGGAAGCCAGCATGCGAGACACGCGTCACGCTAAAGAAAAACCACCGAGAACTCGCCGACCGCCGCGGAGGAAAGCGCAGCCGCATGGAACCGGATCAATTCACTGCATCCGCCAGGACCGTTTGCCGATCCACACCTCCCGAAACCACCGTTCAAGCAAACCTGCATCAAAGAAGATCGTAAGCATAACTCCACAAGAGACCGCCGAAGCTGGAAGCGCCACCGCCGGAAAGAGAAAACTCTTCGCAGAATCCCCAGACGCTTGTCCTCTAAAACAGGGGCACGAAAGCGATTTTAGACCAGACAGACCGGAGAAGCTCAGGGAGAGCTCAGCTAAGAAACTCAGGTGACGAACGGCGAGAGAGAAGAAACAAGGGAGCCGGATCGAAGAAAACTCGCAGAGCGAGTAACCGGGATAACCCGGAGAGTCCGATAAATCGGAAGAAACGTCGGCCATAGAAAACGAACTTGAGTTTATTGGCAACGGCGGCTAACTATACATGCGCCGACACAACCCTAACCCAAAACAAAACCGCCGGAAAGCCGGCAAGACCGAAACCGATAAGCACCGAGAAAAAAGAAAGCCCCTTCTGAAAGATTTGAAAGCGAGAAGAAGAGGCGATCAGAAAAAACTCGTCAGGCGGAAGAAGGAAAAGAGAAACCGCCTGAATCGGAAGCGATTCCGGCGAACCGGAAATCACTCGCTCTCTAAAGAGGGAATCATCATTTCTAACGTTATACTATTATCTTCTTATTATTATTATTATTTTCTCATTTAGTTTCGTTTTTAAGGATTTGATATCTTGGAAAATGAAGATAATTCTACTTGACATACACATACATAAACATAATGCATCTTTTTTTGGGTCAACTATACATAATGCATCTTAATACTATCATGTACTTTTCGTTATCGACATCACTTTATTTTCACATTACAAAATATCTTGAAAATATCTTACGAGTTACGACACGTGCTTTTAGCACATAAAGATAAGAACCTTTTTGTCACGAGCCGGCCCTACAGAGAAGATGATCTTATTTCCTTAAAACTTTTTTCTATCAAACGGGTGGTGTTTTCGTATATAATGCACTCTATGCTATATTTTATATTTTGTTGAGGTTGTTGAGGATACAAATGTTTGTTAAGAAAACATATATGATTCAAGCCGTTACTACTAAATTGGTAGTGATTCTTTTTTTGCCAACATATTGGTTGTGATTTTTTTTTGTTTACCAACATATTGGTAGTGATTTAGTAATGAATTAGATTTTGACCCTACTAAAAAAAACATTTTTTTGTTTTTAAAGTTAACGCAATTTTTTGTTTTTAAAATAATTTTATTAATTATTCAACACATTTTTACTAACTGAATAGTATGGTGATTAATTGTTCGACGCGAGAAATATTATATATATTTTTGTTTAAAAATAATTTTATAATGTTTTGTTTTTTAATAAAATAATCATTATAAAAGTTTTGTGATACGACGATGAGGAAAGATTCTCTTTTTGGATTAGAACTCTATTTTGGAAAATGAGTGTTTGCTTTTTTCAACGAGTAAAGTTTTTGTCTGGGACTATATTTTTCCATAATTTCTCATCAACTTATTGTTACTCTGTTTAAATGATCGTTATAGTGTTGTGTTAGAAAGGACAGATGAAGGTGTTGAAGGTACGAAGTTTTTATTTCGTTTACGGGGGTGAAATCTGGCTGGTGTGTACTCTATATAGTTAGGTGTTCGCTCAAGGTTCTTTGTTTGTGTTGGGTTCAACCCAGACTTAAGGTTCTCGGTTTGGAGTTTGGGTTGCAGAAAAGAGTCGAGCTGGTGAGGTTAGTGGTTACTCAGATTCTGCCGTTGAGGAAGGTTCATGTTGGTCCCGGTGTGTAGCTATGTCTTCTGCAATGGATAAAGCTATGTTGGCGATGTCTCTACGAGAATAAGATGACGAGCCTTTCGATATGCTCGATTTTCTAGAATTTTGTTCGAGCGAGAGGAATGTGTGTAGTTTTATTGGGAGACTACTTAATGTGGCCTATGAAAATATGTATAGTCTCATCCTTGATATGCCTAGGAAGTGGTAAAAATATGAAAGGGTCAAAGGAGTGGCTCTTTCAAATGAAAAGTTTCAGTTTATGTTTAAGCACTGGGCATGACTTTGTTGAAATATTGGAGAAAGGAGTTCATAACTATAATGATTGGGGTATTGTTATAGAAAGGTGGGTGCAAGATCCTCCTCCAGAGTATATGTAGTACATCCTTTTATGGGTTCAAATAAGCAACATCCCAAGGGATTATAGAATAGCTAAGGCAATCACTGCTTTGGGAGATATGGTCGGTATGGTTACATACATTACTTTTGATCTTTCTCAGGCTCAGAGTCAGAGTTTTTTCAAGGGTAGAAGTGAAGTTTTTTCAAGCCTCTTCGAAGATCAAAAGTAGTAAATCTACCCAAGGGGGTTCAACCACAATTTGGTATGCCTATAAGAGGTTAAAAAGATGTTATAATTGTCAGAGAGTAACGCACGAAAAAGTTATATGTCCTTTACTAGAAGCCATGAAGTCTCTTGGAAGTTCAAAAAGCGACAATTAAAGGGGCTGGAAAAAGGTTCTCTCAGTATCAGATCTTTGTTAGGAGCTTGAAGAGAAATAAGTAGGGATCAATCCAGATACCGAACGTCCGAGGATCGCTAAGGAAGTACTTGAAGGTATGAGGCAGTACTTACTTGTAGTTAATGGTGATGAGAGGAAAATCCATGAAGAAAGATTTAAGAATTCAATCAAAGAGTTTCCGAAGATCCAATAGCTCATCAATTAATGTTGAGTTTATAGATGATCCCAGTAATAATAAAGGATCTAAACAAGGGCAAGAGAGTATTTGGCTATGAGACTTCGGATACAAACACTCTTTCAGATCAAAACGATCACCCAAGAGATAAGCTGATGGCGGGAGCTATTCGAGATGAAACAAATATGAATTGGAAGCCTTCCCTGGTTTCAAGCAAAGCAATAAATGATTCTTCTTGTGGTGAGACTGGGAGCGCTAGTTTATTCACATGTACAACAGTATATGGAGCAGGGGCTTCAGCATCAAACCTCTCCAGGAAAGTGAAAAACAAACCAATACAAGAAGACGGCCTTTTGAAACTCAAATGAATTTGTTTAAAGCTGATCAACAACTAAGCCAGAGTTCGGCTCAGAAGGAGTTGATATGAGTGAAGTATAAATCAAAGTTGCAAAGCAAAAAACCAAAGAGATGGTCCCAAATGAGGGACTGTCCAAGATTTAATGAGCATATTGATCTGGAATTTCCATGGATTGAGATGGCCTCAAGACTTGATGATTCCGAAATTGATGGAGATGCATAAAAAACATATCCTAGACATATTTTCTTATGGAAACGATGAACAAAAGGGATGTTCTAGTTGATTTACAAGAATGGCCCTGGTATGATTTTGTATATACTTTAAATCCGAGAGGTAAAAGCAGCGGCTTAGCTTTATTTTGGAAGCGATCTATCAAGATTGACTTCAACTTTGTAAATAAGAATGTACTGGATTTCGGAGTACAAAGTAGCAATGAAAAGTTTTTTTTGTCTCGTGTTTTTATAGCAACCCAAATATAGCTTTGAGACATCTAGTTTGGGAAATGTTGCTACGTGAATGCATTGTTAAAGGAGGGTTTGTGTACAATTGGTCATTTTAACGAGATTCTAAATAATGAAGAAAATATTGGTGGCACCACAAGGAGTTTTAAGTCTTTCCAGGACTTTGCGGACATGCTAAAGGGATGTAATATGTTAAAAATGAGTAGCATTGGGAACAGTTTTACTTGGGGGTGGCTGGAGGTATGAGGAATGTGTGCAATGTAAGCTTGATATATGCTTTGGTAATAAAGAATTGTTAAGAAGATTTCTAGCTTCATATCAGACTTTCATGGACAAGCGTGGATTTGACCATAAACCGGTTCTAGTAAGCGTAGTTTCTTCTCAAGAACCGTAGATAGGTACTTTCCGTTTCGACTAAAGTATGCTGCACAAACCACTTGTAAAAGAATAAGTTGAAAAGAGTGGAAGGGAAGGCATACAGGTTCAAATGAAGATGTTGTTGGGAATGTCCTGAAATCTATTTGTACTTACTCTGAGAGAAAGTCGTGTTGTCGAGATGAGACAATCATATGACACTGGGTAGTCATAATGCTTTGCTAGAAGCCACTTATGATCAATGAGTTTAGAACTCATTGCTAGTGTTACATGATCCTACAGGGTCACACACCTAAGCAAACTGGACATTGAATGTGAGGTTGATCATTAATGTAATGATCGGATGAATGCATATTTGATATGAATTCAATATCGACTTTTCTGGGCGATGTCGATCGATACACTAAGAGTATCGGTCGACATAGATTGGCCGTGTCGATCGACACATAGAGTGTGTCGGTCGACACAACTCGCGGATTAGCAGATTAATTCGGTTTAATCATTAGTTAATCCCGTGGCGGTTTAAGTCGACATATATAAGATATATGGTCGACCTAAACTCGTTTCTAACCTAATTCACAGCCACCAAAAACAGAAAAGAAACCTCTCTGGAGATTCGATCTCATAAGGCACTAGCATCCCTGCTGTCCAGTTCTGTGTGCGTGTGGATACCAGTAGAGGCGCAGCACTTGAGGCGCTCTAGATCTCGATTACTTGCTAAGACTTCCGCTGCATTAATCACCAGGTAATCTCCAGATCTGATAGATTCAATTACATGAACCTGTAGATTCTAGGCTCGGAATTCAGACTAGGATTGCCTAATTGGATTAGGAATCTGCTAGAAATTCCTTCAGTGGTATCAGAGCTTTAGGGTTCCATTGAATCTGTGGCATGTTGATTAGATTAGTTGAATCTGGATCTCTGTATAGTTGATACAAGCATGCTGAAATTCGTTTTTGATTAAAATCTAGTTTTAGGGTTTTAACTTGAAAAAACGATTAGGGATTATCACCCTGTGTCGATCGACACCAAGCGGGTATCGGTCGACACAGAAGGATAACCCGAATAAAACTTTTCGCCTAGTGTCGATCGACACAAGAGTTGTATCGGTCGACACAAACCTCGCGAGATTGATGAACCAGTTCAATTGGATTGGACCGGTTATCGAGCTTGGTTAAATGGTTTGAATTGTGATTGTTTTGATTAGGCTGGTATCGACCGATGCTAGTGTAGCATCGATCGACACTGACCGGTATTCGAAACCGGATCAATTGGATTGATCGGTTATCGCGGATTGCCTTTGGTTATTCTGTATCGATCGACACTATAGTAGTGTCGGTCGACATCAGATTCAATGATTGGGTTTTGGAACCTGCAATCACAGAACCAAAGCATGATAAATCAATTAATTATAAGAACTAAAACATAATAAAACTGAACGTTTTAATGATTCCGTTCCTCAATCAAATATCAAGTGATACTTGATGTCTTTCCAATCTTGTCAACTGTCAAGACTCGTTTCATTGAGTGATAGGCTTGCAGTGCAAGGTATCCACAATTACATGAGTAAGGCAGGAAGTAATCGTGTTGATGGGCTTGCAGTGCAAGGCGTCAACAATTACATGACTTAAGAGATTGGTTTACTTGACTGGGCTATCAAAATAGTTTTGGGCCTAGAGACATCAGGTGGATTGGGCATGAGATGTCAATCCACAACCAAGAGTTATATTGGATATAACTAGCAAAGTTGTTGCTTACCTAGATAGCTAAATTTGGGTGATAGCCAGTGGCTCACTCAATTTTAGTGAAGTATGGGTCTTGGATCATTATATTCATCTGAGGAAACATTGTTTGAATATAATGCGAGTTTTCTTAATTGTTAAGACTTCTCATTTCTTGAACATCATAACTAAAACCTCCCTTGTTTTTCCAGCTATGACTAGCACAAACCATCGTAACAATTTCTCCCTGCGATCCGTCCTTGAGAAGGACAAGTTAAATGGATCCAACTTTCTTGAATGGTATCGGAACTTGAGAATTGTTCTCAAACAGGAGAAAAAGGACTATGTCCTTGAGAAAGTTCTCCCCAAGAAGTACCGAGCCAATGCCTGGCAATCAGATAAGGATGCTTGGGATAAGCATTCTAATGATGCGGTGGATGTGAGTTGTCTCATGTTGGCTACCATGAACTCGGAATTGCAGAAGCAATATGAGTACGTGGAGTCGCCAAAAGAGATGATCACTGGCCTGAAAAGTATGTTTCAGGAGCAGGCACGAACTCAAAGATACCAGACGGTAAGGTCTCTGATTGAGTGCAAGCTACCAAAGGGCGAACCAGTTAGTCCTCATGTCATTAAGATGATGGGTTATATTGATAACCTGGGGAAACTGGACTGTCCCATTAGCCAATAGTTGGCTACTGACATCATTCTTCAGTCACTGCCGTCAAGCTATGATCAATTTGTTATGAACTATAACATGAACAACTTGACGAAGACGTTGACTGAATTACATGGGATGCTTAAGACTGCTGAACCTAACATCAAGAAGGACACCCCAGATGTCCTTATGGTACAAAAGGGTAAAAAGTTTAAGAAACTTGGTAAGAACAAAGGTGATGGCAAGATGAGCTCGATTGTGAATCCAAGCGAGTCTGGCCATGCTCCTAAGGTTAAAACCAGTCCTTCTGAAGATGTTAAGTGCCGTTATTGTAATGGTTATGGGCATTTGAAAAGAAACTGCAATAAATTCTTGGAAGATTATGAGAAGCTGAAGAAGACGTACGAGACTTCTTCTTCAGGTATTATGTTATAGAAGTAAATGTTACTTCTTATAGTTCTACTTATTGGGTATTTGATACCAGCTGTGGTACTCATATTTTGTGAAAATGTGCAGGGCCTGAGCAAAAGTAGGACTATGGAGAAAGGACAAGTGGATCTATGCGTGGGAAATGGAGCAAGATTTGCTGCATTAGCCGTAGGAGTATTTCATTTGTTTTCTTTTATGGCATGTTTTTTAAACTTAAAACTGCTACAATGTACCTGCTATGAGCAGAAAGATTATTTCTAATCCTTGTTTGGATATAGAAGGATATCAGTTTTCAAATTAAGAATAATTGTTATTCATTTGATTACAGTGATATATTTTTATAGTAGCAATCCATTAGAGAATGGACTTTATGTTCTAAACTCATGTGCTTAACTATAACATTAATACCAAGAGATTCAAGTCAAATGATACGAGTCAAACTTCTCTCTGGCATTGTCGTTTTGGGCTACATAAATGAGAAATAGATTCAGAAGCTCCATAGTGATGGGCTTTTGGGCTCATCTGATTGAGAATCATAATGAGTAAAGTGGATCTTGTTTATTAAGTAAAACGACAAAGGCTCCTTTCAACAGAGGTAGTGTCGATCGACACAAACGGTGAGTCGGTCGATACAGGTTGCGAACAATCAAAATGAAAGGGCCAGAAGCTTATTGGGCTTTATACATACAGATGTATATGGACCGATGAGCACTAGTGCTAGAGGAAAATTTCAGTACTTCATTACCTTTACTGATATTTCAGTAGGTACGGTTTTGTCTTATTTATAAGACATAAGTCAGAATCTTTGAAAGGTTCAAAGAGTTCCAAAATGAAGCACATAATCAATTTGGCAAAGGTATTAAAGCTCTACGATGAGATCGTGGAGGTGGGTACTCGAGTGATCATCTGAGAGATTGTGAAAGTGTTTCACAATTCACTCCTCCTGAATCGGACTTTATTAGATATGGTTCGATCAATGATGAGTCACTTAGATCTTCCATTATCCTTCTAAGAATAAGCTCTAGGAAAGGTCTGAGCTTACATTAAATAGTGTTCCATCAAAATCAGTTACAGAGATTTCACATGAGATGTGGAATGGAAAATGTTACTGATTTATCCATCATGGAGATTTGGAGTTATGAGGCTTATATAAAATGTTTAATCTCTGATAAGCTCACACCCAAATCCGGTAAGTACTGCTTCATTGGTTGTCCTGACGAAACCAAGGCGTGTTACTTTTACAACCAGTTCGAGAACAAATTGTTTGTTGCTCGGAACTATGTTTTCTTGAGAAAGACTTCCCTTCCAAGAAGAACAGTGGGAGTAAAGTACAACTCGAATAAATTCGAGAATCACAGGAGACTGTTCAACCCGATGAGGAAGAGCAGCAGTTGGATCTACAAAGAGTTGTAGAACCTGCAACTGTGGTGCCTGAGGTTTGCAAGGATCTGATGAATGAATATTAGATATACATTCAAAAGCGAGTTTTAAAGATGTGTCGATCGACGCAAAAGTTGCATCGATCGACACAGGTCGCGAACCAAAATATTTTGGTTTATGATTTAATTAACTACGGTTTAGATCTTGGTTAATTAGATCGTGGTAAAAGTCTACATATGAGATATGTGCGTGATTTTTTAACACAAGACTGAAGCTCGTAGATCCAAAAGGATCCGTCACGAACCCGAGAAATGAGGATTTCTCGTAACCAATTGCCGTGATCTACTGATCATTGAGAGTGACGGGCCTACGAATTTTGAAGTAGCAATGATGGGCTTTGACTCTGAAAGTGGCTGAAAGCCGCTGAATCCGGAATGGCGATGTCCAAAGCTGGATTGGTGGAAAAGGTTTCAAGTAAATTCATGGTATTAACTGTGAAGAAACCTAATCCCAGACACCATGCTTATGTCCATTCGGATTCTCCTAGCAACCGCCACTCATAATGGTTATGAGATTTGGCAGATGGATGTGAAAACAGTTTTCCTTAATGGAATTATGAAAAGGATGTGTACCTGACACAACCTGAATTTTTCATTGATCCTAATGAAGCTAGGAAGATATGCAAGCTTCATCGATCCATTTATGGAATGAAGCAAGCATCTCGGAGTTGGAATCTTCGTTTTGATGATGTAGTCAAAAGGTTTGACTTCTTCAGGAACGAAGAGGAACCGTATGTTTACAAGAAGACTAGTGGGAGCGCAGTTGCATTTCTAGTATTGTATGTTGATAACATACTACTTCTCGGAAATGAAGTTCCATTGTATAAGTCTGTTAAGACTCGATTCGAAAGTTGTTTTTCGATGAAAAATTATGGGAGAAACCATATACATTCTTGGAATAAGAATCTATAGAGATAGATTGGATAAGCTAATTGGATTGTGTCAAGATACTTATAGTGATAAGGCCTTGCACATGTCCAATATGCAGGATTCCAAGAAGGGCTTCGTGCAAATGACTCTTGGTATTACTCTTAGCAAGACGTAGTGTCTTTCGACACACGCTGAGCAAGAGCGAATAAGGGTCAGACTACTGCTAAAGGCATTAGATGTCTTAAGATGTGATCTTAATTTTAGTGGGAGTCATTGTTATTAATTTTAGTTATGATATGATGTTCGTATAAACATAATTTGATTATGTTATTGAAATCTGACATCTGTATTATTTAATAATGGTTATTAAATAATAGTCCCAAATTAATTTATGACATTTTATAGGTCATCAAGTATGTGACTTGATCATGAAACCCTATAGATAATAAATGACATAAATTATGATTGGTCCCTAGTCAAGGTTGTTAAAATGGGACATTAACAACCGCGTGAGACTAGTATGTGAGGTGACTGATGACTAAGTTTCATGGAGTCATTAATAAGAGTATTAAAGTCAATCACATAGATATGTGTTGGAGAACACAGGATCGGACATGACCCACTGATGAGAACTCTACGGGATAGTTATATAAGTGTCATGAGAGTTTTCATTACGACTACAGAGTATAGTCCTTAGACCTGAGTTCATCATGTTTTCTTACATGTGAATTGGTCCGCTTTAACCTTGTCAAACGTCAGCCGTAACTGGTGACTATAAAGGCATTGATTGGGCGTATCATGAAGCGTGTGAAGAGACAGAGATGGAACAAGATGGGATTTGTCCCTCCTATATAACAGGAGATAAATATCTCAGGGCCCATCGAAGATTTGATACTGAGAAATGTGTGGCCACACTCAAACGAGGTGATTGTCAGTCGTTTGTCTTGTCAGTATAAATCGGAGTTCGATGAACATGATCTTGGCTAAATAAGGGTGACACAGATCTTGCCTTATGCCAGATCGAGATATAGTGACGAAGGGATAAAAGGGAATAGACGATTCCAGTACAAGTGGGAGATTGTTGGGAATGTCCTGAAATCTATTTGTACTTACTCTGAGAGAAAGTCGTGTTGTCGAGATGAGACAATCATATGACACTGGGTAGTCATAATGCTTTGCTAGAAGCCACTTATGATCAATGAGTTTAGAACTCATTGCTAGTGTTACATGATCCTACAGGGTCACACACCTAAGCAAACTGGACATTGAATGTGAGGTTGATCATTAATGTAATGATCGGATGAATGCATATTTGATATGCATTCAATATCGACTTTTCTGGGCGATGTCGATCGATACACTAAGAGTATCGGTCGACATAGATTGGCCGTGTCGATCGACACATAGAGTGTGTCGGTCGACACAACTCGCGGATTAGCAGATTAATTCGGTTTAATCATTAGTTAATCCCGTGGCGGTTTAAGTCGACATATATAAGATATATGGTTGACATAAACTCGTTTCTAACCTAATTCACAGCCACCAGAAACAGAAAAGAAACCTCTCTGGAGATTCGATCTCATAAGGCACTAGCATCCCTGCTGTCCAGTTCTGTGTGCGTGTGGATACCAGTAGAGGCGCAGCACTTGAGGCGCTCTAGATCTCGATTACTTGCTAAGACTTCTGCTGCATTAATCACCAGGTAATCTCCAGATCTGATAGATTCAATTACATGAACCTGTAGATTCTAGGCTCGGAATTCAGACTAGGATTGCCTAATTGGATTAGGAATCTGCTAGAAATTCCTTCAGATGTTTCATAGAAGTTGAGGCTTAATAGGAAACTCGGAAAACTCAAAGATTAAAATATTATTCAGAATGAGTTAGAAGGGGAGTATGCAACACAATTTCCTTGCTATAACAAGATGAAGTTTTTAAAAAGGAACTCTAGGTTGCTGATGTGTCGTATTTTTGAGTTGTTGTGATCATGATTTTTAGTGTGTTTTAGCTTTAGGATAATACATTTATGCATCATTAGGATTGTATATGCTTTGTTTTTTCTTTTCTGTAGGTGGAAGAAGACATGATGAAGCACCCAAATGATATAGAGGAGGTAGGGACTGAAAAAACACCCAAAAAGGAGTGGAAAAATAGCTAAGGATCATGACCAGACCTCACAGCGGTATCCCACAGCAGCATACTGAAGTCGCTGTAAAGAAATGCGAACAGTCGGGAGCTCCAGCGGCCTCCACAACGACCTCCCCAAGTCGTTGTGGATCAAAAAACCTCACAGCGGCCTCTCACGATGACCTCCATAAGTCGCTGTGAGATTTAACCTTGAAAGATCGAGTCATATGAAGTGCTTACGTTCATATTTAGCTTTGGACTTCAAATCGAAGTTATAGAGAATTGAGTTAGCTTTCCAATGGATGTGGTTTGAAGTCATTAAGAGCTATGAGTTATGACCAATTTACTGGACACATATCAATCATGCCACTTTATGACCAACTTTTGTCCACATGCTACTTTTTCTCTTTTTTCTTTTGGCTTGTAGACCCTCCCATGTTCTGAGGTCGACCAAGCCACTTTGTTTTCCATTATTTAAGGCCTCTTGGTGTATGAGGGGGGCATGATCTACTTCTTGATCCATTTATGGATTTAGATCATAACTTTATTTTTTTTTTGAAGTTTGGTTTGATTTTCTTGTGTTGTTCTTGTTGATTCATCTATTTCTCTCATCTTATATCATCTCAACCATGTATTTTTGTGTTTCTATGAATATTAGTGAGTAGTTCTTTATAAGTTTCTGGGTTTGAGTAAGGTGAGGGTGATTTAATGATGGTTTAGGATGTTTAAAACTTGGAAATATTAATTTCTTACTTGTTAGAAGTTCTTAATGCTAGGATTGAAGTAGCTAATCAATTCCTTGATCTTAAATGTTTCTAGCACCGAGAGGTGTAGTTTATGTTTGAAACTCTATCAAGTGCTTTACATACTTAACCAATGAGAATTGATGTTTAAGGTGTTTAGTGGTAATAAGAACTTGTTCATAATGTATATCTATCTTGAACTTGCCAACGAGAGTTGATGTTAATGCTTGATAGATGTAGGGCTATTATCATGAGAGTGGAGTAGCTTGATATGTTATTCTTAGCCTAAGAAACCATTATATTGTTCTTAAACACTTCTAGATTAATTGTTGATCACCCAAACCGAAATCTCAACCCAAAGAACTTAGTCTTTTATCTTTTGTTCAAACTCATCACATTTATGGTTTTACTCTGTTTTTGTGTGACTCTTAGTATCTTGTTTAGTGAATTATTAGTTCTGTTTCATTTTTGTAATCTATATCATTTGCCTATTAGTTTCTTTACTTTCATCTCACTTAGGTTGTTAGTGAAAAAAACCAAATCTCTTGTATTAGCTTAGATTAAGGAACTTTGTGTATTCTTGGTGTCATAGGTCACTAGCTCCTTGTGAATTCGATCCTAAAGTGTTACATCGACATACCATTCGATTGTGGTAGCGTGCACATTATGTTTTAATTGGTGTGTAAAACGCAAACATCAGTTGCGTACAATGAAGAATCCAATTACTAGCTGTGAAAATCGAGGGAGGATTGGTCCATTGGAGGGTACCAGAACACAAAAATATTTCATGCTTTGGTTAAGGCTGCAAGAGCTCGTAACTCTTTGGAAATGCTTGAGGATAAGAATGGAAATATTCACAGACCAGAAGCTTCGAAAGGAGAGGTGGCAGGGCAATATTTCAGAGACTTGTTCTCGTCAAACTTGAGTACAAACCCAAAATTTTATTCAACGGTTTTTAGCCAAAAGTATCTGACGCTTTAAACAATTTTATGCTGAGTGAGGTAACAAAGGAAGAGATCACGAGAGTCATGTTCTCAGTGAAAGGACACAACGCTCATGGTGTATATGGAATGATGAGTATCTTCTTGAAGCAATCTTGAGAGATTGTGGGTAAACAAGTAACATGGGAGATTCTTCGGTTTTTCGAAACGTATCAGTTTCGTAGGGAATGGAATTTCACACAAATATGTCTAATCCCAAAGAAAGAAAACTCCCTTCTGATATCGAATCAACGACCAATCAGTTTGTGTACGGTTTTATACAAAGTCATATCGAAGTTGTTGGTGAACCAGATCAAACCTTTTCTTGAAGAATTAGTTTTACCCACACAATATGCTTTTGTCCAAAACGATTGATATCATACAATATCATAATTGCACATGAGGCGATTCACAGCTTGTGAACTGATCATTCCATTTCCAAGGAGTTCATGACTATAAAAAACGACATGTCCAAGGCTTACGACTGTGTGGAGTCAAAATATTTAGAAGTCCTACTATTGACAATGGGATTTTCTTCAAAGTGGGTGGAATGGATAATGTGATGTGTGACGCAATCACATATATCGTTCTTTTAAATGGTCAGCCACACGTATTAGTGACCTCAGAGAGGCTTGGGACAAGATTACCCTCTCTCACCTTTATTCTTCGCCCTCTGCATAGAAAGTCTAACACATTTGATGAACAAGACAACACAACAAGGATTGATCAAAGGGATTCATTTCTCTGTGTTATGGGCCCACGATAAACCATTTGTTATTCGCCGATGACATTGTGTTTATGTGCAAAGCGGAAGAAGATGAGTGTAAGCAGATTTAACAGATCATAAAGTCTATAAGAAATGTACATAACAAGTGATAAATATGGAGAAACCTGCTATCACATTTAGGCCAAACACTGATAAAGAGAAAAAAGTAAAATTAAACATATTTTGGGTATTGTCAACAAAGGAGCCATATACCAGTACTTGAGAGTGCCCAAATGTTTTAGTGGATCGAAAACAAAATCTTTAGCTTACATTCACGAATAGTGGATCTTAAGTAAGTCTTACCCTCTAATAATGGGACAAGTCAACACACCATTAGATCTGAACATTTTTTTTTAAGGCTGATACAAATTATAAAAACTATTAGAAGAACAATTTTATAGATAATATTATCTCCACTCTAAAAGAATACACATCCACAATGGCTCCATTTACTTCTAAAATTTTCTTTATAAGCTTTCATGCATAAATTCTTTGAAAATACTACACATTTAGGTACTATAATCTAGTATTGAAACTTATTATTTGATCAGAGCATTTTCAAAAGAAACCTCAAAACATCATTTATGAGGTTTTGCTCACTCCAAAATAAATCTCAAAACCTTATTTTGTGAGGTTTTACTGTACAAAATTTCAAATTTGAGGTTCCATCTTTTTTTTTTTACATTCTAATTTTATAGTTACATACTTTATTAGTTTTAGTCCTTAAATAATTGTATATCTTATAAAATGTTCGATGTCAACATAATTTATGTTCGTAATCTTCAGATAAAAAAATAAAAAATTCATTTATCAATTCAAAATGTATTGATTATTTATATTTGAAAGCATAACGAACATAAATTTTATTGAATGATTTAAAATTTTAGTTATAAATTAAAATTCTAATTTATATTATTATTTTATGTAATTTAATATCTTAATGTAATATTTTTATGAATTCATATTTTAATACTTTATTGTATTTTTATATAGTTTTTTTAAAATTTTTGATACAATTTAATTATTATTAATAGTAAGGATTTTAATGTAAAATTTTAAATCTGTGAAATTTAAATTTTAAATTTTGTTTTAGAGATAAACACATTGAAACTTCAAATTTGAGGTTTATGGAATCTAAAAAATGAAGTCTCCTTTTTCGAGATGCTAGTTGCTTTCACCTTTAGAGATACATTAAGCTGAGAATAAATACAGGTTTTCTCTTTCTCTTTTTTACTTTACAAAAACTTGCCGAAAATTTTGACAAAATCCCTTCCGAAATGGAAAACGTGAGAAACTGATTTGTCATGTTCTTCCTTTGATCAACATTCTCACCGGCCATAATCTCTGCAAAGAAAAAAAAATCTCTCTTCTTTAAATTTGGATTTTGATAGAGGGACAGTAAAAGGTATTGGAGGGAGTCATGGGCAGTTCCGAGAGAGTTCCGTGCGATTTCTGCGGCGAGCGAACGGCGGTTCTGTTTTGTAGAGCTGACACGGCGAAGCTCTGTTTGCCCTGTGACCAGCACGTGCACACGGCGAATCTCCTGTCCAGGAAGCACGTGCGATCTCAGATCTGTGATAATTGCGGTAACGAGCCCGTCTCCGTCCGGTGCTTCACCGACAACCTCGTCTTGTGTCAGGAGTGCGATTGGGATGTGCACGGAAGCTGTTCTGTCTCCGACGCCCATGTTCGATCCGCCGTGGAAGGGTTCTCCGGCTGTCCATCGGCTTTGGAGCTTGCCGCCTTATTGGGAGTCGATCTGGAAGGGAGGAAAGAAGAAAGCCAAGTGCCGATGATGATGATGATGGATAATTTCGGGATGCAGTTGGATTCGTGGGTTTCTGGATCTAACGTTTTACAGGAACTGATCGTACCCGTTCCCAACGATACGCCGTCTAAGAAGCGTAGCTCTAGCTGTGGGAGGTATAAGCAGGTGTTGTGCAAACAGCTTGAGGAGCTTCTCAAGAATGATGTCGTTGGTGGTGACAACGATGTAGATTGTGACGGTGGCCGTGACGGCGATTGCAACGGAGAAGGAGAAGGAGGAGAAGCAAGGGAAGGGTTTATGGTTCCGGAGATGCCGGAGAGATTGGGATGGGAAAGAGATGCAGAGGAAATCAATGGCGGTGGAGAAGTTATCCAGCAGCCTCCAAAGATGTCGTTTACATCTTTGTTGTGGAATGCTGCTAATCCTAGTGGTGGCCAGAGTGCTCAGGTTTGTGCAATCTATCTCTCTTTCTCTCTGTTAAATGAGCAAGATTATAGTCACTCTGTCTGGTTTTATGGTCTTAACCTATACGGCCGTGAACTTGCAGATATGGGATTTTAACTTGGGACAGTCAAGAGAAGCCGAGGACACTAGCCGAACGGACGATGCACATGTAACAAAAGATGCTGCGTCATTCACAATTAACAGCTTTGTTGACCTCATGAATGATACTTGTTCCACTAAACCGAAAGGTGTTAAAGAGATTTGCAAGGTACTCATACTTGTCCCAATGATATATTACAGTCTAAACTTTTGAGAACCCTTTGTGCTAAGATCTTTTCTCTTCTAGTGAGTAGAGACAAGACTCAGACCTTGAAACCTAAGTTACAAGTTGGTTTACTTTTCTTTGTTTTACCTCAAGAGTATAAACCCATGCTAACATTTTGGCTTGTGATATCTATGTGTTAGGCAACTTAATAAATGTAATCATACATACACATTGTGAAATGCTCATTAGGATTCTTTTGCAGGATGATTACTATCGATCAACTTCAAGCCAGGTACCAGCAACATCTGAGAGCAACAATCCTCCAGTTACCTTTGGCTCCGAGAAAGGTTCGAACTCCTTCACTGGAAAAATTGCTGGAACTAGTTGTAAGGTCACGAGAGTAGTGGCAACCAAGGCTGATCTGGAGCAACTGGCTCAGAACAGAGGCGATGCAATGCAGCGTTACAAGGAAAAGAGGAAAACTCGGAGGTAAATACTGCTCCCCTTAACACAATTTTTCTATAGACCGTCTTCCCACTCGAGAATCTAATACTGTATCTTGGATATTGGGTGCCAGCAGATATGATAAGACCATAAGGTATGAATCAAGGAAGGCAAGAGCTGATACAAGGTTGCGTGTCAAAGGCAGATTTGTGAAAGCTAGTGAAGCTCCTTATCCTTAAAAGTCTCTTTACATAGGTTACAAAGTTAGGAACTTCTTTTTCTATTTCCCCCTGCCACGGAAATGTATATAGATCGGTCTTGTTTAGTTCGGCCAACCTTGTCTTTTTGTTTGTTGTATCTGTCCCTTTGTGTACCCTGAAAACTTCTCTAGTTGAAAAAGGATTGTGTTTTAAACTTGTAGAAGCAAATGATCCGTTGACTATCTTTTGGTCAATCCATTCCAGGCGATTTGAATTCTCACGAGCTATATCATATGCCTTGGCTAATTAAGTTTTGGTTGTAACATGCTGTCTTCTGACATTTCTCGTGTAGTCAAAAAAACAATGAAATTCTGAAATAGAGCAAACAAAAAGAAGTGTAATACAGATGAACAAAATAGAATATATACACCTGTAACAAAAATTTATTCTTTTTTTTCATGTTATGGAATATATTAACCTTTAAATTGAAATACAAAAAAAATACACTGTTGACAAAGAATGAAATCCTTCCGAAGACAAAGCCGGCGAGTTCATAGGTCGAAACGCCCAAAAACAAGGCACAATTCAAGAGAGATAAAAACGAAAACTAAGTAAAAAAACAGACTTTAAACAAAGACATAGAAGAAAAAATTGAGTTAAAGATCCAATCGTTCAAACCAAAACAGAAATCGAGTTAAACTTTAACGAGCTCCAATAAACACATTTGAAAAGAGTTGAAGACCATGAACCCGAAGCGAATCAACCGAGGCGTTACAACCACCGAGCCTAACCAACTAGACTCCGAGCAGATACAAGACAAAGCTCGAGAAGATCTAAGCAGAAATTAGCCTCCACGCTCGAACCAGAACCGCTAAAACGAAGCGATACCAAGCACAAGGATAAATCTTGAACTTCGAATGGGAGAAATCCGCAAACCATGACTTTCAGTTTTTACACGCGGACACTCGTGTACCCGATCTCGGAAATCTACCGACCACGAACGGTCATCTCCTCGCAAGCGAAGAACTGAAAGACCAATCCACTGCGACGCTGAAAACCTAACTCCGCCATAAAAAAAGCGAAAGAGAGGAAAGTAGATGCTCCCACAACAAAAACATAACCAGAAGATGGATCCCAAAACGAAACTTGGCCGAACAACAAACATAGAGAATAAACAGAGCAACGAAGAAGAGCCAAACGATGAACCAAAAACCACGCCTAAGACGAGGGATAAAGTAGAGAAAGTACTTCAATCGGCGCATGACCCTGTTAACAACGAAACCGTAGCAAAGCAACTACGCTACCTTAAAGAACCACGCAAGGCAACACCTACCTAAACCAACCTCTAAACCACGATAACCAACTACCTTCTAAAAACCGAGGTCTAAAATAAGACTGGAAGACCAGACCTATACCATAACCAGGAAGCAAAAACGGATAAAGGCTTAAAGATAAAACCATAACCGTAAAGCAGAGGCGTTAGCACACCCCACAACAATCGGACACAACAACTCAGAAATCCTCAGGCCACTAAATCACCTGTGGCCAACGAAGCGCAAGGATCGAGACAGATCGAAGACAACACAAGACTCCCTCACCTCCAAGCCGAGAGAAAGCAAGAAATCACAGCTCTACTACACATGAGCTAAGGCTTTTGGTCCGCTGAATCGCCGGAGGAAATGGAGCGCCGCCATGCCTTGACCAGAGACTCGACGAAGGCTTACGAAAACACCGAAACAGGGGACGGGAGAAGTGACCATGAAGGACACGAGACTAAAACAGGAGACTCCCCCCGCGACGACGGCCACCGAAGGAGCAACATCGCTGCAAAAGATGGAGTAGGCGTCTTGTCTTGGAAAATGAGTCTGGAAGAAAAACTTTACAAAAATTTATCCCTAACATGTCTTTTTTCTTCAACAGTGTAAAAATCATGTGTTAATATATGTATATATATATTGTTGGAGTCAAGATTAGCACTTTCCCTAAAAAGGCCTATTCAGGAATTTAGGTAGGCCTAGAATGGAAAGACGGCTCGGGGCCCAAGTTGGTAAAACATTGGTTAAACCCGACTCGGTTCAACCGGCTTACATTTAGGGTTTTATAGGTACAAGTCGGAAGAAGAACAAAGGCGGTGCATAGCGACGTCAGGATACGGAAATATTCCATAAAATCGAATTGAGATATTAGGAAATATTTCGTATTTATCTCAATTTTCCTTATTATTGAAACCGACTTTGTAACCCTATATAAAGGGACCTCATATCATTCAATAAACTTACGCTTTTCATAATACTTTTAGCCCGAGAGACTTTAGAACAAACCTAAACCTAAAACTCTCTCCGGCGACTTACAACTTCTTTTCACCGCTTTATTCCATCTCGGAAAATTAAAGCTAACCCTAACTTCCATATTCTCACCGAGTTCTTAAATTATTCTTTTAGAATCCCTTAAGAAAAACCCTAAAATTCTTGCTATCTTTGGATACGCGGAATTGAGATCTTACAATTGGCGCCGACTGTGGGGCCTTCCAAGAGAAATTTCTGAACGAGATGCCTAGAGAGAATAACGAAATCGATCCGGAAAACCCAAGGGTTGAATCCGAATGAAGTGATTACGACCTAAGTGATCACAAAGACGACAACGCGGCACTCGGCGGCAAACAGCCACGGGACGCCGCTAAGTCAAAGAAGGCTCGAGACGACGGTAAACGTATCCCGTCACTCGACAAAATATCAGAACAAGTCGAAAAGAAACGAAGTTCTAGCCACTTTAATGGCCAAAATCGACTCGCAAAACGATTTAATCAAAACATTTTTGGAAAGAATTGACCTGTTGCAGTCGGAACAAGCTCGAATCCGTTCAGACCAACAATCAAGGAAATCCAAGCGAGAGGTGCCTCCAAAGGTGAAAGATAAAGTCGCCAGACGACTGATCTACGATACATCTGAAGAAAAACATCAAGAACAAAGCCGAGACAGCGAGTCCAGGAGCAACTCATGCAGAGAACGTGATGAGGGGGATACGCACGAACGGAGCTCGCATCGAAAGAGGGATTCAGAAGAACCCAAACGAAGTTCACAACGAGAACAGGACGACTGGTACGAAGAGAGGTACTCACCCGATAAGGACGAGCGCGCTGATCATGAGACACAGCACGACAGAGGCTTGCATCACAGACGAAATTCGTGACATGCGAACGACTCGCATCGGGATAACCATCGCCACGAGCGAGGTACATCCCACGAGAAAGCTCATGAAACGTCTATTCGCGGAGCAAGCCGCAACCATGTTGAGAAGCAGTTGACCGAGCTTAGAGATACCCTAAAAGAGTTGAAAGGCGAAGTTCATAGCGTCAAAGGGTCCGCTCCCGAAATTGATCGGATCATTGAGGAGACTCAGAGAACACCTTTCACGTCGCGCATTACGGATACATACATACGTCAGAAGGAGAAGCTCAAACTACCGATGTACAACGGAACAAAGGATCCCGCTACTCACATGACGACTTTCAAGATCATGGCAGCGAAAGCGCGATTCACATCATCTAGAGAACGCGACATCGACTTTTGTCAATTGTTTGCCGAAACCCTAGAGGGGATGCACTAACCTGGTTCTCTCGGCTACACCTGTTGGTACTGGATTTCCCCCCAAGAAATCCGGCCCATTAACAAACAAGACAAAGGCCCGTAATTACGAGCCCATTCCAGAATCAAAGACAGACGGGAGAGCCAACTCCCTTGTTGGGCCAAAAGCGAAGCAAACGCCCTGGAGAGGCCCAGACGATGCCGAAGCCGGAGACAATCGAGCTCGAGCTCGGCAGAGGATGACGTGGAGATAGAGCAACTCGGTCTTTGCCAGTTCAACTGATCCGCATAAATCTCGGAGATCGTTACAACGACGAGGCCGAAAGATCGGGACGAAGAGATCAGAATCGAGGCTATTTAAGAAGAGAAGTGGCGGCTCATAAAAGACAATTCCAACCTAGGCTAAGAACACTTCGATTAGATAGCTCGATTTATACTTTGTACTCTCTTCTCGACTGTGTTTGTTCTATCTCGACGATCAATCTCAATAAAGTCTTTGATTCATAGGAAACTATACCATTTCTATATCCAAAAGTCCAAATTCACGAATACAAATTCTTAGTGTGAATCCCGGATCTCACATTTGGCGCCGACTGTGGGGACATTCTATAGCCTTTCCTGTCTTAAGAATTAGATCCTAGATCCGATAGATCGAGATGAATCCCGACCAAACTGGCTCTCCCAGCGCCACACCGCCGGTTGACAGCCCTCAAACGGTCGACAACGTTCCTCAGAACACTACCGGGGTAAGAAACATGGGTCAGACCGACGGCGTGTTGACGAGCTCTGCCTCAGTCTCCACGACCTCGGCACCAGCCGGCTCCGTCGCTCAAACAATCGCGACAAGCCAGACTCCGACAAATGTTTTGTCAGGAACTAATGATCCGAGCAGAAACTGGATGTGGATGAGAAATGACTCAATACCCACCCCAGGAGGAGGATCTGGAGTAACCAGACCCAATTCACCACTACCTTCTGCTCCACAGAGACAAGGGCCAAGCGATCTTGCCGAGATCCGTTCGATGTTAAGCCTGTTGGTAGATCGAACGAGAAACAACGAGGCAAGCGCAAGGGCCCAAGAGATCGCAAACCGTTCTCTGGCAGTACAGCTCGACGAACAAGAGCGGCGTCTAAACGCTCGCCTTGAAGAGCTCGCCAGTCAAATCCAAGGGGGCAGACCAACGCGAACTCCCATTAGTCCTCCACCGTGTACCCGCTTGGACTTCTCCTAGGTAGTAACTCCTCCGGGAACGTCGGGAAATTTCGGTAATACGTCAAATAGCGGCTTCCACCCTACAATGACCCCTATCACGATACCGACCCCATTTGGTTCGAGTTCAATGGTCACAGACCCGACCGGATCAAGAAACCGACCATTACCCGGGCCACCACCTTTCCCGAGTAACTCTAACATCCGACCGAGGCAACTAGGAGGTTATGCCTTCGCCTCGAGCTCGGGACTCCATAACGGATCAAACTCAGTTCAGTTCCGAACACCCCAGGTCGACCAGACGAGGTCGATCCCAACGATCGATATCCTCGACCCCATTTTTCCAGAACAAACGTCAGGTCAGGCACAAGTCCAGTTCGCACCCGCAGAAGGCGATGAACACGATATGCTTAGACAATACATTGAACAGGCTAAAGCCCAGTTTAACAGTCTGAGCTCGAAAGTTCACATGACGAGCGCGGCTCCTGACATCGAGCGAGTGATCGAAGAAACGCAACAAACGCCGTTCACAGATCGGATTGCGTTTGCAAGGATCCGAGAGATCAAGAAAACTAATTTTCCAGAATTCTCTGGGAAATCAGACCCGAAAGCCCACATCAGGGCATTCCGACTAGCAATGGCAAGGGTGTACCTTACCGATGAGGAGAGGGAGCCAGCCTTCTGCAGGCTCTTCGCGGAAAACCTATCAGGTTCTGCCCTAGAATGGTTTGCCGGACTGGAAGAAAAGTCCATTGACAACTTCACCCAATTCATGACGGCTTTCCTCAAACAATACTCCGTTTTCATCGAGGAAAAGACTACCGAGGCAGCCTTATTTTGGCGTCTCTCAAAAACCCGACGAAACACTTCGCTCGTACATCGACCGATTTAAGGAAATAAAATCCAAAATCGCGAACCCACGAGATGAGGTAGCTATAGAAGCGTTAAGACGGGGACTATGGTTCTCAACCAGATTCCGCGAGGAAATAACAGTCCAAGAACCTCAAACGCTCGATGATGCCCTCCATCGCGCATCGGCCTTTGCTCGCCTCGAGGACGAAACCACGGCCCTCAGGGAAAAACACCGGAAAGAAAAGAACCCGTCGGGCTCGCAAAATCCGAACTCGAAAAAGGATTCCCGCAAATCAGGGAACGTCAACGCGGTCGAGAGCCCAAAGAGCTCGAAGAAATTCGAGTTCGACAAGGAAAAATTCTGTGATTTCCACAATAAGAGAGGGCACTCGACCGAGGATTGTTATACTCGAGCTAAGGCAGAGGCTCAAAAACAGGAGTCCGAAAGCAAAAAAGACTCCGAAGTCGAGGAGGAAACTCTGTCCGACAAAAAGGAAAACAAACAGACCAAGGAGTCGAACTCCAAAAAGCACTCCCAAAACAAACGGGAACGGTCAAAAGAGCCGGAATCCCCCGAAACTCTCCCCCATGGGTCGCGGAAGCGAGTTGAGTTCATCCTCGGCGATCTTAACCTAAGCGGCACTCCGGGAGGTTCGGCGCTATCCCCGCCTCCGGCTCCTGCCAAGAGTTTACGCTCAAGAATCAATCTCCCTCGTCTCTGCCGGGGGGGGGGGGTGTACGGGCTATACCCCCTAAACGAATCGACTTCATCTTCGGTGGCTCCAAGCTTTGCCGCAACTCGGTCAATTCGATCAAAGCTCTTCAAAGAAGAGTCGAGGACGACAGAGGGGGAAAACCCCAATGTTAGGTCCAGACCACGAAATCATTTTCTACGAGATTGAGACAAGTAATCTCGACAAACCACACGACGACGCCCTCCTCGTTTGTCTAGTAGTGGGAGATGTCGAACTCTCAAGGATAATGATTGACACAGGAAGTTCGGTAGATGTCCTCTTTTACGACGCGTTCAAAAAGATGGACTTCAACGACTCCGAGATTGTGGAAGAGAAGACACCACTAGTAGGTTTTGCTGGCGAAACCACATACTCGATGGGCTCTGTCTTCGCCCCAGTAATTGCTGGAGGAGTTCGGAGAATGACGGAGTTCGTCATAGTAGATCGGCCAGCTCCCTATAACGCAATCCTAGGTCGACCATGGATATACGACATGAAAGCGGTGTTGGAATTATGTCCAGTAATCTCTGTACTGTCTCTAGAAAGTAAGAGTATGTCAATGATCAGACATAAGTCATATAATACTGGGGGTCATGATGGCTTGCTAGAGTCCGCTCATGATCTATAAGTCTTGGACTTATTGCTTTTATTATATGATCCCATATGGGTCACACGCCTAAGCTAACAGGAAACTATGAAGGAACGGCACAACGGATGTACGGTAAAAGTGCTAGGCATTTACTGTGCTTGGAGAGATAGAAGGGCCTGATTATATCCAAGGGATTTAATCAGACTGAGATTTGGGCCCAAAAGCCCATGAGAACTAGAAGGGGTTTTAATGAATAAAACCTGACCTAGCTCTCTAATTCTCAAGCCTCTCTGCGCCTCCTCTCTCTCTTCTCTGCGCCTCCCATCAGCTTGGTCTAGCAGCCAATTTCCTGCAGTGTGCGTGTGTGAGCCTTTGTAGGAGCTATCTCTTGGTGGTTCTGCTGATCTCTAACCCGTACCTCTTCTTCCGCTGCATAACAAGGTAACATGTGAGATCCTTTATGATTCTAGCAAGAGAAGCTAGATCTGGCATGTTTAGTAGGATCAATTAATCTGATGAATTGAACCAGGAAATACTAAACGAATCCTTCAGTGGTATCAGAGCCATTGGTTCTATTAGGATTTCTTGTTTAGAATCATGTTTAGGTTGTTTAGAAGTGTTTGAATCAATCTATTGATAAGAAAAACACTTAAGAAACAAAGAATTAAAACCTAAACAAATAGAAATCGCATGATCCAATCTATATTGAATTGGTTTGCGTCGGAGTGTTGATCGCCAAAGGATCACACGTCCGGATCGAGTCGCGTCCCGTCATCCGATCATGGATCGGTATGCGTCGGACCGATCGGCAAGATGGATCGCGAGAGATGGACCGATTGCTTCCTGCCTCTCCCGCGTCCCGAGCCATCTCGCGTCCCGCGTGATCGAGTGCCGAGTGGATCATCCCGATAACTCGACCCGAACGCCGTCCCGCTATCGTCCCGATCGTCTGGGTTGCGAGAGATCGACCGCGATCGCATGGATCGAACGATCGCATGGATCCCGCGTCCTGCACCTCTCGGCCCAAGCCCGTCCCGTCCCGCTATCGTCCGAGCATCGCGTGATCGAGTGATGGCGATCCCGGATCGTGTCTCGTCTCGATCGCGAAGCTAGGTCACGACCGTGATCGGTTCGTGACCAATCGGTTCGGTTCGGTTAATGGTTCGGTTTAAAACTTGATTAAAACTTAATCGTCACGGTTTAATAAACAGACTTAATAAAATTTATTAAGTTCTGGTTAAACCGGGATAAGAAATCCAATGTCGTAAAATTGGATTTAGTGCCTAAACCAGTGGTTTTCTAATTTGATTTGGTTGGACCAAATAAATTGAGAAAATCCGGTTTAGTAAATAACCGGTTGACAATTGTGGTCATCGTAGTAATTAATTTTGGTTAGACCAATTTTAATGAACTAGACCGGTTATGTCATTTAATTGGACAATTGGGTTATGTCTTGGACATGGACCAATTCTTGGGCCTCGGGCCAAGAAGTTAAAACAATTGGGCCAATTATTTGAGTCTTATTCTTCAGATTATTTTAAAATTCATTTAATTATTAAAATTTGATTTTAAAATTAATCAGTTTCCAAAATCTGAAATTAGAAAGTTTCTTAAATTAGAAGTTTCTAGATTTGCATGTTTTGGATTTTAGGAAATTTCTATATTTAGAAAGTTTCCAATTTTAGGAAGTTTCCAATTTTAGAAAGTTTCCAATTTTAGGAAGTTTCCAATTTTAGAAAGTTTCCAAAATTAGTAGGTTTCCCAAAAAGGAAAGTTTCCCAAAATAGTAATCTTCTATTTTGGGATAAAATTTTAATAAACCTACAAACCTCAAGAAATATCAAGCGTTGGATGTCTTGTCCAGTCTATGTCAGCTGTCGAAGCCCATTCAATTGTACTCATGGCCTTACAGTGTGAGGGTGTCTACTTTTGCGTGGGTAAGACGGTTTGTGATTCATAAATGTCATTGGGAGTCCCAGACATTAGTGATTACATGACTGTATAGTCTGGTTTTCTTGACTAGGCCATCGGGAGTCCCGGGCCTTGAGACATCAGAGTGGATTGGGCCTCGGGCCCAGATTCACAACCAAGAGTTATATCACGGATATAATTAGCCGAGATAGGGCTTACCGATATAAGCTAAGGTTGGGTGACGGCCAGTGGCCCACTTTGATCTTAGTTATATGTGGATCTTGGAATCATTATATTCTATTGAGGGTAACTGATGTTATTGAATATAATGCGAGATTAATCATATTAAGTATAATGCGAGATTAATCATATTGAACATATTAACTAAAATCCTTTTATCTTAATTTTCAGTTATGACTAGCACAAACAATCAAAACACTTTCTCGATCCGGTCTGTCCTTGAGATGGACAAACTGAACGGATCAAATTTCTTGACTTGGTCGCGGAACCTGAGGCTAGTCCTCAGGCAGGAGAGAAAGGACTATGTCCTTGAGAGAGCTCTCCCCGTGAGGATCGGGTCCAATGCCTCTCATGCAGTATATGATGCTTGGAATAAGCATTATAATGATGCGGTAGATGTGCGTGGTCTGATGTTGGCTACCATGGACTCAGATTTGCGGAAGCAATATGAAAACATGGAGTCGCCAATAGAGATGATCAGCAGCCTGAAATTGAAATTTCAGGAGCAGGTAAGAGTGGAGAGATACCAGTTGGTTAAGTCTCTCACTAGCTGCAAGCTACCAAATGATCATCCAGTAAGTCCTCATATCAGTAAAATGATAGGTTATATTGATAACCTGAGGAAACTGGATTATCCAGTTAGCCAAGAATTGGCAACTGAGATCATTCTGCAGTCACTGCCGTCAAGCTATGATAAGTTCAGAAGGAACTATATCAAGAAAGGCTTAACGAAGACGCTGACTGAACTGCATGATATGCTCAAGACAGTTGAGCCAAACGTGAAGAGTACCCAGTATAATCTCATAATGGAGAAGGGTGGGTTTATTAAACCTAGTGCTGACAAGGGTGAAGACAAATTTGTCCAGATTTTGAATCATGGCAAGCGTGTGTCTTCTGAACCCAAGTCAGATACCTCTTACGTTGGTAAGTGCTGCTACTGTAAAGAGACATGGCATTGGAAGAGAGATTGCATTAAATTCATGGAAGATGATGAGGAGTTAAAGTTGATGTATGAGACTACTTCCTCAGGTATTCATGTTATTACTTCAAGTTCTACCTTAAAAGTATTGGATACTGGTTGTGGCACTGATATTTGTAGTAATATGCAGAGCCTAAGCAACAGTAGAATGTTGAAGGAAGGACAAGTGGATCTACATGTCTGGAAGGAGCTATGGACGCTGCCTCAGCCGTAGGGTTTTCACTTGTAGATGCCTTCGAGGCTTGGTTTTGTATTAAGTAATTGCTACAATGTACCTGCTTTAAGCAGAGTTGTTTTTCATTTTCTTGTAAGAATTTGAATGTTTTTCATTTTGATAAAAGACAAGGTTTTGTTCTTTTGATCTTAATGAAATATTAATTGTAGCACCCTATTCAAGGAATGAGTTTTATATCTTAAACCAAAGAGTGCCTAAATGTAACATAAATACCGAATTGGTTTAAATCTGATGAATTAAACCTGATTTTTCTTGGCATAAAAGTCTTGGTCACATAGAGTAAGTCGGATTCAGAAATCCCATAGTTATGGACTGTTGGGCTCATTTGATACGATATCTTATGAGACTTGAATTCTGCTTACTGGACCAAAAGGCAAAGGGCCCATCTTAGCCGAGCTAGAGAAAGGCCCAAAGGCTTATTGGAGATTGAACATACTCATGTATGTGGTCCGATGAGCAGTAATGCCAAAGAAAATTTCTTGTACTTCATTGTCTCTACTGATTACTTCAGTGAGTAAGACTGTGTTCATTTGATGAGACACAAGTCGGAATTCTTTGACATGGTCGAAAGAGTTCCAGAATGAGGTATAGAATCTGAGTGACAGAAGTATTAAGACTCTGGATTAGATCACGAGTGAGAATACTTGAGTCATTAATGGTGTGATCATCTTATTGAGTGTGAAGTAGTTTCACAGCTCATTTCTCCTGAAAACCTGGAGGTGTTTCTGTGAGAAAGAGTCAGATCTTATCAGAAATGATTAAAGATGAGTCACACGAATCTTCCATGATATTTTTAAGAATAACGCTATAGAAATATCTAAGTTTACGCTGAAATAGTTCCACCAATATCAGTTGAAAGACACCACATAAATGTGGATTGGAATCGATCCAAATTCGTCTTTACTGAGTATTTATAGTTGTGATACTTTGCTGGTTGTCCTAGGGAAACCAAGGCTTGTTACTTTTACGTCCATTCTGTTTTCTAAGAAAGGAAGTTACTTTCCAAGAAGAACAGTGGGAGTAAAAGTAAAACTCGAAGAAATTCGAGAAATACAGGAGGCTGCTCAACCTGTTGAGGGAGAGCAACGGATGGATTTACAGATTTCTGTAGAATCTACACCTGTAGAGCCTGAAGTTCGCAGATATGAATGAATCAGTCACTAATCCGAGAGTAATTTCTCGTCATTAGTTAAACCTGATGATCATTGAAAGTTCGCATGATCTGATGATCATTGAAAGCGACGAATCTGCGAAATTCAAAGAAGCGAAAGTGAGCTCGGACTCCGAAAAATTACATTTTGTGTAAAGTTAGCTTCATCGATCCATTCATGGATGGAAGCAAACATATCGGAGTTGGAATCTTCGTTCTGTTGAAGTAGTCAAGGTTTTGACTTGAACAGGAACGATATGGAACTGTGCGTTTACTAATAGATAAGTGGGAGCGATGTTGCATTTCTCATATTGTATGTCGATGACATACTGATTCTCGGAAATAACGTCCCAATGCTGCAGTCGGTAAAGGACTGGCTTGGGAGTTGGTTTTAATGATTGACATGGGTAAAGCCACGTATGTTCTTGGATTTTGGATCTAAAGATAGAGATCCAAAAGAGCTGGTAGGACAATGTCAGGATTCTTAAATTGACAAAGTCCTACACGTTTTCAGCAATCCAAGAAGGGTTTTATGCCAATGTCACATGGCATTACGTTAAGCAAGAAACAGTATCCTACGATATCTGCTGAGCTTGAATGCATGGATGAGATTCCATATGCGTCGGAAATTGGATCTATCATATATGCCATGACACGTACTTGTTTTGATGTTGCTTTAATGTTAAGCAAGACAAGTAAAAGACCAGTCAAATCCAGCAAAGAATCACTGAATAGACGTAATGAATATTCTCAAGTATTTGGAAAATACTTAGGATACGTTCTTGATTTACGGAGAAAGTGAGGTGCTACGAGTCGGTGGAGTCTGAAAGGCAAGTTTCCAACGGACATAGATGATTTCCGGTCACAGTCCGGTTATATCTTGTGTCTGTCTGGCGGTGCAAGGAACTGTTGCTGACTCCATGACTTAAGCTGAACATTTCGCAGTTTGAAAGCGGCGAAAGAGGTTGTTTGGAAAGAAGAGTTCGTCACTGAACTTGATGTGATTCCCAGCATAGATGAGACTAGCTGCACATCAGAGGTCCAAACAACTTGAGGGTAGGTATAACCTATTCCGTGAGATAAATGACAGAGATGTTAAGTAGATCAGCAAGTTTCAACGAATGAGAACGTTGCTAATCTATTAACGAAGCCACTCCTTAGGCCTAAGCACGAGTCGCGGACTGTTGCTGTAGGATAAGTGAAATTAAGATGTAGTCTTAATTTCAGTGGGAGTTGGTAAAGGGCTTTATTTAGTTATTTGATATGTTCTTGTAAAACATTTAAGATGTTTAATGAAATTATTATTTCAAGATTATTTTAACTGTGATGAAATAATCGTTCCAAAATGATATGAACCATTTTATAGGTCATCGAAGTAAGTGACTTGATCTTGAGTCATCAAAGTCATTTAGCTTGATCATGAGACCCTATATTTGATAGATGGCTTATATCATCCTGTCCCTAGTCGAAGGTTGTTGAAATTGGAACACCAACAACCGCGTGAGACTAGATTGGTATGTGACTTATGACAAAGTCTCAGGATGTCATAGATGCACGGCATCAAAGTCAGTACATAGGTGTATGTTGGGGTACATACGACCGGACAAGACCCGCTTATAAGAACTCTTCATGATATTTATATCTGTGTCATAAGAGATTCTTACTACGACTATAGAGTATAATCCTTAGACCTGAGTTCGCATGCATGTGACTGCACATGAACTAATGCGCTTTGATCATTGTCTAATGCTGTCGTTAAGCGATAGTTATAAGGACCTTGATTGGGTGAATTATGAAATGAGTAGTTTACAGTGATGGAACAAGACGGGATTTGTCCCTCCAATATAAATGGAGTGAATATCTCTAGGCCAATCGGAGATTTGAATACTGGAAAATGCATGGCCATGCTCAAACGGACTTTCCCGAGTCGTTTGGATTGTCAGTATCAAATCAGAGTCCGATGAACAAGATTAGGCTTTATAAGGATGACACTAATCTTGCCTTATGACTAATCGAGATATTGAGACAAAAGGATTATGAATACAGAGATTCCAGTACAAGTGGGAGATTGTTGGAATTATGTCCAGTAATCTCTGTACTGTCTCTAGAAAGTAAGAGTATGTCAATGATCAGACATAAGTCATATAATACTGGGGGTCATGATGGCTTGCTAGATTCCGCTCATGATCTATAAGTCTTGGACTTATTGCTTTTATTATATGATCCCATATGGGTCACACGCCTAAGCTAACAGGAAACTATGAAGGAACGGCACAGCGGATGTACGGTAAAAGTGCTAGGCATTTACTGTGCTTGGAGAGATAGAAGGGCCTGATTATATCCAAGGGATTTAATCAGACTGAGATTTGGGCCCAAAAGCCCATGAGAACTAGAAGGGGTTTTAATGAATAAAACCTGACCTAGCTCTCTAATTCTCAAGCCTCTCTGCGCCTCCTCTCTCTCTTCTCTGCGCCTCCCATCAGCTTGGTCTAGCAGCCAATTTCCTGCAGTGTGCGTGTGTGAGCCTTTGGAGGAGCTATCTCTTGGTGGTTCTGCTGATCTCTAACCCGTACCTCTTCTTCCGCTGCATAACAAGGTAACAGGTGAGATCCTTTATGATTCTAGCAAGAGAACCTAGATCTGGCATGTTTAGTAGGATCAATTAATCTGATGAATTGAACCAGGAAATACTAAACGAATCCTTCAAGCGGTACCATCGACCTACCACCAATGCGTAAAGTTCCCAACTCCCAAAGGGATCAAACCATTTACGGAAGTCAAAAGATTTCCCGTCATTGCTACATGAACGGATACAAGCAGATCGAGAAATCCCCTGCGTAGCAATTTCAGAAAGAAGAAGAGCTCGCCACCATGCAGACCAAAAGGTTGAACGATCCCAGTCAAATAGGACCTCCAAAGTGTTGGAACTTTGAGCCAATTCTACAGATTCAGAATTCTCGCGAGTTCCCGATAGCCTAGGATCTAGGGTCTAGTTAATTGAATCATGGATCTCACCTCGTGATTACCTGGAGTTTTAGGCAGCAGAAGATGCATGTAATACGAGATCTGTAGCGCCCCAATCGTTGCGCCTCTATCGTAGTCCACACGCACGCAAGCTGGAATCCGCCGGGATGCTAGTACCGGTGCTCGGATCTCCTTGGGACTTTTGTTTCAGAGGTTTCTGTGTTTTTCTCTCTGATAAAACACTGTGGGCGGCGCACTGTTTTTCAAGGTCGAATGTACAAAACTCGTTTATATATCGACCTTAAAGTGAACCGAAACATTAGTCTCGGTTTCGCCTTTGTGTCGACCGACACACTTATTGGTGTCGATCGACACACGTCCTGTATCGACCGACGCACCCACTGGTGTCGATCGATACACCCCATTGAAACTTATATTCGATCTGTATCCAATACATATCGATCAGATCATATGCCAATGATCAATTCCCATGCAGAGTATATCCAACTTGCTTAGGTGTGTGACCCTGTAGGTTCACACGATACTGGAAACGAGTTACAACTCATTTGTCATAATTGGTTTCTAGCAAAACATTATGATTACCCAGTATCACATGAATTGTCCGATCTCGACAATACAACTATCTCTAGAGTTCGTACAATGTGATTTCAGGACATAATCCCAACAATCTCCCACTTGTACTGGAATCACTTATTCCTATAATCCCTTCGTCACTATATCTCGATATGGCATAAGGCAAGAGACTGTGTCATCCTTATTATAGCCAACATCATGTTCATCGAAATCCTGATTTATACTGATAAAAACAAACGACTGACAACCACCTCGTTTGAGCACGGCCATGCATTTTCTCAGTATCAAATCTTCGATGGGCCCGGAGATATTTATCTCCCGTTACACAGGAGGGACAAATTCCATCTTGTTCCATCCCTGTTTCTATACATACTTCATGATACGTCGAAACAATGCCGTTATAGCCGCCAGTTACGGAACGACGTTTGACAAGGTCAAAGCGCACCAATTCATATGCTAGAAAGCATGATGAACTCAGGTCTAAGGACTATACTCTATAGTCGTAATGAGAACCTCCCATGACACTTATATATAACTATCCTGTGGAGTTCTCATTAAGCGGGTCATGTCCGATCATATGTTCATCAACATATATCTATGTGACTGACTGTGATAATCATATCATTGACTCCATGAAACTTAGTCCAACAGTCACCTCACATACTAGTCTGCGCGGTTGTTAGTGTCCCATTTTAACAACCTTGACTAGGGACAATCATAATTTATGTCATCTTTTAATTATAGGGTTTCATGATCAAGTTTTCAACTTGATGACCTATAAGATGACCATAAAGTACTTTGGGACCATTATTTAATTATCCAATAATTAAATAATACTGATGTCAGTTTTAACTTACACAAACACTGCCAAAGCATGTATATGTTAAGTTTACAACATAACTAAAATAACTCCCACTAGAATCAAGATCATCTTTTCAGATATCTTACACCTACAACAACAGAATAAATTCCGTGCTTAGGTTGTGGGAGAGAGTGCGGTGCTATTGCTTGAAACAATTTCAACAAATTACACCGCCATGCAGATAAAAGCACTATTCTACGGTCTACTGCTTGGAGCCTTTCCAACAGTTAGCACCGCTTTTCAGGCAAAGAGACATAACCAGGTGGGAACCGGGAATCGTCTTTGTCCGACTAACTACTTTCAACTGGTTCGTCACTTTATCAGTTCACCACGAACCTATCCTTAGTGTTTCTCAACACTTGGGATATTTCTGGTAACTGTTTAGTGACTATTACCGGAATAGATTGGTATATTCTCGTCATGCTTAAGCTGCATCTAGACGAGCGCAAAATATGGCATTCATGATGGATTCCATTGCAGTAGCAAAAGCAATCACATTCATTAATACTAGTTCAGACAGTGTTCAAAACACTTCATCTTGCTAATATTGTTATAAGACCTTTGGTATGAAGCCATTCTTGGAATCAAGCACATTTGAACTGTCCAATACCTTATCTACATAAGGGTTTTGACACGATCCAATTAGCTTACTCAATCTATATTAATAGATTCTTATTCCAAGAATTCACGCGGCTACTCCCATGTCTATCGTTTAAGTTTGACTTCCGACCCAAATCTTGACAAGACTTTAGCGTCGGAACGTCGTTTGTGAGATTCAAGTATGTTATCTACATACTGTGTGAGAATTGCCATTACGCTCCCACTAGTCTTCTTGTAAACGCATGGTTTCTTTTCTCTCTGATCAAGTCAAAGCTTTTGACTACTTTGTCAGAATTTTGATTCCAACTCCAAGATGTTTGTTTCAATCCAAAATGGATCGGTGAAACTAACATGCATACCCATCCAATTTTCGGAGTTGAGCCTCACCATCGCTTCTTCGAATTTCGCATGTTCGTCACTTTTCAATGATCGGCAGATCACGACAATTGGTTACGAGAAATCACTCTCGAGTTAGTGACGGATCCTTTCGGATCTGCGAATTTCAGGCTCCACAGTTGCAGATCCTACAGTGCTTTGTAGATCTCACCACTGCTCTCCCTTAACAGGTTGAACAGCTTACTGTGTTTATCGAATTTCTTCGATGTGTACTTTTACTCCCACTGTTCCTATTGAAAGTATCACCTTTCTTAAAAGACACAGTTCTGGGCAACAAAAGTACTAAGCCTTGGTTTCTTTAGGACAACCAGCGAGGTAGAACTTATCAGATATGGATTCAAGTTTGTTTGTTGACTACTGTCTTACACAAACCTTGCAATCCCAATTAATCAGAAAAACAAATTTGGAAATCACCCAGTCCACATCCAATGTGGTGTTTTTCACTGATTCTGATAGAAACCTTTTAGCGTAAACATAGACATTTCAGAACGTATTCTTAAATGGTTATGGAAGATTCATGTGATTCATCATTAATCGAATCATATCTCATAAGATCTGATTCATTCTTTCAGATGATCACCCAATTCATGACTCAAGTATTTTCCTCCGCGATCCAATCGAGGATCTCAATACTTCTGTCAAATTGGTCCTACACTTCATCTTGGAACTCCTCAAGGGATTCCTGCTCGTGTCTCATCAAATGAACATAGCCATACTTATTGATACCATCAATAAGGTAATGAAGTACAGAAGATTTCCTCTGGCACTAATGCTCATCAGGCCGCATACATCAGTATGTGTAAGGCCTAATAAGCCTCTGGCCCGTTTTCTTTTATCTCTGCTAAAAGGGCCTTAGTCATTTGATCCAGTGAACAGAATTCATATCTCAAATGATTTGTCATCGAATGAGTCTGAGTCCAAAACTATGGAATTTCTGAATCCGCTTCACTATGTATGGTCAAACGACTATGCCAACGAGAAATCAAGTTTGAGTCATCAGACTTAAACCTTTAATATTTGTGTTATATTTAACTTTCGCTAGTTTAAGATATAAAACCCATTCCAAACGGGGTGCTACCATAGAATATTTCATTAAGATCTAAAGAACAAAACTTGTCTTTTATCAAAATGAAAAACATCCAAATTCTCAAAAGAAAATGAAAGACATTTCTGCACAAGGCAGATACATAGTAGCAATTACTTAATTTCTAAAACCAAGTATGAAAGGCTCCTACAAGTGAAGAATCTCTACGGCTCATGCAGCAACCATTGCTTCATACCAGACACGCAACTCCACTTGTCCTTTCTTCAACGTTCTACTGTCGCTTAGGTCCTGCATATTTCCAAAATATTAGTACCACAACTAGTATCCAATACTTATGTAGAACTTGAATTAATAACACAATACCTGAAGAAGAAGTACCATACATCTCCTTCATCTCTTGTGAATCTTCCAAGAATTTAATGCAATCTCTCTTCCAATGCCCTGACTCATCACAGTAGAAGCACCTTTTAACACCAGGTGGGCCTGACTTGGGCTTAAAAGATGACACCGGTTTATCCCGATTCCAAATCTGGACGGCCCTGTCTCTACCCTTGCCAGCACAAGATTTCTCAAATCTTTTGCCCTTTCTGATGTCTTGCTCTACTGCTTTGAGCATGCCATGCAGCTCAGTCAACATTCTCATCAAGCCTTTCTTAATATAGTTCTTAATGAACTTATCATAGCTTGACGGCAGTGACTGCAGAATGATGTCAGTGGCCAACTCTAAGCTGACAGGACATTCCAGTCTCCCCAGGTTATCAATGTAACCCATCAGTTTAATGACATGAGGACTTACTGGAGCATCCTCAGGTAGCTTGCACTCAGTTAGAGACTTCACCATCTGGAATCTCTCAACTCGTGCCAGATCCTGAAACTTCAGTTTCAGGCTGGTGATCATCTCTATTGGCGACTCCATGTTCTCGTATTGACCTTTCAAGTCCGAGTTCATGGTAGCCAACATCAGACCACGCACATCTACCACATCAGTATAATGCTTATTCCAAGCATTATATGCTGCATGCGAGCGATTGGTCCCAAGCCTTTCTGGAAGAGCCTTTTCAAGGACATAGTCCTTGCTCTCCTGCTTGAGAATGAATCTCAGATTCCGATACCAATCCAGGAAGTTGGATCCATTTAACTTGTCCTTCTCAAGGACGGATCGCAACGAGAAAGTAGTCATAGACATAAGCTGAAATCCAAGAAAAACAAAGATTTAGTTATGTATATGATGAGAAATCTTATTTTAATAAGAAAACTCGCATTATATTCAAATAATGTTTCCTCTATGAATATAATAATCCAAGATCCATACTTCACCAAAATTTGAGTGGGCGACTCGCCATTACCCAAACTTTAGTTATCTAGGTAAGCAAATCATTGCTAATTGTACTCTGTACAACTCTTGGTTGTGGATAAGACAAACTATGTCTAATCCACTCTGATGTCTCTGGGCCCAGAACTTCTGATAGCTCAGTCAAGTAAACCAATCTCTTTAGTCTCGTGATCATTGACAGTTGCACTGCAAATCTGTCAATGACCACCTGCCTTACTCATGTTGCAGTGGATACCAAGGACTCCAAGACTATCCAACAAACGACACAGGTCTTGACAGTAGACCAAACTTGGGCAAGACATCGATGTTACTTGATATTTAGTTGAGGAAACTAAACTCTGAAAGTTTAGCAAATCAATTTCTTAGGTCATGTAATTGTTGATGTTAATGCACTGCAAGTCCATCAACATTATTACCTGCCTTACTCACGTAATTGTGGACACCAAGCTCTTGGCTAGAGATCACACAACGAAATGAGTCTTGACAGTTGACCACATTGAAGCTAATCTTTGATCAAGGTTTAGGTCGAGTTTGGTTTCTGCAAATTCAAGGTTCAATAACCAGAATTTCGAGCACTGTATCGATCGACGCAGACTATGTCTGTCGATCGACACTGCCAAACATAACCGGACTTCAATAACCGGTTAATTTAATTAACCCGGTTCATCGAACCGGTCATGTCGATCGACACAACCTATGTGTGACGGTCGACATAAACTTAAACCGAAGATAGTTTTGATAACCGGTCCAATTCAATTGAACCAACTTATCTGATCAAACTGATCTTAACCAATCGGTTTATTCTTATTAGGATAGCCAGTTCAATCCAATTGAACCTATTCATCCAATTTAAACCGTTTAAACCAGTTTCACCTGATTGCGATAACCAGTCCAATTCTATTGAACCGTATTATCCAATCAAACTGATTTAACCCATCGGTTCATGCTAATTGTGATAATCAGTTCAATCCAATTGAACCAATTCATCCAATTCAAACCGATTCATTCGGACTTAACCAAGAATGATAACCGGTCCAATCCAATTGAACCGATTAAGCATTCACTCGGTCTGTGTCGACCGACACAAAAACTGTGTCGATCGATACGTGACCGAATCTGCTCTGTGTCGACCGATACACAACCTGTGTCGATCGACAAATAAGGCTTTCGGTTTTTCTTCGCGAAAAACCCTAGCCGCCGAATCTGTCGATTTCAGGACCTCCTCAAGGATTCGCCCAAAGCGAGGCGAGAGATAGTAAGTTCCCCGGAACTTAGCATTGTTCTTCACTGAACAAACCCGCATGAGTTCCTCGGGCCCAAACTCAATTCCCTCTTCCGTGGCTCTGACCCCGAGTCCGATGACGTATCGGACAAAGTTCAGCGTCATCTGATGGAACGCCAGCTGGAGCTGGGCCAGCACCAAAGAGATTAAGAGAGGAATAGGGAAGAAAAGCCCGCACTTCTCGAAGTAGGTATAAGAAGCGCAACAATAACCCTCCACCGCAGTTTCCGGCGACATCGCCGGCGGCGGAATCACGATCTCCACCTCCGGTGGAATCCGACAAACTCTCCACAATCGTTCAATCTGATTCACAGTTAAGGAAGACGGCGGATGCGGGCCGAACGCACCCGCATCCGAACTTGTACTAGCCCCCGTAGCATCTCTTAACGCCATAAAGAACGAAGCGCTGGAATATGAAAAAAGGCTAAAGTCTTTTCTTAAGAAATTCTCCGGTGACGGAAGGAAAATCAGAGCAGAGGTAGAAGAAGAAGCAAAAGTGAGAAGAAAAGAAACCACCCTCGGCAAATAAGAGCAAGTTATAATGGGAATCGTGCAAAATCTTAACCGTACGATTCCGAACTCATGATAACTACGAGAAAATCGAGGTGGTTTGGACTCTTTGCTTTCCTCTTATCAACGGTTACGAATGCTCGATAATTAGGTCACATCATCAAAAGAGTGAGCCCGAAAAGACTCTTCGCGACCTTCGAGCCTGAGCCGTTGATGATCAACCGAATTTATGGTGGGAGATGAAATTCTCAAACAAATACACGCAACGACCGCAGACGCACTGAAAAGCAGTTCAGTCCGTTCCACGCGCTCATTCCTAACCATCGGATTAAAACAAGATCCACGGATGGGGCGAAAATAATCATTAGATTTGTCACATCCGAGGCGCGCGCCTCTTCCCAAGAACGTCCACCGCCCATTAACCTCGACTTCTCGAATTCAATGGGCTGGGGGGCTATTGTTGGTACTGGATTTCCCCCCAAGAAATCCGGCCCATTAACAAACAAGACAAAGGCCCGTAATTACGAGCCCATTCCAGAATCAAAGATAGACGGGAGAGCCAACTCCCTTGTTGGGCCCAAGCGAAGCAAACACCCTGGAGAGGCCCAGACGATGCCGAAGCCGGAGACAATCGAGCTCGAGCTCGGCAGAGGATGATGTGGAGATAGAGCAACTCGGTCTTCGCCAGTTCAACTGATCCGCATAAATCTCGGAGATCGTTACAACGACGAGGCCGAAAGATCGGGACGAAGAGATCAGAATCGAGGCTATTTAAGAAGAGAAGTGGCGGCTCATAAAAGACAATTCCAACCTAGGCTAAGAACACTTCGATTAGATAGCTCGATTTATACTTTGTACTCTCTTCTCGACTGTGTTTGTTCTATCTCGATGATCAATCTCAATAAAGTCTTTGATTCATAGGAAACTATACCATTTCTATATCCAAAAGTCCAAATCCACGAATACAAATTCTTAGTGTGAATCTCGGATCTCACACTACCTAAGTCAATTAACGACTTCTCCGACCTCACAAGGGCATTCGGGAGACATCATTTTGCTTACGTAAACAAAGACACATCGCTAAGCGCGTTGATGTCCATGTCGCAAGAAAAGAAAGAAAAATTAAGAGCTTTCATTGACCGGTTCAAGGCAACCATGACGCGAGAAGAGGCCCCAGATTAATTCACCATCGCGGCTCTGACAAACGCTGTCTAGCACGAATCACCATTTTATCAGGACATGGTCGTCAATCTACCATTGACCATCGAGGACGCCCTTCATCGAGCAAACAAATTTGTGGAATTAGAAGAGAAGAAGGTGGCCCTGACAAAGAAATTCAGATCGACTAAACAGACCGATAAAAAGGAAGACAGAGAACCCATGCAACATTACGACAAAGGGGCCAAAACGACATTGGTTGTCGGCAATACCGACAAACCACGCTCATCGAAACCTTGGAGTAAACGGAGCAGGGAGGGAAAAGAAACGGCAACGCAAGGTGCTTCCACTAAGGAAGAAAAGTATTGCGAGTACCACAAAGCCACCTCGCACGATACTGTTGATTGTCGGAACCTCAAGGACGCATTATATGCCCGACTCTCTGATGAAGAAATCAAGGCGGCAATTGAAAGATTGAGGGAAGAATCTGGGCAACGAGAAGAAAGAAAGGTCGATGGGCAAGCACCCAAGCAATGCAAACAACTGCGGCGTATCAAAAGCATAGCTTTGAAACGCAACCGAGAAGAAGAAGAGGAGGAAGAAGACGAAGAGGAAACTCCTAAAGCCGTCCGAAGAATCAACATGATTATGGGCGGTCTAATCTCCGTAAATGACTCGGTTCGATCAATCAAGGTATACGAGCGCTTGGCATTAGCCGCGCAAAACGCGCCTCAACCCATCCTGACTGACGACCCTCCCGTCATCTTTACCGACCAAGATCTCTACGGAACCCATTACCCTCACAAAGATCCACTGGTGGTCGAGCTACTCATCGGAAGCTGCCAGGTATCTCGGATATTGGTTGACACTGGTAGTTCAATAGATCTGATCTTCCTAGATACACTTAAGAAAATGGAGATCAAGGAAGAGGATATCAAGCAAATGGCAAAACCGCTCACGGGGTTTACAAGCGAGACAACATATACAATCGGGACGATAAAGCTGCTTGTTTACGCAGAGGGAATTTACAAAATGGTAAAGTTCCATGTCATCGACAAACCAACTATTTATAATGTTATTCTCGGTACTCCGTGGTTATATAGCATGAAGACGGTTTCCTCAACTTATCATCAGTGCCTGAAATTCCCGTCACCTAAAGGAATCCAAACGATTAAGGGATGCCAAAGAGCAAGTCGATCGTGCTTCGTGAGAGAACGCATAATAAGAGTACCGTCGTGTATGATCAACACAGAGCAAGGAAGGAAAGGTCCCGAAAAGGAACTTAATCAGCAAGTCATCATCGATGACTCATACGCAAGCAAGTGTGTGGGGATCGGCGCAGAACTACCCGAAGATATCCAAAAGGAGTTGATCACTTTTCTACAGAAAAACGTTGCGACTTTCGCATGGTCAGTCAAAGATATGAAGGGTATTAACCCAACAATCACGACTCACGAACATAATGTTGACCCGACTTATAAGCCGATTAAGCAGAAAAGGCGTAAGCTCGGTCCCGAAAGGGCTAAAGCGGTCAACGACGAGGTAGAAAAATTACTCGATGCCAGTTCGATTCAAGAGGTTAAGTATCCTGACGGGCTTGCTAACCCGGTTGTCATCAAAAAGAAAAACGGGAAATGGAGAGTCTGTGTCGACTTCACGGACCTCAACAAGGCTTGCCCAAATGATAGCTTCCCACTGCCACATATTGATCGACTTGTTGAAGCAACCGCCGGGAACGAGTTACTATCATTCATGGATGCATTTTCAGGATACAATCAAATCCTCATGAACCCGGACGATCGAGAAAAGACGGCATTCATCACTGAACGCGGTACTTACTGCTATAAGGTCATGCCATTTGGCCTCAAAAACGACGGCGCCACATACCAACGGTTGGTCAATCGAATGTTCGCAGGACAGCTTGGCACGACAATGGAAGTCTACATTGACGACATGTTGGTTAAATCCTTAGTCGCCTCTCAGCATGTCGGCCATTTGAAGGAATGTTTCAACATCCTCAACCGATATGGAAAGAAGCTCAACCCGGCCAAGTGTTCGTTTGGAGTAACATCAGGAGAGTTCCTCAGATACGTGGTAACCCAGAGAGGGGTAGAAGCTAATCCGAAAAAATCTCAGCCATAATCGACTTACCATCTCCCAAAAATACGCGAAAGGTACATCGTCTGACCGGCCGCATAGCCGCCCTGAACAGATTCATATCTCGTTCGACGGATAAATGATTTCCCTTTTACGAGCTCCTCCGGGGAAATAAAAGGTTTATATGGGATGATAAATGTCAGGAGGCATTCATTCAGCTCAAAGATTACTTGTCAAACCCGCCAATATTATCAAAGCCCGAGAACGGTGAAACACTATTCCTGTACATCGCGCTCTCAACAACGGCAGTCAGCGGTGTACTAGTTTGAGAGGACCGAGGGGAACAAAAACCGATCTTTTACGTAAGCAAAACGATGAATGGAGCCGAGACCAAATATCCCGCAATGGAAAAACTGGCTCTCGCGTTTGTTATCTCGGCACGGAAATTACGACCTTACTTTCAATCACACTCAATCGCTGTGCTGAGCAGCCAGCCTCTCCGGACAATCTTGCACAGCCCAGGGCAATCTGGCCGCCTGGCAAAATGGGCAGTGGAACTAAGTGAATACGATATCGAATACAAGAACATGACAACCGCCAAATCACAGGTAATAGCCGACTTCCTTGTAGAGTTATCACCTGAGTTGGATGTCGAAACTCAGATAGAAGATAAAAATTGGAAACTATTTGTCGATGGCGCTTCATCCAAAAAAGGAGCCGGGGTAGGAGTATGTCTCGTATCCCCAATCGGAGAAGTATTGGAGCAATCATTCAAGCTAGGTTTCACGGCATCCAACAATACAGCTGAGTATGAGGCTCTTCTAGCCGGCCTTAGGCTAGCTAAAGAGATTGGAGTACGACATCTCTTGGCCCATTGCGACTCCATGCTTGTCGCGAACCAGATCAACGGAGATTATGAAGCCAAAAATGAGCGAATGGAGGCCTATCGAAAGGCGGCATTAGAGCTTACCAGCTCCTTCGAGTTATTTGATATCGTCCAGATACTGAGGAAAGAAAATACCCCAGTAGATGCACTCGCATCTCTGGCATTGAATCCCGACCTCTGCCGACGAATCCCAGTGGATACAATTCACGAACCAAGCATCCCGCCTCCCGAAAGCAATCACAAAAAATCTGATGATGTCGCTCTCACAATCCAGCAGGACGGGAAGGACGATATGTGTCTTAGTATTCATGCAAAAAACACTGACCTCATTGCACTCTTAACAGACGACAACGAGGATTGGTGACAGGAAATAAAAATATATCTAACAGAAGGAAAGCTTCCAGAAGACAAATGGGCAGCACGACGATTTAAAGTCAGAAGCGCACGATACACTATACACAACGGCGTCCTCTACAAATACTCTGCCAATAAGATCCTTCTAAGGTGCATACATGGAGATGAAGTACGTCGAGTTCTCGAAGAAACACACTCAGGGGAATGCGGCAATCATTCTGAGGGTCGGTCTCTCGCTCTCAAGATCAAGCTGAATGGTCACTATTGGCCGACTATGATAGCTGATTGCGAGACCTATTCCAACATGTGTGAAAAGTGTCAGCGTCATGCGCCATTCATACATCGACCCACGGAATTGCTTACAACTTCGACTGCGGATTATCCATTCATGAGATGGGCGATGGACATCGTAGGACCGTTGCCATTATCCAATCAAAGGCGTTTCTTACTTATCATGACCGACTACTTCACAAAGTGAGTCAAAGCCAAAGCATACATCGCAATCCACGATGTCCAAGTCCAGAACTTCGTTTGGAAGTACATCATATGCCGGTTCGGTTTGCCTTATGAGATCGTCACAGATAACGGGTCACAATTCTTCTCGAACCTATTCGAGGGGTTCTGCAAGAAGTGGGATATACGGCTCAGCAAGTCAACACCTAGATATCCTCAAGGGAACATACAGGTTGAGGCAACAAACAAAACTATCATTGCCGGCATTAAGAAACGGCTTGAAAGCAAAAAAGGAGTTTGGGCCTACGAGCTATATGGAGTCCTTTGGTCGCATAGAACAACTCCTCGCCGTGCAACTGGAGCTACCCCGTTTTCCTTGGCCTTCGGCGTGGAAGCCATGGTAATGGTACCAGCATAAGCAAACATTTACACTCTCCGCCGATCTCTTATGCCGCAACATATCGAGATCAACTAAAAAATGTTAATCCAAGCTCTCGATACCATAGAAGAAGAACGAGATTGAGCTCTACTCAGGATTCAAAATTACCAGCAACTCGCTACTCGATACTACAACCAGAAAGTCAAAGAGCGACATTTTCAAGTCGGCGACTACGTTCTCCGCAAGGTTTATGAAAACACCAAAGAGTGGAGAGCAGGTAAACTCGGTGCAAAGTGGGAAGGACCCTACAAAGTTACGAAAGTCGTCAAGCCCGGAGTTTACGAGCTTGAATCAATGAAGGGCAAAGCTCTACCGCGATCATGGAATTCAGCAAGCCTGAAAGAGTATTTTTGAAGCAACCAAAGCATATCACGATATTTTAAAAAAAAATCATATGTATGAACTACGAGCGACTTGATTCTTCCCAGGAAGATACGTAGGCAGCCTTCATCGGCACAGTCGCAAAGTCTAATAAAATTTTATTTCGCAGCTTATGTCGTGTTGAAAGCTCACCAAAGCCAAATCAGGTTAGTCTTTTTATTAAAATTTTTTTATTATTAAAGCCGAGTTCTAACTCGCAAACTAAAGCCGAGCTCTAACTCGCAAACTAAATCCGAGTTCTAACTCGCAAACTAAAGCCGAGTTCTAACTCGCAAACTAAAGCCGAGTTCTAACTCGAAAACTAAAAGCCGAGCTCCTCAGTTCGCAAAAGCCGAGTCTAAGCAACTCGCAAGAAAGCCGAGCTCCTTAGTTCGCAAAAGCCGAGTCTAAGCAACTCGCAGAAAGCCGAGCAACCAGTAAGACTCGCACTAGCATCATGCCTCCTGGCCAGGGGTGTGGTCTTCCTTGCACACGAGGTGCACATCGTGGCAAGGAAAAGCCGAGATCCGTCTCGCACCAAAAACCGGGCTCGTACCCGTACGTTCTCTGTGGTGGGCGATAACAAATAAGACGAGCATTTAAGCCTCGCGTATTCGTCTGTCCTCTGAACAACTAAGCCAAGCACACATAAGTATCGCAAACCGCCTTAAAGGCAAAAGTATGATTTAAGTCGCTATCTGTTTTAATTTGTCAAGAACAAATAAATACAAGATTAGTCCGACTAAGTCACAAGCATGATTTAAGTCGCTATCTGTTTTAATTTGTCGAGAACAAATAAATTCAAGATTAGTCCGACTAAGTCACAAGCATGATTTAAGTCACTATCTGTTTTAATTTGTCAAAAACAATTAATTACAAGATTAGTCAGACTAAGTCACAAGCATGATTTAAGTCGCTATCTGTTTTGATTTGTCAAGAACAAATTTAAATACAAGTTTAGTCCGACTTAAACTTGCAAACATATAAAAAAAATGTGCTTTAAATAGCTAACTGTTTTAAAGAACAGTTTAGTCCGATTTAAATTGCAAGCATGAAAATATAAAGCATTATCAATTTAAAGGATAAACTTAAAACTTTCCTCTTATAGAGAAGAGGAGGACAAAGTCTTACAAAATATATAGAGACATTACAGGACCGATACAAAATATATTAAAAAAAAGGAGGAAGTTAGTCAGTCCCCGCGGATGATTTCTCTGGCTCTTTAACCTTCTCAGCTTCATTCCTCTCGACAATCGCGTCCTGCGCCTTGGAAACACCGTCCAAAGCCGCGATCTCCGAACTAACGGACTGAACAAGATCAGCAGGAACCGCCTCCGGAATCATCCCGCGATTGGTCCCGAATTCATCAACGTCCCTCGGAACTGGGGGAGGCGAATCATGGAAAAGGTTAAGGAGAGGATGATGAACTGGCGAGAGAACAAATGTGAGCTCTTCTTTCGTCACGACTTCCATCTCGTCAAGCTTCGCATCCACCGCGACCTCGTCAGCGGCGACCTGATCCAAGACGGTCTGAGGAACCTGTACACCCTCCCTGCTAAGCTTCACCAAACACTTCTTGAGACCAGAAATTTGAGCTTGCTCGACTTGCAAGGCGACAACAGCCTCTTGATCCTTCACATAGCGTTGGAAGAGATCGAAGTGAGTTTGCGCCTTAGCCCTAACCGTGGCTTCAACTCTTTCTCTCTCTTTCCGAACCAAGTCGGCATAAAACTTCTGCTGACCCTTCTTCTCCGATTGAAACTTGAGAAGATCGGCTTTCGACTTCTCCTCGGCAAGACTCAGCTTCTCCTCTACACAACGAAGCTTATCCGCGAGAGCCAGGTTATTCGCGTCCAATGCCTTCTTCTCCTCTTTCGCCTTCTTAAGGAGTGCATCCCGCTTAACAACCGCATCAGCCATCTTTTGAACACCCCCAAGAACTCTCAAGGGCCACACGGTTTGAAGCCGCGATTATCTACAAAAAGAATAAAGTTGCGTTAAAAATAACCGACAAAAATTCTACCAAAAAAAAAACTTACTGTTGCTTCGGCTTGCTTCAGTTTGAGGATTGCATCAGAGTGAGGCAACTCCTCCAGAACCGGCCAGTCTGACTCATTGCCTCTCACACAAGTTAGCATGTCAAAACATGCTCGAGGATTATCGATGAGCGGGACTTCGCTTGCATATTGACAAGCGAAATTATGAATCGACGGGCGGACCTCACCCTCCTTTAATTCACGCCGGGGTTTAACCAGAACAATCTCCTTTCGAGAAGCGAAAGGCTTCATGTTTCCCGATGAATCGGCGACATCCCCGGCCTCCTCATAAAACCGTTTCCACGGGTTCTTGGCCTTGGCAGGTTTGTCCGTAGCCTCCTTCCCAATGGAAACTTCTTGAGCGGGCTTGTTCGCCTTAGTGGCTTTCTTTGCCGGCTTTTCCTGGCTCAACTTCTCTTTGTCCACCCTCTTTTTTGAATGCGTCTTAGGTGGCCTCTTTTCCGCCATGTTTGATGTAGTCTTTGCAACAGTCTGAGCAACCTACTTCTCGGCAGTAGCACTTATCGTCCCGTCTTGAGAAGACGGAACCGCGTCTTTCTCTATTGATGGACCGCTAGGAGGGTTGGACGAAATCCTCTGTGAATAATCGATTGACGAGACCCTCTTAACTTTACCCATCCTCTTCGGCCTAACCAACTGCTCGGGAGCGACCTTAACCTTGGTGATCCACTTGACTGAAAACAAAGAGCATTAGAAAATAAGAATAAAACAGATGGGAGGCATCGACTACCGCAAAGCAAAATACCTTTGGAAATCCGAGGAAGAGAGTTGGTTATACGCTCGCGGGTAAGATGTGACCACTTTCGAAGTCCAAGGGCCTGAATCTGCTGAAGAATTGGGAAGTAGTTCTCCGGATACGGCTTGAGAAATGGATGATGCACTGCGATAAGAAAACAAAAATTAAGTAAATCATCCATGGCAACTGACGACAAGTTTGGAGCGACATCTACCAAATTTTGTATTCCATGACGATCTGATGAGTTCCTTGTGATCGTCGGGAACGACCAAGGAAGACAGTTCGACATAAAAGTAGTGTCTTTGCCAATTATTAATCTTGCTTGGCGCATCCATAACAACGCGATTACCACTCTTCAGCTTGACCGCAAAACATCCCGGGCTGGTTTTCGTCATTGGATTGATTGAGGTCATCTCCTCGAAAACACTAACGGTTATCGTAATATCGGCTTCAGCGCCGAGAACAAGGAGACCCACCATGTGACGAACCGCGATGGCCGAGAGCTGCGAGATGGAAATCTCGCGACGATGACAGTAAGATAACAGCAAGTCGGGGAGCGGGAACCAACAACGACTGCCCCCGGTATCGGTATTGATAAAGTAAGACTCATATAAAGTCAGATATCCAGGTGGAGGGTTCCATGGTCGGTCGAGGGTGCAAGGAATAAGAAATTTGATCCTTGGATCTGCTCCGCACCCCTGGAGCGTATACGCCACCGACGTCGCGTTAGATCGGTCTCAAAGACATTATCAAACACCTCTGTAGGAGCACCCGACATATCGAAAGAAGGAACGTCCTGATCACCATCATTTGTATCAAGTCCATCCTGTTCGACATCAAATTCCCCCCCATCTGAGGAGTCGGAATCTCGGAGCTGCGGAATGATAAACGCATCCCGGCCAGAAGTTTCTGCGGCATCGGATTGTTGTAGCTCACGACGGTGTTGAAGCTCTTCAACTTCACGATGAACAGGGTGATTCTTCAAGTCGGATGACGTGCTTGAAGATGACGAATCAGATGAAGTGTCGTGATGACTTGATGAGTCGTCCGCGTACGAGACAGTAACAACCTCTTTGTCTTTGTTCCCAGAACAACGAATCAACAACATAATTACTGAAGAACAGATGAAGAACACGAGCGGAAAGCGACGGTTTTAATCTAGAATCCTAGGAAACTAGGGCTAAACAACGGCGGAAAGCAAATCGGAAAATAAAACCGGTGGAGAGCGAAAAGTTACCTTTTATCTTCTTCACTTGAGCAAAAATGAGGAAATGAGTAGCGAGGATGGACTATTTATGGTGAAAATGACGACGTCACATTCTAGGTAATAATTACCTAGGTGACGCTTTGTTTTACACGCTAAAAAATGGTCCAACCGCGAACCATTCCAATTTTCAAACAGAACCGGTCCAAATTCATCCCGATTGAATTCACCACGATTCCAGAAAAAGATCAAAACCGGCCCATCCGTTTTTGTGCCTGACAATGTTAGCACGACAGAAAGTTTGGTCACATCAGAATTACTTCTTAAACCATAAGTTAATTCCTCGTAACGCCGACTTGAATGAATCCAAGTCGCCGCACTGAGAGGGGGGGGGGGCTTATTGTTGTAGTCAAGATTAACACTTTCCCTAAAAAGGCCTATTCAGGAATTTAGGTCGGCCCAAAATGGAAAGACGGCTCAGGGCCCAAGTCGGTAAAACATGGGTTAAACCCGACTCGTTCAACCGGCTTACATTTAGTGTTTTAGAGGTACAAGTCGGAAGAAGAACAAAGGCGGTGCATAGCGACTTCAAGATATTAGGAAATATTTCGTATTTATCTCAATTTTTCTTATTATTGAAACCGACTTTGTAACCCTATATAAAGGGACATTATATCATTCAATAAACTTACGCTTTTCATAATACTTTTAGCCCGAGAGACTTTAGAACAAACCTAAATCTAAAACTCTCTCCGGCGACTTACAACTTCTTTTCACCGCTTTATTCCATCTCGGAATACTAAAGCTTACCCTAATTTCCATATTCTCACCGAGTTCTTAAATTCTTCTTTTAGAATCTCTTAAGAAAAACCCTAAAATTCTTGCTATCTTTGGATACGCGGAATTGAGATCTTACATATATGTTCCATTCGCTAGATAGTTGGATCGTTGTGAGTGATGATCGTGGAAAAATGTCAGTGTTGCCGGAAGTGAGCTTGCACTGACCACAACTGGGAAGTGAAGACAACTTCGTCCTTGGAGTTGAAGGAATCGGTTCTTTGGCTTATCTAAAAGCTTGACGAGAAGTTGGATGTAACATCCCAAAAATGCAGGTTTTGGAAAGTGTTAATTAGATCTTCCATATTTCTAATCTTTTCCCTTTTTGCCATTTGTTTGAATCGATCTTTTCTTTTTATTTTCTCGGATTAATGACAATCACCACTAATCGTCTTTCCATTTATTCTTCTTGCATTAAATTCAGGAATTTTTATCGTTTCGGTTTGGGATTATATAAAGAAGAAAGGTTGCATCTTGATCATTTTCGAAAGCCCTAGCCATCGATCAAGCTCTCTCTTCCTATCCTTGCCATCAGTCATCATGTCTTCCGGGATTGATTCTGCCTTCTTCCTCTCTCATCGCCCTGAGCCGCCTCCTTCTTTCCTTCCTCCACACTTGTTATTCTTCTTCTGTTTCATACGTCCTAATCCCTCTCTTATGTGTCCCCGCTTCTCTCTTGTTCATGGAGTTAGTCTTCGTCTTCCTCCGAGCCTCGAATTCCATTGTTTCGTACCTCCCTCTCTTCCGTCTCCCCGCTTATCTCTTGTTCCTCGTCTTCCTCCGAGCCATCTCGAGCCTCGCATTCCGTTGTATTGTAGTGTTATCTCTTCCCGACCTTTCTTCTCATCCTTATTTTCAATTCTTATGGCTTTTCTCTCTTGCTCATTGATGACCGTAATCAGTCTGATCATTGTCGCCGTCGAAGACATCACACTGCAACTGTGAATCGTCGATGCCCGCCTCCTTCTTACTTCCGTCTTGAGCTTTGATCGCGGTCCCATATCATCTTCAACCGTTTAGCATTGTGACCAAAGTGAAGGGGTTCTTCTAATTAGTTTCCCGTGTATTGTTAATAATAACGTTATACGTCGTAGTGTCGTGGTTAGGTTAAGCTAGCTGCCTTTCTAGTTTCGTGTTAATATAGTTCGTATATGAACGCATATATACATATATATGTATAAACATATTGAGTTGAGTAGTGAATCGAACTTGGAATTGGAAGTTCTTGACTTGATTGCTGATTGTGTTGTTTGAGTACCGTTGGTTGCTGTGTGAGAACCTTGTACATGTTAAGATGGATTAGGTTGTGAGCCGGATGTTGGTTGATGATTGGATTATTTTATGTATAGGTGTCAGGGAATGTGAGTTCCTTTCTGTTTTCTTACAGGGAATGTGAGTACCATGGTAGTGGCGGTAACATGTCCTTCACCATGTAGGACTTTGGTGACCCCTGGATTTCGTGGGGCGTCAGGTTCGAGTTGGCATGGCACACGAGGCCGTAACCTGTGGGATGTCAAGTTCGTGTTGGCTTGGAATATGGGGACGTGAAATGGTAACCTTGGGGCGTCAAACCGGTGAAGGCATGGGTATATATATATACACATATATGTGTGCATATGTGTGTAAATTTATAAATTGATTTCCTTATAGTAGCTATTTAGTTCAAGTTTTTTTATTAAGTCGTGTGTGATGGTCGCATTGTGATTAATTAGTTTGGATCGTTATCATTAGGTAATTCAAATTACTTATCCCTCTCCTTTCTCCCTTCCTTCTCCGCAGAACTACATGCAGAAATCCAATAGTTAGTTATGTTGGTGGATTTAAACAGAAAGAAGAAAGCCATGACTCCCGGGACTGTGGGAAGACAATCCAGATAGCCAATTTGGTTCAACAGATGTTCTAACTCCACCGTTACAAACTGCTCGGGACAGCGGGTTACAATTGGTATCAGCCTAGGTCAATATCTCTCGGTCTGACCTGAGGGATCAGCTTCCGCAATTTTCTAAAAACCTCATTTCTGACTTCAAACATGTTTACGAAAGTTTAAAAATCAAGATGAGTTTTGCTAAAGGATTTTTCAAAACCACCAACTATATCATATATTGTTTTCTGTTATGGTTCTAACTCTGGTTTGGGCATTGCAGGACAAGCCCCACGTTTGTGTATGATCCTGATTTTGACTGTGTTCCCGAGAGACTCTAGATGGCCCGGAAGCGTCTTACCACACCCAGTGACGCACCTCGCTTGATACCGTCAGATGTGTCGTTTCTCTTTGCGCCATCCCCGGTCCCATCTTCTTAGCTTGCGCCTCCGTCACAACATGCTGCTTTCGTCGTTCCGCCTCCGCGTAAGCAAGGCCAACTACAGAAAGATCTTTTGGTCCCTCACCCCGACCTACTGACGGATCCATGTTGATTTTGCGGAAATTTGGAAGACCATGAAAGGTAGGCATAGTGGAGGAGGTCGAATCTGAGCCGTCCCTCAATGGTCATGCTGACCAAAGATGCCAGATTATCCAAGTGTGTAGATGAGCAGAGGTGATTCCCACATGAATGGTCATCATTGATGTTCTTAAGGCCTTCAAATGAATCTTTCCTCCAAAACACTATATATTCTAGTGCTGTCACAATGAAATGAGGCTAATCAATAATCTATATGCTTAAGGCTCCGACTCCAAACTACTGCCTGAGGAATAATAGGAACAATAAGGAAAATAATAAAGAGAAGTAATGAGGATGAAACAAGCGATAGTCTTTCAACGACACACTGAGAAGAAGAAACAGGCAGCTTCATGCTGCCGTAGCAGATTCCAAAACCAAAGCTTCAATTCAGATTTTTGTGATTCAGGTTAGTCAAATATCAGCCACTTTACTCATGAAGAATGTATATATTGTCATTCTTATATGTGTGTATCTGTGCGCATGTTCTTTATTTGCAGGCAGTGACAGATATATACAACACGTACCGTAGTTTGCAAATCTCTCACAGCCAATCACATGTTGGTGCTCTTTGACGCTATGCACGGTATCGCGTCCAACGCTCACAAAATCAACGCGGATCCAGTCTTACGTTCGAAGCTCCAGGAGCTCGGGTGGCCCCTGAATCCCAAGAAGCACCTCTGCTCCGCCTCGAGAACGAATCTTTCCAAGCATGTATGACCTTCTTAGACAAGGCAGAGATAGAAAGCCACCTTGTAAGCCTCTGCAGAGAGGTGTTAAAGTTGTACGTAGACATTTCATATTCAAAGGAGCAGTCGTCCAGGTGGGCGGTTCCGTCGGGGTCGGGAAAACGCAAGGAGCTAACGGCGCGGGCTCCGCTAGTGGTTCAGACATTGATAAACATGGGAGAGTCACTGTTGAAGAAGAACTTGCCGGAATTGTTTCCTCTGAATGATAAGCTGTGAACTATTAAGATATATGGGCTTCCAACCTAAAACCAATTGGTGATAAGTGGAGTGACCCATATCCCTTATATATTACTATAGATCCCTTCCAACTACCGATGTGGGATTTTGTCCCTAATACTCCACCTCGAGATAATGGTCGTTTGGCCATTAATCTTGGAATGTTCGGGCTTGGATCGACGGCACCAATTTTGGGCCTGACTTGTCGATGGGTGGACCAACTATGGGTCGGATCGGGTTGGGTTGCATGGATCTGGGCTTTGAAGGCCCAAATTGGTGCCGTCGATCCAAGCCCGAGCATTCCGAGATTAATGGCCAAAGGACCATTATCTCGAGGGGGCGTATTAGGGAATATTGTTCCACATCGGAAGTTGGAAGGGATCTCACACAATATATAAATGATATGGGCCACTCCACTTATCACCAATTGGTTTTAGGTTGGAAGCCCATAGACCTTAATATGAACATGGGTCAGGAGGAGAGGTACAAGTAGCTCTTCTCCTCCGCTCTTGCTGCTAATATCTCTGTAAGATTTGTTGTATACTCGCTTGTTCATGTACCATCATTCGATTTGGTTCTTCTCTTGAGTTTTTTTTTTCCTTCCATTGTTTGGTAGCCATCGGAAGAGATTAGAGGGAAAAAGAGAGCAGCCTCTGAAGAAAGATGGATGGCATCACTTAACATTCAAAGCAGTTCGACCATCATCGCAAGGTGTATGAGGATGGTTAGGTTTTTTTGTTACTAAATATTTTATTTTGACATCCCAAAGTGCTGCCTCATGTTGTCAGCGATGAAAATATACGATTATAATGACACAATGAAAAATTGTCAAATCACCGACTCAATATGTGATAAAACTATTGGGTCACGAGTTTTTTTTATCTTTTTTTAAAAGGCCCGTTTAGACCACGAACCTAAGAGCATCAACATTGATGAAACCCTCTTTAGGGTTTTTATGAATTTTTAATTGTTTTTTTAAGTGTTTTGTAATAGTTAAGAACCTAACATTATTTTGTAACCCCTTAATGGGGTTCTTATCTTAAAAAAAAAAAATTAATCATATTTAAAACATTTGAATTGAATTATTTATTTAATGTAGTATTAAATGAAAACATACAAAATTATAAATCTTGATTACCAAATTTGTTCCAAATATTCTCAATTAAATCGGCTTTCAATTGTTGATGTTTTCGCTTATCACGAACTTGATTCCGAATGTCAATCATATTACCGAGGTTTGTAGGCATGTCTGTAGAATATGTAAAGTCCACCTCTGAACCTCTGCTTGTTTCTCCTTGTTCGAAGTCAGATGTATCAAGTTGAGTGTATCCATCTCGTTCGTCTTCTACTATCATATTGTGTAGTATGATACATGTTCTCATAATTTTACCTATTTTGGCCTTGTCCCAAATAAGAGCCGGATTTTTAACAATTGCAAACCGAGCCTGCAATACTCCAAAAGCACGTTCGACATCTTTTCGGACGGATTCTTGACGTTCAGCAAATAACTCCGCTTTAGGACCTTGAGGCAACGAAATAGATTGGATAAAGGTTGCCCATTGTGGGTAAATTCCGTCAGTGAGGTAGTACGCCAAATGATACTTGTTCCCGTTGACCATGTATTCCACTTTTGTTGCTCGACCTTGTAATATGTCATCAAACACAGGTGACCGATCAAGAACATTAATATCGTTCAAAGTACCCGGTGGTCCAAAAAATGCATGCCATATCCAAAATCTTGTGATGCTACAGCCTCTAAGACAATCGTTGGCTTTCCTGAACCACGCGTATATTGCCCTTTCCAAGCGGTTGGGCAGTTTTTCCACTCCCAATGCATACAATCGATGCTTCCTATCATACCAGGAAATCCTCGTATCTCTCCAATATCTAGTAGTCGTTGAAGATCCTCTGGTGTGGGCCTTCGTAGATACTCTTCTCCAAACAACTCTATTATTGCATCTGTAAACTTATCCAGACATAACAACGCTGTGGTTGCACCCAGTCTAAGATATTCGTCACACCCATCAGCCGCGCAACCATAGGCTAAGATACGGACTGCTGCCGTACACTTTTGTAGTCCGGATAGTCCGAGCCTACCGCCTCCATCTCTTCTTTGTTGAAAGTATGGAATCTCATTAGAGACGCGATCAACAATCCGAGTGAACAATGCTTTGTTCATACGAAAACGGCGTCTGAATATATGAGGCGGATATGTAGGATCTTCACTGAAGTAGTCGCTCCATAAACGTTGGTGGCCCTCTTCTCGATTTCTTTCAATAAATTCTCGTTTCTTCGGTTTTGTTGCTTGGACCTCCATTAAGGCATTGAAAGTATCTTCAAAATGATGTTGAAATGTTTCATTAAAAGCTTCATTTAACTGACTATGAATATCATTTGTGGAAGACGAAGACATTTTTGGCAAGTGTTGTAAACTAGAAAGGAAGTTGTAGAAAATATTTGAAAGTTGTACCAATGAAGTAGATGATTTTAGGATAAGTAGATGATTTTAGAGAGATGAAGTTGGAACAGAGAACTACAACTTGAAGCTATAGAAGAAGGAAGAGTTAGAGAAAACGTTATAAAGAACTACAAGATGAGTTTCTTTGCAAACAAAGACAGAGTCTAAATAGAAGTTGCAGCACAAAACAACAAGTTACACAAGTCCCGTGAGTTCAAGCCGAAAGTACAAGACAACAAAACACAACAAGCCCCGTGACCTCCAAAAATTAAAGGATAACAACATAACAAAATCCAACAAGACAAGTTGTTCCTCCTTGGTCACATGTCCTTGGCTTCTACCTGAAACAGCAAAGCACAAAAAAAAATCAGCAATAGAACATTTCAATATTTCAACAGAAGATGAACAAAATATCACATTCTTAACACAACTAAACATCAACACACTTAACTACCTATTATGTTCCTAACATTTCAGTTATAAGCTTATTTTTTAGAGTGATCTCTATCTCAGAGAGTGGTTCTATCTTAGCAAGTAAACGGTCTAGCAATTGCTGCTTGTTTAACTTCTCCTTCATAACCAACATGCTTTCTAACTGATCCAAGGCTTCCTCCTTTCCACCCTTTTTCCGCTTAGCAGCTTTTGCAGCCTTAACACCGGGTGGTCTAATAACATCTGCTCCATCAACATCCTCTATGTTTTTTCTTTTCTCCTTTCCACCGTCTTTAGCAATTATCGTGGAGCACCATTTCTGGTCATGCCTTAGCTCTCTCCACGCATGCTCCATAGTGAACTTGGAGTGGTAATCATTGTAGAAGAGGTCAAGAGCTACTTTCATCACGTCATTGTCATTTTGGCCGCTTGCTTGAGCTTTCAAAGCCGCATCATAGCACCCAGCAAACTTGCAGACTTGGTCATTCAGCCTTTGCCACCTCTGCTTGCATTGACCAAGATCCCTTGCCGGCGTTCCAACCAGCAGAGGACTGGAGTTGTAATATTCTTGAATTCTCCTTCAGAATGCACCAGCCTTCTGCTCATTGCTAACTATTGGGTCCTTGCTGGTATTCAGCCAAGCACCAATGAGGATTACATCCTCTTTAGGAGACCATTTCCTCCTCTCCTTAACACTAACTTCATCAGAACATTGGCTGCTAAACCTAGGGAGTTCTGATGAATCTAGGTCAAATGAATGACTATTAAAGAGGGTTACAAACCCTGGTGAATCTAAAGAATAAGTGGTAGGAGAATCCATTTTCGAAGTGTAATAGGTTTTGTGATGGGTGAGAGTTTAGATTATTTTTAGAATTAAGAGAGTATATTTATTTAGTGTTTTGCGATCAATATTTGCTATAACTATTCTACCTAACCGTAACCAACAAGCCATTAACATACATCAAATCTTAATTTATGAGGCTTAACACCTATCAAGTCAACACAGTTGGAAAACTGTGTTATTCAATTAGACTATGTACATATTTTAGTGTTTTTAAACTGTGGTAAATAAGATTTTTTAAGTCCACTACAAGAAATATAGGCATTAGTAGCAGGCCGTTGTAGCACTAATTCACTAACTGCTACCAAAAATGCCAAAATCAGATCCAAACTCTATTGTAGCATTAGATTCGCGTTAGGAAAACATTTCATTAAGCGGGAACCCAAAAAAACACGACTAAAGCTGAAATATCATGTTGGAGGCAAAAGACTTAGTGAAAAAAATCACTTTTGCACCAAAACCAAATGTTTTGGTAGAAATAGTTACTTTTTTACTAAATCATTTTCTTCTTCCAAAGAAAGAAAAAATCATTCTCTATATCTTCTCTATTGTTTTCTTCCATAGATATTTCTTCATCCTCCATCATCTTCTATCTGGGTCTTCTTTCTCTTCTCTAGGGTTTCATTCTTCTACAGATTCATACAAAATTGAATCTGTGAAATTGGAAGATGATGGTATCCGGGTCTACTGGTTGGAAAGGTCCCGTCAAGTTCAGGATGTAAGTTTCGTCTCTTCTTCTTCGAATCGAGTTCATGTGTGAATGTTTTCTGCTATTAACCCCATGAATCCCATGGTCGGAGCTAGGCCAACTGCTGAGAACCTGGTACCCATTCGTTTGGACATTCAATTCGAGGGTCAGTGTTACAAAGATGCTTTCACTTGGAACCCTTCAGGTTTCTATCTCTCAAAACCCTACCTTTGATTTCATCTTTTCGTTTCTACATCAGAGAGGTGATTTGTTGAAATGCGACGCACTGATTCATTTTCTTTTGGGGGGTATGTGTGTGTTTCGTTTTGGATTAAGACCCGGATAATGAGGTCGTTGTCTTCGCCAAAAGGACTGTTAAAGACTTGAAACTTCCCCCTGCGTTTGTCACTTAGATTGCTCAATCTATTCAGGTTGATTTTGCTCTGATTTTTTGTTGTTTTTGTTGTTGATGTTGTTGTCTCGTTTATTTGTCATAGAAATGATAAATCTAGCATTCTGCTTTTGTTGTGCTCTATTTTGTTTTTGTAAGAATTTCTTCAGAAATCTTTGCTCACATTGGTTAGTTTTCCTGCTTTATCAGTCTCAGCTCTCAGATTTTCGGTCATATGAAGGACAAGACATGTACACTGGTGAAACGAATTTCAGTTTCAAATGTTTGATACAAGTGGTGTTTGGTTTTCTTGTTTCTCTCTGAAGCCTGTTGTTGCCTTTGCAATCAGAGAACATCTTTACGAGGTGAAAAATCTGGTTGGATCATTAAGCTATTTTTTGTATTTCAGTGGAAATATTGTTTTGAACAAGAATGCTATACTTTGGCGACGTACCTTATTGTTTTTTTTTACTTTACAGATTGCAGTTCAAAGTGTGGCTTCAGCTAGGGAGAGTAGATTAAGCAAGAAAGGCCGCAGAGGATCTGATTATGGTTCAGCGAGGTTTTTCTCATTGCTCCTATTGTCAATCCAAGTTTTGTTTTGGTAACAGTTGAGCTAGCTCGAGCAATTCAATAATAAGTTTCCATATTTTATTTGCAGCAAGGCAAGTGGCTTGTCAATGGACTTAGTGAAGTTATTCAGCTTTAAGTCCAGTGTAGTTAGGTAAGTGATTTTCATGACTTAACTTGATGTATAAATTTTCTTAGTAAAATGTCTTCTTAAAACCTGTTGTACGATTGTCTGCTAGCGTCTAGATTGCTTAAAAGATGAGTTGAAACAGTTTTAACTTCGTGACACATCTTGAACCTCTGTCTTAAATGGACACTGAAATGCCACATTTCGTATCATTTGATAGTAGATGATCCCCATGATTTGAAGATGGTCCTTCCTGAGACTGTTTCTGTTGCGGTGTTTGTTGCAGGTAAAGATGGCTACGAATGACTTTGAAGACGTTGGTCACGACGATACCGCAACAGGAAATTATGGAGAAGTACTACATTGGTGAGATTGATTCATCTAGTGTTCCAGCAACACGGACATACGTTGCATATGTGCATCCGGCATACAACCAAGACAAGACACCAGAATTTATCATCAAGATTCTGCAGTTCCTTGTTTCAATCTTTATCTTGGGTCTGGTTCTTGTTGTCCATCAATATACCAAGAAAGTATGATATCCTTGTGATAATCACATAACTTTTGCAGCTCTCATTCATGCTCCATATATGATAACTATGATTTCTATGACAACTTTTTGCACTTTCGTTCATGTAGAACCAAGTACAACTATTATTTTTGTTAATAATTTTATTTATTTATTATAAATACTAGATGAAATAAATTTATAAAATGAAATCATACACAAGATAAAGTATTGAATACCATATTAAACAAATAGATTTTTATGTAAATAAACTTTATAAACGAAGAAATTTTAGTGTTAGTTTTAGTTTAGGGTATAGATAGGGTTTAGGGTTTGAACCCTAACCCTATACCTCAAACTTCTAACCATATACCCCAAAACCATAAATTATACTTTAAACCTTAAATTTTTAATTGTAAATACATAAAATTAATATTTTTCAAACAATAATCTCAAACCTTAAACATAAACCCTTAAACCCTAACCTGCAAACTTGAATCATATCATAAGCTATAAACTAAATATAATCATCAATTAAAAAATATAAATAACAAAATGTCAAACTTAATATAATCACCAATTAAAGTATATATTAACTCTATACCCTAAACACAACACTAAACCCTAAAATTATAAACCCCTAATAATAAACATAAATGTCATATAATATACAAAAATAAATCAACACTTATAAAAAATTGAAGTATACATTAACTCTATACCCTAAACACAACCCTAAAGCCTAAACTACAATACATTAACTCTATTTATCACTTAACATTAAAACTACAATAAAATTATTTTTTTACTCTAAAAACATAAATTTAGAAAAGAAAAAAATACAAACATACAATCCAAAAAAAATTATTAATTCTTTCATATATAGTTTTGTTAGGATATTGTAATATATGTTAGGGGTTTAGGGTAATAAAACTACAAACTAAAATATAATTATAGAAATAAAAATAAAAACAGCTGTGTCTTCACCATACGAATGGTGGTTGTATAATCTTTGTCCTCAATTCATTTGGAAAACATTATGTAACGAACAAAGTTGATTAATGAAAGTTTTAGTTGGAAAAAAAAGAAAAAAAGAAAAGCTGTTTTTTTATTGGTTAAACTATAGATACAAGGATCACAATCTCTTTCATTATTCACCCTTAGATTAAACTAAAATCAACGGACGTAAATAGTCGTATTCCTTTCTTTACTTCCTCGTTTCATTATCTCATCTCTTTCTCTCAACCTCTGAATCTAGAATCATCCATTACATCTTATACTTTGATTCTCTTTGTTCGGCCGATATTGCAGTAGATCTTACGGTTTCGAAGATTCAAAAGTTGTGGATCTGTTTCGGAATCGATCGATTTATATCGATCTCAATAGCACAAAGATTGGTAAACCCTAGTTGTTCCTGTTGTTCACAGGTCGTCGTACGGTCTCGGCGTTCAAGGAGAAGGGAGTACTCAGCGTCAGCGAGTTAGCTGAAAACTTGACCATCGAGGAATATGGGTAAATGGGTTTCTCTGGGTTGGCGATAAATCTATTGGCTTTTAGTCTTGTTTATTGGCGATAATCCTTTGAATCCTTTGGTTAGCTTCTTTATTTCTAAGCTTGTGAAATATTCAAAACATCTTCAGGTTCGGCGTGCAAGTATTCTTGAGAGTGGGAAAGTAGATACGGTGTTATTGGGACAGCATCAAGGACGAGCTCATAAGTTATGTATTGAGCCAGGAAATCCTCATATATTCTACACTTGTGGTGAAGATGGATTAGTACAACGTGTGAGTAACACTTCTGGTTCTACTTCAGAATCCTTTTGATTCGGTTAAAGATTTCTTTAAACTTGGATTCTTGCTCATTTCAGTTTGATCTGAGGACTCAAGCTCCTACATAACTTTTCACATGCCAATCAGTTGATCTTGAGAGGAGGGACATGGAAGCCACTCAGCTAAACGCAATTGCAATCGACCCGAGAAACTCCAACCTCTTGGCTGTTGGTGGAATGGACGAGTACGCTCGTCTCTATGATATCCGTAGATTTCAGGGAAATGGTTATAGCCGAGCTGCAGATCATTTTTGCCCTCCACACCTTATTGGCAATTTCCATGTTGGAATAACGGGTTTGGCCTTCTCAGAGCAAAGTGAACTCCTTGTTTCATACAACGATGAGTTCATATATCTTTTTACACACGATATGGGATTGGGGTCTAACCCTATCACATCTCCTCCGGTGTCGAAATCAAAATCAGAATCAGCTTCTTCCCCAAAAGATGATAGCAAACATTCAGTTCCTATGGCTTATAAGGGACACAATAACTCAGAGACTGTTAAGGGTGTGAATTTTTTTGGACCTCGGTCTGAACTCAGAGACTGTTAAGGGTGTGAATTTTTTCACAAGCTTAGAAATAAAGAAGCTAACCAAAGGATTCTATTGGGTCATCGACGGTTGGTATCAGCCGGAGGGATGTTCAGCTGTCGTGATCAGAGCATCACAAGTGTGCTAAGGAACAAGCCGGGAAAGAGAGATCTAAGGAGTTAGTTTAATTTTTTTTCTCAAAGTAGTTTAGGACTTTGAATAATGTTATGTAAGACTAATGTAAGATTATTGTTTATGTATTGGATGATTTATGGAAATAATATATGTTTTACAAATTTAATGCAATATAAATTTTATTTAAAAATAAAATTGCAATATATTTTATTTAATACAATAAAGCTATAATATATACCAATAAAATGCCATGAAAAAAAATTTAATGGCATTTTATATGTGTCATTATAAAATATATTACAGCACTAAAAATATGTTAGTAAAAATAGAATAATAGCACTGATACGGCGTTGGGAAATAAACTTATATATCATTTTATTAGCGCTATAATAGGTCTGTCTGATGTAGCATTAAAAAAACGCTATGGTAGGAGGGGGGTCTATTATAGCTGCGGCTAACATAGCGTTCATGAAAACGCTACCAAAACCCTATGGTAGCGTTTTCAGTGTGCTACTAATACCGATATTTCTTGTAGTGGTCGGAAATTAAGGAAAATCCAGCTATGGTTATGTTCACCTTAAAGGCTAGCTAAGTTATAGATATTTTCAACTTAAAAAGTAACTGAGTTATAGTTATTTACAACTTAAAACGTAACTAAGTTATAGTTAGTTTCACCTTAAAAGGTAACTAAGTTATATAGAACTTTAAAGACGCACCTTAACAGGGTTTCTCAAGATCATGAAGCCTACTTGTGAGCTTTCAGACCTCTTCCTGAACATTTAGAGAAGATAGGGTCAGTCCTATATTAAATAATGAGATGCAAGAAAAGTAGCTAAGTTATCATTACCTTGAGCTTCTCGGTTTCTCTGGTGAGCTTCCGAATCTCTTCCTCAACTCCACAAACCCATGGTTGACGGAAATGTAACCCATCGTCCTACATATACAAGTAAGTATTAGATGAAGAACAAGTTGCACAGGAAATAAGTATAAGATGAACAACAAGTTACACTGGATTTACCTTGTACACTTTGCAAGTGAAATAACGCTTCCCAGGCATGCTGTCTTGAGCTTCTTGAACAGCTATCTCGGGCACAATACCTCCCCCACATGGACACCTTGTGGGAATCCCATACTCGGCATCAGCTACGTATCCTCTCCTGTCAATGTATTCCTTCAGCTTCTTCATGTCTCTCCTCTCCTGGTACGGGTCCGTCATTAAACCTGCGTAATAAGTGTAAACATTAGCCAGCATACGGCTCAAGATACACACAACTATTTCAATAGCTCATGTCATCTGCAATACAATTCTTAAGTATAATGTTCCTAATAAGAGGCATACATATATGTCAAATAAGTGGGTATGATAAGCAAATGCGACAACTACAACAACACACAAAATGTACAATCTCATTTCCAACATCCTAAAAAATAGTTATGAAACTCTTACAAACCGAGAGCAAAATACAATTAACAGAGAGCAAATGCAACAACAACTAAAGCCCTCATATCTAAAAACAGATATCAAAACGGAAATTAATGATAGTCTTAGCAAAATACAATCTAAGGAAACATATTAACAACATACAACATAAAAATTCATCACCAAACTCGTATTAACAGATACGAAAAACCCAAATTCAAACCAAAAACCACAATCGAAAACAACACAAAATACAACCACAATCGAAACCTAAGCTGATACCAAAAACCTAAATTCAAACCCTAATAACGACATACAACACAAAATAACACCACAATCAAAACCTTAACAAGAAACCTTAATTCAATTTCTACCTCGCTCACGACCATTATATAACAGCCTCTACAAAACCCTAAATCGATTGTAGAACATTAAATCGAACCCTCGCCGAAATCAATAACCATAAATCGAACCCTAAATAGAACAAAAAACACATAATCAAACTCAATCGTAACCATAAACGAAAAACCTAACTCGCTAACCACCCCTTTATCAAACCCGAAACAAAAGCCTTAATTGATGAAGAACATAAAACCGGACCCCTTAATATCATACCCTCTAACGATTCAACCTATTAATTTCACGAAAAAGCTTGCGAACCTGATGTTCGAAGAAACCCTAAATCGCCTTAACTGTCGCCCTTTCAAGAACTCTCTATCTCTCTGATACTCAAAACGCGTCGAGACTCTTGAATGAAGCCAAAGGGAAAGCTTTGCTTTCAAACGGAGGGTTTGCAGCGAAAAAAACAAAAAAAATAGACCAATGAGAGCTTGCCACGCACTTAAGAAACGGGTTCTTAAAACTACAATTTAAGGACCGATCCTTAGTTAATTAGGCTTTATTCAATTTTTTTTAAAATTAAACTACCTATGATACTGCGCTAAGAACCATCATAATATCGACGCTGTACATGGTCTAAAAGCTTCTCAATATTTCCCTATATATACGCTTGCTGGTCAACGTGAAATAAAGTAAAGAGAATCATTCAAAGCCCTAGAGAGATGAAACCGGAAAGAAAGATTAGCAGAAGCACTACAGGGCGGATGAAAGAAGGTGAAAACGATTGTTTTGACCTCAGTTCCATCAAGCTCGCAATCAATGATGTGAATGTGCCGGTGGTCCACAAACCTATGAAGCGAACCGGAAAGCCTCTTTCGAACGAATTAATTCGCCTGCTTAAAGAACGACGAGCACTCTGTGAAAAGTACGTGAAGTCAATCGAAGATCTTAAAGCCAAAGGCGTATATGTGCCGATTTATTAGAAAAATAGATTATTTTTGATATCGTAACTTTTACTGTTTGTAGTTAACCTTTTAGCTTTTATTTAATCATACGAGATAATAATAATTTTACAAAAATGCTCCCACACTTGACCACTTGTTTCTGCTTTATCGCGCCCTCTATTATTATCGCATATTTCAACCAAAATTTAAATGTCAAGAGAGATTGTCTAGATTATGAGTCCATACTCTCCTTCTCTTTTGATATTCAACTCTTAAACTGTATCTGATTATCATCAACATTGAGTATCATCATGTCACATCTAACGAATTCAATTTGCTTACTTTGCATTAAGGAGATCCACGTGCAAACCGTGGATGTGATCTGATCCCAAGGGAACAAAAGATTAAGAATGAGTGTTCATACCTCTTCAAGCATAGTTGAGACCTTAACCAATCTAGTGCTTCTGGTATCTGTTGTTGGATTTTTGACAAGATAAATTAGCTTTCATATCTCTTACCAATCTCTAAATCGTCCAACTTGAATGTCTTCTCTTATGCTCCAACCACTTGTCTCTCTAGGCGACAACATACTACAAAATATAAAATCAAACCTTGTCACATTCACACTGACACCTCTCCCAAATGAGTATATTCATTCAGATTGTATGTTGAGTACACTCGGTGAATAAGCTAATCTCAAGAGTTGTGGGACGTGAGATTGTTTTAAGAGATTCTACTCGGTTTCATCACTTTGTGGATGGGACATGTTCTTTTGGGGATTAAGTGATTTGGGGGGAAGGAATGCAGGTACGTGTAAGTAGCTCCTAAAGTAATGTAGAGACAGAGATGTAGTAAACGAGTGCGGGTAAACATTCAACATGTCATAATGTTTTCAAGATTCAAAAAGAAGAACCTCTATAAATAATAGATCACTGGGCAGAAAACGTGAAGGAAACTCAAGAAATTACTCAACTGCTCTACAGCCAATTGGCAGGTAACTCAAAAATCTCATAACCTTTTTTTTGTTCCAAATCAATCCAATCTGCCATATAGAACATCACTATGCTTTGATGTTTTTGGAAACCTAAGTGTCTGAACAAATGTAATGTGGGTGTAGATACATCTTGAGCACTGTAAGAACCATTAGATGTGAGACTAAACGTTCAAGTTCAAAGCATTAACCTATGATGGATTCTGCAAACTCGCATATAAACGAACTACCAGCAAATATATGTACTAGTCTAAGAAGGGATATGTTCTTCATCCATGGAACTGTAGTTTTTGCCATAACTCCTCGTCCCTGATGGCCAGCTGTTGAAGTTGCTTTATGACATTTGCTTAGTCTTCTGTTTTGTTTTCTAAGTGATCAGATTTATACATCTTCGACAATACAAAATTCAACTGTGTTCTGTGTATATAATAATAGGACAAATCAGACAAGCCTAATACATGCAGTTAACAAAATCACATATAGAGATGCATGTACCTTTGGCTCCTTGACATTGGTGTTTGACTTGATTTTTATGTTCGAATCGACATCCATCTAATACACATATATAAGAATGTATATTAACCAAATGATATACACATACCGTGAGCACTCATATATAAGAATGTATACACATATGTTATGTTCGAATCGACATCCATCTAATACAAAGCACTCAAATAACCAAATGATATTTACATATGCATGTATACACACATACCGTGAGCTCTGCACTTGCACTTGTCTTAGTGCTTTTGTTTGCATCCACTAAGGTGTACTCAACCATCAGCCACGTGGTCTTACCATCTTTAGGTGGAGCAATCTACCGTTAAAGAAGTTAAAATGCTGTTTTTGACCTATAACTCGGTTTCCTAGGAGTACATCTCTTCTCCCAGTTGTCGAGTGCCAAAACCCCCCAATGGCTGTCCGTCCTCTATCAGTGGACCCATTACGAACAGTCGCTTTCTCAAACACAAGACTTGAGAAGAAGATTTGTTTATTTGCCTTAAATCCTTCAAGAATTGAAATTGATTGGTAAGTGTAATACATGATAGTTGATCAGGGTGATACAGATATAAATTCTCATGGTGAATCTTGTTCTGGGGCAAACGTTCTCCGTCCCTAAAATGTTGAAGATATCCAACTATGATTTCAGCATCGGTTGGGTTAAATCGAAAACCACAGGCTTTCTGAAAAGAAAGAAACTGCGATTGAACTTGTATAGCCAGATTATTCTCTATTTCTTTGTCTCGTTCTTCTGGGATCAGAATGAGATCAAAATTCCTGGAAAATGACGGCTTGGTATTAATAGAATGTAAGATTCGACCTCACATAAAATCATTCAATAACCTGCCTAATTTACCTTTCAACAGGCGACTGGAATCGCACCATTGCTTAGTTTTCTTCACCTGAATTTTTCTTTTCTCGCGAAGAAGAAGAAGTAGAGAGAGGGTTTAAAACATTGAGTAGAGTAGAAAAAAGTTATTTCAAACGATTAACAACTCTTTCGTCGTCTATGTGGGCTTTTTGTATCCATAATGGAGGGGCCTATTGATTTGGGTGTCGATTGACCAATCTACGCTATATTACTATCCTATAAATATTTTTAAATACTCGTTTTATCAGAAAATTTGAAATCCAAGTTTAAACTAATTTGGTGATTTCTCCGCACTTTGTATGCAGGAACTAATTAATATATAAATTATATTTTAAATTAAATAGGTTATATAATTTATTTAAATTAAATATGCTCTTAAACATCTTACACACATAATATTTTCAATAAAATAAGTAAATTCAAAATTATAATCATATTTTACATTATGAAATATATTCATGTAAACAACATTCATTGTTTTTACAATGTTTCTCAATTTTTATCAGTTAATTGAATTTTCAATATTTTTTGATGTAATTCTTAAAAAACTACATATAGTATCCATAAATAAATATTGGCTTTTTAAAAAATTATCCCTGACTTTAATTTATTGTTTCTGATTCCATTCCCCAACTTTATGATTTGAATTTTTATCTTAGATTTATCATGAACTAGATGACTCGTACGCACCTTGTGCGGGGTGAATATTTTTTTGGTGATGATTGTTTATGTTTTGTTTAAGAATTTTCCTATTTAAAATATATTATAAGAAGTAAGTTTATGGGTACAAAATATATAAGATATTTGTCGATATTGTGTAGGGTGACTTAATTTAGAAGATTTTTGTGCTTACTTAAATTAGTTATGATGCATGTAGTCGAGTATCTGAAACTATAGAAATTGTACATGAATCATGATTTTAGGAATGTTCATTGATATTCTACGATTATGAATTCAAAAATTTTATATTCAGAGATCATATACCAAAATGTTACTAACATCGATGTAAATCATCATTATAATCTTTATTTTTTATAAAGAAATTATCCTATGAAAAATCATCAACACTTTAGATATATGTCTTGCTCTAAAACTCGGGCGAATCATCGATTCACTCTCTCTACTCCCCTTCTTCTTCTTTACGATTATGAATTCAAAATTTCTATATTTTAGAAATCATATTCTAAAATGTTACTAATATCGATATAAATCATCATTATAATCTTTATTTTTTATAAAAAAATTATCCTATAAAAAATCATCAACACTTTAGGTATATCTCTTGTTCTAAAACTCGGGAGAGTCATCGATTCACTCTCCTCCTCCTCCTCCTCCTCCTCCTCCTCCTCCTCCTCCTCCTCCTCCTCCTCCTCCTCCTCCTCCTCCTCTCTTTTGTACCTCCCTCTCTTTCGTCTCCGTGCTTCTCTGTCGTTCCTATTGTTCGTATTCATCTTCCTCTAAGCCACCCGAGCAAACAATTCACCGTTTCGTGTTTTTCTCTCTTCCTGAGCTCTGCCTTTCGTCTTTCTGCCCTTTCTTCTCCTCCTTCTTTTCGCGGCTTACTGATCATTCTCCGTCTCACACACAACTCTCCTTTCAAAGTTTGTGATGTTCCTTCTTCGACAAAGACTCCTACGATGTGTATTGCGAGATCAATCGTTAAGTCGTATCACTTAGAGTTGAGTCTGAAATCTCGGGTTCATGTATGGCAGTGTTACTGTAACCGATAACTAGGTTTTTGGTCCTTTTAAGGTATCAATTCCTCCTTGCTTTTGTGTAGCAAAAGGTATCGAACCAATTTTGGGAAGGAGATTGACCAAAATGAATACACTATACCTTAAAAGCAAGCAATTCAATTCAAGATGATAAACTAGCAATCTAAAACAATGCGGAACAAGTAAAGAAACAATAAACACTTGGCTAATGATCAAAAGGAAACTAAACAAGGAAATAACTAAGCAAGTGATAATCAAGATTAAAAAAGCAAGGTCCATAGGTTGAGGTCAATGAATAAGGATGGCTTGGGACAATCTAAAATGCTAATACAGACTTCAATGAAACTAATCACCTAGCAAGGAACACAATCAATTGATTAATCTAATGTCTTAGTACTAATCTCTTTCTCTAATCATAACCCAAGAACAAACTCTCATTTGTGAATCAAGATTAGACAAGCATTCGTAACAAGTTCCATTTAGCTAATCATCCCTCTAAACATTCATTCTCATGAGCTAGAATGTGAAAATCCTATCAAAGCTAAAACATGCATTTCATCGAACACATGGTGAGCAAGAAATCATAAGCATCCTAATCAACATGATCAAGGCTAATTAGGCATTAAGAACACTAAGATAGAAGAGATTATAGAAAGATAAGGCCTAAACATTCATCAATCATCCCAAATCACCCAAATCCTAGCTAACCCATAAACATTGTATGAAACTACTCACTAATCATGCTAAGTTCAACAAAACCCATGAGAATAGTGTTAAACATGATGATTAGCAAATGATCAAGAGAAAAAGAGAAGAAATTAACAAACTTTCACTAAAATAGCAAAAATCCAAAAAGGTTTAGAAGTTTACAAATTGGTGAAAGAGAAGACATATATTTTAGGGGTTTTGACCCAAAAATCTATTTAAAGGTGTCTAATGACGAGATGGGTCGACCCAATAAACCTGGGCCAACCCAGAAAACCAATAACAAGTCTGGTCAAAGTCTGAAAACTCAACGAAATCTGGGTAGCCCGCGGTTTCGATCTGGCCGCTGCGTCAACCGCGAGCTACCCCGCGGTTTCATCTGGACCGCTACACGAACCGCGGTCAACACGGCATTTTTGCTGTAAACTCTTCGACGGATCAGGTAAGGCTCCCGCGGTCGTGCTTTTTGCCTCGAGATGAACCGCTACGCATCTCGCGGTTTTGTTCTGGGCCGCTGCATTGAACCGCGGTACACACGGCAATACGTCGCTCTTTTCTCCTGATGCTTGTGGTCTCACTCCAGCCGCTACATGAACCGAAACGCCTCCAATTCGCCCCTTTCTTCTTGTTCCTCTATTCCAACTAGCTCCTTGTGCTCCCAAACCATCCTACAAGTCATCCAACACCTGAAAAAAACCAAGGCAAGTGCAATATGCTCCTAAACATGCTAAATCACAACTCTAGATGCAACTATCTACAAATGTAACAAAGAACAAGGAAAATGACAAGAATGAAAGCTAAATGAAACCAAAACATGAACTAATCATCTCCCTAAATGCATCAAAACACAAGTATATCAATTCCCCCAAACTTAAACCTTGCTTGTCCACAAGCAAGCATCAAACATTCAAAGCAAGTTGGTGAAATACCTGAATGGATCCTAAACCTCTATAATCGAAGAACCGGAACCGAACCCAGACCAAACCGAGAACCGAATGGGTATCCGAAATATCCGAACTACAATTATATATCCAAAATATTAGTTATATTTAGATTTTATATAACAAAATCATACAAAATTATAATTACAAACACAAATACGTTGGTTAGTTATAGAACAAAATAGTTAAAATATCCAAAATAAACGAAATATACGAAATTTCTTGCTATATTTATCTAAAATTAACAATTTTTTGTTCAAATTAACTAAATTTTATTTTTGTTTTATGATTTTTCGGGTATCCAGACCCGAACCGAATCCGAATAGAACCGAACCGAACCCGAACCGAAATTATAAAATACCCGAATGGATCCTATATGCATAGACCCAAAAATTCAAAAATCCGAAAAACCCGAACCAAACCCGAACGGGTATCCGAACGCCGAGGCCTAGTTCTGGAACCAAGACACATAATATGGTAGAGACTAGAGAGGATCTTTGATTTTGCCTTACCTCGGTAGGTGAAGCGGCAATGAGAAGAAGGAAACAAGCAGTTACGACAGCCGCGACACGCCAACTGTAGTAAAAGGCAACTGCTAATGCTGTGACTGTAAGAGAAAGGTTTTGGACCGCGGCTAGAGCACTCCTCACCAAAGTTGCATCAGCAGCTAAGATTGAAGTGAGTGAGCCAGTGTTGTTTTCTTCCATATCAAACCACCCAACCTCATTTGAAAGAACCGCTGCAATTGTTGTAAAGAGAGATAAACATTCAAGAACTAAAATTAAATATTTTAAACTGTTTATGCGTACCTGAGAATAAGGATAAGCGAACCCGAGAAGTAAGACGCCCATAAGTGTATAAAAGTAATGCTGGAGAAGATATACAAGAGGACTTACAATGCCAACGCCAACGAAGACAATAGCTACCTTTTCGACGTTGCGCTTTATCACGTTTGGAAAAGGCGAGTAAAACGTGTTTAACACGTAAGCAATCCCCATAGAGAACAATGCCGGTTGTGCTCCAGCAAGAACTGCACCAACTGAGACAAGTAATGCATAAGGCCACTCTGGAGCATTTAGCTTTATAATTTCCCATATCATCGAAGATGAGCTTAAAGCTCCTTGATTTGAATCTTTTTCAGTCTTTTCATGGTCTTCCCTGAAGCTTGAAGTCCTCCTTGAACTAAAAGATCCATATTGAGATTTACAAGATTCCAACATAATTGATTGAGGATCTGTCTCTTGGCAATTCACAAGACTAGCGTAATCTCTTCCTCTTGATACCAGTTCTGCGTGGCTACCAGTTTCAATAACCTGACCATTTCTCAATACAACAATCTGGTCAACATTTCTGATGGTGGATAATCTGTGTGCAACGACGATTGTTGTTCTTTTTTCCATGACGTTGTCAAGTGCTTGCTGAACAATCTTTTCTGATTCGGCATCAAGTGCGCTTGACTCACTAAACCCATCTGTTCCCTCAACCATCAATACTATTAAAACAGGAAGGTTTGCCATGGTACATAAATGTTGTTCCCGAAATTTGCCCTTGATATTATTAGGATTTGTAACCTTCATTAAGGGTAAAACTGTAAAATAATTTATATTTGATTTATTATCTCTACAATCCATGTTTCCAAACAAGACAATTATTAAACATGTAGCCAAACAACCAAAATCTAATGGGTCCCACTTTCCTAATTAATTAAAATCAAAACAAATTAATTGATAAATATAATTAATAATTTATACATCAACTATTATATATAAATTAAGATTCTCTAATTTATGATTTAATTCAAAATTTTATGATTTAATTCAAAATATATTTATAATATATTTTAATATCTCTTTATTTTGTTTCAAATATATATATATATATACACATATTACGATTGATGTTTTTACGATTGTACTTTTTAGCAGGTTTTTCCATCAAACTGAAAAATATTTAATTAATTAAACGGGTTGAAAAATTAATTAGCCAATCTCGATTATAAATTTTCTAAAAAAAATTCGCATATAGTAAATAATTTCAGTTGATATATTTTAAAATTAATAAAATATTAAAATGATTTCATACTTATATTATTCAAATATTTGAAGCGTCAAATTATGCTTTATGTTTGAATGAAGTTTTTAACGGATAGTTCCATCAAATTTGCAAATTATATATACGACTACAACATGTATTTTATAAAATAATATTTTAGATAAATAAAATAACACTTAAACATATACCACATAACTTTTACAATAGTTGTTTTCACATGTATATTTTTCCAAACTATGATCTTACGATACAACACAGATTAAAATATATAATGCGAAATCGTTATTTTAATCTTTTAATCCTTACGATATATCTCCTCCAAATAACACATAATTCATTTTAAAAAACTAAATTGATAACTCACTGTTTATAATGTTGGTTAAACAATTATAATCAAAATTAGATTACATAATTAAAAATCTAAACTACTATTAACAAAATGAATAAAAAGTAAAATTTGTAAAGAAAATTATACCCGCACTTAGAAGTGCGGGTCAAAATCTAGTTTCAGCTTAAAGCTCTTAATATCATTCCCATGTAAGAGTATTTCCCCTGAATTGGGTTCATAGAAACGTTGAACCATCGATATGACTGTGCTTTTCCCTGAAGCACTTGGACCGACAAATGCAAAAGTGTTGCCTGAACGTATAGTGAAACTAAGATTCTCAAAAACCATGTTTGGTCTCGATGGATAAGCAAAAGACACTTGATGGAACTCAATCCTCCCAGCTACATTTTCCAAAGTTGTTCCGTCCTCTAATCTTTCAGAAACTTCAAGATTGTTGTTTCCTATCATTCTGAATATCTTTTCAGCAGCAACTCTGCCTTTGGCAATCGTGGATAAGCTAGGTGCGGCTTGACCTAATGAGCTGCCAAAATTGCAACAAAATTATTAACACCTATGCAATTTGATGATCTCTCGAGCAAAAGTTCTCAGATTTTTTTTGGACTTGCAATGCGCTGTAAATGACATTCAAGATCGTTGTGAAGGCTTTTGCGCCATTTATTTTGCCGTGGCATACAAGAATACTTGCATACCAAAAAAGGAAAGCCCAAGCACAAAACAAGAGGCCATATGTAAATCCAACTCCTAAACCTTTAGCAAGACCGCTCCTTTTACCAAGTTTCATAGCTTTCTTGAGAGAATCTGAGTAAGAGTTTACAGCTTTTTCTTCTCCTACAAATGCATACACAGTTCTCACCTGAGACATAACCTGAAGATAGATCCAAGTGTGAAGAATTGATAAGAATTTAGAGATTTAGGGCGGCGTGATTGATCAAGGCTATTTTTTTTGTTTTGTTTTTGTTTAGGTTGTAACTTGTAAGTTTTTTGTTATCGCTATAAATTCTAATGCTTTAACATTTTGGTTGTAGGTTTGCAATTTTTTATTTATTTACTATATATATTTTCTATAACCAATATTTAAATGTTTTAAATATTTGCTTTCTATAGCAAAAAAGGGGGAAATAGTTAAATAAACGATGTAAAACATGATCACTGGCGAATCATTGTTAGGTTAACTTTGGTAATTACAATAATAATTTATATAACAATTTATACGGTGTCAGACCTCATTTTCATTTTTAGGTTAACTTTGGGAATTACAATAAACTAGTTCAACTTCAATACCAGAACAGGTCATACTTCATATCCATGCCTGTACATTTTAATCGGAACCGAAAAACCGAATCGAAACTGACCCAAAATAACCGAGAAAAATGGGATTCGGTTTGTTAGCATAAACCGAATGGTTCCTGTTTTCATTACCCGTGGTTACCCGTACCGAACCGGAATCGAAACGAGAACCGATGGTTACATTTGAGTACCCGAAATACAATATATATAAAAAAAATATTAGCTATAATTAGATTTAAAATAACCAATATATTTAAAATTTATTTACAAATACGATTTTTTGTTATATTTAAACCAAATACCCAAAATAACCAAAATATTAAATTTATAGTTATATTTTTGAAAATTAATCAATTTTTTTTGTAAAATGTAACCAATTTTTATTTTTATTTTCTTGAGTATTTTGGGTTTTGGGTAATTTAGATATTTTTGGGTAGTTCGGTTCGGTTTTTCGAGTAATTCGGATAATTTGGTTACTTTTGTGTAGTTTGAGTACAAAAGTAACCAAAACCGAACTGAAACCGAATTGGACCCGATAAAATTTGGGTATTTTCCGGTTCTTAACACAATTACCTATACTGAACCGAACCAGAACGGTCAACCCGACCCGATCCGGGAGAGCTCGTCAGGACCCTCCTCCGATGATCAAGGACGCGTACCAAAACTCGTTATACGCGCCCTGCCACGCAATCCCTAAAACAGTTCTATCACACATAGCCATCACACACAAGCAACATTTTCAGTTTAGTGATAACCTAGCCATTCTACGTTCAACAATCAATCACATAGTGCACATTACTAATCCTAAAATACCTAGGAAAGACGACATTAACGAAGGACTCGTGTCCGGAATTGAAATGGAATAGGCAAGTAGGGCTGGGCATAATATCCGGACCCGAAATACCGAACCGAACCCGAACCGAAAAAGTAGAACCGAACCCGAACCCGAAACGATAAAATACCCGAACGGGTCCTAAACTCCTATATCCGAAGAACCGAACCCGAACCCGACCCGAACCGATAACCGAATGGGTACCCGAAATATCTGAATTACAATTATATACCTAAAATATTAATTATATTTGGACCTAATATAACAAAATTATCCAAAATTATAATTATAAACTTAAATATATTAGTTGTTTTTAGTCTAAAATAACTAAATTATCAAAACTAAACAAAATATATGAAGGGTTTTGTTATATTTATCAAAATTTAACGAATTTTTTTTTAAATATAACTAATTTTTATATTTTTTATGTTTTTCGGGTACCCGAACCCGAACCGAACCCGAATGGAACCGAACCGAACCCGGACCGAAATTCTAAAATACCCGAATGGGTTTTATATCTCAGACCCGAAAACCCGAAAATCCGAAAGACCCGAACCGAACCCGAACGGGTACCCGAACGCCCAGGCCTATAGGCAAGGGTCAAACCGATCCTCACCTTGGCCGAAGAAGGACAAAAACGTAATTTAGGAATCCATGATTCCCAAACGGTCTTCAGATCTGGAAAGAGGACGGAAAGATAAGTGGATTAGGCCTTCGTCTTGCTCAATTCGGGTTTAGGATGAGGTAGTTATGATCAATTTAAAATAACCAGCCCAAACCAGCTTAAACTGAACTAGACTGGTCAACCCGGCCCGGTCAACCCGACCCGGTCAACCCTAGTTGACTCAGTTGCCGACGGGTCAACTCTCCGGCGGTCCGGCGGTGGAGCTCCGGCGACTGGTCGTCGGTCTCCGGTCACGAGCACTGCTCGCTCTTTGGAATTGTGTGAGAAATGAGGAGCCCCTCTCCTCCTTTTATAGGGAAAAGAGCTAGGGCTTCCCTCCTTAAAAGAGTTGGACCTTGGGTTTTGGGCTTAAATCAGAAAAGGAACATATTAATGAAGGGATTTGGACATGAGCTTCACTTCTTTTCTTCAAAAATTTTGGGCTTGGGCCAGGGCCATTACAGGCTGGATATGTACAACAATTCAAGAATATCAAACCATGGAACCTGGAAACAAAAAAAAAATCTAAACATATTATAAGTGGCACCTCAAAACATTACCATGATGGTGTTTCTGTTAATTTGTCGCCTCATTGCCTTCACATCAGCTCGGAAGTCTCTGTCTACTAGAAATCGCCACAACTTGATGTTAAAATACTGTACCGCCTTATCATAAGCCGAATGACCTGATTCAAGTATAATTTTAGGCATCGGCATTCGGGTACCCGTTCGGGTTCGGTTCGGGTATTTCGAGTTTTTGGTTTTTCGGTTCTCAACTTTTAAACCCGTTCGGGTATTTACATGTATCGGGTAGGTTTCGGTTCAGGTATCTTCGGGTTCGGGTCGGGTGAGTAGACCATAGCAGGAACCGAATTCTACATGAATATATTCGGATTTGTTTTTAAGTACTTCGGTTATATAGTACCTGAATTAACCAAACGTGGCATATTTGTAACCAAACTACCTGAACATAACCAAACTAATTGATTCATAATCAGACATGCAATTGATTTTTACGAGTTTAAAAAGTGTTAAAAACGTCATTAACCATAAAATAGCAACACAAATGTAACACAAGTTCAAATTGCAAACACCAAAAAGTACAAAATACCAATAAACTTAACATCCATAAGTCTTAAAACATGAAAATGAAACAAGTCGGCTTGACATTATCACTAGTTCACTGTCACACGACATCCTTGTCACCTCCTATACAATTCATCATAAGTAATGTTGTTAACATTCTGAATTGAAAGCAATATAAAGATTACAAGAGATAGAAAACCATACATAAATGAGTTGTGGACAGCTTTCTTCTTCTTCTTGTGGTTTATCAAACTCTATGAAAATCAAATGTTAAATGATGAATGTCAAAATATGAGAGTAGATTGCATGTCAAAACAGGATATATAGTTAGATATTTACCTCTCTTAAGCTTATCCTCATACTCAAATTCTGCTATGATATGCTCCTTAGTCATCATCCTACTTGATTCACCCATACGAAGGTCAGACTTATTCCATTGTTGTGTACACATGAGAACCTCAACCATATAATGAGTGAGGCAACTCATAGATGGTGTGATGATGCGGCCACTAGTGCTGAAAGCACTCTCAGAAGCAACAATGGAAACCTGCATAGCCAGTACATCTTTGGTCATTTCTGCTAGGACTGGAAACTTACAACAATTCAATTTCCAATAAGATAGCACATCATACTCCATTCCTTTCATAGTTTTTGGTTTCTCAACAGGTTCTTTCAAGTATCTTTCCAACTCATCCCTTCCATCTTGATCACTCTCTTCTTCTACCATCTCTTTGTATATGTTGTCCATTCTTTCATAGCCCAAAACATCCGGTTCTTCAGCAACTTCTACTCTTTCATTGGACATTTGGGATGTTGTAGGAATATGTTGAGAAGACTGTCCAATTGCAACCTTTTCATACCTTGTTTGATACTCTTCAACCAATTATGAACTTCTTCAATCTCCAAAACTGATCCACATAATGCAGAGTGATCACCATATACTTGCTCCTATCCAGATTAAAAGAAGATTGTTAGACGATTTAATGGAGTATAGAGATAGTGGTATACGATTTAAACTATTATAGAGATAGAGTGTTAGACGATAATATGTTACCTATTGGTTGTGCAACCCATATATATATGTAGTAAGTGATACTCTTTGCTTGTTGTTAAGGAACAACTCCTGCAGTTCTTTCTTCCTCTGCACATACATTTGTACGATGTTCCTTGTAGAAGTTCTCCTGTTGTGTGGTGTGGGAAGGTTAATCTTGTTGGAGAAGTACTTCCCAGCCACACTTTCACTAAAAGAAAGTGGAAGCCCACCAATCACAATCATCTCATCCGTAGCCTCCTTGACAATGTGATCGGGAACTTTTGCGTTCTTGCAGTCTCCTTCTTCACTGATAACACCTTGGCTCTTTCCCTTACGCTGACCATCTTCCCAAGCTTGGTAATGATTACATAATGCTAAGTGCTTTGTCAAATTCGATGTACCTGAGGCTGTTGGACACGCAAAAGGCTTACGACAGTAGTTGCAGTGGCATTTGTCACAGTTATCCAGAAAACACGTGAAATGAGTCCAAGCTGGAGATCTTGTCGGAAGAAACGTCTTCTTAGTATTTTTCTGCTTCCTAGCTCTAGAACCAGCATTATTAGCACCAGATGATTCCTCGCGTTTTCCTCTAACTTTATCAGTTGGCAACTCTGCAATGTTCTCCTCTTCCTCTACCTCAAGGTCCTCAACACTAAGGTTTGCTTGAGTTAGTGATGATGATGAATCCATCTGAAAAAAGAGAATAGCAGGACACATAGTTAACATTGATATTACGTCGTTAACATTGATATTATTCAGACACTGAGTTCAGACATTGAGACTTTTTAGCCTTAATTGACAAATTTCAACAAAGCAGAGGACAAAGTGGAAAAACGATTATGCTTCATATATGACTGACTAATAATGATAAAACAACTCACATCTCTTTCTTGTGGGTATCACCAATTTCTCTTGAATAGCAAATTGACAAAAAAAAACAGTTGGATAAAATTTGAGAACCACAGAAATTATAGTCATCATGTCAGATATAGACATCTAACCAGAAACAAAAAGGTACAGTTTTTTTTTTTTTTTATTGTCAAGAATCCTAAGATAGTTTCTTCATGCAAGCATCTGAATCTATGAAAGAGCATATGAACAACCTCATCTGAATCTATGAAAGAGCATATGAACAACCTGAATTATTACCTTTACTTCAAATTCGTTTCATTTATAAAGTTTATGAGTATGAGTTTTAGCATAAGTCAATGAAACTTTCTTTTCTTCCATAAATCACGTAATTATAGTACTAAAACCCAAAATTACAAAACGTGCAGATATTACCCAGAGAAGTAAGGATGGAATATAAACTCAGGTCCAGATCTAAATTACAAAAGTATACAGCTCTGAGTAAACACAGATTCGAAATTTTTAAAACCTATCAAAAACAAAATCTGAAACCTTTCACAAACGAAAGCGAAAACGATGAATCAATGAAGAAGCAGAACATTACCTAAGATTGATTGATTGATGTCTCAGAGGGAGGAGAGAATGAGATGAATAGATTTTCCAGATTGTAAATTTGGAATTAGAGTTTTCTAATTTTTAGAGATATTCGATTGGGAAAGAAGCTGAACAGTTTTTTTCCGTTTTTGTCCTAAAGTTTTTATTTAAAAATTGTATTCATATACTTTATAATATAAACTTATATGGTATAATATCATATGTATATTATATGCTATAAATATATATATATATATATATATATATATATATATATATATATATATACAAACATGTTTGGTTACGTTCGGGTTGGTTCGGGTTTCGGGTATAAACCGAACCCGAACCGAAACCCGAAAGTACTCGCACTTGAAACCCGATCGGGTATTTACGTATACCCGAACCGAACCGGTTTTTTCGGGTCGGTTCCGGTTCGGGTTATCGGGTCGGTTAATGTGTCCAGGACTATGGGAGTGATTGGTAATGACTTTAGAATCTCTCTAAAGCCTAATTTCTCTCCAAAGCACACAATCTAATTCAATCATGCTTTTTAAATATTTTTCTATCCAAAACTCTTTATTATTTTTTATTTTTTGTTTTGGCTGTAGAAAGCTAAATATGCAGAGCAAAAAAATTGAGCTGTGAAAAATGAAAATATTTTCACAGCCAAAAACCTACATCAATTAAATTTAAAGCCAAAGCAAAAAAAATCTACAGCATAATTTATACAGCAAAAAAATAAAAGTCACAGCTCTTCCAATCAACCCCTATATAATATCGTTCCATCAACTATGTCATACATATTTGGTCAAATGTAAAATGCAGGAAGAAACATACATTTCTAGCCGTGTGATACCCTTCTTGTACTTCATATAGTCATGATATGACTTCACAGCCAACACTATACTTTCTGTTCCTCCAGACGTCATGTTTCCACATATTTGTCTTCCTGAAACCGTTTTTTTAATCCTGAGTAAAGTAGCAGTCATTGCGACTACTTCTGACTCAAACTGCACCACACTCTGAAATACATCTATATGCAGCGGATTGGTATGCACAAACCTGGAAAGCATCATCAATACATGCCATACACATTTAACTTGAATTATATATTGTCGCCACTTTCAGGCCCAAGAATACCAAAAAAAAGCAGAAGTCTTATTCCACGACAATGTGAGCTATTAACTTGAACATGCTTGGTTTATTAATGCAAAATGTCCTTCAGGCTCGCTTCCACCTATGAGCATTTTCCTTGCCAGATAGCATCATTCCTCTTTGCAGTCTCCATTTTCTCTAGAACTTGGACTCCTAGACCTTTTACAGGTAGTTCTTCAGCCCAATCTTTTTCTTGGAATTACCACCAGATTGCAATTGATCAACATCCTATGAATTATCAATTAGTTAGCGTCAATGCTAGTTTCCCAAACGAAAAAGACACAGTAAAAATGAAAAGACACAGTAAAAATGCATAAAACATCAAAGCCTCTAACCAATACACTTAAAAAGAAGCTAGCACAGTTACAGAGTCAAATCAAAAGTAATTTTCTATTCTTGAGGATTTCCATTTAAATCTTAACTTCACCACCTTCATGTCTCCATGCTACAAATAACATGGCTCCAAGACATTCTGCTGCTTCTCTGCCACATAATATCTTAATCCTTGCTAAAGCTACCATGGAGTCAAGGAATCTGGTTTCGATACAACACGCCTAAATACGCGTTTCATAAATGGGTTGTGATCCTTAATCGTCTTCCCACAGGAGATCGGATGTTGTCTTGGAGCAACAATATCTCTACTTCTTGTGTTTTCTGTCTTCATCCTTTGGAAAGTAGAAACCACTTGTACTTTGAGTGTCCATACTCCCTTCATGTATGGTCTGATCTCGCTTTAGGAGTGCTCGGAAATGACTACAAACATCTGTGGGAAGACATTATACCTCTGCTTGGGCACCAGTTCCATAGAGGTTTGGTAACCTTCACCTTTCGATACCTTCTGCAGATAGTCATCTACTTTCTTTGGCGAGAAAGAAATGGACGAAAACATGGACAACACCATGCCACATCAACCCAAATGATCAATAGCATTGACAAAGAGATGAGAATCCGATTTAGTTCTATTGAGAGAGCAGGAGATGCTCGTTTCAGAAAAGGGATGCAACTTTGGATTGCATCTAGACATGTTAACTAGTTTATTTTTTAAACTAGTTTTGTGTACACTATTCGATTTGCTCACAACTTTTTGATGTAAAAACGTTTTTTGGTTTGGATAAATTTAACATTCATACAAAAAAAAATATATACATATATCTAGGGATGTTAAAGTGGGTAATTGCCCAAATGGGTACCCAAAACCCAAGGAAAAATTCAAACTCAAAACCCTATTATTCTAACAGAAAAAGAAAAGGGTTTAAAATGGGCAGATACCCATTGTTTTATGGGTTCACAATGGATTCACTTAATTGGATTTTGGGTACCCATGGGTTTTTAAATTACATCAATGATAATAATTTTTTATAATTAATCATTTATTAAATTACATCAATGATCTTATTTTCTTTAAAAAACTTAAAATTCTATTTTCCCGCCAAAATATAAATTTTTATTTTCCCGCAAAAACGTAAAATTTTGTTTTCCCGCAAAAAACGTAAAATTATGTTTCACGCCAAAAACGTAAAATTCTATTTTCCCGCAAAAAACATAAAATCCCGTTTTCCCGCCAAAAACGTAAAATTATATTTTCCGTCAAAACGCAAACTCTCGTTTTCCCGCAAAAAACGTAAATTCTATTTTCCCGCAAAAAACATAAAATCTCGTTTTCCCGCCAAAAACGTAAAATCTCATTTTCCGCCAAAAACGTAAAATCACGTTTGCCCGCCAAATACGTAAAATCATGTTTTTCCGCCAAAACATAAAATTTTGTTTTCTCGCAAAAAACGTAAAATCTCGTTTTCCCGCCAAAAAACGTAAAATCTCATTTTTTGCCAAAAACGTAAAATCACGTTTTTCCGCCAAAAACGTAAAATCATGTTTTTGCCAAAAACGTAAAATCACGTTTTCCCGCCAAAAGTAAAATCACGTTTTTCCGCCAAAAACGTAAAATCATGTTTTCCCGCCAAAAACGTAAAATCATGTTTTCTCGCCAAAAACGTAAAATCTCGTTTTCCTGCCAAAAATGTAAAATTATGTTTTTCAGCAAAAAACGCAAAATTTTGTTTTCCCGCCAAAAACGTAAAATCCTATTTTCCGCAAAACCCCGTTTATATTTAGACCCGTTTAGACATGTCTGGTTAGGCCCGTCTGGTTAGGCCCATTTAGGCCCGTTTAGGTCCGTTTATATTTAAGCCCATTTAGGCCCGTTTAGGCCCGTCCGGTTAAACCCGTTTATATTTAGGCCCGTTTGCTTAGGCCCATTTAGGTCCATTTATATTTAGACCCATTTAGGTCCGTTTAGGCCCGTCCGATATATTTAGACCCGTTTAGGTCCGTCTGGTTAGGCTCGTATGGTTAGGCCCATTTAGACCCGTTTAGGCCCAATTATATTTAGACCCATTTAGGTCCGTTTAGGCCCGTCCGATTAAACCCGTTTATATTTAGACCCGTTTAGGCCCGTCTGGTTAGGCCTATTTAGGCCCGTTTAGGCTCGTTTATATTTAGATCCGTTTAGACCTGTTTAGGCCCGTCCGTTAACCCGTTTATATTTAGGTTCGTTTAGGCCCATTTATATTTAGACCCGTTTAGGCCCGTCCGTTTAGTCCCGTTTAAAAATACAAAACCCCATTTAAATTTTTTTGAAAAAAATAACGGACTAAGGAAATGTGACAAAATATTAACATTTAGTACAAAACAATATTAGTATCAAAGTATGGATGGGTATACCCAAAACTTAATAAGCTATACATGGGTATTACCCATTGACAAAAAAAATATTTGGGTTTATTATGGATTGAGTTTTTACTAGTTGGGTTTTTGTGGGTTGGGTGTGGGTTGAGTTGTTTTACCCAGATTAACATCCCTATATATATATCTTAATCCTTGCTACTGATGCAGACATTTATCACTAAAAAAAAACTAAAAACTTCTACCAAAATATAAAAGGAAGAGTAAAGCATTAAGTGGACTTGTCAGGCATTTTTATTTATTTTTGTTTCATCTTATATAGACACAACAGCAGATTCAAACACAACAAACCTTTTGTTTCTGGGCATTTATGTACTTTTGAACTCCAGGAATCATTCTGTTTCATTTGTCCACAGATTCGTTAGTGTCGCCAATCAAAAAAAAAAAAAAAGATCAGGGATTTGAAGATTCTCACTTGAGGAATCCCTTCTGGCCTTTCTCGTGAACAACGCCAAGGACAGGTCCGATAATCTGAGCGACAAAGAGAGTGAGAAGGGGGGCTCTGCTCTTGATTCAATATGGATTTCATTGAAGAAAATGACAAAGAATCCAGTCTTTTAGTTTCAGGAAATTAAGATGAGGCGAAACGTGAATCGTTTTGGATATAGAAAAATGAAAATAGAAAGTGATGGGACAATCAATGATCGCGTGCACTGTAAAAGATTGCGACAGAAAGTTTTTCTCTTTTCTTTTTTGGCGCTGTGTTTAGTTTGCTGGCTGGAGAAAACTAAACCGAAAACTAACCAAACCAAAATTGCGTCAAACCAAAACAAATACCTCTCATAAAGTCATCACTCATCACTAACCCTTGAGAGTTGAAATGCCACACCTGAACACTATTTCCTCTAGTCAGTCTTCAAACTCGGATATGACCCCCACACATACTTCATTTCTCAATTTAGTTTAGTCAAAATGTTGCAAGTTGCAAGTCAACTAAAATAAGAACATGATATGGATTTTAAAACACTACTGCTAACTGAAACTCCTTGCTAGCCGCCTTGGAGTTAGTCTTTAGAGTTAAGACACATGTAAAGCCTTTGAATAAGACAAAAACACAAGGCTCTTTGTTAAACCGAGCTTGGTTGGAGACCCTTTTTTTACAAACCCCAAATTGCAAACCTGAAGATTGGACAAGCATCGTCCCAGAGGCCAGAGCTCTCTTGTGCAACAAAATCCCAGAACAATAACAAATCATATTCCCAATAAGAAAAGTGACATTGGAAACCATTTCAAATCGTCTTATCAAGTCAATAGATTGTAAATGACAAATGAGTAAACCATCCAAACCAAATACAAGAGAGAGTTTTCCTCTGACAAATCATATAGGAATAAAGAAAAAGAGGGATATGATGATAGAAGGATTGCTCAAATAGTAGTATAGGAATGCAACATTGATGTATGCTAACAATCTGATTGTTTTCATGCGTAGTTCAGCCTGAATATATCATTGAACACGTAAAAGCTTCCTTGTGGTGTCGGCATCAAGTGAAACATCTGGATCACAACAAATGAACATGTTTTGTACTTGTGTGTTAGAACAAGATCAAGGATACCAAACAAATAAGACAAGAAGTTTAAACAAAAGTCTGTAATGTGTAATCAGAATTTTAAGATGCACAAACAGATATGCTTGATAGATAAAAAGTCTTGAACTAAATAAACTAGACAATAGTTTGAATGGCTGAAACAAGACCACGCCAAACAGGTAACCAACTAGGAAAAGCATTTATATCTCAATCTAATCCACAAAATTTGTTTACTGAAGAATATTGGGACTAAAACGAAGGCTAATGTAAAGATTGTCATCCATGAAAACCCAATTTCGGCTAGATTAGCAGACACCCTGAACGAATCCGATTCAACATCACATGAGAAGTACAGACTTTCAAATACCAGATTTACAGATCTATCAGCCATTTAAAACCCTAGCGATCTAATTACTCTCGAATCATAAGCACACGTAAAATCTACAAATCAGAAAGAAGCAATACAGAGTAAGAAGGAGAGACCTGGCTGAACTTGAGGGCGTGCTCCTCGCCGGCGAGCTGGAGATTGCCGGAGACGAAAACGAGCATACCGGAGGCGGGACCAGAAGGCTGACAATCGACAGTGGAGATATTGTGCTTGCACTGCTGGAAGGGGAGAGAAGTGAGCTTGGCTACAATGCTCTGGACTCCTTGGATCTTCTGACCCTCGAAGGTGAGCATGGAAGCCTCCTGGTAGAGACCAGCTAGACCGACACGGTTAGTGTCGAAGGTCGAATAGTAATGCTCGACGAAGGCCTTCGCCACCGCATCGGGATCCATCTGCGCCATTAGAGAAAGAGAAAGAGATAGACGACGACGAGGCGAGTATTTGGAATTGGGAGCCCGAAAGGGTTTCTGTCTTGTATTTATTCAGATGGACAGACGCTTTTCTGACCTGTTAAACTTCGCGTTGCAACGACGCTACTGTTTTTTCTGTTTTATTTTCTTGTTAAAGTTTATTTATTTTGTAGGAGTCTAATAATTAATGCCGATAATATTAGCATTTTTTTTTTGTCGTCCGATAATATTAGCATAATATAATAAATTTTATATCAAAGATTTTCAACCTTTTGAATAAAATACTCGTACAATCTTTATATTAATTGAAAAGTAATTTTAATCTTATATTCATTCTCCAAATAGCTAATTATTTGTCGTTCAAAATAAATTAATTACTATATTAACTTTATTTTTATTAAACATTTTATTTTATTTTATTTTAGAGATAAATACAATTTAATAAAAAAATATGATGATAAATACGATTTGAATTATAATTTAGTTATTGATAAATATGATTGCTGTAAATAATAATATTTTATATAATAAAATCGTATTATTTATATAAAGATTGTGGATAAATATAAACGATAACTAATATGTATAATAAAAATATTTTATATTAATTATGATAAATTATATATATATATATATATATATATAATTTTAGATAATAATTTATTTTGTTGCCATTATTATAAATTTATATTTAACCTATAAAATGTTTTAATATAAATATTAAATATAATAATATTTATATTATGTTTAATTATGATTAATATTGAATGTTTGATTTTTTATGACAAAGAGGAAAAGAAAAAAACAAAAACAAAAAAGAGAGAACAAGAAGACAATCGCATCAAGGACCTCCCCGGTGGCCGGACGGTGTCGGGGAGGGAGATCTAAGCAAGTTTAAGGTGTTGACGGTGTAGATCCACTGCTCTAGCCCTTCTATGTCTGTGTTGGGAGCCGTAGATCTCCGGTGGTAGGTCTTTGGTGGTTCCGGAGGTTCGTGAGACGTCTTAAAGGCGTCGCCGTTTGATTCCGGTGATGGGGTTGGTTTGTATGGTGGTATTCTTCCGGTCTTTGGGGTTGGGCGATCTATGTGGATGGTGGTGCTGTTACGGCAATTCGTCGTCCTCCGTGGTCCTCTCCGCTTTGTACAAGAATTTTCTTGGGTGAGGTTGTACGTTTCCTTTCACGGCAGTGATTTTTCGTGAGCTGAGCTTGTGGTTTAAGTTTGATAGTTTAGGTTGAGTTTTGATGGTTTTGGTGGTAGTTTGGGATGGTTCAATTCTCTACGGTTATAGGATAGGTTTCTGGGATTTGCATATGGTCTTCGGCTCTTATCCTCCGGTGGATTGGATTTTGTATGTGTTTAACTTCATCCCTTTGTTTCGGATCTGCGGGTTTACTCTTGTTGTTGGTGGGGTGTGGTCTTTGGCATAGTTTAAGGTGTTGGGTTAGTCTCGAGTAGATTTCCTTTATTCGTTGAATCTAGACCTTTAGTCTCCTTCGTGCTGCTTGTAGATGAATAAGTAGTCTTGTCCTTTAGTCGTTTCGTTTATCGGTTCTAGTAAGGCTAACCTCGTGTAGGAATGCATAGTTCTCGATTTAGACTTGGTAGGATTAAGATTAGGTGCGTCGGAGTTGGATTCTCGGATTATTTCTTATTGTCGTCTAGTCGGGGTTATAGGGTTAGTGTTGGCGGTCAGCCTATGCCTGTGGTTTTCTCCGCTCGTCGGTGATCTCCTGTCTCTATGTCTAAGGAGGGTCATTGTGCCGCGTTTGTATCCTCTTATCCGCATCCCCACTTGCTGGAGCGTTTTCGCCATTTGATCTTGTTTTCAGCTGCTTTTAGTTGCCCGACTGTGGGTTTTGTTACCCGTTTGTGGGTTCTAGACCGCGGAAGGAGTTTGTTCCTTGCCGCCTTTGTTGTCCGGTATTTGATCGGGTTAGTTACCGATAAATCCGGTTCTGATGTTACTCTTAGCTGCGTTTGTTAATCTAATTCACCAGATGTCAAAAAAAAAAATGTTTGATTTTTTAATAAAAAATATTTTTAATGGTTATATTCACAAATGATGCGAGCAAATTATACTAGTATAAAGTATATAAAACGGAAATAGAATAGATCACATGTATGTTTATATTAATTAAAAATTGTTTTTGAGCTTCTATTTACTGTCAAAGTAGTTGATTATATTTTTGCAATTAATAAAATCAATTTTTACAATATTAATATTTAATTATATTTATAATTTTGTTATTTATTATATTAAAATTATAAATTGGTTATTATTTTATTTTAGAGATATATATCATATGGAAAAAATATTTTATTTAGATATATATATATATATATTATCATGATAAATAAAAAATAAAAAGATATGGAGATAAATTCGAAAAATATTTCTAAATTATGAGTTTTAATATATCTTTTATTATATTTTATTTTAAATTTTATTTATGAGAAATACATAAACTTGGATAAGAATAAAAAGTAAAATGATAAATATAAAACTATTTATGAAAATTTTAAATATTAAGAAATATGGTTGTTATAGATAATATAATTTTATATAGTAAATCTTTATTTTATATAATTATATATTGATGTTAATACATATAAATATATAATTATGATTTATTTTGTTGCTATTAGTTTTATTTTACAATAAACTATTAAATATTTTAATAAGAAGTTAAATATAATAATATTTATATATATATATATACATAATTACAAATAGTATGATATAGATTTTATTATATTATTGTTATTAAATTAAATTGTTGTTTTTTTAGTTTAAAAAAAATTATGTGTTAATAATGTTTGTGCTCACACATAGTGCAAGTGAATCATACTGATTACGCTAGTTTATAAAAAATAAATATGAAAATATTTGAGAATAATTATATTTTATATTAAAATACAAATTAAGATAAAGTTTTAATGTATATTTGAATCTAAGGGTCCGAATGGTAATTGCAGTTTTAGTTGTGTGAAAAACAGTTTTAGAATGCGGTGCGATTCAATTGTGGTATATGTGGTTTTTTTTTGGGGGGGGGGGAAATGTGTGGTTTTCTTTAACCATCATTACACACATATTTTCTTGCCACAACTCCGAACAAAAATCATATTTAGAAACGCGTATTTTCTTGCCACAATTCCGAACAAAAAATTCATATTTATTTTTCTATAAATCCGACACGGCAACACAATACATTTTCTCAACAACAATCACAAGATACCATATGTATTATTAGGACTGACTCAAACATTTTACCTTGGGATTGAATTTTTATATAGGCATTCTAATATGTAAAATACATGTATTTTATAAAATTGTTACTACAGTCGAAATATTAAACCATAATATTTATCAAAATCAAACGGAATATAAAATAAATTTTTGTAACTTCCGTCTTACAAATGTAAAAACAAAGACCATAGAAAATAAGAGTCTTTTATTGTATTATTCCGTTTTATATCACACTATAACATGTTCGGTAGAAAAATGGAATGATTTAGAATAAAAACCTAAAGAGTTTTGTTTAAAAAAAAAAAATATTTGATATGGGTATATTATTGTAACCCAATTTAACTCAATTTAACTCAAGTAACATATAAATACAAAAAATAATTAAATAAACAAAGTAAAAACATATAGTATCATCGGATTTATTTTTGTGGATCACATCTTAATTAATAAAAATAATAATAATTATATGCTAATAAAAAAAATTCATATGTAGACATTTAAAATAATGTATATCGTTAACAAAAAAAAGTGTAGGTCTGGGCCTTGAAACATTGCACATATTGTGCTCTCCTCTTAATCGGCACTGCGATATCTAGTAAAAGTTATAAATTGTATTTACGTATAAAAAAAATTTCAATAACTTTTTGGTTTTAATTTTACTTACAAAATGACTTTGTGTTCAATAAGAATCCTAAAGGCCAATCGATTATGAGCTTTCGTTGGTGTAACATTTTGTGATTTTTTCACAAGACTATATTAGTTGGCTTATTTATTGTTGTTAAGATTCTAGTTAAACTCATTTTACGGCTGAATACATTCATAAATTCAGACAAATAAATACAAATTTTAGTTGACGTCAAAAAAAATAATACAAATTTTAGTTAGATAGAAAATATATGAAATTTGAATATTTTGTAAATTTATTATTGTTATATTTAGTTAAGATTTTCTCATTTATGTAATTGAAATTTAAGTTAGATGATCATATTTTTATAAAGTGATTATGTGTGTTACGTATTATCATAAAGATATTGTTCTTATTTACACTCGTTATTATTAGTTAAGAATAAATTTTGTTTATATTTTAAAATATGGAAATTTTAGAAAAAAAATAATTGTCAACCAATATCCATTAATAGAAAAATAAAAACAAATCTTATAAAGAATCATCAAAGACAACAACCCCAAACATTAAGAAAAATCAATCAACTAAAAATGTTTTATATTTTGCAGAATCGCCTATATAATCGCTTATGACATTCTCGGAAGCAGATCCATCCTTGTCTTCATAACCTCCAACATCATTGGAAGGGGAGACAACTTTAGATTTTTCTCAATATCAAAAACATCAATAGTCTACAGTGATAAAACACACGCCAATAATTACTACTCACACTCTAATGCAAAACACGATTAACTAAATGGGCTCTGGGTGGTTTACCTGGTTCAGAATTAGGAGTGTGATAAAACATCAATATCTTTTACTTGGTCTATTCGACAAAAACAGGTGTTTTGCATATAATATCTTACTAGTATGATTTGCTCGCATCATCCAAATTTTCTAAAAATAAAATATCAGCAATAATATTATTATAACAAAATCTATATCAGATTATTTATAATTAAATATAAATATAAACATTGTTATACTTAACCTCTTACTAAAACATTTTTATTTACATTATAACACATAAATTTTTTTAAAATAAAAATCATCAATTTTATTTAACAATAATAAAATTATAATAAAATCTATATCAAACTATTTGTTATTAAATATAGATATAAACATTATTATACTTAATATTTTATTAATATTTAACAAACATATTTATTAATATTTATAACAAACATATTTATCAATATCTATAACAAACATATTTCTTAATATTTAAAAATATTCGTAAATATTTTCATCTTTACCATCTCACTTTTTTTTTTTAAGGTTATATATATGTATTTTTTATATTTATCTAAATTTAAAATCCATAAAATTAATACGAATTTACTATATAAATTTGTATTATCCACAATAGTCATAGTTATCGATATTAAAAACTCATAATTCAAAAATATTTTTCGTATTTATCTTTTAATTTTTTTACCCGGATGATGTATATCTCTAAAATAAAATAAGACTAAATTTAAAACTAATATAACAAATTACAAAATTATAAATCTAACTAAGGTTAACATAGTAAAAAGCCTAATTTCATTAATGGTAATTTAGTAATCAACCATTTTGAGAGTGAATATTAGGCCAAAAACACTTCTCAATTAATATAAAGATTTTAGTTGATTGCATATAAACATCAAACTTATTAACTATGAAGGTCTATGGGCTTCCAACCTAAAACCAATTGGTGATAGTGGATTGGCACATATCTCTTATATATTAAGTGAGATCCCTTCCAACTACCGATGTGGGACTTGTGTCTCTAATACACTCCCTCAAGATAATGGTTCTTTGACCATTAATCTCGGAATGCTCGGGCTTGGATCGACGGCACCAATTTTGGGCCTGGCTTGTTGATGATTGGACCAACTTTGGGTCGGATCGGGTTGGACTGTATGGATCGGGCTCTGAGACCATATTAAGGTCTATAGGCTTCCAACCTAAAATCAATTGGTGATAAGTGGATTGGCTCATATGTCTTATATAATAAGTGAGATCCGTTCCAACTACCGATGCGGGACTTGTGTCCCCAATATTAACATCTTGAGTATAAACCAGACCAAAAACATAAGCACTAAAAGATAACAAAGATAAGTGGACGATTACCTGATTCAGAATTGGAAGACCTCTAGGATCGAAGATTCAAAGATGACATCAGAATCTCCATTCGATCCGGTGAAGTAATTAACATATGTAACAAAATTCAATATAAAAAACATATACACATGAATGAAATGTCTAAACTGAAGAAATATTAGAACCATGTTAATATCGATAGAATAGAAAAGATCACAAATAACTTAATAAAAAAATTAGAACTCTAATTATTTGTAAGAAATAAATACATATTCGTTTGGACTGGAGTGACATAAACCTGCAAATTTATTAATACCACAATAAAAAAATTAAAATCATATTAATTTTAATATAATATAAAAGAAATGTGTTGATATGTGGGTATTCTATTAGCATGGCAAATGTTTTATTTATAGACATCAACTAAATTAGGGTTGAACTAAGTTTTCGAAATTTTATATTTGAAGATTGTAATATTCAATAAAATATTTTATTGATATATTTATAAAATTTCGTTTGATACTAAAAAATTTCTAATAAAATATTGAAACATGCTCTGGAATATTTTTAAAAATCGAACTAAATAAAATATTCACTAAGATTTTGTGATATATTTTCGCAAAAGTAATATCTTATTTTATTTGATTGCGTATAAACAACAACCCAAATAACATAAGCTTATTGAATATAATATCTTGAGTAAAAACAAAACAAACATATAAGCATTAAAATATAACAAAGATAAGTGGACGATTACCTGATTCATAATCAGAAGACCTCTAGGATCGAAGATTCAAAGATGACATCAGCATCTCCATTCGATCCGGTGAAGTAATGAACATATGTAACAAAACTCGATTTAAAAATTCATATACACATGAATGCAATGTCTAAACTGATGAAAGATTAGAACCATATTAATATCGATATAACATAAAATATCACAAATAACATAATATAAAAAATTCGAACTCTAATTATTTGTAAGAAATAAATATATATTCGTTTGTACTGGAGTGAAACAAACCTATAAATTCATCAATACCACAATTAAAATTTAAAACCATGTTAATTTCGATAGAATTGAAAGAAAAATGTTAATATATTGGTGTTCTATGAGAATGACATAGGATTTATTCATAGGAATCAATTAATTTAGGGTTGAAATGTGTTTTCGAAATCTTCTATTGGAAGATTGTAATATACAATAAGATATTGTATCGATATCTTTATATTAATTGCGAAGTGCTTTTGATCCTATATTCACTCTCAAATTGGTTGATTACTAATTTGTCATTAATAAAATTAGGCTAATTACTATGTTAGGCTTAATTAATATTGATAATTTTTATTTTATTTTATTTTACTGATAAGTACAATCTAACAAAAATAAGTTGATAAATACAACAATACTTTTTGAGTTATAGATTTAGTTATTGATAAATATGATTTTTGTAAATAATAATATTTTATATAATTAAAAAGTATTATTTGTATAAATTTGAATTTAAATAAATATAAACGATAATTAATATGTATATTAATGTTTACAAATATATTTATTTTTTAATTTATTATAATTTATATAAAAATATGTTTACATAGTAAATTTATATATTTATATATAATTTTAGATAATAATTTAATTTGATGCTATTAATTTTAAATATATATAAACTATAAAATATTTTAATAAAAAAATAAATATAATAATATTTATATTATGTATAATTATAATTAATATTGAATTGATCATTTTTAAATTATTTATTAATTAATATTGAATTTTTTTATTTTATATTATTTTAGTGATAAGTACACATGAATGCAGTGTCTAAACTGATGAAAGATTAGAACCATGTTAATATCGATAAAATAGAAATATATCACAAATAACACCATATAAAAAATTAGAATTCTAATTAATTGTAAGAAATAAATATCTATTCGGTTGACTAGAATGACATAAACATGCAAAATTCATCAATACCACAATTAAAAACTAAAATCATATTAATTTCAATAGATTGAAAAAAAATGTGTCAATATATGGGTGTTCTATGAGCATGACAAAGGCTTTATTTATAAGAATCAATTAATTTAGGGTTAAATTATATTTTTGAAATCTTCTATTGGAAAATAGTAGTATTTAATAAGATATTATATCGATATATATATATTATATATATATATATATAGAATTTCATTTGATTCTAAAAATATTCCATTGCAAGATTGGAATATGCTTTATAGTATTTTTCTAAAATCGAATTAAATAAAATATTCACTAAAATTTTATGAATATTTTTAATGCTATAAATTTTTAATGAATAATTCTTTTCATTGTAAATAACTCCAACTTTTAACCTATTTCTTTATTTTTAAGTAAATATGTCTATATATGAATCCTATATTAAAATTATAACCATATTCGTATATATAAAAATTTGCATATATAAAAGAGAAAAGGCATAAAATAGCACAAAAACATACTTTATCATAAATATAGCACTAAGAGAAATAATTTACATTTTAGCATTATTTTAATTATAAAGACTTTTATAGCATTATATAATTTAGGGTTTAGGGTTTAGTATTTAGGGTTTAGGGTTTATTATTCAAGGTTAGAGTTTACTATTTAGGGTTTAGTATTTAAGATTTAGGATTATGGCTAATTTAGTGACAAAACATGTTTTTGTGCTATTTTTATGATTTTTTTTTTGGTGCTATATTTTTGACAAGTCGTGTTTTTTGTGCTATTAATGCGATATTCATAACAATGAATATATTAGGTAATATGCTTATATTCTGATGATGAAGGGAATATAGACGCATATCATTGTTAGGAACATATACGTATATTATAAGCATAGGATCGTCTATTATAAGCATAAAACTATAACAATCCTTATTAGAAAAAATATATGCGTCTATATAAAAACAATTTCGTCTAATTTCTGAAATACGCCTTATAATATTTTTAGAAAAATCAAACTAATCATATATTCAATAAGATATTGCAATGAATAAAAATCGAAGCAACGACATTGTTCGTAAATAAGTCCAACTTCAAACTCTTTTATTTATTTTTAGGACATATATATCATCATTCTAGCTCACTATTAGTCACTCCAAACTTAGTCTTGTGATGACACCTAGGATTCAGCTCCAAAATTCTTTCCCATTTATATATATAGATATGTGGCAAAATCATAACATTCTTTTTCTTTTTTTTTGTCGGCAATGAATTTATATTGGGAAATTACATGATCCAATACAGATGTAGAATTATTATTATTTTGTTTTTTGGCCCCAAACGTAACCTTTTTATTCAAACTAGAAAGCTAATGTTAGACACTAGCCATGAAGGTTTCTCTTGAGTTACAAGGGAAAATTCACATTCTCGCGATCTCGAGCCTTTTGCAAGGGCATCGGCGTGAATGTTTGACATACGAGGAATAAAAGATAATGTAAAAGAATGAAAGCAATTCTTAAGGAAGTGGAACTCATCAATTTTGGCATCTAGCGCCGGCCAGTCCAAATTATTCTCTAAGATTTTAACCATCTTTTCGCAGTCTGTCTCAAAAGCAATCGTAAGGTGTTGCTTATCCAGCATGGTCTGCATCGCCCAAAGCAAGCTTTCAGCCTCGGCATGTAGTGGAGATCGTATGCTCTTGCTTCCATGGAGTCCGAGAAGCTTCGGTTGGTTGTCATCCAATAGAATAAAGCCAAATCCAGATACTGCTGCATTCTTGGTCCACGATGCGTCAACCTGACATCGCAGTTTACACCTTTGAACTTCATGTGGTTCGATCGGTGCGTCACTGGTTTCCAGCTCCTCCAGCTCCGGAATAATTTGGGCGAGTCTCCAATTCTCTGCTTCTCGTATTGCTGTCTCGAGTGTCTCCTCCGGCGAAGTATCTTTGCCATCAAACACCTTCCGGTTGCGTCCCTTCCAGATATACCATGCCAGCCATGGGGTCACGTCAAGTCGGTGGTCCTCCTCACCATGCTTCTTCGTTCTACAGAACATATAGTCAAGATTGTAGAAGATAGATTCTCTCGGGAAAGAGCCCAGATGTGTTGGAATTGCTGATAAAGCCCAACATTGTATCGCGGGTGGACACTCGAAAAGGATGTGGTTTATCGTTTCGTTTTCATGGCCACACCGTTGACAGGATCGGTCCACCCCACAATGTCGATCAGCTAGTCTACTTGCCGCTGCTACTTGTCCAGTTAAGGCTTGCCATAGGAAGTGCTTCAGTTTTCTCGGTGCTTTCAGTTTCCAGACATGTTTTCGCAAAGCTTTTGTACTTGGTTCAGACACTTCTTGTTCCTGTCGAGTCTCTCGTATTTTCCGAGCTATGGCGTACCCTTCACGGACAGTATACAGACCTGATTTCGAGTTCTCCCAACTATAACTGTCGGGTCTGTTGGTCTTTGATGGACGGAGAGCAAGGACTCGTGGGACATCCTCCTCCGCTATAAAGGTAGAGATCATATTCATGCTCCAATCCTTTGATTCAAAATCAATTAGGTGATGCACTCTTAGGTCCAGTTCTTGAACATGTCCACTGGGACGAGCTGGTCGTGCTATCGTATCCGGGATCCAGCAGTCTTCCCAAACCTTTGTCTCTGCCCCATTACCAATGATGCGTCTTATTCCATCTTTGATGATAGGCTTTGCTGCCATTATGCTCCTCCAACCATAAGATGGATTGTTTGCTTTATCTACTCTTAACGGGTTTGAGTGACGATAGTATCTCCCCTTAAGAACCCAGGCCAGCAGAGAATTAGGATACTTTAACAGTCTCCAGAGTTACTTCCCTAAAAGCGTTAAGTTAACGTCCTCAAAATTTCGAAAACCAAGTCCGCCTTCCTCCATTGGGGTGCAAAGCTTGTCCCAAGCTACCCAGTGAAGGCCTTTGTTGTTGTTCTTTTTGCTCCACCAAAACCTAGCCACAACACTTGAGAGTTTCTTAGTAATTTCCTTTATAAGAAGGTAGAATGACATGACATATGATGGTGTCGCTTGGGCCACTGCTTTTATCTGGACTTCCTTTCCTCCCTTGAATAAATATTTTGTAGACCAAGAGTTTATCTTGCCGTTCATTCGATCTTGTACAAAAGCAAACACTTGTTTCTTTGAGCCGCAAATCTTCTCTGGCATACCCAAGTACATCCCCATTCCTCCTTCTTTCGCTATCCCAAGTGATCGTTTAAGATCTGTTTTTAGAGATGCTATTACCTTAGAACCGAACAGAACTGAAGATTTTGCTTTATTCAGTTTTTGTCCTGAGGTGTTCCCATAGACGTCAATGATTCTCATTAGTTCTTCACACTAACTTTTCTCTGCATGGCAGAAGAAAAGGAGAAACCGAGGGGCAGGCTCTGGCAATTTTAATACCATTTAGACGCTTTTTCCTTTCCGCCTCGCGGATATGCGAAATTAGTACTTTTGTACATAGAATGAATAGGAATGGTGACAATGGGTCACCCTGTCGAAGGCCTCTTGATGGAGAAATATGACCTTTAGCTTCTCCATTTATTAAAACTTTATACGAAACCGACTCAACGCATAGCATAATACTTTTGATCCATCGTGAGTCAAATCCCATCTTTAACATCAGAGCTTCTAGAAAATTCCATTCAACTCTATCATACGCTTTGCTCATATCGGTCTTAATGGCAACGTATTTGGATTTGCAACTAGGGTTCTGAAGGATTATAGTGTTTTTCAAGGTGTAATTGTCGTATTACAACCTAACATATAATCTTAACAGATCTAGGTGATTGCAGTTGAATCAAAAACCAAACCTGTAACATTACCTATTGATTGCACAGCGGATTGATGGTAATGACAAGATCAGTCTAGAACAGATGAATCACCTATTCCTCCTTGAGTATCCACACTCTTACAAGCAAGGGATGGCTGCTAGACCAAAGAGATGGATGATCAGAGAGAGAGGTTAGAGAGAGAGATGGATCACGGCTGCCAGAAGAAAATCGCAAGGGGTGTGCTCTTTCTTATTCGAATCCTTTATCTCTCATTAATGGGCCCAAGTCAAATGACTAATGGCTCATTAATCATTTGGGCCCAAGACACAAATCAGACAAAAGCCTGCATTTTGTCTGGCCCAATTCTCTGATCCAATACAGTAAATGCCATTGCATCTTACCGTATTAATTCCATTTAACTTTCCCGTTAGCTATGGTGTGTGACCCTTCGGGATCATACAATACTGGTAATAAGTCCTAAACTTATAGATCAAGAGCGGACTCTAGCAAGCCATCATGATCACCCAGTATTTATGACTTATGTCTGATCTCGACACTTATCATACTTTCTAGAGATAGTACGGTAGATTTCAGGAAATTCCCAACAGGTTCGTGCGTAGAGCATGGAATATTTGTTGTGCTACTAAGATGTTATCGGTAATTAGTCTCCGAGCCACAAAGGCCGATGGGGTTTCCCAGATCAGCTTGGGGAGGATCCTTTTAAGTCGGCTAGATAAGATCTTTGAGATTATCTTATAACTGACGTTGCACAGACTTATAGGTCTGAATTCTCCCATAACTGCTGGCAGATCAACTTTAGGGATCAGACAAATATTAGTCTGGTTTAGCCGATGATCTAGCTCGCCTTCTTCAAAGAAGTCCTTGACCATCTTTATGATGTCCAGCTTGATTACATTCCAGAATCTTTGATAGAAAAGACTCGTCATCCCATCTGGTCCCTGTGCTTTGTCTGGATTAATCGCAAAGACTGCTTCTTTAATTTCTTTTTCTGTGGGAGCTGCACAGAGGTCTCGGTTCATCTCATTTGTCACTGACGCGGTAATATACCGGATAGATTCTTCAATATTTTCTGGCGAAGATGTGGTAAATAAGTCTTGGAAGTACTCCGAATCTAGATATGCGATTCCTTCTTCAGTCTCAACCCACTGCTCTCGCGAGTTTTTGTGCTTTACTATCCGATTTCGAGCTCGACGTTGTTTTTTTACTGCTTGGAAGTACTTCGTGTTTCGATCACCTTCACGCAGGTACGTTATACGACTTTTTTTTCTCCAGAAGAGTTCTTCGTCGCGGAAAGCAGAGCAAAGTTTCCATTTGAGTTCCAATTCTTCATCTGTGGATATGTTGTCATCACCTTGAGCTTTAGCTAATTTTTATTTTAGGCTGGCAATAAGCTGCTCATTATTGGATGGATTGGAACGTTTCCATTTTGAAATCGTCCTCCTACAATGGGTAACCTTGTCCGCAAAGCTGTTCTGGTCTCCATCGATCATCTGATCCCATCCTTCTTTCACTACATCTGCAAAACCAGATTTTGCAAGCCATCTTTTATCGAATTTAAAACTTTTCCTCCTTCTCTGTTCCTGCGATTTGAAATTAACAATGATGGGTCTATGGTCTGAACCCCATCGAAGAAGGTACTCCACATCAGTGTGGGAAAATATGTTGTGCCAATCTTCATTTCCTACCGCACGGTCTAGACGACATTGAATTCGTCCATGTTTCCGTCGGCCTGCCAAAGAGAACATGTTCCCTTTGTGAGGGAATTCTATCATCCCGCAGTTGATCAGCATTGTTCTAAAGGGGAGGAATGAGGATTCCGATCGTTTGCGTCCTCCTTTTTTCTCACTATTGGAAGTGATCTCATTAAAATCTCCTAGCATCATCCATGCTCCGTTTCTTTGTACTCCCATCCTAGTTAGTCGCTCCCAAAAATTCTCGCGGTATTCAACAACCGGATCACCATAGACAAAGGTAATACAAACCTTATGTCCATCAATCTTTGTCTCAATGTCTATCATTCTCTCATTTGAGAACAATATCGTAACTTCATAGTCATCCATATAAAACAAAGCTAGTCCACCGCTTCTACCAACTGGTTCCACGGTGAACAATCGATCATAACCAAACTCGACTTGAAGGTCTTGCATAAATGAAAATTTATTTTTTGTTTCTGAAAGAAAAAGAAAACTAGACTGAAAATAACGATTCATCTCCCTAAGATGCTGCTTGGTCAGGTATGCTCCCGCTCCCTGACAGCTCCAAGCAATTGCACTCATATATGAGTATTGGGTGGTTTCTGGGACCCCACCGAACCTGATGTAGAAAGAGTTGTTTTATTTAAATTTCTGCCTGTAGCAGATGGGTACGCCTCAGTACGAGGGAATAGTGCTCTCGCTGCTTCTTTTACTGATCCTTTGGCTATCTTGGATTTTGTCTGACGGGTACCCTTAGTCTTTGGGGAGAGTCTACCGCGCAGAAGCAGCTTCTTTGACGCGGCATTTCCTGCCATATCTGAACTAGCAGGAGCCCTCTTTTTCCTTGAGCTGGTGCGATATTTACAAGGAACATCTCTAGTCCGATCCGGTCGTACCAACGTTTGTCGATTAGCTGTTACATCCTTGTTAGTCTCGTTCATCGATGGGGTATTATTTCCTTCTCCTGTCTTACCAGCTCCCGAAGGTGTAGGTGCTTTCGATATCCCATCTTGGCCAGCTTCACCCACATCAACCTCCATCAAGTCCTCGACTAGGAGGTCATCATTTTCCATCAAGCAGTCTACGATCCTCCTCTCCTCATCATCAATCTTCTCATGTTCTCCCATATGTTTTTCCACATCTTCTTCAAATTCTTTTTCTTCCTCCATGGTTTTTTCCAGCATTGGAGATGACAATTTTCCAGTCGAATAACTTGGTTCAGGTCTTGCCTCATTTGAGGGAGTAATAGCATCATTTGTCTTATTGATAGCACCACCGTATTGTCTAGTTTTGTTTCCTTGGGCTACAGACGGGTCGAAATACTGTTGCAGGTGTTATTTCTCCTGGTTCTCTGATCACAAGTACACCTGGCCTCCGATGGGAGTAAGAGCCACCTCCTGGCGATAAAGATCCTTCTTTCTTTTTCTTTTTTGAAGTATCAATGGCGATAGCTTTCCCTTTTAGCAACCTTTTCCGGTTTGCTTCTTCTTCCTCTTGATCAACATGAACTCTTGTAGGTTGAACTTTTTCTCCACTCCTCTGAACAGGTCTCCATTCCTCACGCATCCGGTACTGTGGAGCTCGCCTGTAATGCTCTCGATTCCGCGCTCTGGATCTGATGTCCTCATAGTTCACTGAGGGTGTTCTTTGAGAGTCAGGAGATGCTCGATGCGAAGAGCTGCGTCTTTCATGGTATGATCCTCTAGAGTCGGGCATACGGTGCTCTTGTTCTCTGTCTCTCTCGTGCTCATTTGGATTCCTGGATTTGTTCAAGGATGAGTCCCAAGAATCCGTGTATCTGTCTCGAGATGGCCTCTCGTGTTGTCTTCTATATGGATGAAAGTGCTCCCGATTCCGGGGAATATCTTTTGAATGACGATCTTCAAGTCTCTTCCATACTGTTTTCCCCCTTGCTAGTCTTTTATCCTGGATTATGTTCCTTAGATCACTAATTTTTGGAGAAGCTGTCTGGCTTCTATCGTTCTTATTCCTATCCGTCAGGTTTGTACCAGAGATATACCGACTTTTAGGGGGGACATAGTCAGCCTTAGACGGTAGAGGGAAAGTTTCCTGCGCCATATGTTCTTCTCTTGCTCTCTGTTCCATTCTAGTACGTCGGTTTTGTTCCCGTTGAGCCTCTGACAAGTTGGGACATGTACCTTCCTCATGTGAGATAAGCTTGCAAGTGATGCAAAATCGGTGAAGGTCTTCATATTTCAGGGTCACATTGATCACATCTCCGTTGTCGAAGTCGGATCGTCTTTCAAAATTTAGCGGCTCGTCACCATTGATCGAGACTCTGACTCGACATCCATCCACATACACTTTGTCAACGACACCCAAGGCTCGCCCTATGTTTCTGAATGTTGCGTCCTTTCGGTAATGAATAGGTACCCCAATTACTTCGATCCAGAACATCATCGTACTCGGGTAATCCGCCCTAATACAGGGGATCCAACGCTCAAGGGAGAAGCTCCATTTATTAAAGTGGCAAGGTCGACGTTGGAGAACCTTCACGATATCTTCTTCACTGTCGAAGTCAAATCGGAATTTGTTATCACCTAGGTTATAACCTCGGACACGACCTTCAACGTCCAAGATTTTCCTCTTCGGCATGTGCCGGATTAACACGTCTATACTGCGGACATCATCATGAAACATACGTCCCACAAGGGTTCGTTTGTACTTTTCGATCAGATCCGAATAATCAAAGGCCAGAATTTTGTTGATATCATCATCGTCCACAGTGAGGGATTTACGTCGCATTGGGCGAGAGTTTTCAGCGTTGTATCGATTATCCGTAGATCGAAACATTGCTAATAGAGATCGCAATATGCAGAGGCACCCTAAAAGAGGGGAGATGGTAGAAACAGATCGGTGTATCACAGAGTCGGGATTCGTCCTACGCAAGGTACCAGAACGCAAACGCAAACAAAGACTTACCCAAAAGACAGCCCGGTTGAAGATGGAGCTGGACGATAGAGATGAGTGATGGCGTTGTCTCCCTCTTTTAGCTATGGTCGGAGAAGGCTTAGAGGTTGGAAACGGCTGAGACACAGTCAGATCTCGGAAGCGCCACCAGTTCGCCCTAACCCTAGCCGCTCGTATAACTATGATTACATATGTAGAATTAAATATTAAAAAGGCTTATACCGGCTCAATATACAGAAACCGAAAAGGTGATTGAAACGTGGACGAGCCAAAAGGTCGCTTGCTGCCACACGTCAATACGAGATCGGTAGTCAACATGAAAACCGCCGATGAGTTTCTCTGGTATCTTATTTGTGTGCTTCACAGCTACACCATCACAACCTTCTCGATCTAATCCACCAAAACCATCGCAAAAAGACGCATCGAGATGAGAACCTTTCTAGTTTTCACCATCTCCGATATATGCGTTTCATATGGACAAATCCATTGGAGGATCAAAACCCCAAATTTGTTAAGAACTTGTGAGAACCGTTCAAATAGATCGTACATAGAACCAATTGACGCTAAGCGCTTGGCGATTTGAGGTGGAGAGAAAAAACAGTTGTCTATGTCTGAATAGTATAGTCTCCAGAAGAAGATCTGGAGATTCAAGAACTAAACCACAAGAAACATGGATAAAGGCCGACATTTATTGAAACCTAATCTGATATAAAATTGGAAGAGACAAGTAGAGCAAACCCCATCTCTATATAACAGAATAAACAGAGAAAGAGTTGCCTAAGCTTATTGCTGACTGCAATCGGTTTCAATGAGGCGGTTGGAACTGCATTTCAAAAACAAAAAAAAAAACAAAAAGTAACCCGACCAACGCCGTAACATGCAATGGTTTTACAAAATCATAACATTCAGCAAACTAATCAGCGTTACATAAACTTTTAGCTAAACTAATTACTTAACGCAATTTTATTTAGCTTGACTTTTGGTTTTCATGGACCAACTTTTTAGGTTGAACATAAACATATAAAAAAACACAAATAACTCGATTTTCAGCATTTTAGTGGCCTATAATTCATCTTGGAAGTGTTGCTTTGGTATGGGTAAGTTTTGAACGTTGGATGTTTTTAGTATGTTCTTAAAGAGATCACATTAACTGGAATGTTCACTCATTACAACAAATGGTCCGAACCAAGAAACACACTTGAAAATATAGTCTTGAAATTTTGAAACCAAAGCACCAAATAATAAAGAAAGAAAGGTTACATCCCTAATGTCACATGCCTACCAATCTACCATCTAGGTCAAACCCCATCCTAGGCAAGGTCGAGACGAAGGAGACGGTCATCAAAGCGACGGCTAGAGCCACGACAGCGTGACCATCTCTTATGGAAGCTGATCCTCCTGTAACCGTAGACGTCGCTGGAGTTGTCGGAGATTTCCCTGCTGGCGCTGCTGGTGTTGTTGTTGACGTGGCATTGCTTGTGAATACGGCTGCGTCTGGTGAGCTCGGTGAAATCCCAAGAAGCTCTGTTCGTTCATGCACATTAACAAGAAGATGATCTTATTACAAGAAGTATACTCTTGAAAAAATACAACGGAATTTTAGCATATTCATTTCCCAATATAACATGGCATTATTATTGTTAATTAAATCTGTATGGTTTAAACAAACTACAGTGATCAATTCTTTGTGAGAAGAAAATAATAGCTACTTTAGGATTTAATAAAGGACCAGCAGAATTGTTGTTTAATTGCAACTACTATTAGATACAAATTTTCTGTATTTTGAATTTTTTTTGGCTGTATAAAAGTAGGTTATATTTATAAATTTTCTACAAATTAAATGCGATTCTCTGTAAATATAGTTGCACCCGAGGCACATGTCGCATGATAAAATATTAGAGCTAAGTTGGTTACTGGTTGGCTTCTGGTAATACGAAAAAGATGGGAAATGATTAATAATATTATGTAACTTCAGTAATATATTTCACCAAAATGCAATGCTGAGATACTAAAATCATATACAATATATCAACAGCAGTGTTCTAAAAAGCGGTCTAGGCGGCCGTCTAGGCAGGGCCTAGGCGCTAGGCGGTCCTTGACCGTGGCGATTTTCTTCTAAGCGTTAGAATTAGACGTTTGTATTATTAATCGGATTTAGGCGGGTCTAGGCGGTCCTAGGCGGTCCTATGCGGGTTTAGGCGGGTTTAGGCGGTCCTAGGCGGCTATACACAATCTTTAACTAATTATCATTTGATTTTTGATTTTTGTGTTTATTTCAATGTAATTTTAAAAATTTATTACATATAACTAAATTTATAAGTTTAAATTCATAAATTAATGATTATCAATATAAAAAATATCGTAATTTTAATAGATTTTGATAGCAAATGTCATGTGGTGATAAATTAACTGATTATTTTGTTATTTTGATGTAATTTGAGTTCTAAATCTATTTTTAAGATTATAAATATTTGAATTATATGATGTATGTAGTAAAATATATCTAAAATATATGATTTTTTTTTATAAACGTCTAAACCGCCTAAAATCGCCTAGGCCCTGACTAGCGCCTAGCGCTTTCTTGAACACTGATCAACAGCATGCATTTCTCGGATTTAAATCTGAGTGAAACCATATATATGAACTAAAAATAATTAAAAGCATATCTCGATATATATGAACTAAAAATAATTAAAAGCAGATCGAGATAAGAAAGCGCGGTATTAACTAAAAAGAATTAAAAGTAATATTTTGAAAAGGAGCCACATGAACGAGAAAACGTACTTGGACAGTTGGAGATGCTAGCGTTGTGGAGCTGACAAGAAGTTGGAAGTTGAATGAGTTTGGCTTCTTGAACACCAAGATCTTTCATAGCTTGTCCTCCTATCTTCGCTTGTTGGATCAAGTAACACAAACACTTTGGATCTTCCTCTTTTATATCTTCGATAGCGTCACAACACTTTTTAGACGGATTTGGTGCCTTCCCCGACGCAAAATCCAAACACAAAGTCACCTTGTTAAAATCTTGGCTACATTTTTCTGCCAAAGCTCCTCCGGCCGCCGGAGCCGCTGGTGTTGCCGCGGAGATGGAGGCAACGATCGTCATGGTGACTAGGAAGAGTTGGAAATGGAGACCCTTCATTATCAGATTATTTCTTCTTTTTCTTTCTTGCTTTCTTTAGTTTGTTGGGGAATTTGGTTGTATTTAAAAGCAAAAAAAAAAAAAAAATGACTTTGAGGTGTGTGTTGTCTATTAAATGCCACTGTAGTGTGTGTAGTTGGGAGCTTAAATCGACAACTATACACATTAACGACACTGATATAATTGTAGACTTATTGACCCTTCCTATGTTTGCTGATAGGAGTACATAGGCGGGCATTTTTACCCGGACCCGAAAACCCGAATCTGAACCGACCCGAAAAAGTCGGGTCCGGGTCGGGTCCGGGTCCAAGGTTTAGAACCTGTTGGGTATGGCGATCGAAGACCCGCGGGTACAGGTTCGGGTCCGGGTCTTATCCGCGGGTCTTTCGGGTACCCGTTGAAACCTATAAATATTAGACTAAATAATTATTAGAACCTGTTAGAACCTGTTAAGAACCTGTTAAGAACCTGTTAGTAACCGACTCCATAAGATCCGATAGGTCCTGTATGACCCATATGATCCGATAAAACCTGAAAAAACCTGATAAAACCTGTAGTTTTTGAATATTTTTACAGGTTTATTCGGGTATTTGCAGGGTTATTTGGGTATTTTATACCCGAAAATATCCAAAAAAACCTGTAAATATCCATACCTGAATAGTACCCGTAAAAATTCGGGTCTTTGCAGGTATGGCAATAGTAGACCCGAACCGACCCGGACCCGAGAGGACCCGACCCAAACCCGACCCGAAAATATACAGGTTCTTAAATGGATCCTATATTTCTATACCCGTTAGACCCGGAACTTGTAAGGATCCGACCCGAACCCGACCCGAATATCCGAACGCCCAGGCCTATACCTATTACTAATCGAGAAAATGTTAAATAATATCTAAACTATTTTATTTTAACTAAAAATATCTAAATTATAGGGCTAGCCAAAACAATATTTTATTTTTTTATTAATTTTTTTTCAAAAATCAACAAACGATTGATTCTGCAAAAACGACACACTATTGGTTGATCTAACATAATCATTAGATGGTGTTGTTTATTGCATCATTAAAACGAAACAACACCATATTGTCTAAATGAAAATTTATATGATCTTTGCCTTCATTGGATGCCTTGTCTGATTTCGGGTCACAAATCAGTCCAACTGAGAACTCACTGTTGTCAGATTCTTCCAAGACCTCGACGGGTTCAAACTCGTGGCTCCGGTCATCTTGATCTTCAGAAACTTGGTCTAATCCAGATATATTGTTTCCGTTGCTGCTTCTCCCCACTTCTGGGGTCAAGACTCGTACACCGCATTCTAATATCTCGCAGAATCGGCTGCTGAATTCAAACAATATCTTGTTGCCCACTTCATGGCCCATCTCTTCTCCGGGAAAGTCACAATGAAATATACACAAATGTTCCTTAATTACGGGTGATTCACGAGGGTGTACTATGAAAATAGGATATATGTATCCATTTTTGCCTATGATACCATACTTCAACCGAAGTTCTTTGTTCTGTTCTGTGTGTTGGTGCTTGTTTGGTGAAATCAGGACACAAACCTTAAACTTGGATGATACAGGAAAAATACAATCTTTCTCCAGTAGAATGTGTTGGTTTCCTTCCTATTGGAGGAAATAAATAATATATATTTTATATTGTATATTATGTTGATTGGCTGTGAGTGTTAAGAGAGTTGTCGGCAGACAAAAGGAAAAAGTAACAGAAAATAAAAGAGAGAGAAGAAAAGAAGGGGGAGAAGAGAGAAGAAAAACAGAGTTAGCCGGATTCAGAAATCGTGACGATCGGACCTCCAAACGTGTCCTGATCTTTCTGAAATTTGTAGGGAAGCTTCATGACTCAGAGATCTTCAGATTCAACGGTGGGTTTTGTATTTCAACGGTTGGTTTGTTGTGAATCGGAGTTTTAGTGAAGCAGTTCTGTTTTGAAGCGAGCTGAGACCAGTGTTCAGTGTTTGAGAAATTCAACGGTGAGATCTTCTCTTCTTGAGCTGAAATTTTGCAGAGGTGTTCTTGACTTGTTTATCTAGGATTTGTACGGTGGAGATTGGATTTAGTGACCGGAATCCTAGTGAACGTGAGGTCGTTTGAGGCTGCATATTTCTGAGCTTTGTATAGCTCTCTTGTTGATTCTTTGTTGTGTTGGAGATTGCTCTTGTTGAGCCTTACTCTCTGGTGTTGTTCTTTGGAACAGAGAGGACGTGGTTGTACTCACTCTATTTGATATAGTGGATTTGGAGTGGACTACGGTCCCGTGGTTTTTCCTTCTCACATCGAGGAGGTTTTCCACGTAAAAATTGTGGTGTCTCGTCTCATTTTGTTTCTGTTGTTTCTGCCACCATTACATATATTTTTCTCACAGACTCACACAAGTGCGGGAAACCATATTCCGCTGCGCCTTATCGCGTTTCCGTGTTTCCCCAACATAGTGGTATCAGAGCTTGAGGTTGTGAGCTTTGGATTTCGGTAACTTTGGTTATTGGTTTTGCTTGTGTGAGTGATGGAAAATATGAACAGAATGATCAGTTTGAATGGTGCTAATTATCATACATGGAAAGGCAAGATGGAAGATTTGCTTTTCGTGAAGGAATTCCATGTACCGGTTTTTCAGGAGAAGAAACCTGATGAGAAAACGGATGATCAATGGAAGTTGCTGCATCGACAAGTCTGTGGTTCGATAAGGCAGTGGATAGATGATAATGTTCTGCATCATGTTGAAACAGAGACTAATGCTCGTTCTTTGTGGTTGAAGCTGGAGCAGTTGTATGCTCGGAAGACCGGGAATAATAAGATGTTCATGATCAAGAAGTTGATTGAGTTGAGGTATCAGGATGGTACTCCGATGACGGATCACTTGAATGCGTTTCAGGGATTAATCAACAAGTTGTCTGACATGGGCATTCATTTTGAAGATGAGATTCACGGTTTGTGGCTTCTTGGTACATTACCGGATTCTTGGGAAGTGTTCACGATGTCTCTTTGTAACTCCGCAGCGAATGGCGCTATTTCGATGGACTTAGTGAAGAACAGTGTTTTGAATGAGGAAACGAGAAGGCAGTCGAATCCTAGTTCCTCACGTTCAGATGTTATGGTTACTGAGTCAAGGGGGAGGAGTTCACATCGTGAGTCCAAGAAGGAGAAGAACAGGAGCAGAAGCAAATCTAATAGATTTGCGAATTTGGAGTGCCACTACTGTCATAAGAAAGGGCACTTGAAGAAAGATTGCTGGAAGTTGAAAAAGGACAGCAAGCAAGGAAATCGTCAAGGAGATGGTGAAGATCGGGTGACTGTCACCGAGGATCAGTTTCTTATTCTTGACGAGGGTGATGCCATTAATGTTGCATGCCAGGACACCAGTTGGGTTGTTGATAGTGGAGCTACTACTCATGCTACATCGCAGCGGGATTTGTTCACTACCTATACTCTAGGTAGTTATGGTTCAGTTAAGATGGGTAATGATGGTTTGGCTCAGGTTGTTGGCATTGGTGATATTTGCTTGGAGACGAGTCTTGGTACAAGACTTCTGCTTAAGGGAGTTAAGCATGTCCCAGATGTTCGGTTGAATTTGATTTCTACAGGAAGACTTGATGATGAGGGTTTCTACAGTTTATTCGGTGGTGGTAAATGGAAGCTCTCACGTGGTTCTATGGTTATGGCTCGAGGTAATAAGTCTTCATCTTTCTATTGGATGCAGGCTAAGGTCTCCAAAGACATTGTTAATGCAGTGGAGAATGATGATGCCATGGAGTTGTGGCACAAGAGACTCGGTCATATTAGTGAGAAGGGATTGTCTGTGTTATCAAAGAAGGAGGCTATTCCAGGGATCTCCGGTATGCACTTACAGAAGTGTGAGCATTGTTTTGCTGGTAAACAACACAGAGTATCGTTCAAGTCTTCTGCACCTTCGAGGAAACCCGAGATACTTGACTTGGTGCATTCAGATGTGTGTGGTCCAATGAAGACAAAATCTCTTGGTGGTGCATCATATTTTGTCACATTCATTGATGATCATTCGAGGAAGTTGTGGGTTTTCACTATGAAGACGAAGGATCAGGTTTTGGGATATTTCAAGCATTTTGTGGCATTGGTTGAGAGACAGACGGGAAAGAAGTTAAAGTGTATCCGCAGTGATAATGGTGGTGAGTATTCTGGACCATTTGATGCTTATTGCAAGGAACATGGTATTAGGCATCAGTTCACGCCGCCTAAGACTCCACAGTTGAATGGAATGGCTGAGAGGATGAACAGAACGATTGTCGAGAGGATGAGATGTTTGATTTCGCAGTCAGGCTTACCGATGACTTTCTGGGGTGAAGCTTTGAGCTCGGTTGTTCACGTGTTGAATTTGTCACCAAGTGCTCCATTGGATGGTGACATTCCAGAGAGAGTTTGGACCGGCAAGGATGTTTCTTACGGTCATTTAAGGGTCTTTGGGTGCAAGGCTTTCGTGCACATTCCTAAAGACGAAAGGTCGAAGCTTGAGATGAAGTCACGACAATGTGTGTTCATTGGTTATGGTCAGGATGAGTTTGGATACAGGTTTTATGATCCCGTTGAGAAGAAGCTCATAAGGAGCAGAGATGTTGTGTTCATGGAAGATCAAACGATTAAGGACATTGAAAAGTCCGAAAAACCAGCTCAGAGAAATGAAGGTTTGATTGATTCAGCGGTTTTTCCTTCTACATCAGTCCACGGTCAGAATGAGGGTGAGGTTCATGTTGATACACCTGGTGCAGATGATGCTCCCGCACATGATGATGACGGTATTGGTGATCATGGTGACGATCATGGTGAGACACCAACTACCGAGAACCTACCTGCTGTTAGAAGATCCGAGAGAGGTCCAACACCGTCGACAAGGTATAAACCTAGTGAGTATGTGTTACTTACTGATGGGGGAGAACCAGAAAGCTTTGGTGAAGCTTTAGAGGATGAACACAAAGAGAAATGGTTAGAAGCCATGGGAGAAGAGATGGGTTCTTTTGATGAGAACGACACATATGAGTTGGTGAAGTTGCCTAAGGGTAAAAAGGCGTTGCTTAATAAGTGGGTGTATAGGATTAAGCATGAAGATACCAGTTTGCTACCTCGATACAAGGCTAGATTGGTTGTGAAAGGATTCAGCCAAAAGAAGGGGATTGATTATGATGAAATCTTTTCTCCTGTTGTGAAGATGTCATCCATTCGGGTTGTACTTGGATTGGCAGCGAGTCTTGATCTAGAGGTTGAGCAGATGGATGTAAAGACTGCTTTCCTTCATGGTGATTTGGAGGAGGAGATTTACATGGTACAACCAGAAGGCTTTGTGAAAAAGGACAAAGAGGAGTTAGTTTGTCGCTTGAAGAAAAGCCTTTACGGATTGAAGCAAGCACCAAGGCAGTGGTACATGAAGTTTAAGTCGGTTATGGGGGAGCATGGTTATAAGGAGACTACTTCAGATCATTGTGTATTTGTGCAGGTGTTTGGTGATGATGATTTTATCATCTTGTTGTTGTATGTTGACGACATGTTGATTGTGGGCAGGAACTTGAGCAGAATTCAAGAGTTGAAGAAGCAGCTTAGCAAGTCCTTTGCCATGAAAGATTTGGGTCCAGCGAAGCAGATTCTTGGTATAAGAATTATTCGAGATAGAGGTGAGAAGCTGATTCACTTATCTCAGGAGAAGTATATTGAGAAAGTACTTCAAAGGTTTCACATGGACAAGTCTAAAGTTGTAAGCACTCCTCTTGCTACACACTTTAGATTAACCAGTCAACAGAGTCCGAAAACAAATGCAGAGAAGGAAGATATGGCGAGGGTTCCATATGCTTCTGCAGTTGGTAGCTTGATGTATGCTATGGTTTGTACACGACCAGATATAGCTCATGCAGTTGGAACAGTAAGTCGTTTTCTTTCGAAACCAGGGAGAGAACATTGGAATGCTGTGAAGTGGATTTTGAGATATCTTCGAGGGACTTCTAGTTTGAAGCTTACCTTTGGAGGTGATAAGCCATTACTTGTGTGTTACACAGATGCTGATATGGCTGGGGATGTTGATTCCAGTAAGTCTACTTCGGGTTACTTGGTAACATTTGCAGGAGGAGCTGTGGCATGGCAGTCAAGGTTACAAAAGTGTGTTGCACTTTCTACCACTGAAGCTGAGTTTATAGCCGCAACGGAAGCTTGTAAGGAGTTGTTGTGGATGAAGAATTTTCATGATGAGATCGGTTTCAAGCAGGAGAAGTATGAGCTGCTTTGTGATAGTCAAAGCGCTATTTGTCTCGGGAAGAACTCGACATTTCATTCGAGGTCGAAACACATCAACAAGAGGTATCATTGGATACGTGATGTGGTTGCTTCTAAGGAAGTGGAACTTGTAAAAGTTCATACGGATGATAATGGAGCTGATATGATGACCAAGTCATTACCGAGATGGAAGCTTGAGGTTTGCCGAGAGATAGCCGGTATGGTTGTTTCCTCCAACTAGTCGGAGGGGGAGTTTGTTGGTTTCCTTCCTATTGGAGGAAATAAATAATATATATTTTATATTGTATATTATGTTGATTGGCTGTGAGTGTTAAGAGAGTTGTCGGCAGACAAAAGGAAAAAGTAACAGAAAATAAAAGAGAGAGAAGAAAAGAAGGGGGAGAAGAGAGAAGAAAAACAGAGTTAGCCGGATTCAGAAATCGTGACGATCGGACCTCCAAACGTGTCCTGATCTTTCTGAAATTTGTAGGGAAGCTTCATGACTCAGAGATCTTCAGATTCAACGGTGGGTTTTGTATTTCAACGGTTGGTTTGTTGTGAATCGGAGTTTTAGTGAAGCAGTTCTGTTTTGAAGCGAGCTGAGACCAGTGTTCAGTGTTTGAGAAATTCAACGGTGAGATCTTCTCTTCTTGAGCTGAAATTTTGCAGAGGTGTTCTTGACTTGTTTATCTAGGATTTGTACGGTGGAGATTGGATTTAGTGACCGGAATCCTAGTGAACGTGAGGTCGTTTGAGGCTGCATATTTCTGAGCTTTGTATAGCTCTCTTGTTGATTCTTTGTTGTGTTGGAGATTGCTCTTGTTGAGCCTTACTCTCTGGTGTTGTTCTTTGGAACAGAGAGGACGTGGTTGTACTCACTCTATTTGATATAGTGGATTTGGAGTGGACTACGGTCCCGTGGTTTTTCCTTCTCACATCGAGGAGGTTTTCCACGTAAAAATTGTGGTGTCTCGTCTCATTTTGTTTCTGTTGTTTCTGCCACCATTACATATATTTTTCTCACAGACTCACACAAGTGCGGGAAACCATATTCCGCTGCGCCTTATCGCGTTTCCGTGTTTCCCCAACAGAATGGTCAAGGAATTACCTTTGGCTCGGTGATTGAAGTCTGACGGCACTTGTCTTCCTGGTAAACAAGCAAACTCGTACATAAACGATTTCTGGATAACTGCACTCCGTGATTCTCCATCTAGTTTAAAACAATTAGTGAAATTGAGTTTGACATTTGGAGTGTTTAGCGGGGAAGTTACTCTCTCTAGTGATTCACAATCTTCTGCCATTAGAAGTCTTAGAGAACAAGGAAGCTCTGGCAATAATGCAAGTACTTTGCAACCGGTTACTTCAAGGCTTTGTAGTTGATGAATACCTTTTATACAATTTGGAATCTTCTCAATATCGGTATAGCTTAGGTCGAGCGACCATAGACTTCCGGGGAAATGTGTTACGGTCTTAAGATTTCCGCTGCCTCTTATATCAACGTACGAAAGACGAGACCATAGCCTAATCGATTCAGGCACTTGTTCTACCGCAGTGTCTGATAGAAGAAGTTGGGAAACGTTTGTAGAAATATTCGGAAAAATTCTCAACCGTGAGCATCCAATCATGTAGATTCTCTCAAGAGATGCCAAGTTAACGTGAGTAGGAACAACTTGTAGATTAACGCAGGAATTCATCATTAAGTCCTCTAGTTTATGAAGATTAGCAATCGATGAAGGAAGCTCTACCAAACTCGTGCAACTATTCAGCTTCAATCTCTCCAGATTGGTAGCTTTTGAAAGATCTGGGAGTTCCTTCAACTTCTGGGACCATGAAAGATCCATCTTCTTGAGATTTGTAAGCGCCTATATGTGAACAAAATAACAGAGGAGAACGAAATGAGAAAATATGTTTTTCATCTTATTTCATTCTTTGCAATTTAACATGTAGAAACTAACCTGAGTTCCTTCCCAGAGGCTCTCAAGCTGGCTTCGGGGCATGCAAAGTTCGACTAGATTTTCCGGGAAAAATCTAAGAGGAAGACTCTTTCTCGGATATTCCTCCCAGTGCAGTAACCTTAGAAATGGTGGAAACTCCATCTCCTCTGGTATGTGGACTATATCATTACCATCATATCTTGTCTTGTAAACACAGAGGAATCGAAGATGACGCATTCTTCTAAGAGCTCTATCGCTTATAATCACTTCGTTGATTCCTGATGTATCAAATGATATGCCAGACACAGCTCTAGTACCCTATATAAAATTTCAAGTATAAAGAACTTGTTAGAACAAAAGGTAAGATATGTCCACCTTCGCCAAATGATTTTATAAACGTGTAAGGAGCAAATGAAAAGTAAATACAAAAAAGCTTACTGTATCATTTTCAAGGACGTCACATATTTCTTGGGTATCAATCAAGATCTGACGTTTCCAAGGCTCTTGTCTATGAATGAATTGTCTACCCACTTGTTGTAGTAACTTGTGCATCACTACTTCCCCTTTGGTAGATATATATATTAGAGATTTATTCACTAAGATTTTCAGTCCGTGTTTGATATCCAAGTTATTGTCAGAAAGCATGGCATTCACCAGATTGTCATCTTTATAGTTGAAGAAGACTGCAATGTGGAGAAATAGAGTTTGCTCATACTCATGTAAACTCTCATATCCGATTCTTAGTACTTTCTCTATATCTCGTTGATCAAGAATAGTGTCTAGCCTGCGCATTACTTCTTCCCACTCCATTTCCTTCTTCCCGCGTAAAGATGAACCAACTACACGTAGACCCAACGGAAGGTTGCCACAAAGTTTTGTTACTCTTAATGCAAGCTCTTTAAAACCATGATTTGGAGAGCTTTTCTTAAAAGCATATCGACATAAGATCCCAAGAGCTTCTTCTGTAGATGGAAAACCTACATGGTATGTATTGTCGATACCATGTTGCTTCAATATCTCTTGGTCTTCTGTGGTTACGATAATCCTACTTCCAGAACCAAACCACCTAGTTTCATTAGCTAGCGCCTCTAGTTGCTTTACATCATTCACATCATCGAGAATGATAAGAACTTTAAGATCACATAACCTTTCTTCTATCGCACCTAAATGGCATACCCTAACACCATTTTGGTTCAAAATCTTTGAAAGAAGTTGCTCTTGTAAACGTAACTTCAATCCATAGTCATCTAGACCACTACTATAGCTTCCACTAAGATTCTCCATAAAACAACTAAGCTGAAAACTGCAAGAGAGTTGGCTATGTAAAGCTCTGGCAATGGTAGTCTTACCAATACCTGCTGGGCCACAGATTCCTACTACCATAGCTCCTTCTTCATAATCTACACTTAACAAGTAATTCATTTTATTCAAATGAGCTGAAAGACCCACCATGTCTTCAAAGTCCCTTGACGGTGAAGAATTTAGTTTGCGTGAAACATCTCCTGCAATCTTTTCGATCATGTTTGCTTCACTGTCCCTAAAAATCAAAGAAAAAAACATTTCTACCATCAAATATAATATTCGTGAGAAATGACATGTCGTCCATTTAGTATTCATTCAACCAAAACATTCAGTTAAGTACTAAGATTATACACCATTCACCGTAATTCCACTAATGTATTTTGGATATGGGTTTAACACCTCTTAAATAAACCCATTCAAAATTGAGTTCAGCTTAAATAAGGATGGCCCAGATTAAGCCAAGCTCGGCGAGGAAAACAAAATTGTTCTTAATGCTTGATATAAATTGGCCACTTAGATTTATGATCACAGATTTATTTTCGCAACGAACGATGGTTAATTAGCTAGAAAAAGATAGGTGAGAAAATTAACTATTCACAACGAAATTTGGTTAAAAGAATTTATGAACATATCAAACATGATATGAACAACTTGAATAATTTTCGCATCGAAAGCTGGTTGACTTTATCATTGTATTTTGAGTTCTATAACATTGCATTTAAATTCTGACTAACTAGCTGATTTATTTGATAATTCTGAAACGAAAGATATATTGTGTATTCTTAAGTTTCAGTGGATTTCGATAACCCTATATACTAGAATTACATTGATGTGAACTTGCAGTGTGACTATAGTGTAAAACTTAGACATATTAAGTTTTTAGAGCCGTTACATGGGACTCTTTGGAGTTACCCATCGATCTTAGTAGTAGAGTTTTGCTAGGCATTTTTCATTTTTCATTTTTGTTACTCACACGTTTCTTTCTCATTTTCTTTGGTGTTTCAAGTAAATGTTGAATCATCAAATTGGGGGTAACAAGGATCAAGAACTAGTCCATCTCGAAAATTTAGAGCTACCAGAGTTGGAGCGCACTGACAGAAAAGCTAGGAATCATATGATTTTGATTATAGATGAAGCTGGTAATTTGAGATACCAAGAGGGTTATATCTGTAATGAGAGGGATCAGAGGCTAGATGGTGATGGAAATTCCATCATTGTAGAAGAACAATATCGTCTGGAAGCTGATGCAGATGGCCACGGGCGAATTGGAGGAGCTGGTGGTCGCGGAAGGACACTTGGAGATTACAACAGGTCTGATCAGTTATATACTATCTGAATACCTGCATTTGCGAGGCACAATTTTGATCCAAAACTAGTCTACTAAACTTTGGTTGGTCAGCATAAGTTTCATGGATTGTCTCATGAGCATCACATTGAGAAGTTTGAGGACTTGGTGACCAGCATGGCATACAATGGCGTCTCCATTGATTATATGTTCTGTAAGCTTTTCCCTCACTCTCTTGTTGGGAAAGTAGCCTACTAGCTGTATCAGTTGGAACCAGTATATCTTAACACATGGGAAGAGACCAATAAAGCATTTCTCTGCAATTTATATGATGTTCTAGGTTTGGGGAGATGAGGAAAAATATTTTCACATCCAAGCAAGGTCAACCAGAAAATTTTAAATCTGCTTGAGGTTCAACTCCTAGAAACCTTCTTCGGGGGAATTGAATGGAGATATCAGATGGCTCTGGATGCAACAAGCAATGAGAACTTCAATACCAAGTATCATGAAGATGCTTATTGTTGAATGAGAACTTGTCTTCTAGCAATAGTAAAAGAATGCTGATTTTGAGAGAAAGAAGAAGGCTTCAAGCAATGAGGGAAGTGATCGAGATTTGATGTGACTGTCAAGTTAGATTCAATGCACAGTCTTCTTTTCGGTAAGAAGTCATTACAATTTACTCGAGAGGTTTATACTTTTGAGGAGGATGTGAACTACATCAATGGAGCTGAAAATCATAACCATAAGTACTCATTTAAGAAAAGCAACATAAGTGCTTTCACAAACAATAAAAACTCATCTATGGTCACAAAGCCAGCTTAACAAAAGTCATTCCAGATCAGATGGTTCATAAAGTATTATGGTAGCTCATCTTATCAGTCACCTTCTCAATCAAGACCGGCTACTGAGGTGAAGTCTATGTTGTAACAGATCTTGGAAGATCAATGTAAGATCACTATGAAATTCAATGGGAAGACTGATGCTATGTATCATGATCTAAATTGGAATTTTGAGTTACTAAGCACTCACATGAAGAATTTAAACACCCAAGTAACTCAAATTTCTGGTTCAATGAAATGGAAAAATGGATCTCTTCCAGGAAGAGATGATTAGAACCAGAAGCAATATGTCAATGCCATTTTTATGTAGAGTGGAATAGAGGCTGATTTAGTGCCAAAAATGAGTTTGAAAGCACATGTGTTCGTGAGAATTGAGGAAGTTGAGGAATTCAGAGATTATCGTGCTATAGATGAGGTGTCGATTGACACCTCTCACAAGTGTTGGTTGATACCAAGCACATTCTCGAGATTTTGAATGTTGACGAACGGAAATCGACTATGATCGACACATAAGAAGCAGTGTCGACCAGTGGTCTCGGTCGACACCCACCTCTTGACTCTGAATTCTTAACTTTTGATGGAGAAAAATCGACCGAGGTCGACAAAGGGAATTTGGTGTCAACAAAACAAAGCAGTGATGATCAACACACCCCTAGTTTCGGTCGACACCAATCAGAAGAAAAGGTAAATTTGTCTATTTTAAAAGCCAATGTCAACAAAAAAACCTCCAGTGTCGGTCGACACCAAACCATGAAGAGCCAAAATGACTGAAAAAGCTCAAGAATGAGTCTACAATCCCAATATACCACATCCTAAGCCTATTAATAAGTCCAAACATGAGCTTGATGATATCATGTGATGGTTGAGATTCGATTGGTTGATGTTGTGAGGACTACTCCCTGTCTAAGGAGGTATATCAAACCGATGGTTTCAAAGGATTTGGGTTTTTAAGAAGGGGTGATTATGATTTCTAAAAAATCAGTGATTTGCTGTAGCACAAGATACCAAAGAAGCTTCCAGACCCTTGTGGTTTTGTGTTGGATTGTTCCATCTTCTCGAACAGTTTCAAGCATTTTGTGTGTGATCTTGGGTCTAGTGTGAATCTGATGCCATACTATATGTCTAAGAGATTTGGGATGATGGACTTCAAGTCGACTAGGATCTCTTTAATTCTTGTTGAACGCGTAAAAAGGATTCCAGAAGGAGTTCTTGAGGATGTTACAATAAGAATTGGTGATTGCTTGATTCTCACAGACTTTGTAGTGATGAAGTTCGATGATGAAGGATCCTATTATCTTTGTTAGACCATCTTGGCTACAGCTAGAGCAATAATTGATATGAGGCATGGACTGATTGATCTCCACATGGGAGAAAAGACTATAAAATTCAAGGTGTATAAGCTTAGGAGATCTTCCATAGATGGTCAGTTATTTAGTGTAGAGGTGATGCCAGATGGTCATATTGGTGATGATAAAGTGCATTATTGTGGAGAGGCAAAGATGGTAGGTCAAACTAAGTTGACAAAGACCTATGCAGGACTAGCAACTTCTCTTAAGTAGAAATCTCCAGAGATCACAATTACACCAAAACAAAGGCATGCACATACTAAACTTTCATCTCTTGGCCTCATTGATTCTAATGAAGGAATTGACTACGTCCCACCCACTCTTCGCTCCCATCCAGATTCTCTTCCTACATTCCTTGGTCACTCTCATGCTCATACTGCTTACACACCACCATGGATGAGGATATTTTTGTTGAGGCTCTATTTTCCTTTGGTGAACCCTCACAGAATGATCTATAGACAAAAATCAAGCTAGTGACTGAAAACAAGCGCTTGGTGGGAGGCAACCCACGGGTGATATTTACATACTCTCAATTTCATTTTCGTTTAACTAACTTTTAGTTTCTCTTGAGTTTCATTCATAAAAAATAGAACATGACTAGCACCAGTGTTGGTCTACACCAGCCATGAGTCGCTCAACACGAAGGACACATAGGAGAACCGGTCAACATAACTTGGTGTTGGTCGACACCTTCCACGAGGTAAGGATTTTATTCTTCTCTGATTTTTTTTTGGTTCCTTTTTGTTTTGTTTTTCTTACTTCAGGTTGATAACACTGGGGACATTGTTGTTTAAGTTTGGGTGAGGTACTTATTGACATTTTTTGTTTTTTTTTCTTAGAGTCAGTTGTGTCATTCATTTGTTGAGTCAAACATTTGTACGAAACAATGATTTTTGGAGGAATAATCACATCTGCAAGAACTAAAGTTACCATTGATTCGAGTTTGACTGAGATCCATAATTGTTGGAGAACCCTAAGACATACCGACAATGTTACCCATATCCTTTTCGGTATTTGAAAGATCCATTACTGACTCACCCCTAACATGACTCAATTCTTTCATATTGGGGTTTGGAAATATATTGGATTGGATTCTTCTCTAAGTCCTTGAAATACTTGTTTGTGTTAGTATGATTTTCCTCTCTCTTCCCTTTAAATAAAAAGAGGAAAAATAATAAAAAATTGAACATTATAGGCAGTGATATTGGGATATAGGAGCTAAACACTTCTATCTTTCAAAGTGATGATATGGCATGTCTGAAAAAGAAGAAACCCCCATAATAAGGAAAGAGAAACGATAAAAAAATAAATGATACCAGTGGTAAAATCGGTTGCTGAACTAAGAAAAAGGAGAGGAAAGAAAGCAGAAATAAGAGAGTTTGTGTGATCAGGTTATGACTAAGTAAAGTCCATGTGTCCTTTAATCGATATTTCCTTGATGAGACTGCACTTAATTCTTAAAAAGATTAGTATAAATATTTTGTATTTCTCATCTGGATTGTGGAGATTGTTTAGGACATATGATAAGTTTGGGGGATGTACATGATGGTCTTGATTTTGTCAGGTTTGTTTTTATGTGGATTATTATGGTGACTGTTGATGTGGTGTTTCTAGGAAGAAATGGGTATATGAGTTTTTCTTTTATGTCTTAATTTTTTGTATGCTTAAGGGCAAGCAAAAGTTAAGTCTAGGGGAGTTGTTATATCATGTTTTTAGTGATTATAACCATAATATAAGTCTTTTATATATAGTTTGTTGGTGTTTTTTGGAGTTTTAGTCTTTATAGTACTAGGTATGAGATGTAGCTAATCTGGAGATTTGGTAGCATTTGGAGTTAAGTTGGATCATGTGCAGAAAAGATCAACATGGAGTCTGATTACAGGTTTGGTGTCGATCGGTCGATACCATTCACGCAGGAGGATTTTCAAGCTCAATTAAATGATATTTGGAGGAATTGCAAAAAGGTCCAAAACTTTTTCTTATTTACAAAAGAAGAAGATATCCTGATTTAGGATTATGATTAAGTTTTTGAGCTATTGTTTAGGTTTTGCTTTATTTTCATTTGAGTTTTTGAGAGATATTAGTTAAAGCGAGCTTTTGGGGAGACAAATATTTGACTCCAAAGAGAGGATTTCGAATCCCTTTTGTTTCTTAATGATTTCTTATATGCAAATTATTTCATCTATGATTTATGTTTCATTGATCATGTTTGAGTAGTTTGCTAGTTAGGTTTAATGTTTCTCCCAAGAAATTTCATAAATTGTTAGGTTGATTGGTTAGTTAAGGATTTATAAATGTTAGTTATTCCTCTTAGGTTGTTCTTACTGTTTGATTTAAATTGGCTACTTAGATTTGTGATCATATGTTGATTCTTGCAACGAAAGTTGATTAATTAGTTAGAAAGAATCTAGGTGAGAAAATTAACTATTCGTAAAGAAATTTGATTTAAGAAATTTGTGAATATATCGAACCTGATATGAATGCATGTTTAATAACTTGAACTCGCAAAGAAATTTGGATTTATAGATTGTTAGGCATATATAATTTTCGCACCGAAAGTTGGTTGACTTTATCGTTGTGTTTTTAGTTCTATAACATTGCATTTGAATCATGACTAACTGATTGACTTGACAATTCTAATCTCCTTAGAATTTCCTGAGCCTAGCATTTCTCCCACCGTTTACACCTCATTTACTGTTTATATGATTTCATTAAAATCATATTGCTTAGGTTAATTCAAAACGAAAGATCTATTGCGTTTCCTTGAGTCTTAGTGGATTTCGTTAACTTTATATATTACAATTACATTGTTGTGCACTTGCACTGTGATTATAGGGTAAAGCTTAGACATATCAATGAGCTTGAAGGTTCACCGTGCCATTACATCGATACTAGAAATCAAACGAGTCCTTAGAGAAACACAAAAAATTCCCTTCACAACAGGGATAACGGACACGCCCGTTTGACACCCAGAGAAGATCAAACTCCCAACCTTCGACGGCAGCTCAGATCCTAGCAGTCAGATGACCACTTTCACCATTGCTATGTGTCGATCTACTGTTTCACAAGAAAAAAGTGACACTAGTTTCTGTTAGCTTTTGTAGAAATCTTTAGCAGCGACGGGCTTAGCTGATTCTCTTGATTAAAAGCGAATTTGATCGACACTTTTTATAAATTGCTATCAATTGCTAACCACGTTCCGGAAGCACTACCAGATATACCTCTAGGAAGAAGTTTCCATCACCGATATCTGGAAACTAACACAAGGCCACCAAGAATCCAAACGAACAATCATGCAACACTTTAAGACGCTCATCTCCAGCGTCCTTATCCCAGACGAGCTGGAAATTAAATCGATTTGCTATAACCTTTGGTACGAATCTGATTTTCATGTCAATTCCAAGCTCAACAAACCTTCAACACTAGAAGAAGCTCTTCATCGTGCCAACGTATTCATCAAACTAGACAGAGAGAAGATCACACTCGTGAAAAATACACATCTGTAAAACTAAAAGCGAAAAATAGGAAGACTACTATGAACCACGACGACATTATGAAAAGCCTGACAAAAAAGCGATCAATTACCATGTTAACGACACAACTGTACAACGATCACATGCGCCAAATACATGTAATGAATATTATCGTAATACCGCACAAACCACTGAAGAATGAAATCATCAAAACTACTACGATTTTCATAAAAACTATGGTCACAACACTACTGCTTGTCGTCAATTGAGGGCTGCTGTTTTTGTAAAATTCAAGAAAGGAGAGTTTCACACTGCCATAGAGGACATTCGTAATGCCGACCAACGCGGAAACAGTGGTGTTGTCGGCATAATGATACATAAGGCCAATGACATGTCGACAATAGACCTCGAGAAGAAAATGGAAAACATCGTCTTATGGATACAAACCCTTCTAAATAAAGACCATGATCCAAGTTAGGAAGGTCCACCACAAGCTTTTTATGAACATCCTTCTTGCTTTCAATAACTCAGTGTGATCAATATAGGAGTATAAGCAAAAGGCAGTAACATTTCAGAAGTAATCTCGTCCCGTAAACAACCAACCTCCAATCATTTTTACAGAGGATGATACAACCGGCTTTGACGCACCAAAAAATAACCCACTTGTGATCGAGTTCATGGTCGGAAATTGCGTGGTCATGCACATCTTAGTCGACACTAGAAGTTTGGTCGATCTAATATTAATAGAAATATTAATGAATATGGAACTAAAAGAGAATGACGTTATAAAACCCCTTACTGGATTCACCCGCGAAAGAACGATGAAAATAACATGATCAAGTTGCCGATATACGTTGGAGGAATAACAAAACTTGCCAAATTCATGGTTGTCGAAAAATCTCTGATGTATAATGTGATTCTTAGGACGTCTGGATCCATGCAATGAAGTCAGTCCCATTGTTCTATCATTAGTGTGTAAACTTTCCTACACCAAACAGAATTCATACAATCAAGGGGAACAAACAGTTGTCCCAGACATGTTTTCTCGCCGAATGGAAACTATGAGTACCGTCGGCATACATGATCATTGTAGAACATGGTAGCCAGGGACTAAAGCACGGATTAATCACTTAAGTCTTCATTGACAAGGCAGATCCAGAGAGATGTATTGAAATTAAAACTGAGTTTTCAGAAAAAAATAAAGACATAGATTGTCATGTTTCACCGCAGAAATGTCATTCCATTTTCTTGGTCTGTAGATGATATGAAAGGAACTGGCACATCAATCACTAGTCACGACTTGAACATCAATCCGACATACAACCTAATCAAGCAGAAGCGGCATAAACTCTGACCAAAATGAGCCAAAGCAGTCAACGCCGAGCTCATAATGCTACTAGGCGCATGATCCATTGCCAAAGTGAGATATCACGATTGGTTAGCTAACCTGTTGGTTGTCATGAAGAGGAACGACAAGTGGCGAGAGTATGTCGACTACACCGACCTTAACAATGTCTGCCCAAAAGATATCTTTCCACTTCCACATATAGATGTCTTGTCAAGGCAATGACATGAAATCAACTCTTGTCGTTCATGGACGCCTTCTATGGTTATAATAAAATAATGATGTTCCATGAAGAATGAGAAAATAATGCTTTCATAACAACCACGAGAACATATTGCTACAAGGTTATGCATTTCAGCCTGAAAATGCAGGAGTAATGTATCAACGGTTGGTCAATCGAATATTTTCTTATAAGCTTGGAAGCACAATGAAGGTCTATAATGATGACATGCTCGTGAAGTCGTTAGTCATTGAGGATCACGTCGGTCATCTTCTAGAATGCTTTGAAACCTTAAACAGTATGACATGAATCTAAACCCAATAAAGTTCACTTCGATGTAACTTGGGAAGGGTTTTTAGGGTACATTGTCACATAGAGAGGGATATAAGATCATCGTAAATAGATCATTGCCATTATTTACCTACCATCTCTGCAAACACCCGCGAAGTTCACCGCCTTACCGGTCATAATGAGGCTCTCAATCGTTTTATTTCCCGATAAATGGACAAATGTTTGCCTTTTTATTAACTAAATAAAAAATTTATATGGGAGGAAAAGTGTGAAGAAATATTCATTCATCTCAAGGATTACTTGTCTACGCCGCTTGTCTTGGTAAAACTTGAGGATATACGACATCGAATATCACAACTGGACAAGTGAAAAATCTCATGTTTTGGTCAATTTTTCTTATCGAGCTATCTCCAGAACTCGACGTTGGCGTTCACCAATTAGGAAATAAGTGGACATTACACGTGGATGGTGCCTTGCCTTTAGCACGGTGAAGGAGTTGGTGTATGTCTTCAATCACCCACCGTTGAAGTTTAAACCACCCGTATCGTCTTGGTTTCGCTGCTTCCAATAATGAAGCTGAGTATAAAGCCTTTCTTTCTAGCCTTCGGCTAGCAAAAGAGATCGGCGCACAACAGATTCAAGCCTTTTGTGATTCAAAACTTTTAGAAAATCAATTCAATGGGGACTGTGAATAAAAAATGAATGCATGGATGCCTACCTCAAGGCCGTTAAAGAACTCGCAAAGGATTTCAAAGTATTCAAGTTTACTAAAATACGTGAAGTATATGTTGGTAGATGCACTCGCCGCTCTTGCATCGACATCTGATCCGAATTTACGATGCATCGTTTGATATATCATGGTTTTTATGAGTTTTGACCACGATATAAATCTTGTATATAGAATCTTTTAGTGTTTTTCTAGTCTTTTCGAGTCTTTGCAGGTTCAAGTAAGTATAGAGCTGATTTGGAGATTTTGGTGCCAAACCGAATTCATTAGAGAAAATATCAAGTTGGAGCCCGATTACAGATAGGGTGTCGACCGACACACACCCTTGGTGTTGTCAACACGAATCACGCATGCATATTCCCACTCTAGTTTTAAAATATTTTGGAAAAATTGCAAAAATGCCCAAATTTTTTCATTTTTCGCAATGAAGCCACAAACATGTTTTAGAGTTTAATTAGGTTTATCTGCCAATTGTTAGGCTATCTTTTTGTCGTCTTCCCAACTATCAAATCTATTAGGACTATCTGGCTTATGTTGGAGAAAAGAACTACACGTGCTCGGGCTTCTTTCACAAGAGAGTCCGCACGTGTGTTTAGACGGCGGGAATCTGGATAAGAGCAAAGGTTTCAAAGCCTTGTCGAAAAAGGAAAATTGATTCTAAGTCTGCCGAGAAGATTGGCCAATTCCCCGGATCCTCCAGCATTTCCACCAAATTTGAACAATTTGTTTCCACTTGAATCTTTGGAATATCTCTATTCCAAAACATGATAAGGCCCATTGGAGTCTGTCCAACTATGCATGCAGTGCGGATAGGCTTCGAAGTTCGCCTTGCATCCCAACCATCTCAAAACTCATTTGTTGCCTATAGTACCACCACCCTAAACCACTGATAGAACCATGGTCGATCTAAGTGGCATCGATTTTGCATATCGGGATTTGAGTATCCATAGAGGGAACAAAGGTATCGTTAAACTATCTTTTTATACTTTGAGTCTTAGAGTTTTTCTAGCTTTGGGCGAGACATATCTGAGACTATTTTCATTTGAGAGAAGATTTCAGGTCTCTAATTTTATTTATCTAATATTTTTTACGTAATCTATTTTTATTGCTTAAAAACATTTTTTACAAAAAATGTATTTTTCTGAATTTTTATTTTATTTTAATAATCGTTCCAGTGAAGAATCAACATTTTGAGAATCGTGGACCATGATTTTTTCTACAAATTTTTCCGAGCACAAACCACGTGGCATTTGTTAAACTAGGGGACCTAAAAAAATTGAGATTGACCCAAATTAAGATGACCCAAAAATCAGAGTTTGACCAAAAAGAAAAGTAATGCCACAAAAAGAGAGATAATGACGATCTCTAAAAGAAAAAAAAAAGATAATGATGATTTGGAGAAAAAAGCAATTAAGCCGATCTAAAACTATTATAAATAAGAAGTTTTTTTTTTCAACGTATAAATAAGAAGTTTAAGTCGTCAAGAAGAGGCATTCAGATTTTTTTTCTTGAATATGGTAGAAGTTTTGAGTTTTAGTCCCATAATCTCTTACGAGCCCGAAATCAGTTTTTAAATAATTCAATTTAAAAATTAACATTTCGTACCGTAATACAAAAAATCAACTCTTTTTATTAGTAGTAGGCCACCACACTTTTGGTGATTTGATATAGACTTAACAAAAATCTTTTTAATAAGAGTTTCTGGCGAATTTTAGGTTCAAATCGTCATTTTGACAACCTAGATTGTTTTTCCGACCTCCTTAATTTGTTGTCCTTGTGGAACTTGGCTTAGTCAATAAAATCTCTTAAACCCTTGATCTAAGTTCTTACTATCTTTAAATACGAGGAATTAGCAACAATATACAATACCATTTTTTTTGGGTGATCACACTAAGTAACTAAGAAAGAGAAAACTTGGATCAATTAAAGACAAACCAGTTTAGAAAGTCTTCTCCGAGTATGTTGCTCACATCAGTTAAAGCTCGGCTCCATTTCCTCTTTTCCTCATCTGTCGTACGTAAACATGTTTCATTGAAAGCCCTCCCAAAATCGCCGGTCTGTTTTCTTACATGGGATGGATCCACTCCATAGAAGATGGTCATCACTATCTGTCCCATAGCTTTCTTGCACAACAATATCTCCACCAATTCATTTAAACACCAGCTTGACGAAGCATAGTTTTTTGAAAGAATCACAATCGAGATCCTCGATTGTCTTATTGCTTGTATGAGGGAAGGGGAGATTGTTTCGCTTCTCTCAATCCCTTGATCATCGAACATCGTGATCCCATTGTAATTAAACTGTTTACGCAAGTGCCCGAGAAATGCTTTACGGACGTCCTCCCCACGGAAGCTGGGGAAGACGTTGAACCTATAATTTCGAGAAGTAAAAGAAGAAGAAGAAGCCATGAGAAAAGAAAAGGGTAATGAAAAGTTGGAAGTCTTGAAGTCGACTATGTTTTGGGTCTGCAGAAGTACAAGACAACTAAAATTAAATGTTTCAAGATAACGTGTTTCTAAAAGCTGTAAAGAAGCAAAATTAATTTAAAAAATAGGAAAAGGATCGTTCCGGGTATTGAGGCATACGCGTTAAGAATTATAGTGAAGAAAACTTAAAACTTAAAACTTAAAAGAGAAAAAGACTTTTTGATCTTATTAGTTTCCCTCAGGAGTTTAAGCAAGGGTAAATCGCAAAAATAGCACAAAAACATACATTGTCACAAATATAGCATCAAAGAAGAAAAATCACAAAATAGTATTTATTAAAGAGATAAGACACAAAATCACAAAAATCGCGTTATGAACAGTTATCAGGCGGCTGCGGCCTGCGGCCTGCGTGTAGACGTTGCGGTTCGATGCAACAGTTGTTGTTCGTTTGTCAGACGTGCGTTTGGCCACAAACGCAACTGTAGGTCTGTTCGTTTGTCAGACACAAGTTTTAGCCGCAGACACAGACCGCAGCCGCCTGATAACTGTTCGTTTTACAGCCGCTGCGACCATTTTCCATTAAATTCAAATTTTTTTTTATATAAATTTGTATATTTAAATTTTTGATAAGAAATATAATTTGAATATTTTATATATCCATAAATTTTTTTGGTAATTTTTTTTTTAAATAAGCTGTTTTGGTAACTTGTATGATAAAACCATGAATTTAATTTAAAAAAAAATAACAAATCAAATCATAAACAAAAAAAATAAACATACGTAATAACTAAGTCACAAATTATAACAAACTAAGTCTTAAAGTAAAAAATAATAACCAAGTTATAAACAAAAAAATAAACATAAGTATTAACCAAGTCACAAATTATAACAAACTAAGTCTTAAAGTAAAAATAATAACCAAGTCTTAACCAAGATATTTTAATACGATAATCGATGTCCATGCCGATTACCGTATTCATTGGTGATACTTTCACGCAAAGCTTCCATCGCTCTATCACCGGTCGCCTCATATTCAATATGGCCACCACCACCACCATCATCATCATCATCATCATCATCATCATCATCATCATCATCATCATCATCATCATCATCATCATCATCATCATCATCATCATCATCATCATCATCATCATCATCATCATCATCATCATCATCATCATCATCATCATCATCTTCATCACCATGAGTGTGATATTCTTCTCTACTTTGCCAACGTACAAAGTCATAATCCTCTCGATCTGAATCACGTATGAAGTTGTGTAGTGCCATCATCGCTGTTACAAGATTAATCCACTTAGTTAGACCATACTTTGGATGCTTACGATCCAAATTCTCCATTTTTCTTTCCATACTTCAAATGTTCGCTCAATCACTGATCGCAAACCTGAATGCTTTCGGTTGAAAAACTCTCGTGTATTTACCGGTGGTCCTCTAGCAAATTGACCAAGATGATATCGCATACTACGATACAGACCAAGATACCCTTGAAGGATCTTCGGTGTGAATCCTGATTCAATTCATCAGATTACTTGATCCTAAACATGCCAGATCTAGGTTCTCTTGTAAAGAAACATAAGTAGATCTCACCTTTTACCTGTTTTGTGCAGCGGAAAGGAAGAACAGGTCAGAGATCAGAGAGCCACCGAGAGATAACTCCTCCAGAGGTTCACACACGCACACCAATCAGGAAGTAGGCTGCTAGGCCACTGGGAGAAACCGGCGCAGGGAGAGAAAGATTTGACGGCTCAAGTTAGGGTTAATTTGGTTCTGAACTCGAGTTTTATTCATAAAACTCGTTCGGTTCCGTTTGGGCCATTTGGCCCAAATACCAATTAACTCGTCGGTGTTTGCGCACTGCATCGATCGTTGCACCTTGTGCATCGATCGATGCACATTGGCTAAACCTTTTATTCTCTCTAAGTATAGTAAATGCCTAGCACTTTTACCATACTCCTGCTAAACCGTTCCTACACAATTTCCTGTTAGCTTAGGCGTGTGACCCATATGGGATCATACAATAAAGGCAATAAGTCCAAGACTTATAGATCATGAGCGGACTCTAGCAAGCCATCATGACCCCCAGTATTATATGACTTATGTCTGATCTTTGACATACTCTTACTTTCTAGAGACAGTACCGAGATTACTGGACACATTTCCAACAATCTCCCACTTGTACTGGAATCTCTGTATTCATAATCCTTTTGTCTCAATATCTCGATTAGTCATAAGGCAAGATTGGTGTCATCCTTATAAAGCCTAATCTTGTTCATCGGACTCTGATTTGATACTGACAATCCAAACGACTCGGGACAGTCCGTTTGAGCATGGCCATGCATTTTCCAGTATTCAAATCTCCGATTGGCCTAGAGATATTCACTCCATTTATATTGGAGGGACAAATCCCGTCTTGTTCCATCACTGTAAACTACTTACTTCATGATGTACCCAAACAAGGTCCTTATAACTATCGCAGAACGATAGCGTTAGACAATGATCAAAGTGCATCAGTTCATGTGCAGTCACATGCATGCGAACTCAGGTCTAAGGACTATACTCTATAGTCGTAGTGAGAATCTCTTATGACACAGATATAAATATCCTGAAGAGTTCTCATAAGCGGGTCGTGTCCGGTCGTATGTTCCCCACATACACCTATGTACTGACTTTGATGCCGAGCATCTATGACACACTGAGACTTTGTCATAAGTCACGTACCAATCCAGTCTCACACGGTTGTTGGTGTTCCAATTTCAACAACCTTCGACTAGGGACGGGATGATATAAGCCATCTATCAAATATAGGGTCTCATGATCAAGCTAAATGACTTCGATGACTCAAGATCAAATCATTTACTTCGATGACCTATAAAATGCTTCATATCATTTTGGAACGATTATTTCATCACAGTTAAAATAATCTTTGAAATAATAATTTCATTAAACATCTTAAATGTTATTTCAAGAACATATCCAATAACTAAATAAAGCCCTTTAATAACTCCCACTGAAATTAAGACTACATCTTAATTTCACTTATCCTACAGCAACAGTCCGCGACTCATGCTTAGGGCTAAGGAGTGGCTTCGTTAATAGATTAGCAACGTTCTCATTCGTTGAAACTTGCTGATCTACTTAACATCTCTGTCATTTATCTTACGGAATAGGTTATACCTATCCTCAAGGTGTTTGGACCTCTGATGTGCAGCTAGTCTCATCTATGCTGGAAATCACATCAAGTTCAGTGACGAACTCTTCTTTCCAAACAACCTCTTTCGCCACTTCCCAAGCTGCGAAATGTTCAGCTTAAGTCATTGAGTCAGCAACAGTGCCTTGCACCGCCAGATAGACACAAGATATAACCGGACTGTGATCGGAAATCATCTTTGTCTATTGGAAACTTGCCTTTCAGACTCTACCGACTCGTAGCACCTCACTTTCTCCGTAACTCTAGAATTTTATCCTTAATATTCCTCAAATACTTTAGGATATTCTTTACGGCAATCCAGTGATTCTCTGCTGGATTTGACTGGTCATTACTTGTCTTGCTTAACATTGAAGCAACATCAAAACAAGTACGTGTCATGGCATACATGATAGATCCATTTGCCGTCGCATATGGAATCCTATCCATGCATTTAAGCTCAGCAGTTATCGTAGGACACTGCTTCTTGCTTAACGTAATGCCATGTGACATTGGCATAAAACCCTTCTTGGATTGCTGAAAAACGTGTAGGACTTTGTCAATTTAAGAATCCTGACATTGTCCTACCAGCTCTTTTGGATCTCTATCTTTAAATCCAAAATCCAAGACTTTCGTGGCTATACCCATGTCATTCACAAAACCAACTCCCAAGCCAGTCCTTTACCGACTGCAGCATTGGGACGTTATATCCGAGAATCAGTATGTCATCGACATACACTTTGAGAAATGCAATATCGCTCCCATTAATCTATTTAGTAAACACACAGTTCCGCTTCGTTCCTGTCCAAGTCAAAACTTTGACTACTTCAACAGAACGAAGATTCCAACTCCGATATGTTTGCTTCCATCCATGAATGGATCGATGAAGCTAACTTACATAAAATGTAATTTTCGGAGTCTGGGCTCACTTTCGCTTCCTAGGATTTCGCAGATTTGTCGCTTTCAATGATCATCAGATCATGCGAACATTTCAATGATCATCAGGCTGAACTAATGACGAGAATTCACTCTCGGATTAGTGACTGATTCTTTCATATCTGCGAACTTCAGGCTCCACAGGTGTAGATTCTACAGAAATCTGTAAATCCTTCCGCTGCTCTCCCTCAATAGGTTAAGCAGCCTCCTGTATTTCTCGAATTTCTTCGAGTTGTACTTTTACTCCCACTGTTCTTCTTGGAAAGTAACTTCCCTTCTTAGAAAACAGAATGGTCGTAAAAGTACCGAGCCTTGGTTTCCCTAAGAAAACTTCGAGTTATACTTTTACTCCCACTTTTCTTCTTGGAAAATAACTTCCCTTCTTAGAAAACAGATTGGACGTAAAAAATAACAAGCCTTAGTTTCTCTAGGACAACCAGCGAAGTAGCAAAACTACAAATACTCAGTAAAGACAAATTTGGATCGATTCCAATCCACATTAACGTGGTGTCTTTCAACTGATATTTGTGGAACTTTTTCAGCGTAAACTTAGATATTTTAGAGCGTTATTCTTAAATAATATCATGGAAGATTCGTGTGACTCATCTTTAATCATTTCTAATAAGATCTGATTCTTTCTCACAGAAACACCTTCAGGTTTTCAGGAGAAATGAGCTGTGAAACGATTTCACACTCATTAAGATGATCACACAATCAATGACTTAAGTATTCTCACTCGTGATAAAATCCAGAGTCTTAATACTTTTGTCATTCAGATCCTATACTTCATTCTAGAACTCTTTCGACCAAGTCAAAGAATTCCTTCTTGTGTCTCATCAAATGAACACATTCTTACTTACTGAATTAATCAGTCGAGAGAATGAAGTACAAAAAATTTTTTTTCTGGCATTACTGCTCATCGGACCACATACATGAGTATGTTCAATCTCCAATAAGCCTTTAGGCCTTTCTTTAGCTCGGCTAAGATAGGCCCTTTTTCCTTTTGGTCCAGTAAACAGAATTCAAGTCTCATAAGATATCTTATCAAATGAGCCCAACAGTCCATAACTATGGGATTTCTGAATCCGACTTACTCTATGTGACCAAAACTTTTATGCCAAGAAAAATCAGGTTTAATTCATTAGATTTAAACCAATTCGGTATTTATGTTACATTTAGGCACTTTTTGGTTTAAGATATAAAACCCATTCCATGAATAGGGTGCTACAATTAATATTTCATTAAGATCAAAAGAACAAAACTTGTCTTTTATCAAAATGAAAAACATTCAAATTCTTACAAGAAAATGAAAGACGACTCTGCTTAGAGCAGGTACATTGTAGCAATTACTTAATACAAAACCAAGCCTCAAAGGGATCTATAAGTGAAAACCCTACATCTGAGGCAGCATCCCAAGCTCCTTCCAGACATGTAGTTTCACTTGCCCTTCCTTCAACGTTCTACTGTTGCTTAGGCTCTGCATATTATCACAAATATCAGTGCCACAACCAGTATCCAATACCTTTAAGGTAGAACTTGAAGTAATAACATGAATACCTGAGGAAGTAGTCGCATACATCGACTTTAACTCCTCATCATCTTCCATGAATTTAATGCAATCTCTCTTCCAATGCCCTGTCTCCTTACAGTAGCAGCACTTACCAACGTAAGAGGTATCTGACTCGGGCTCAGAAGACACACGCTTGCCATGATTCAAAATCTGGACAACTTTGTCTTCACCCTTGTCAGCATTAGGTTTAGTAAACCTACCCTTCTCATTCATGAGATTGTACAGGGTACTCTTCACGTTTGGCTCAACTGTCTTGAGCATTTTATGCAGTTTAGTCAGCGTCTTCGTTAAGCCTTTCTTGATATAGTTCCTTCTGAACTTATCATAGCTTGACGGCAGTGACTGCAGAATGATCTCAGTTGCCATCTCTTGGCTAACTGGATAATCCAGTTTCCTCAGGTTATCAATGTAACCCATCATTTTACTGACATGAGGACTTACTGGATGATCATTTGGTAGCTTGCAGCTAGTGAGAGATTTAACCAACTGGTATCTCTCCACTCTTGTCTGCTCCTGAAATTTCAATTTCAGGCTGCTGATCATCTCTATTGGCGACTCCATGTTCTCATATTGCTTCCGCAAGTCTGAGTCCATGGTAGCCAATATCAGACCACGCACATCTACCGCATCATTATAATGCTTATTCCAAGCATCATATACTGCATGAGAAGCATTGGACCCGATCCTCACGGGGAGAGCTCTCTCAAGGACCTAGTCCTTTCTCTCCTGCATGAGGACTAGCCTCAGGTTCCGCGACCAAGTCAAGAAATTTGATCCGTTCAGCTTGTCCATCCCAAGGATAGACCGGATCGAGAAAGTGTTTTGATTGTTTGTGCTAGTCATAACTGAAATTTAAGATAAAAGGATTTTAGTTAATATGTTCAATATGATTAATCTCGTATTAAAAATAATATGATTAATCACGCATTATATTCAATAACATAAGTTACCCTCAATAGAATATAATGATTCCAAGATCCACATATAACTAAGATTAAAGTGGGCCACTGGCCGTCACCCAACCTTAGCTTATATCGGTAAGCCCTGTATCGGCTAATTATATCCGTGATATAACTCTTGGTTGTGAATCTGGGCCCGAGGCCCAATCTACTCTGATGTCTCAAGGCCCGGGACTCCCGATGGCCCAGTCAAGAAAACCAGACTATACAGTCATGCAATCATTAATGTCTGGGACTCCCAATGACATTTATGAATCACAAACCGTCTTATCCACGCAAAAGCAGACACCCTCACACTGTAAGGCCGTGAATACAATTGAATGGGCCTCGACGGCTGACATAGAATGGATAAGACATCCAACGCTTGATATTATTTGAGGTTCGTAGGTTTATTTAAAATCATTCCCAAAATAGAAGATTACTATTTCGGGAAACTTTCATTTTTGGAAACCTACTATTTTAGGAAACTTTCTAAAATTGGAAACTTTCTAAAACCGGAAACTTTCTAACTTTAGAAACTTCTTAAAATCCGAATCAAGCAAATCTAGAAACTTCTAAATTAAGAAACTTTCTAATTTCAAAATTTCGGAAACTTTAATTTAAAATCGATTTTATAATTTTATAAAATAAATTTTAAATTAATCTGAAGAAAGACTCAAATAATTGGCCCAATCGTTTTAACTTCTTGGCCCGAGGCCGAAGAATTGGTCTATGTCCGAGACATAACCCGATCGTCCAATTAGATGACATAACCGGTCTGGTTCATTAAAACTGGTCTAACCAAGTTTTAATTACTACGATGACCACAATTGTCAACCGGTTATTTACTAAACCGGAATTTCTCAATTTATTTGGTCCAACCAAATCAAATTAGAAAATCCTGGTTTAGGCACTAAATCCAATAATTATTTCGACATTGGATTTCTTATCCCGGTTTAACCAGACTTAATAAAATTATTAAATCTGTTTATTAAACCGCGACGAATATAATTTTAATAAGATTATTAAAACCGAGCCTTAAACCAACCATGTCGATTGATGAACCAAACGCATCGATCGATCCATCAACCACATCGGTCGATGCTCTTAGTATCGTTCCTGCATCGATCGTGCATCGATCCTGCATCGATCGATGCTCTCACGCATGCACGGAAACGAGCCAAAAACCTAACCGTGTCGATCGATGCACCAACCGCATCGGTCGATGCACCAACATCGAACCTGCATCGTTCGTGCATCGATCCTGCATCGATCGATGCTCTCACGCGTGCACGAACGGTTATCAGATTTGGCCGAGAGATTCTCGCGAGATCCACGCGATCGTTTGATCGATCCGTGCGATCGCAGTCAATCTCTCGCGACTGCAACGATCGATCCTTGCATTGCATCGATCGATGCAATGCGATCTCAGTCGATGCAAAATCAGTTTAGATCACATACCAAATCAATATAGTTTGGTCATGCGATTTTATAACTGTTTGTTTAGGATTCAATTCTTGTTTCTTAAGTGTTTTAATCTTATCAGTAGATTGATTCAAAAAACACCTCTTTAAACAATCCTAAACATTGAATCTAAACAAGAAGAACCAGAACCAATGGCTCTGATACCACTGAAGCATCTTCGGTGTGAATCCTGATTCAATTCATCAGATTACTTGATCCTAAACATGCCAGATCTAGGTTCTCTTGTAAAGAAACATAAGTAGATCTCACCTTTTACCTGTTTTGTGCAGCGGAAAGGAAGAACAGGTCAGAGATCAGAGAGCCACCGAGAGATAACTCCTCCAGAGGTTCACACACGCACACCAATCAGGAAGTAGGCTGCTAGGCCACTGGGAGAAACCGGCGCAGGGAGAGAAAGAGTTGACGGCTCAAGTTAGGGTTAATTTGGTTCTGAACTCGAGTTTTATTCATAAAACTCGTTCGGTTCCGTTTGGGCCATTTGGCCCAAATACCAATTAACTCGTCGGTGTTTGCGCACTGCATCGATCGTTGCACCTTGTGCATCGATCGATGCACATTGGCTAAACCTTTTATTCTCTCTAAGTATAGTAAATGCCTAGCACTTTTACCATACTCCTGCTAAACCGTTCCTACACAATTTCCTGTTAGCTTAGGCGTGTGACCCATATGGGATCATACAATAAAGGCAATAAGTCCAAGACTTATAGATCATGAGCGGACTCTAGCAAGCCATCATGACCCCCAGTATTATATGACTTATGTCTGATCTTTGACATACTCTTACTTTCTAGAGACAGTACCGAGATTACTGGACACATTTCCAACAACCCTGTCCTTGTGGGATAGCCGGAGTCAACTAGATAATACTTTTCACGAGGCGGATGTGGAAAAACGGTTCATTCTTCGCACAATGAGTCAGTACCTTTGAATCATGTGATCTACCTGGTACGCCGACATATGCATATATGAACTTCATATCAAAGTTACATATAGCAAGAACATTCATCGTAGGTTCTCCCTTTCTACCTCTATATGATTCTGCAGTCTGACTAGGAAGGCGAACCGGGACATGAATTCCATCAAGTGCTCCAATACAATCTCTAAAATAAGGCCAATATCGATCATCATCCCTCAAAATAGTGTTTACTCAAGTAAGCTCACCTTCTTCTGGTTTTAGTGTATCAGCTGCAAACCTGAGAAGAGAAGTCAAGACATCATCAAGCTCTCTTTTCACTATATCCAATGATCTTTGATATCTTTCAGCTATATCCCGCGCAGTGTTATCCTGACCTACCACCTCAAGAAACATGGAGACAGATTCCTCAACATAGACATGGTCAGACTGTTGTAATCCATATCGCCTCTTTAACATCTTACATAAAGTTTCAAATGTTCTCTGATTCATTCTAAGAATGTCATAACATTGCTGATATGATCCCTGCATAAGTTGTTGAACGTGATGCCATCCTGCTCCTCGATCTGTTTTATGACTCAATCTCTCAGTAGTAAGTTAATCAAGAAAACCAAGTTCATCATCATCATCATCGTCGTCATCATCAGTATCTTCCAAAACCCATCTTCTAACCAACTGCAAAATCATCAAATTAAATTGGATTATTCTCATTAAACACAAACTAGACTTGTTCATTGTCTCACCAACATCACAAAAATACATTGATCTACACCAACTAACCTAGTAAATTGGATACTAATTAAAATAAGAAACGTGGATCATGTGCAAGTATAAATGTGACTAATAAGTATAATCTTCAAATTCGATAGGAAAAAACTATGATTTAGAAATTTGACATATAACATAAACTGAGTTTATAACAAACTGCAAAACAAAAAAAAACCCTTAAACATAAGTCACTCATAAAATTTTCTTCAAGTCCTAAGTTCAAGAAACCTAATTTTATCTTCTACCCTAGGAAATGTTATAAAATCCAGACGGTTGGCTTCATCAGCTAGAAAAAGATTAATTGCTGCCTCGTGAAATGCAGACCACATCCTCACTCCAAGAAATTCATTAAGTATCTCAATCACCCTATCAACACTAGAAGCATGCTCACGTGCCAAAATCTGTTCTGCTAAAATATGTTTCTTCTCAAGACTCTCATTCTTCCTCTCAAGATCTACAGTGCGTTTTGAACAAGCTTCTACAATCACATATTTCTCTTTACGCCTTTTTTTTTGCTCTTGAATTTCCAGCTTGGGTTTGTGTCTCTGTAAGTTGGGGTTGCTTATCCGGCACCGACATATCGATATCATCAGAATCAGCTTCATCATCATTATCTACATCCACTCGAGAATTTAAACTAGCTTCTCCTTGCTAAGCACTCCACCCTTATTCTCCAGTCATAGTAACACCACCAAGTTTTTTTTCAAACAGATCCATATTAGAGATCACCTTGTCTCTGTATTTTCTAGCATCTGGCCACTCCTGTAAAGACGACATACAACAAAGAATCAATCCTAAACAAAGTAACAGAGTTTAGCTAATCAAACTGCAATTTTGTTTCTTTAACATATGACCAGACACAGACCAGTAAACAAAAAATTGGTGATAACATTTAAGAATAGTCAACTAAACGATGATCATAACGTATAGTCGACTAAACACAGACCAGTAAACAAGACGTATAACAAGTTTGTATGTTTCAAACACTACCACACGAACAAAAAACTCAATTTCTTTTCCAAATGAACTATTATATTAATAACTTATTTACATTTAACAAAAAAGTACACAAATATAATATTGACAAACCTACTTAAAGCTTTGAGAAACCCACTACGACTATTTAACAAAAAAGTACACAAATATAATATTGACAAACCTACTTCCCATAGCATCATATCCAACTCTAGTTCTATTGTGAGTTAATTTCTTGATTTTGGCATATTGTTTTCTGCCCCAATCATATTTGTTTCTGAATTTCTCCCAAGTGGTATATTTTCTTTTAAACTTCTCTTCAAACTTTTTTATGATGAATTCTTTCCCAGTTTAATTCATTGCAGTCACTGTTATGTTTCCTTTCTTTCTCTCTTCCGCATAAAGATAAAAAAAACACCTACACTCTTCATCCGTCCAATTCTAATGCACACAAACCATCAGATCAAGCAACCTAAGTTCTTAAAATCAATTCAAAAGCACAACAACAATCAGAATCAGAGCAATACAATTACTTACATCAAGAGACGCTTTAGGCATCCTGTAGATTGTTGCAGATGTTTTACTACTTCGTGCTAGATGGTCAACAGATTGTGATGTCTGCTCCACAGCTCCGTTTCAGTCACTAAGTCTCCTGTTCAACTACAATGGAAGCGAAATAGGATTCAGAGTTCTTAGCATGCTCATGCACAGAAAATTGATTCTTCAAGAACTAATTCACAGATCACAGAAGAACTAATATATGATTTGGTACGTTGAATAATCCACATAGAATTGTATAAATCACTGATTTGACAATTACAATAGTAATACATAAAAAGTGATATATTTCCAGACGCAAACACTTTTATATAAATAAAACATTTGTATAAATCACTTCTTTCTGTTTGGCAGAAAACATGAATTAGAACTGATACATTAAAGACAGAAACTTGCTATAAAGGAAGCTGCAATCATGTAATCACCACTAAAGACAAAAAGCTGCAATCATGTAATCATGAAAGACACTAAACTTAAGGTAACAACAAATTCTAGTCTCAAAAGAGATTCATCAGTCCCTATGTGGAAGTGATATATTTTAACATCAATGACATTCAACAAGAAACATAGAATTACATATCATTTCTACATAAAAGCAAGGGAGGTTTTGTAATACTAACTTGTTCACGATTGGAATAACAAGATAGTAGACAAAGGTGCAGCGATCAAGATCTTCATAAATGGTTGGCTCCCCACCAGAAGTCCCTGAGCTGCAAAATGTAAGAAAGAAAATACATTTATATACATTTAACGATCACTAAGAGCAAGACCAGATTTGACAAACAAAGAGCTTGTATGAAAATACCTACTGCAGGAGAACTACTACTTGGAATAGGTAGAAAATAGCACAGAAAATCAGAGATAACAAACAAACGCATGTAGAGCTGGAAACTTTTATGATCATTTCATATGATCATCTAATCACCGACGAGGCTTAAGGGTCACATAAACAGGAAACAACAAATTGACACATCACTTATTATTAGATAGCAAACTCTATTGTTTGGCTTCCTTTCACCATTCAGTTAGTTTGTTATGATAATTATTTAATATCAGCTGTATATAAGAAAAGTGTAAAAAATTCTTTCTCATTAATCAGATTCATTTACATTCACTCTCTCTCTTTACTCTCTCTCTCTCTCTCTCATATCTGTGATATGGTATCAGAGCGTAAATGAAGTCTTCCGCACAAATTTTTCTTTGATTCTTCTTCGATTCTTCTTTTTTCATCAAATTCTTACTTTCTCAGTCTCGTAATCACTCGATTCGAGCTACTTTGTACCGATTTCAGCTGATTAATCGGTCTTCTTTGTCAATTTCTTCATCCGATTTCTCCTTTCCTTCGGTAAATGGCGAATTCATCTTCGATGGAGAGCAATGTTCATCATTCATCTACGGATCTTTATGAAAATCCATTCTATCTCCACCACAACGACCACGCCGGCTTGGTTCTTGTTTCCGATCGTCTCTCATCCGGTACCGACTTTCATTCCTGGCGTCGCTCGGTACGTGTTGCTCTTAACGTTCGCAATAAGCTCAGATTTGTAGACGGAACGATAAAGAAACCTCCGGATGGTGATCCTTCACTAGGTTCTTGGTCTAGATGTAACGACATGGTCGCTACTTGGCTGCTTAACTCTGTTGCTAAGAACATTAGTGGTAGTCTTCTGTACATGAACACAGCAGAAGCAATATGGAACAGTCTAATGAATCGATTTAAGCAAGACGATCTCGTTCGTATTTTTGAGATTGAACAGAAGCTGTGTACAGTTGCTCAAGGAGCTCGAGATGTTACCACATACTACACTGAGTTAGTTACTCTGTGGGAAACATACAATAATTTTGTGGAGATGCCGTTATGTTCATAAGGTAAATGCGAGTGTAATGCTGCTCGCAACTGGAAAACTATGTTGGATAGGAATCGCATCATGAAGTGCTTATGCTTAAGCCTCTCCCAAGTATTGAGAAAGTCTTTAACATGGTCAGTCAAGATGAAAGGCAAAGAATTCTGAAACCAATCACTGCTGAGAACGTGGCCTTTCAAGCATCTGCACTACAAGAAAACATGCCATTACCGAGGGAAGAAACCGACGGAATTCCGTCGGAAAATGCCTATTCCGACGGATTTCCGACGGAAAAAGTCCGTCATTTCTATTTCGTCGGAAAAAGTTCTCCGTCGGTTTTTAGTCTGGGCATGTTGCTTATAGTAACTTCAAATCTAAGTCAAGACCTATATGCACTCACTGTGGTATGGCTGGGCATGTTGTTAACACATGCTTTAAACTCTACGGTTATCCACCTGGTCATCCTCAGTATAGAGGACCATCTAAATGTTGCATACTCTCAACAACAAGCACCTGTTGCATCCAAATCTCAGAGTAACACATCTGGTCCATCTCAGAATCTCAAGCAACAAACGCAGAAAACATACTGGAAAAGCAACCAAGGTGGATACAATAAAGAGAACGCTATAGCCAATGTGATGAATGAAGTGTCTACGACTACTCAACCAAATCATTCAAATTGCAGTCTTGATCTGAGTTCTTTTTCACATGAGCAAGTCAACCAGTTGTTGAACCAACTCAATCTCCATGTCCATCAACAAGGAAATTCATCTCAGCCTTCATCATCTTCAATTACTGATCATGGAATCATGGCCATTCAATCGTCTGCAGGTATTGTATCTAGTCTCTCTACCAATCTTTGTTTTGAAAATGATAGAACCACATATCATCATCATTGCCTTTCCTCTCTTACAAATTTCATACCCAATGATGCTTGGATAATAGATAGTGGTGCTACTGCCAACGTATGCTTAGATCTTTCAATGTTCATAAAATATGTCCCATTTTAGAATTCAACAGTTTCACTTCCTAATGGTGTTAGAGTTGGCATTCAGCATATAGGCATGGTTAGGTTATCGGATCATCTGATTTTACATAATGTGTTGCATATACCATACTTTCACTTTAATCTCATTAGTGTTGGATCACTTCTCAATTCAAGCAACTGTTCTGCACATTTTTATGCTGATTCATGCATTATACATGAACATATACAGGGCTTGATGATTGGGAAGTGTAAGATGTTTCAAAACTTGTATGTTTTCAAATCTACTGATTTCTCTACATGCTCATCGTCATCTATGCAACTCTATGCACCAATGCTTGCTGATGGGGATCTCTGGCATAGTCGCCTTGGACATCCATCAACAATCAAGCTACAAAGTCTTTCAAAACACATTTGTTTTTCAAAACCTTTGTCTTCCACAACTTGTACGATTTTCCTTTTGGCTAAACAAAAACGTTTACCATATGTTTCTAATAACAATGTTGCTTCTAAAGCTTTTGATCTAATTCACCTAGGTATTTGGGGACCTTTTGCTCATGAAACAGTAGAAGGTTTCCGATATTTCCTTACCATAGTAGATGATTCTACTCGTGTAACATGGGTGTACTTACTCAAGAATAAAAGCTCAGTTCATTCAGTTTTTCAATCGTTTTTAAAACTCATTGAAACTCAATATTCAACCACTGTTAAAGCCATACGAAGTGATAATGTCCCTGAGTTGAATTTTTCAGATATTTTAAAACCAAAAGGCATTTTTCACTACTTTTCATGCGTTGATACTCCTCAACAAAACAGTGTGGTTGAGCGAAAACATCAGCATTTGCCGAATGTTGCTAGAGCTTTATTCTTTCAATCCAAAGTCCCTGTTACTTTTTGGGGAGACTGCATTCAAACCACTGTTTTCTTAATCAATAGAACACCCACTCCCTTGTTACAAAACAAATCACCCTATGAGAAGCTTCTAAACAAAGTTCCTGATTACAATTCTTTAAAAGTTTTTGGGTGTCTTTGCTTTGCATCTACATATCCAAAAGTGAGAACCAAGTTTTCTCCGCGAGCTCAAGCTTCTGTTTTCCTAGGTTATCCTACTGGATACAAAGGTTACAAAGTGTTAGACTTAGAGACTAATGTGATTTCAATATATAGAAATGTGGTTTTTCATGAAAATGTTTTCCCATATCATGATTTGAAATTACATTCAACATCCTTCGATACAGATTTGTTTTCACCATCTATCTTACCATTTCCTGTACCTGATCCAAACATTGACTTTCATGCTGGCATTCCCATTCCTTTAACATATCATTCATCTCATGCATCATCTAGGAATACCTCCTCTAACACCTTACCTATTACATCAGAAACTGTTGAACAACCTCCTGGTTCTACTCCTGAGAACATTGTTAGACCTAAACGGTAGTCAAAGAAACCTTCATATCTGACTGACTATCATTGCAACCTTATACCACCATCAGAAATACCTTCACCCAATCCATCATCTTCAGTTTTATACCCTCTTTTCTCAGTCCTGTCATATGACAATTTAAGTCCTTCTTTCAAAACCTACATTTTCAACATCTCTCTAGATACAAAACCAAAGACTTTTGCACAGGCTGTGAAGATTGATGAGTGGTTGAAGGCTATGAACTCTGAGTTGAACTCTTTAGAAGACACTGGTACTTGGTTTGTTGTGTCATTGCCTTCAGGAAAGAATTTTGTAGGCTGCAAATGGGTTTATAAACTGAAGTATAATCCGGATGGAACTATTGACAAGCATAAGGCCCGCTTGGTTGCAAAAGGTTTCACTCAACAAGAAGGAATCAATTACATTGAAACTTTTTCCCCTGTTGCTAAACTCACAACAGTGAAGCTTCTTTTAGCTCTAGCAGCTAAACTTGGATGGAGTTTGACACAAATGGACGTCTCTAATGCATTTCTACATGGAGACTTAGATGAAGAAATATAAATGAGCCTTCCCTTGGGATATACTTCTAACAATGGTCCATTACCTGATAATCCAATATGCAAGCTCCATAAGTCACTGTATGTCCTTAAACAGGCAACTCGTCAATGGTACCAGTGTTTTTCGTCTGTGCTCCTCAATGATGGATTCATACAATATCAGGCTGAGAACACTCTCTTTGTGAAAAGCAGTGGCAGTTCAATTGTCATTCTTTTGGTATATGTGGACGATATTGTTATTGCAAGTAACGATGACAAGGCTGTCCATAATGTTAAACAAGTACTTCACCAAGCGTTTAACATCAAAGACTTGGGCCAGCTTCGTTACTTCCTCGGATTGGAGATATCTCGCAGCTCTCAATGAATCTCTGTAAGTCAACGAAAATATGCTTTGGATTTATTAGAAGAAGTTGGTCTACTTGGTTGCAAACCGTGTTCAGTTCCTATAGATCCTACAACACAACTAAGCTCAGAGACGAGCACACCAATGGAGAATCCAACTCCTTACAGAGAACTCATTGGGAAGCTATTATACTTGACGATAACAAGACCTGACATCACATATTCTGTTCACAAACTCAGCCAGTTTCTATCCAAACCGACTGATACTCATTACAATGCAGCGAAAAAGATTGCCAGGTACTTGAAGTCTAACCCTGGACAGGGTCTTTTCTACTCTGTAAACACAGATGTATGCTTGAATGCATTCAGTGATGCAGACTGGGCTGCTTGTGCCGACTCTCGCAGATCAGTAACTGGTTACTGTATATACTTGGGTACCTCCCTAATATGCTGGAAATCTAAGAAGCAGGGTATTGTCAGTCGAAGTAGCACGTAATCTGAGTACATGGCTATGGCACTAGCAACATGTTAACTCTTGTGGATAGCTCAGCTTCTTAAAGACTTGAAGATACAAACCTCTGCTCCAGCCAAACTCTTTTGTGACAATAAATCTGCCTTGCATATAGCGTCCAATCCCGTTTTCCATGAACGGACGAAACACATAGAGGTGGACTGCCATACCGTACGTGATCAACTCAAGAACGGATCTCTCAACTGTCTTCATATTGGTACACGCAATCAACACGCAGATATTCTGACAAAGGCTTTAGGTCCTTCAACGTTTCACTCACTCTTGTCAATAATGTCACTATCAAGCCTTTATCTTCTTCCTTTGGACAACGATTAAGGCTTGAGGGGGGTATATTAGATAGCAAACTCTATTGTTTGGCTTTCTTTCACCATTCAGTTAGTTTGTTATGATAATTATTTAATATCAGTTGTATATAAGCAAAGTGTAAAACATTCTTTCTCATTAATCAGATTCATTTACATTCACTCTCTCTCTTTACTCTCTCTCTCTCACATATCTGTGATACTTATGCACTTGTAAATTAAACTCAAAGAGTAAAATGAAACTTAATCTCAAAAGTTTCAATCTCAAAGCCAATATTTATGGATTGTGTTCTACAAGAATTAGAGACGATCAACTCCATCAACCCACAAAACCCAAATCAATTTTACCCTAAACCATTCTACTCAAACCTTCAAAATCCCTTTGCCCAAAAAAAGTTCAAAATCCCAACTTTTTCTTCGACTTCTGAAGCAAAAACCACATATATAAAGAGAGCAAGAGAGAGAGGAAGATACTCACAAGAAGCAAGTTGAGGGATTTCGATTATGGACTCTCCAGATTATAGAGGAGAAGATATGGAGAGCGAGATGAAACGACATATGGATCTGAAGAACAGTGCAAGAGAAGATAAAAATTAGGGTTTGGTTTATCTGTAGTTCACAAAAAATATAAGGGTAAATTTGTCTTTTGCACGTTTTAGCCGCAGCAATTTAGCTGGGACGCTGATTTATTCTGCGTTCAAAAATTTTGGCGTTTAGCCGCGACATCCAGACACAGCGTTTAGTCGCCGGAGGCTGCGTCTGTCAAACAAACACAGTTGAGACGCAGCTGCAGCCGCAACCCTCCTGCGGCTAACAAACGAACATACCCAATAACAATCGCCCGTGTCTAATCGTATCATGCTGCGGTGCAAATTTCTAACTGCTCTTTTAATCAATGTCAGACGCAGGAATTTGCAGCTAAATATTGGCAGTTAGCAAGTGAACATGGCTCAGAAAAAGGTACATTTTTTGAGAAAACAGTAAAAAACCTCTAGTATATTAATATAAATTACAATATATTTAATGTTTTTTAAAAACAATATTAAAATTACCACAAAGATGAAAGTTCATTGTTAGTTTTAAGTAAAAAGTTGAAGATATTTACAGGTTTGCCATTTTCATCTTCAACTTGTTCTTGATTTCCTTTTAATTATATGATCTGAAATTTCTCAACCAAAGTTCACGATTTATCAACCAAAGTTCAAGATTTCTCAACCAAAAATAAGCATTTTCCATTGCAAATCTTTGATTTCTTCATATCTGTGTATCGTAGTGTTGAAGCTTAATTGTATAAGGATTAATTCAATATTGAAATTTCTCAACCAAAGTTCACGATTTATCAACCAAAGTTCAAGATTTCTCAACCAAAAATAAGCATTTTCCATTGCAAACCTTTGATTTCTTCATATCTGTGTATCGTAGTGTTGAAGCTTAATTGTATAAGGATTAATTCAATAATGATTAATTAAAAGGGATTTGAATGGTTTGACTTTAATGATCTAAAGATAATAACAAAAGACGGGAAAACATATTCATTTTATTATTTAGAGTTTGAAAATCAATGTCGATTTTCTCTGTTTTGGAATTAGGTTTGAGTATAATAATTCATGATTGATCTTTTTAAAGCATATTTATAAAGAAGAATTATAGTTTATTTCATATATTCTCTATGACATGATAAAGTAAAATCCGGACAATCTTGGATTTCTTTTCTTTTCGGAAATTCATCTTTATCTTATTCATTTCCATAAATATGTTAATTTTACATTAACCATATTTCTTTAATGTAGTCGGCACCAATCTAGCCGGGGTTCGCCGAAATGGACCGTCTTCTTTTTTACTTGTGTTTAATTTTTGATGAGCTGATCTAACTTTTGGACCGGGTTAAAGAAGGATGTCAAACCCACTCTAACACGTAGTTACTCGTTTGCAAGTTTTTCTTTTTCTTTTACAACTGTTTACATTTGATCATTTTTAAAAAAAGGTGAACTTATTGCGAACAGATTTAACAGATATTACTGATCGATCCGCACGCATGTGCGGGCATTATTCCGTTGTCAATTAATTTCGGTGTCTTTCTCGATTAGTGTCAAGATAAACCGTGTTATAACTTTTTCTATATCGAGATGGTATATGATTTAATTCATAGTTTCATATGCATATCCGAATTATATGTGCGGCATTATTCCGTTGTTAATAAATTTAGGTGTATTTTTTGATTAGTGTCAAGATAAAACGTGATATAACTTTTCTATATAGAGATGGTATAAGATTTAATTCATAGTTTCATACGCATATCCGAACTATTACGTTCGAATCGGATGCATAAAATAATAAGTATATACTGATACGAAAAACAGTATAGCATTGTATGTATAGAAAAACAAAAAGCCATATATAAACATTCGGTTTTTCTTGGACATATTTTTTGTTTAATATTTTTATATTTAAGAATGTAAAGCTTCTTTAAACCACATTTTCTTGAACCAATGAATGTGCTCCGCGTACACAGAATGTCGTATCGCATTAAATCAAGATTGACATGCATGAGGGTCTCTTCGATAACCATCATTTCTTCTGCTTTAAATATAGCCTATACTATCATTACTCTTCACCATAATCACTTCTTCCCTTTCCCTCGGTTATACCAAAACTTCCATTTGTTTTCTGGCTTTTATCTTTATTCCTAAATTAAACATGCAAACATGTTCATCGTTGTTCTTGTGTTCGAATCTGTGTCGATCTCCGGAGTCATGCATGATCGAGTTCGTCGATGAACTTATTGTCTTTTTGATAAGGGGTAACTCGTCATTAAATAGATTTGTCCCGATGGTTCCTTCCATTTGTCGCCCTTCCCAACTTAGGGGCGACACTCATATCATTCATTTGGATCGATATGATGCATCATTAATTTCAGTAACATGTTGTGGTCCGCTATTCCGAGATCGGTTACTTTCCGCGTAAGTTACTTCCTTCTTTCTATATTTTCGTTTTGGATCTTCGATTATAGGAACCCTGGTATATATATATTTTTTATTTAGAGCAACCAATTGTAAATCGGAGTGGACCCGTCCTAGAAGACGTGGAACAAATTTCTCTTTAAGAAAGCTGTTCAGCGGAGCTAGGTTGGTCGCGAGATGGCTGTTTTGGAATCGTTGTCATGCCGGTTCAGAATTCTTTTTACCCCATGAAGATCCTCTGACCGTGTTGATTTCATCACAGTTCCTGTAACGCCCAAACCCGGCCACTGGCCGGATGAGGTTCACCATCACCTTAGCATTGAACTAAGTCTAAATTTTTTCCTTGTATTAATTTCGGTTCCTTAAACTAAAAATTATAAGACATATTTGATAAGGCAAACTGGATATTTTATTAATCAAACCAAAGGTACTGATACAATGTAGTTCAAGTCAATATGCTATAAAAATTATTCAGTCCTATCTATCCAGTTCTAACACACACATACACACGTCCGTCTAGGTCTTGGTTCCGCGCACCTAAGACAGATCCTTATTACGATCAACCTCAGATCCTGAAAACATATAAACATCTAAGAATCGTAACTTAATGAAATCCAACAACCTAAATGAATCCAAGTATTTCTATATGTTCTCCCACTTAAACTGCTATGTCTCAATTCCACTAAGACCGACGGCCGCACACGAATTGGAATCGATCATGTCCTCCACCGGACCACGACCACGTCCCGTCCGCGTTCGTCCTATGCGCTATCCGTGATCGCTAGACGATCCTGCCGTGATCGTACATTCGCATCCGTTCGGATCGTAGACGCTACCACATCTTGATCCGCGAACAGATGCGTCTGTTCGTAGGAAACCGTCCCGACGGTTCGACCATAGCGACTCGGCTTGCGGGATTAGCGACTGTCCTAGCCGATCATGCAACCCCACCGGCCCATGATCCGACTTCCACACGCGACCCAATCCCCAAGCACATCCGCACTTAGTCTCGGCCGCAAGTGAACATCGACCCCACCGGCCAACTTCGCATGCGCCTGATCAGAACGAGTTTCTCCTTAACCGCAGATACAACTTAACACATATATCCCTTTATATTTAAACCGCTAGAGTATAAGAAAGAGAAGAGAGAGAGATCCGCCAATCGGCCTTAGATGCGTCGACTGCACGGCCAGGCTGTGGTCGACGATCGGCCGCGACCCGATCACGCACCTTGGGGGTTGCGGTCGTTTTTCCTGGGTCCTTGGAAGCGCTTGGATCCATTTTCCTGATCCAATATTCCTTTTGAACAATCGCCTGAACCGCCCCTCCTTTACTCTCAAACCGCCGGAAAAACTTCTAAAGATTCCTGCCAACAATTCTTTCCGATCTTACTTGCCTTCATGCCCACTTGAATCTCGATTTGTTTATGAGTTTCTTTGTATGAAAATGGTGATAAAGGCATGCGCAAATGAGGCTTATAGCGTGGTATTTATAGACCAAGAAGGCCCTAAAAACTGCCAAGGCCAAAGGATGTGAAAGGCATAAGCGAATGGGTGCCTTTCCATTTGCCACCCTTGGCCCATAACCGCCTGGTCAGTTAGTGACACTAGCTGACCCAGCCCACCAGCTGACCTGAACACTCAACACTCCCCTTAGCTTAGTTGAGCTGAGTGTCAGTCGCCCCAGCTGACCTAGCTGACCATCCAGCTCAATCTAGCTGAATACTTCATATCCAGCTCCTTCCTTACTCAGACAAGCTCTTCTAAGCTGATCTTAGCCGCTTTTCTGACCATAGAACACTTCCCGTAGAACATCCTTGATTGTTTGCTCTTGTTCTGGTTCCATGGTTCGTCTTCTCGATCCTATCGAGGATCGGGGATGCTACAAGTCTCCCCCCTTGAAAGGGATTCGTCCCCGAATCCCCATCAAGGCGATCCATCTCCTCAGGCCATGCTGGATAGTCGGCTTGCATTCTGTTCACCGTTTCCCAAGTAACCTCCTCGATCCCATTGCAAGTCCATACTACTTTTACCATAGGGATTGACTTCCTTCTCATTGCTTTTTCCGCCCTGTCAATAATCCGTACTGGTCTCGCTTCCATAGTCAGATTCTCCTTGAGATCGCTTGGAACTTCCGGTACAATGACATCTCGATCCGTGATACACTTTCGGAGTTGGGATACATGGAACACATTATGGAATGCTTCCATTTCTGTTGGCAAGTCAAGTTTGTAGGCGACAAGTCCAACTCGCTCCACAATCCGGAATGGCCCTAAGTATCTCGGGTCCAGTTTCCCACGCTTAGAGACTCTGGCTCTACCTTTGAATGTAATCATCTTCAGGTATACCAAGTCGCTAACTGCAAATTCAATGTCCTTTCGACGCTTGTCTGCATAATTCTTCTGTCTATCATGAGCTTCCTTCATCTTTGTCTTAAGAAGTCGGAATCGTTCTGTGGTCTCCTCCACAATGTCTGATCCAATCAAACTGGATTCCCCTACTTGTGTCCAACACAAAGGGGTTTGGCACGGCCCCCGTACAATGCCTCGTATGGAGACATACCGATGCTGGCTTGGAAGCTGTTGTTGTATGCGAAATCAGCCAATGGCAATTACATTTCCCAAGAATCGCCCCAATCCAAGATACTTTCCCTCAACATGTCTTCCAATGTTCGTATAGTCAGTTCAGACTGCCCATCTGTCTGTGGATGATAGGCCGTACTCATATGCACCTTAGTCCCCAAAGCCTTTTGGAACGCCCGACAAAAGTATGAGGTAAAACGTGAGTCCCTGTTCGAGACAATACTTGCTGGAACTCCGTGCAACCAAACTATCTCTTCAATATACTTCCCAACAATCTGAGAAACCCCATCAGTCTTCTTGATGGCCAGGAAGTGCACGGACTTTGTAAGCCGATCTACCACAACCCAAAATGTATCCTTCCTTGTCCTGGTCGTTGGTAAACCCGTGACGAATTCCATTGTAATATGTTCTCATTTCCACTCCGGAATTGGTAGGTTTTGCAAGAGGCCGCCCGGGGCTTGGTGTTCCGCCTTGACCAACTGGCAAGTATAACACTTGGCGACCCAAGCTGATATTTTCCGTTTCATCCCGACCCAATGGTAGTACCTTTTGAGATCATGGTACATCTTAGTCTGGCCAGGATGGATCGCGAACCGAGATGGATGAGCCTCTCTTAGAATCTCTTCCTTCAACTCCTTATCGTCTGGTACACAAACCCACCGTTAACCATAATCGTCTCATTGTTGGAAAACCTGTACGCGGTGTTGTTGTGGTTAGCGGCCTTGTTTAGTTACTCATCCTGTCCCTGAGCCAACAAAACCCTTGTTAACAAGTCTGCCTGGTCTGCGGCTCCTAAACCCAAAGGTTCCTTATCCATTGTAAAGGCATTGAGATGCAATGCCCCGATCATGCCAACCAATGTCTCAGCATCCTTCTCTACTGCGACTTCAGACCTCTTCCGGCTCAATGCATCAGCCGCTAGATTGGCTTTCCCAGGATGGTAGGAAATGTCCAAATCGTAGTCGGCCACGAACTCCATCCACCTTCGTTTCTTCAAATTCAGACCTGGTTGAGTGAAGATGTACTTCAAGCTCTTGTGTTCGGTAAGTATTTGAACCTTAGCTCCGTAGAGGTAAGATTGCTAGATCTTTAGGGAAAATAATACCGCGGCCATCTCCAGATGATGAGTTGGGTAATTGCCCTCATGCTTCTTCAATTGCTTTGAAGCATATGCAATGACTTTTCCCTGTTGCATAAACACACAACCAAGTCCCGTAATTGATGCATCGGTGTTCACCACATAAGGTCCCTCGTTCTCTGGCAAGGCTAGGATCGGTGATTGAGTAAGCATGTCCTTAAGCTCTGAGAAGCTCTTCTCAGCCTTGTCTGTCCATTCTAACTTAACGTACTTCCCATTTAGTTTGGTCATGGCTTGTGATTTGCTTGCAAAGCCCTTGACAAACCGCCTGTAGTAGCCTGCCAAACCAAGGAAACTCCGCACCTCGGTTGCGTTACTCGGCCTAGGCCACTCCTTGATCGCTTTGATCTTCCCTGGATCAACCGATAATCCTTGGTCAGACACAATGTGTCCCACGAACCCGGTGCTTCTTTGCCAGAAACTGCACTTGCTTAGCTTGGCAAATAGCTTCTGTTCCCTCAGCCGTCCCAACACCTTCCTAAGATGCTCCTGATGCGTCTCCCGGTCTTTTGAATAAACGAGTATGTCATCAATGAAGATGATCACGAACTCGTCTAGCGAATCACGAAAGATGTTATTCATCATCTTCATGAATGCAGTTGGAGCATTCGTCAAGCCAAATGGCATCACCACAAACTCGTAGTGACCATAGCGTGTGCGGAACGCCGTCTTCCGTACATCCTCGGGTGCAACCGGAATCTGATGGTATCCTGATGCCAAGTTAATCTTGGAGAACACCGTAGCTCCCTTAAGCTGATCCAACATCTCATCTATCCGGGGTAGAGGGACTTATTCTTCACCGTGACCCTATTGATTCCTTGATGGTCAATGCACAACAGGAATCTTCCGTCCTTCTTCTTGACAAATAGGACTGGCGCTCCCCAAGGTGAGCTACTCGGCCGGATGAAACCTTTCTCTAACAGTTCCTCCAACTGTTTCTTGAGTTCGGCCATCTTGGCCGGAGCCATCCTATATGGTGCCTTAGAGAGTGGAGTAGTACCGGGTTCGAGCTCCATTTTAAATAGATTGGACCTATCAGGCGGTAAGCCGGTCAAGGCCGTGAACACGTCCCCAAACTCCCTCACAACCAGAATCTCTCCAACCTCCATACTACTCCCGACCTCCGTGGTGGAGATCGTCGCCAGGTATGCCTCACAACCCTTTTCCAGCATCATTTCTGCTTGGATGGCTGAGACTACCAAACTTCCCATCTTCGGTCTGACTCCTTGGAACTGGATCCGTCCCTCTGGTCTTTCAAACCGTACTCGTCCTCGGTGGCACTCAAGCGTAGCCCGATACCGCCCGAGCCAGTCCATACCCAAGATCACCTCGTGATGCTTGAGCTGGACTACGAGTTGGTTGACCGGCATACACACGCCTCTAATGGAGACAGGTATGTCGCGGAATAATCCCAACGTAGGCATCGCCTGCCCACCGGCCGCGTCCACTCCAAAGCCATCCACCCGTTCCATCTGAAACGAGTTCTTTCCAATCCATTCCGGACACACAAAGCTATGTGTGGCTCCGAAATCAAAAAGCATGTGTGTTTCCAGACCGCCAATGGTTATGGTCCCTACATTCACCCCAGAATGATAAGTACCTAACCCCCAATTCCCCCGAGCAATGCATTGCAAGAAAAGCCACCCCTTTTCCCCAATACGACGCTAAGCAGGAATCGCCACCCTTTAACCCAATACTATGCTATGCAGGAAAAGGCCACCCCAATTTCCCCATGCGATGCATTGCAGAAAAAGAAAATAAGTAAATAGAGTAGAGTTAGTGAACGTACCAGTGCATTGCAGAAAAAGAAAATAAGTAAATAGAGTAGGGTTAGTGAACGTACCAGTGATCGCATTGAAGTCGCTGGCCACCCCAGACGCCTCCACTAGCTGATAAACCCGAGGTACCCCGGCTTGGCCCTTTGCCTGAACCGTATTACCACCCTCACGGTTCAACCCCAAACGACCTTGCGTTCCACCTTGCAACTTTGGGCAATCCTTCTTGAAATTCCCAGCCTTGCCACAGTAGAAGCAGGTTCTAGGGTTATCACTTGCCACCTTGCCCTTGTCCTGCGGACAGCCTTGGACCTCATGATCCGTACTTACGCACCTCGCACACTTGGTGCGACCATTGGAGGATTGGCGACCATCGACCTGGTCCCATTTCCTCTTTAGGTCCCTCCCGAATTGACCCATCACCTTTCCTTGTGACTGAGTCTTCAACCGGTTCTCCTTGGCTAAATTGGTCTTTAATGTTGCGGCTCGTTCAACCAGCTCAGAGACTTAGTCAAAAGTGCAAACCGAACATTGAATACGAAGCTCCACCCTCAATCCACGGAGGAAACGTCGCACACGTGCCGGCTCATCCTCTAGCTCTCCCACATAATTCCTGAGCCGGTCAAACTCTGCCTCATACTCACGTACCGTTCGACAACCTTGAGTCAAGTTCAGATACTGACCCTCAAATCTGTCCCAAGCCTTGGCCGGAAATTATTTCCGGTTGAATTCAGACTCAAAATCATCAAATGAAATGATACTTCCCCTGGTGCGCCTGTCGACCGCAAGCCACCAGTTGTGTGCGTCACCCTCCGGAAAGTGAACCGAAATGTCCTTCTGGTAATCCTCCGGGAAACGAGTGGATTTGAAGTTCCTGATCAAACAAATCCTTCACTCATCTGCCTCGACTGGATCCGTGCTTCCGCTAAAGTGCTTGGTGCCGAGCTTAGTGATGTGACCCAGTATGCTTAAGTAGTCCACCTTCCGGGCTATTCTGATCGGAGGCGGCCCTAACTCAAACACCTCATCCTGATCGTCCACATGACCATTGTTCTCGGTTATGGGAACACGGGTCCTGGTCTGATCACTAGCTGGCCATTGCACTGGTGGAGCGTTCTGAGCCAGAACGTTCAGCTGGTCCATCACCGCTTTAATCATGTTCCACATCTCTCCGACGCTAGGAACAATGTTCGGTTGAACCTCCACGTCCATTCCATCAGCACCCACATTCACGTCCCCATCCTGGGCCGCATGTGAGGACTCGCCCACATCCTCTACTTCTACCCGGTCAAGATCGTTTGGGTCTTCCACCCCAATTCTGACTTGGATAGGTGGAATAGTAGGTTGTGTAACGGCCTGAGCAACCACAGGTCTGGTTGCCCCCGGTGGAACACATCAGTACCAATCGGCTCCTTATCCTTGTCTTTCTTACTTCTTTCATATTTGCTTCTCCCACCCTGAAGATTCAAACAAGTTAGTCTACCCTAACGTTTAACCTTCAAGACTAAGCAAATCTACCCAACAACTAGCACGGAACACGCGACCTTGGACGTGTGGTGTAGCCCTATCCCAGAACTGTCCTAGAATCAACTCTGCTCTGATACCAACTTGTAACGCCCAGACCCGGCCACTAGGCCGGATGATGTTCACCATCACCTTAGCATTGAACTAAGTCTAAAATTTTTCCTTGTATAAATTCTGGTTCCTTAAACTAACAATTATAAGACATATTTGATAAGGCAAACTGGATATTTTATTAATCAAACCAAAGGTACTGATACAATGTAGTTCAAGTCATTATGCTATAAAAAGTATTTAGTCCTATCTATTCAGTTCTAACACACACACACGTCCGTCTAGGTCTTGGTTCCGCACGCCTAAGCCCGATCCTTATTACGATCAACCTCAGATCCTGAAAACATATAAACATATAAGAATCGTAACTTAATGAAATCCAACAACCTAAATGAATCCAAGTATTTCTATATGTTCTCCCACTTAAACCACTATGTCTCAATTCCACTAAGACCGAAGGCCGCACATGAATTGGAATCGATCATGTCCTCGCCGGACCACGACCATGTCCCATCCGCGTGCGTCCGCGTTCGTCCTATGCGCTATCCGTGATCGCTAGACGACCCTACCGCGATCGTTCATTCGTGTCCGTTCGGATCGTAGACGCTACCGCATCTTGATCCTCGAACGGATGCGTCTGTTCGTAGGAAACCGTCCCGACGGTTCGACCATAGCGACTCGGATTGCGGGATTAGCGACTATCCTAGCCGATCATGCGACCTGATCAGAATGAGTTTATCCTTAACCGAATATACAACTTAACACATATCTCCCTTTATATTTAAACCGCTAGAGTATAAGAAAGAGAAGAGAGAGAGAGATCGGCCAATCGGCCTTAGATGCATCGACCGCACACCCAGGCCGTGGTCGATGATCGGCCGCGAACCGATCACGCACCTTGGGGGTTGCAGTCGTTTTGCCTGGGTCCTTGGAAGCACTTGGATCCAGTTTCCTGATCCAATATTCCTCTTGAACAATCGCCTGAACCGCCCGTCCTTTACTCTCAAACCGCAGGCTAAACTTCTAAAGTTTCCGGCCAACAATTCTTTCTGATCTTCCTGGCCTTCAAGCTCACTTGAATCTCGATTTGTTTCTGAGTTTCTTTGTATGAAAATGGTGCCAAAGGCGTGCGAAAATGAGGCTGATAGCGTGGTATTTATAGGCCAAGAAGGCCCTAAAAACCTCCAAGGCCAAAGGATGTGAAAGGCATAAGCGAATGGGTGCCTTTCCATTTGCCACCCTTGGCCCATAACCGCCTGGTCAGCTAGTGACACTAGCTGACCCAGCCCACCAGCTTACCTGAACACTCAACACTCCCGTTAGATGAGTTGAGCTGAGTGTCAGTCGCCCCAGCTGACCTAGTTGACCATCCAGCTCAGTCTAGCTGAATACTTCATATCCAGCTCCTTCCTTACTCGGCCAAGCTCTTCTAAGCTGATCTTAGCTGCTTTTCTGACCATAGAACACTTCCCGTATATCATCCTTGACCGTTTGCTCTTGTTCTGGTTCCATGGTCCGTCTTCCCGATCCTATCGAGGATCTGGGATGCTACAGTTCCCATCTGTGCAGCTAACTATCAGGGAAAAGTCTTGCAAGGACGACATACGAAATTATCTTTCAAGAAAGGCAAGTCGGCTGCGAGATGATTGTTTGAGATCGATCCTCTGAGTTCACTTATTTTAAGTAGAACGTTGGTTTCAGTGTTGATCTCATAACAATCTATCTCATCGTTGTCTGACTGGGTAAAGACTACAAATCGTCTATCGAGAAAGAGGTTCGGTTTCTGGCGGAAAGAAACTGATATCACAAGTCAAGCTTCGGTTGGTCGAACTTGTTTGAAGAAATTATTTTGAGTTTAGAATATTGATTAGTCCGACTTGTAATATCAATATTTTAGGATAAATAAAACGCAGGAAAATAACTAAGCAATTTCTAAACGAAGGATAATAGCTAAGAAAATTTATTTAGTCGACTTGTAATATCAATTTTTGCGGATGAATAAAACAGATGACAATAGCTAAGAATATTCTTAAATAAAATCGAACAACAATTTGGTCCGAACAACAGATGACAATATAGCTAAGAATATTCTTAATAAAATCGCTTAACTTACTTACCAATAATTCAAACTATTGAAAAGAATATTCTATCTGTAGATATATACTTTAGAATACTAAATATTCTTGTTAATAATTGCAATCTTCATTCCTTGAACATGGACATCTTGAGGATCTATAAATATTCTTGACCAGTGAGCTTGTTCACAAATGTACTCGCCTATACACAAATGTCAACATATATAAACCGAGTTATGGAGGCTTCTATAATTTGTTATTTTAAAATATTTGTTATAATAATTCATCGAGTAATTACCTTTATGCAAGCTAAGAAGTACAAATTGTATGACACACATTACTGGAAAATCATGGTTGCACTTAGACCAATTGATCGAAATTCGGTAGCAAAATCACGTGCATACGTATCAGTCAGTTTGCACGATAAAATATCACCTCTGCAATCAATGTCATGATATAGATATTAGAATATAATATCCGCAACACAACATTAAAATGTTGTATACTCTATTAACATATAAAATAAGCACTTATGTATCTAACCTGCTATCCATCAAATCAAAATGAATATTTTTTCCAAGAAAAATCTGATGGAAGGTACCATCGTTGGAGAGCACCAACATTAATAACTCTTCCGAAGACATCTAACCCAAAAAATTACAAAAATTTATAATTCAGTATGAATTAATAAAAGAATGATAGTTGTAAAAATAAACATTGAAAATAAACTTACCAAGACTTGTATTAATTTTGTGTTCGCCCATGAAAATTTTAGTGAATGGAACAAAATGAAAGAAAAAACTATCAACCCCACCGGCAACCCTCACCAGCCATGTTTCCTCAGTAAACAAAATTTCCCGAGGATGAGGTGTTTCGCGAAGATAATTCGTACAAAAATGAACCTTTAAACGTTTGAATGATAACTATAGTATCCTCGATAATAATTCTCGTCCAAGATGGTTGCCATAATTTCTTAGGAATTATTCCATGAATTTTAGAACCCTGCAAGGAAATTTTATAAGAATAAAGATGTGTTACACAAAGCAGCGTCCACTGAGTTCTAAGAGTTGAATATAGATTAGTAATGGAAATTTGAATACTAACCCGTTCGTCTACCAATATGAGATCGATGGTTGGAATGGATGGGGAAATAAACTTGTTCCACTTTATAAGAATTCGAGCTTTGATTCGCTATTTATCTAAAACACACTGTAAATCAGAAATATTTGTTTATTCTCCGTTATTAAAAACGTCTAGACCTTTTGAATCCATCATATCATAGTTGTGATTTGCAAATTACAAATTATATATATATATATATATATATATATATATATTTCCATTGATTTAGATCTAAGTTAGTAAGGTAAACTATTAATATATTATGGAATATTTCCTCATCTCTAAGAAACGATTTTTTGGTTTATAAATGAATATATAACAGAATATCTGATATAGGAAAGTCTATTGAGAAATTTTAGAAATACATTTTTTTAGTAAATATTAATGTATCTAAATGAATATTTATATCCATAACTATACATATATTCTAGGCTATTTTAATGGGTATAGATGTTTTACATGTATTTTTATGTTTCTAGAAATTGATTAATACATAAATTTAAACGTTACATAATTTGATTATATATAATTATATGTACTATAACAAATGAATACATAAATGATATCTATACATATATCGTTATACAGTGATCGTTATATATTATTTTACAAACAACATTAAGAACATGTAATATTGACATCTGATTTCTTCAATGGCCCCGATTATGAATAAATTTGCATTACAGTATTTTGTTCTATAATTTTATTTGAGAAAATTTAAAACCAAATAAAATAGTAAAAACACTTATTCATCTTTGTTTTAAAAGAAGACATGATTAGTATACCAAAATATTTAGATCTAAATTAAATAAATATAAACAAAAAATATAAATATTAAACCGCGGATAATTGACCTTGATAAGATTTGCAACTTGCAAACATCATGAAAAAGATGATCTCACCTCCTTCATTATTTGCATTGAAATCGAACACTTGTTGAGCATATTCACCCCACAGTGTACACTTTCAACGCAAATCTCTGCAAATCAATGAGATACATTATATGAATAAATGTTTTAAAAATAATATAAAACATAATATATGTACACTTACGAATTGTTTCTCAGCTCAAGGTTTAATCTTTTTGTGCTCATTCCATTTTGTTTTTTTGAAATTATCTAGCGACCATAAAGCAACGATTTGACCAATCACATCTGCAAACAATTGTTAAAAATAATGTATAAATAGAAAACTAACTTTAAAAAAAAAATTAAACATGTTAAAGATAACAAACCGATCAAGACATTTTTCTCAAAATCCCCAGCATGAATCTCATCAAAACCAAGAAAATACTTCTCTTGCACCTCTTCAAGAAAGTCCTCACATAATGTGATTTTGGTCTGATTTGTAAACGTCATTTTAAAAGGCAGATGATTAGTCTTATATTCATCTCAATATGTAACATATCAAAATCTTTCAATACAAATTGCCTCATCTTCAAACAACGTTTGGCCAAATTTCCTTGTCATGTCCTAATCGAGAGTTGCATGTATTCTTGTACCCTGATTATCGAGGTTTAAAAAACTAAAGTTAGTATATCATATATACGAATATAAATGCGTAACAATTTCAAAATGTTCAATCGTTACAAAAAAACTTGATGTTTAAAATAAGATTTTAGTAACTAAGAATAATACCTCAGAGTCAACTAAAACCATCTCAATCGCTTTCAAAACATTGAAAAAAGCAACCCTCCATGAATAAAGTATCTTCACATTAGTCTTGTATTTCTCCAAAGAAGCGGGAACAATTTCTTTGATAGTAACCTGTTTTGTTTTCTTTTTGAAAAAATCGACATTTTTGCTGCAGAAATCGTTTCAAATGTTTTCTACTGAATAAAATACCCCGTATATATATAGAAGGTTAGAAGTAGGTTTAAGAGAATAACGGGCCGAATTAACTGTTTGTGTGTTGAAAAGGTGGAAGCTCTATATTATATTTGGAAATTGTCATATATTTTATATTTTTAGGATATATTATTGGTTAAGTTTGTAAACTCAATCGTTACATTTAGTTAGGATATGTACAATCAAAAGATTTATATGAATGTAGAATATTCTCTTACTTTGTGAACAATAATCATATCTTAAACATGTAAACAGAATAATTCATGTTCAGATTTTATTATGTAAAATTATAGGTATTTATGTTTTTTGTTAAAATGTTAAAGTTATACAAATATATGGTATAATCCAATATTTAAGTTGTCAATCTAAATTATTGCTAAATCAGAAAACTACAATTATTATCTCATTATTAATCTAGTAGACAATATTTTATTAGATTTGATTAGGATATTTTGTTTAACAATAGACTTACTCGAAATGTAAAATATTGCCGCACTTTTTCAAATTTATTCATTTTATAGACATCTATCGAAATACACAATATCTTTTACTTTTTCAATTTATTCCTTTTTATACGTTGGCATATCAATAATTTTTTACATAATATGAAATTTGTTAAGATATTCAGTTTCTCCATATATTTTCTAGTTTATTCTCAAACTTATATAGAATGATGTTTAACTTGCATATTGTCAAAATCTGGAGCGTGTACATCAAGGGTTGTGTAATAATTATTGTAAACCAAATTTCGAACCAAAACCATAAATACGTTTTCATACTCCAAATAAGATAATAATAGGATTTAAACCGTATCATTTGATTAAACTTATATTGATTCGGAAGAATACTACCATTATTATCTCATTATTAACCTAACGAACAATATTTTGTTAGATTTAATTAGGATATTTTGTTTAACAATAGACTTACTCGGAATGTAAAATATTGTCACACTTTTTCAAATTTATTCATTTTATAGACATCTATCCAAATAAACAATATCTTTTACTTTTTTCAATTTATTCCTTTTTATACGTTGACATATCAATAATTTGTTTACATAATAAGAAATTTGTTAAGATATTCAGTTTCTCCATATATTTTCTAGTTTATTCTCAAACCGATATAGAAAGATGTTTAACTTGCAATATTGTCAAAATCTGGAGAGTCTACATCAAGGGTTGTGTACAAATTATTGTAAACCATATTTCGAACCAAAACCATAAATAGGTTTTCATAGTCCAAATAAGATAATATTAGGATTTATACCTTATCATTTGATTAAACTTATATTGATTCAGAAGAATACTACCATGGACTGGAAAAATAAGAGAGTATTTACCAAAAGAGAATTTGATCAGGCCTTAATTGGACTATTGGGACTGAATCTCATATGATACTCAAAAGAGTATTTACCATATCAATTGATTACCACCAAATCAATGTTTATAGTAATAGAAAAAGCATATTCTAAGCTATAGGCTCATTAGGTCAACCGGGACATGTGATGTGAACTTACAACGTCTTGACAAATACCATCAATCGGACTTTTAGTTCTCACACTCCTTTTTATACAAAATCTCAAACGTATGTTAGTTCACATTACATCATTTGACCTTAGCTTTGTCATTACCGAGCTTCTTCTTTCATGGGACCAAACGAACAAAACAGAATTAAAAAAAAATCTAAATCCTTTTAAAATTGATAAGAAGAAGAAAGGTATAGAGTATTTACGAAAAAGAGTATTTGATCAGGCTTTATTCGGACTATCGGGACTGAACCTCATATAATACTCAAAAAGTATTCACCAAATCCATTATTTACCACCAAATCCATTATTTACCACCAAATCCTTATCTCTAGTAGTAGAGAGCAATTATTCGGACTATAGGCTCATTGGGACAAACGGGTCATGTGATGTGAACTAATTACGTCTTGGCAACAACATTCAATCAGAATTTTAGATCTAACACTCCTTTTTATATAAAATCTAAAACCTTTGTTAGTTCACATCACATCATTAGATCTTAGCTTTGTGATAAACGAACTTCTTCTTTCATGGGACCAAACGAACACAACAGAATTAAAACCAAAAACGTAGAAATCATTTTCAAAATCGATAAAAAGAAGAAAGTAATAGAAATGACGACAAATCATTTGACCAAACTTTTGATGATCCTGAAGAAAACTTCCATGGCCAATGAGAAAAAAAAGAAAGCTTCTTGAAAACATGGAAGATGCAAACGATTGTGTTTCTAGGCCAGCCCAAGCTCACCTTATATAGGATTTCAAAGACTTCTCTCGAACGCTTGGTATATGCCCTAGAATATCTTTTTTTTTCCAAACTCGAACTAGTAAGATATTCGGAAAGATATTGTGCATTTTGTTTTAGGAAATGAATTAATTGTATGAATAATACTCGGGTGATGGCATTCTCGTAAATAAATTAGAACTTCGAACCCTTTTAATTAATTTTGGCCTTGCCACATCACATTTCCACATCATCATTATCCTCCTCTAGAGCTCCCTCGTAACGACATATCAACAATCGCCCAAAATTACTTCTCATTTAAAGGTATAGATTACTGTGAGTCAACCCGTTAAGTCAAGCCTGGATACAAAAAGCAAAGGCCCAATAACAAGTGATCAGAAGCCCAATCTTCACATCAGAAAACCCAATCAGCCTTCCTCCTTTGTACCTGCCACAAACGTTAAGGTGAAGAAGTCGACAGAAATGGAGACCCTCCCGACTGCTAACAGATTTGATTCCCTTCAAAATATTTGTGAAAATTAATTTAGATAAGGATTACTGAAGTTCTAAATTGATCTTTATGTTCTATACAATCGTTGTAATCGTTTACATTTTGAATATTAAGAAAATATTATCTCATTCAAAGAAATCTTAATCGTTCTTTCTCTTTCATATGGTATCAGAGCCATTTAACATTGACGGATCCATTAAACCTTTACCCATTTCCCATCAATGTTCATGTTTTAAGTTCTGCAACACTAAAGCTTAATGATGGAAATTACTTGTTCTGGAAGACACATTTCGAATTTCTCCTCTCCAGTCAGAAGCTTGTCGGCTTCGTTAATGGTGGCATCACGACACCTCCAACTACAGATGAGCTGTATGAAAATTGGTTCTATACAGACCAGCTTGTTCGCTCATTGCTCTTTGGAACATTGTCCGAAGAGGTCTTTAGTTTTGTGCACAATCTCACTACTTCTCGCTATACATGGATCTCTCTTGCCGAAAACTTCAATAAGAGATCAGGTGCTCGCGATTTTTCTCCTGGACGGAGCCTGCAACTCCTCACCAAGAAAGACAAAACCATCAATGTCTACTGTCGGGATTCAAAGCCATTTGTGACTCTCTCAGCTCAATTGAAAAACACATTGATGAATCAATGAAGGTCTTTGGTAATTAAATTGTCTTAGCAAAGGAATATGACCCTATAACCATTGTCATTCAAAGCTCTCCAACAAAGTATCCAACTCCAACCTTCAATGATGATGTTTCGGAGGTCCAAGGTTTTGATTCTAAACTCCCGTCATATAAAGAAATTACAACAATCACTCCTCATGTCGCTTTCAATACACATCAAGCAACGTATAGAAACTATGTTCCAAACAATCAAGGTAGAGAATGCTATGGACAATACAGAGGCAAAGGAGGTTATTCAATGAGGGTCAGAGGATTCTCTCAACATCAGACGATTCAAAGTAGTAATGTTAACGTTCAACATGTCAAATTTGTAGGTGAATAGTGCAAACTGCTCTAAAATGCTACAATCGTTTTGACAACAACTACCAGAATACAAACATGAATCAAGTGTTTGATTCTCTGAGGGTCTCAGAAGATAATAGAAAATAATGGTATCCTGACTCTGGTGCATTAGCTCATTTCACTGCCTCCACAAACTCCCTTAAGAAATCAAACATCTATGAAGGAAATGCCACTATACAGTCGCGGATGGCACTTATCTTCGAATTAGACATGTTGGATAAACCATCCTTGCATCACCTTCAGGTACACTCCCTCTAAATCAAGTATTTGGTCAAGAATTTGGTGCATATTGTTATCCTGATATATCAAGTTTTTCTAGGTTTTTAACCATGATATATATATATGTGTATATTGAGTCTTTAACCTTGTATTTCGAGTCTTTCGAGTCTTTTACAGGTTGGCACGGGAATGGAGCAAGGCTATGAGTTTTGGAGTGTTTCTAGAGAATTCTGCAAGAAGTCAAGGTTGGAGCTGAGCATTGACATTAATGTCGACCGACGTTCGTACTTAGTGTCGGTCGACACTAATCCCCAATTTCACTTGTGCATGAGATTGAAGTATATCTTTTGAAGAATTGCAAAGAAGCTTAGAAGTTTAACTAATTCTAATTTATCCCAAAATGTGTTTATACTACTATTAGGTGTTTGAGAGTTTCATCTCTTATCTTTTGTTCTTGCTTTTGGCTTTCGGAGACTTGGAGAGATATTGCTATTTGGGACTGATTTGCTACTCTGTAACCTCTGAGAAAAGGATTTCGAACCCCGTTAATTCTGTCTATTCAGTCTTTGTTTTTCTATTCAATTATGTGTTGTTCATTCAATATCATGTCTGAGTAGTAACCTTTGTTAGATTTAGGGATTCTCATAGGGTTTTCATGCCTCGTTAGATATTGACTAAATAGGATTCACAATCAATCTTTTCATCACCTAAGTTAGACATAAAGCTAATGCTGGACTGATCACCTAGAACGTAGATCTTAGGTTAATAAATTGGCACGAGAGTGTGGTTTATAATCTGATAGAACTTAGTATGAGAAGTTTAACTAGATGCAAGAGATTTGATTTAGGTAAATTGTGAACATAATAACTTGATATTAATGCTTGTCTAGAACTCTAAGATTGCAAAGAGATTTGAATCGTTAAGTTGCTAGACATAGAGAACAATTGCATCGAGAGTTGAATTGTTTGACATTTGTGATTCTAGTTCTTGAATATGTGCTAAATCTGAATCATGATTAGTTAGTATTTGGCATTGTATGATTTCCTGAGAACTTCCTAAGTCTATGTCTTTCTCACATCGAAACACACTTTTAATTTACTTGATATTTACTGATTTCAAACTATTTGCGCATGCTTAGTTATAGAGAACAAACGAATTTCCTATTAGTATTCTGAGAACCATTGTTCGATACCCTAAGTACTACAACATCGACACAGTACACTTGCAGTTAGAACTAGGGATAATTCTTCACCTATCAAGTTTTTGGTGCCATTGTTGGGGCTCTGGTCCTCTCACAAAAGCGTATCATGATAAGAAGATCATCTCGCGCCACTTCGAACCAAATGACCAGGAACTTCTGTATAACTCACATTTACAATTTTTTCCTGGAAAGTTGCGTTCTCGTTGGCCAGGTCCCTTCACCATCAAGGAGAGCAGACCACATGTTGCTATTATCTTGGTGAATTCTAAAGGCGAGTAGTTCACTGTCAACAGGAAAATGGTGAAACACTATTGGACGAAAGCTAAGATTCCAGAAGGCGGTATAGCTCATCTGGATGATGCACCCGCTGCCTAGTCGCAGTTCAGTCAAGCTAATGACGTAAAACGAGCGCTTGGTGGGAGGCAACCCACTCGTAAGTTGTAAATATTATGACTTTTTGGTTTTGGTTTTGATTTATGGATTTTTGGTGTTTTTATGTTAAGTTTCATAGGATCCAAAGCAATGAGGAATTAATGTCGACCGATGTTGCTTGTTAGTGTCGGTCGACATTGGGGTCAAGTTTTTCGAGAATGGACGACAATCGACCAGGGTCGGTTACCCAATTCGATTGGGGGCATAGACAATTAATGTTGACCGACGTTAATTTCTAATGTCGATCGACGTTAATTTCTAATGTCGATCGACTTTGACAGTTTCGAGGTAAGTTGCTTTTAAATATCGCGAGAGACTTCATCTCCCCCAAAATTTCCACCATCGCGAAAAGCTCCCAAAATCGCCACCTCCTTCGATTCTTGACCGATTAGAGTGATTCTAAGTGCTATTCCACTCGATTTTTCCTCCTCTATCCGTTTTTAGTCTATGATTATTCGATATGCGAAGGTATGTCTCTCAATCACCCTATTTTCAATTTGGCCCTAAGGTGAAAAGTTTTGAATTTTGCCTCAAATAGCTCGTTTCTATGGTTGATTATTGCCTATTTAGGTTGTTCTAGAGGAATTAAAGGGTCCCCATATAGATTTCATCGTTAATTAGAGAGTTTCGAAAAAAAATAGATTTGATGACGAACTCGATCGTTCGTTGATTCTTTTGAGATTTAGGACGAAATTGGGATGGAATATTGATGTTGTGGATGATTATATTGACTCAATTTGATGATTTATTGACTTTGAAAATCTGTATTTTTGAGTCTCATTCTTGGGTCGTCTGTTTTATCTTGCAGATAGATAGACGACATCAACCTAAGCGAGTGAAGAAATCCACCGAGGCTTCTGGTTCAGGTTCCTCACCGCAGTAGACAGACAAGGCTAATGCTCCCAACCCGCAGACACGCCCACCTTGTCCAAGGCGGGAGAAATTGAAGATTCCTTACAACCGGGTTTGGAAAGATGATCCTGAGATCGAGTAAAAGAAGGATACATGCACTTACAGACAGATATCAAAGCAGTGTGACGACTACGATTCCTTGTTCTACAACGCCTTGATAGGCGTAGACCTAATCCCCACCAGATTTGCTTGTCACACCACCATGAAGAGGTTGAGCATTCAATCAGATGTTCTCTGCATCTTGAGGAGGATTGGCTTGGGTACCATCGGTACCAAGCAGTATGATATGCATGAGGAGCTTGTCAGGCAGTTCATGGTGATAGTCAGCGTGTATTACACCAATGAGATGGTCCGTAAAGCTTTTGAAGTAACCCTAACATTCATGGCCAATGGTGTGAGTACAGACACACCACTCCTGAGCTCTCTGACATCTATGATTTTGACAGGACTAAGGACAGAGTGAACCTGCCAGAGCAGTGGAGAGACTCACAAATGTTCTGGTCAAACTTTGGTAATGGGATCTATAACTCTTAGTCTACCAGAAAGACCGCAGTCTGGCATCCAGTATTGCGATATCTAATGCGTCTGTTTGCTAACACCATCTTGTACAAGATGGATCCAGGGATGATGAGAGTAGCTGAGATGTTGTTGTTGTATTTTGGGATTGGTCACATCATCGACATAGAGGAGTATCAGGATGCCTATTTGACAGCAGATGTGAAAATAAGAGCTGTTTTTGTACACCATTTGGTAGAGATAAAGACCAAGCCATTCACAGGGAAGGCAAGAAGACATAGTCTGTCGGGAGCCTTTTGACTCCTATCTTTGATAACTTTGGGATAGATAGGAGCCAGCTCAAGATAAACACGAAGAGGATGACCATGTAGATTGAGAATTTGAGGAGTACTCATTGGCTCATGGGAGATATCAAGAAGGGAGAGCTGCTGTGGAACTTTACTGACTCATTTGGCGTGTCACAGCTATTTCCTCTTCCAGACACTAGACTCAAATGCATTACAGATGACCCCTGCTGCTTAGTTTCCCGCCTAGTGAGAAGCTCCTTTGACCTTATCCGCCTTTCTCCACTGTAATTAGAGGTGCATCTTCTGGTATTGATGAGGATGATGACTATGGTTTCCCCGACCCTCTAAAGCAAACACGAGACATGTTATTTGGAGAATGGAAGGAGTGGATGACTTCTACGATCAAACAACTCTGGAAGGGCGTTTTTAGCTGCTCCTGAAAACGTCCACCATGGATCTCCCACCTATGTCGATGCCGTCGCGAGCCCACCCCACCTAAACTTGACACTTCTGAGGATGAGGATATTGAGGAGGATGTTGACTCCGATGAGATGGAAGATGAGAGCTCTCAGGAGTTCTAGTTCTTCCATTTCTGTTGGTTCTATTTCCCTTTCTTTTCTTTTTCTTTTGTGTTCTTGAGTCATCTTTATGTTTTTGTTTGAGTCAGTCTGTTAGTCCAATCAGCGTGGAACTTGGATTTTATGAGTTTATGCATTGTGTTGTTTCTTCTGACACTACTTATGAGTGATCTAACACATCTAACATGCGAGAGTTTGAGTGCTAACTCATTACTTTAACCATAGAACATTGAGCTATTCTGCATACGATCCTACGAGTTTAGTGTCGACCGACGTTCACCATTAGTGTCGGTCGACATTACTTGTGATCAGGTACGAAATTTTGACTCATTTATCCAACTTCTCCACATTGATTTCAGCCGAACTCAAGCTGCGATTGCACTGAAGCCAGTGCAGTTTAAGTGTGTTGGAGGTGGTAACTAATGACGTGTTTTCTTTTCTTAGAGTCAGTCCATTGTTTTCTATCTGTTTTATTAAGTCAAAATTAGTGAGAAACTAGGACCTTTCGAGGAAATTTTTGCATTCACAGGATCCTAAGTGACCATTGGACAGACTTGCAGTAGCTTTATGACTATTATAAAACCAGACACGGATCAACCTACCAAGGACACACATATCACTTCAGGTATTCATAGGATGCACTATTGACTTCATCCCTAAACTTGACTTATTTTTTCTTACCCAGGGGCTTGGTATACATTAGATCAGACTCGTCTATCAGCCCCGAAATATCTGTAAACATGTCTGAGTATGGTTCCCTTCTCCCTTTCCTTCAAGCAAAGTAAAAAAAAATGAATTATAAACTGTGGATAAGGTAATAGCCTCGAAGTGGTCATGAGAGTGGTAGAGACCCTAGTTACCTTGTGCTTCATGGAATGTTTCCAAAGTAATACCCCAATGAGGGAAGAGCAGCTGATAAAAAAATGATACGCAAAGGGGAAAAATCAGCTGCTGAAGTGAGAAAAGGGAGAAGAAAGGAACCAGAAGTTGACAGTCTGCAATTAGGGAACTGACTGAGTAAGAGTCCATGTGTCCTTTGATCGATACCCCCTTGGTGAGACTGCACTTAATTATTTATATAAGTCAATATGGTGAATTTGGATATCTTGTCTTGATTATGGAGTTTACTTGAGATAGTTGCTAAGTGTAGGGGAAGTACATTTTGGTCTTGATCTCTGCATGCACGTTTCTATGTGGATTATTAAGTGAATGTCGATGTGATGTTCTTAGGATAAAATGAGTTTCTGTTTTTTCAAACTTCTTTCTCTGATCTTGGTCTTTTGTATGCTTGAGGGCAAGCAAAAGCTAAGTGTGGGGGAGTTGATATATCCTGGTTTTTCTGGGTTTTTAACCATGATATATGTGTGTATATTGAGTCTTTAACATTGTATTTCGAGTCTATCGAGTTTTTTACAGGTTAGCACGAGAATGGAGTAAGGCTAGTAGTTTTGGATCGTTTCTGGAGCATTCTGCAAGAAGTCAAAGTTGGAGCCGAGCATTGACATTAATGTCGATCGACGTTCATACTTAGTGTCGGTTGACACTGATCCCCAACTTCACTTGTGCGCGCGAATGAAGTATATCTTTTGAAGAATTGCAAAGAATCCCAAAAGTTTCACTATTTCTAATTTAGCCCCAAAACATGTTTAGACTATTAATTAGGTTTTTGAGAGTTTCATCTCTTATTTTTTGTTCTTGCTTTTGGCTTTTGAAGACTTAGAGAGATATTGCTATTTGGGGCTGATCTGCTACTCTGTAAGCTTTGAGAGAAGGATTTCGAACCCCGTTAATTATATATATTCAGTCTAGCCCTGGGCATTCGGGTATTCGATTCGGTTCCGGGTAGGAACCAATCGGTTCCGGGTATTTCGGTTCTATAGATTTAGGATCCAATGGGTACTTTACAATTTTCGTTCGGTTCTGGTTCGGTTCCTATCGGTTCCGATTTGGTTCGGTTCCATCATTTTGGGACCGTAAAATACACTAAAATTTTGGTTCTTAAACGGTTTCGGGTATTTTCGAACCGAAATAGCATTTTTTTACCCGAAATCAACAAAAAATACCCGTGATCAACAAAAAAAATCTGAAATCAACAAATAAAACCCCTCAAATTTATGTTAATTCAACAAATCATTAGCCAAAAAATAAAAAGTATATGATTCAATGTCAATTTCATAACATAAACATAGATTCCATGGATCTAAAAATATTTCCATATGATTCTTTATGTGGATGTTGAAACCATGGGTAATATAGTTTTATATAAGTTCGCTTCTTCGGTTCCCTGTTTCAGTTCTCGGTTCGGTTCCGGTTCCTACCCGATACACACGGTTCCTCAACTCAGAATCCAATGGGTATTATAGGTGGAATCAAATAAAAAAATTCGGTTCCGGTTATCGGTTCTTCGGTTCCGGTTTTTATGCCCATGCCTAATTCAGTCTTTGGTTTTCTATTCAATTGTGTGTTGTTCATTCAATATCATGTCTCAGTAGTATCCTTTGTTATATTTAGGGATTCTCATAGGGTTTTCATGCCTTGTTATATATCTGATTAAATAGGATTCACAATCAATCTGTTCATCACCTAAGTTAGACTTAAAGCTAATTCTAGACTGATCACCTAGAACTTAGATCTTAGGTTAATAAATTGGCACGAGAGTATGGTTTATCTGATAGAACTTAGTGTGAGAAATTTAACTAGATACAAAGAGATTTGATTTAGGTAAATTGTGAACAGAAGAACTTGATATTAATACTTGTCTAGAACTCTAAGATTGCAAAGAGATTTGAATTGTTAAGTTGCTAGACATAGAGAACATTTGCATCGAGAGTTGAATTGTTTGACATTTGTGATTCTAGTTCTTGAACCTGTGCTAAATCTGAATCATGATTAGTTAGTATCTGGCATTGTATGATTTCCTGAGAACTTCCTAAGTTTAGCGTCTTTCTCACATTGAAACACATTTTTTTAATAAACTTGCTATTTACTGCTTTCAAACTATTTGCACCTGCTTAGTTATAGAGAATGAACGAATTTCCTATTAGTATTCTGAGAACCATTGTTTGATACCCTAAGTACTACAACAATAACACTGTACACTTGCAGTTAGAAATAGGGATAATTCTTCACCTACCATATCCTTACCGTCATTGTGCAGCCTCTGAATCAATATGGCATCACAAGCTTGGTCACACAAAATGAAAGGTCGTTCAGATTCTCAAGAACATCAAAGAGATAGAAGTGAATAAAATCATAATTTCCCTTATCTGTGAGGCTTACCAGATGGGTAAAAGCTCAAGACTTCAATTTCTTTTTCTTCTAATTTCCGTGTTTTACATCCTTTAGATCGTGTTCATTGTCATCTTTCGGGATTATCACTAGTTGTATCAAATCAAGGATTTAAATACTATGATTTATGTGTGGATGAATTCTCACGCTATTTTAGGTTTTATCCTCTACAAGCAAAATCAGAATTCTGCTCAGTTTTTATTGCCTTTCAAAAGATGGTGGAAAATCAGTTTAACACAAAAAACCAAAGTTTTGAAAATGACGGAGGGGGAGAATTTACAAACAATCAACTCAAACAACAATCGGACAATACTGGAGTCAATCATATAATATCATGTCCATATACTCAAGAAAAAATGGCATAGCAGAACAGAAGCACATACATCTTGTTCACACTCCACTTAAGTACTGGGTTGAAGCCTTCTTTGATGCATTCTTCATTGGAAACATGCTTCCTTAAGCAGTTCTGGATAATCGCAGTCTATCAGAAAACCAGCTCAAAGAGAAACCAAACTACTCAATGCTTAGAGTATTTGGTGCATCATGTTATCCTACCTTCTTCCAATGGATAATCACAAGTTTGATCAATGTGTCTTCCTCGGATACAATACTCAGTACAAGGGATAAAAACGCCTTTTCCCTCCAACAAGGAAAGTCTACATATCAAGACATGTGGTTTTTGATGAAGAAACCTTCCCATTCAAACATCAATATAAGAAAATTGTCCTAAGGTATCAAACTCCACTTCTTAAAGCTTGGCAACAAAATACTCCTGATCCATTGTTACAAGAAGTTACACAGATTTTAAGAGCTATATGTAATACCCCATCTCAGCATCATCATCGACGAGCAATTAAGGGATTGTAAAAATCGTCGAAAAGGGTATTTCCATTCCATAATTTCAGAGAAGAAGGGCATTTTGATAATTTTGAAGAAATTTGGGAGACGGGAAGCAACAAAGGTAAAAATATATATCAAATAATTATTGAGGATTATTTAGAAGACAAAATCATTGAAGACATATTTTTAGAAGCTAATTAGAAGTTATCCGGAAAGGAAACTGATAAAGCAGAAAATTCTCGGGAAGCAAATTTTGGAGGTTTAAAATCTACAGGAGGTCAAGATGAATTAATAAAAGTTGCGGAAAATATTTCGGATGTTCCGAGAAGCAAAAATGGCATTGGAGGAATTTTAGCGGATTTCCGAAAGTATCAAGAATCGTGTTCTGAGATCGCCGGGACACATGGCGATCGCTGCGTGGCCAGGGACGCCACTTTTCACTTGCTGTGCTAGATTCAATTGATCATATGGTGCAATGAATTTGGGAGAGGAGCATGTGTCCTCCGTGAATGAGCTTCTCTTATGCAAAAATGAGAAGTGTTCATGGAAATTTCCCATGCAAGTTTCTCTCATGGGTATAAAAGGAGTATTGATATTCAGCCCTAAACCACACCAATTCACTCACCTCCTCTCCTCCTCCGCGAGCCACCACCTCCTCTCACTCCCTCGCTAGTAGCCATCCTCCCCATCTCCATTAGCTGGCTTGAGTTACAAGTAATCCCTAAAAGAAACCCTAAACACCTTCCTAAAAATACCTTAAACCTTGCTAAAATTCTCTAAACACTAATTAAGCCTTAAAGACCTCCCAAACCCTCGCCGAAATCTCACCGGAAAGCTGGAAAACAGCAAGAAGTTCACAATAGATTCGCCAGACCGCCAAGCCTCGCCTTCCCTCCTCGGACTCCTCCACCTCTCTCCGGAGGTACGATAGAGTCATTAACCGGAGAAACCATCGGAGTCAACTCGGTCAAACCGGTTAACGCCGGTCAACACCGGAGTAAACGCCCGGAGGTCAATCAATGGTCGGGTCAACAATTAGTCGGTCAACGTTCGATCAAAGTAAACTCTACAGGTCAAAGTCAATGCTTGGTTAACACCTCGGGTCAAAGTCAACACTTCAGGTCAACGGTTCATGAGTTATCGGGCTTTGCTGGGGTCTGTGTTCGTGGGTCTCAGAGTCTGTTCAGACATTCCCAGGTCACATCCGTCCATCCATATCACTGTGAGTGGGTTATGTTTTGATTGCGTAATGCATTAGGATAGATCGAATCTGAATATAGACCCCATAATTGATAAACCATAGAAAGTCCTAGGAATTAATAACCGTAAATTGAATATGGTAGTATGTGGTTAGATTGATTAAATAATCAGATTTAAATAAAATGGTTAGAGTGATAAGATGCATGACATTTTTAAATTTCGGTAAATAGCATGTTGATTGTTTGCGTAGCTAGAATTGATTGCATGCATGATTGTTTGATCGTTGATTGGTGCATTGTATATAGAATGATATGACTAGAGAATATATGCACACACATACACACAAACACACACACACACACACACACACACATATATATATATATATATATAACCTATAATGAGGAATTAAGAGTTAAATAACTAAAAATGAGATTTAAATAATTAAACTTAAAATATAAATAATCTGGGCTAGGTTTAATAGAAAAAATAATCGGTTTAAGAGATTTAAATAATTAATTAAAGTTAGGTCTAGGATGGTAGCAAGTTTACTAACTTCAATCTAGCAGATAAGTAATTGGAATTAAAAATTAAAGAACTAGGGAATAAAAGAGTTAAATTGGGATAGGGGGTTAGTGTTGGTACTGAATTTCCCTCTAGGAAATCCGGCCCATTAACAGACAAGACAGAGGCCCGTAATTACGAGCCCATTCCAGAATCAAAGACAAATAAAGGAGCAGACTCCTTTGATGGGCCCAGGCGAAACAAACGCCCTGGCAAGTCCTAGAAGATGCCGAAGCCAGAGACAATCGAGCTCGAGCTCGGCAGAAGAATGACGTGGAGATAAAGCAACTTGGTCTTCGCTAGTTCAACTGATCCGCACAAATCTCGGAGATCGTTACAACGGCGAGGCCGAAATATCGGGACGAAGAGGTCAGAGTCGAGACTATTTAAGAGGAAAAGTGGCGACTCATCAAAGATATTCCAACCTAGACTAAGAACACTTCGATTAGATAGCTCGATCCCATACTTTGTACTCTCTTCTCGATTGTGTTTGTTCTATCTCGACGATCAATCTCAATAAAGTCTTTGATTCATAGGAAACTATACCATTTCTATATCCTAAAGTCCAAATCCACGAATACAAATTCTTAGTGTGAATCCCGGATCTCACATTTGGCGCCGACTGTGGGGACATTCTATAGCCTTTCCTATCTTAAGAATCAGATCCTAGATCCGATAGATCGAGATGAATCCCGACCAAACTGGCTCTCCCAGCGCCACACCACCAGTTGACCTCCCTCAAACGGTCGACAACGTTCCTCAGAACACCACCGGGGTAAGAAACATGGGTCAGACCGATGGTGTGTTGACAAGCTCTGCCTCAGTCTCCACGACCTCGGCACCAGCCGGCTCCATCGCTCAAACAATCGCGACGAGCCAGACTCCGACAAATGTTTTGTCAGGAACTAATGATCCGAGCAGAAACTGGGTGTGGATGAGAAATGATTCGATACCCACCCCAGGAGGTGGATCTGGAATAACCAGACCTAATTCGCCACTACCTTCTGCTCCACAGAGACAAGGGCCAAGCGATCTTGCCGAGATCCGTTCGATGCTAAGCCTGCTGGAAGATCGAACGAGAAACAACGAGGCAAGCGCAAGGGCCCATGAGATCGCGAACTGTTCTCTGGCAGCGCAGCTCGACGAACAAGAGCGGCGCCTGAACGCCCGTCTTGAAGAGCTCGCCAGTCAAAGCCAAGGGGGCAGACCAACGCGAACTCCCATAAGTCCTCCACCGTGTACCCGCTTGGACTTCTCCCAGGTAGTAACTCCTCCGGGAACGTCGGGAAATTTCGGTAATGCGTCAAATAGCGGCTTCCGCCCTACAATGACCCCTATCGCGATACCGACCCCATTCGGTTCGAATTCAATGGTCACAAATCCAACCGGATCAAGAAACCGACCATTACCCGGACCACCACCTTTTCCGAATAACTCTAATATCCGACCGAGGCAACTAGGAGGTTCTGCCTTCGCCTCGAGCTCGGGACTCCTTAACGGATCAAACTCAGTTCAGTTCCGAACACCCCAGATCGACCAGACGAGGTCGGTCCCACCGATCGATCTCCTCGACCCCATTTTCCCTGAACAAACCTCAGGTCAGGAACAAGCCCAGTTCGCACCCGCAGAGGGCGATGAACACGATATGCTTAGACAATACATCGAGCAGGCTAAAGCCCAGTTCAACAGTCTGAGCTCGAAAGTTCACATGGCAACGAGCGCGGCTCCTGACATTGATCGAGTGATCGAAGAAACACAACAAACGCCGTTCACAGATCGGATCGCGTTTGCAAGGATCCGAGAGATCAAGAAAACTAAGTTTCCAGAATTCTCTGTGAAATCAGACCCGAAAGCACACATCAGGGCATTCCGACTAGCGATGGCAAGGGTGTACCTTAACGATGAGGAGAGAGAGCCGTCCTTCTGCAGGCTCTTCGCAGAAAACCTATCGGGCTCCGCCCTAGAATGGTTTGCCGGACTGGAAGAAAGGTCCATTGACAACTTCACCCAATTCATGACGGCTTTCCTCAAACAATACTCCATTTTCATCGAGGAAAAGACTACTGAGGCAGCCCTATTTGGCGTCTCTCAAAAACCCGACGAAACACTTCGCTCGTACATCGACCGATTTAAGGAAATAAAATCCAAAATTGCGAACCCACGAGACGAGGTAGCTATAGAAGCGTTAAGACGAGGACTATGGTTCTTAACCAGATTCTGCGAGGAAATAACAGTCCGCGAACCTCAAACGCTCGATGACGCCCTCCATCGCGCATCGGCCTTTGCTCGCATCGAGGACGAAACCACGGCCCTCAGGGAAACACACCGGAAAGAAAAGAACCCGTCGGGATCGCAAAATTCGAACTCGAAAAAGGATTCCCGTAAATCAGGGAACGTCAACGTGGTCGAGAGCCCAAAGAGCTCGAAGAAATTCGAGTTCGACAAGGAAAAATTCTGTGATTTCCACAATAAAAGAGGACACTCGACCGAAGATTGCTATACTCGAGCTAAAGCAGAGGCTCAAAAGCGAGAGTCCGAAAGCAAACAAGACTCCGAAGTTGAGGAGGAAACTCTGCCCGACAAAAAGGAAAACAAACAGACCAAGGAGTCGAATTCCAAAAAGCCTTCTCAGAACAAACGGGAACGGTCAAAAGAGCCGGAATCTCCCGAAACACTCCCTCAAAGGTCGCGAAAGCGAGTCGAGTTCATCCTCGGCGAGCTCAACCTGAGCGGCACTCCGGAAGGTTTGGCGCTATCCCCGCCTCCGGCTCCTGCTAAAAGTTTACGCTCAAGAATCAATCTCCCTCGTCTCTGCGGGGGGGGGGGGGTGTACGGGCTATACCCCCTAAACGAATCGACTTCATCTTCGGTGGCTCCAAGCTTTGCCGCGACTCGGTCAATTCGATCAAAGCTCTTCAAAGAAGAGTCGAAACCGACAGAGGAGGGAAAACCCCAATGTTGGGTCCAGACCACGAAATCATTTTCTACGAAAGCGAGACAAGTAATCTCGACAAACCACACGACGAAGCCCTCCTCGTTTGTCTAGTAGTGGGAGATGTCGAACTCTCAAGGATAATGATTGACACAGGAAGTTCGGTAGATGTCCTCTTTTATGACGCGTTCAAAAAGATGGACTTCAATGACTCCGAGATCGTGGAAGAAAAGACACCACTAGTAGGTTTCGCTGGCGAGACGACATACTCGATGGGCTCTGTCTTCGCCCCAGTAATTGCTGGAGGACTTCGAAGAATGACGGAGTTTGTCATAGTAGATCGGCCAGCTCCCTATAACGCAATCCTAGGTCGACCATGGATATACAACATGAAAGCGGTACCATCGACCTACCACCAATGCGTAAAGTTCCCGACTCCCAAAGGGATCAAAACCATTTACGGAAGTCAAAAGATTTCCCGTCATTGCTACATGAACGGATACAAGCAGATCAAGAAATCCCCTGCGTAGCAATTACAGAAAGAGGAGGAGCTCGCCACCATGCAGACCAAAAGGTCGAACGACCCAAGTCAAATAGGACCCCCAAAGGACCTCACGACTCAGGTATGCATAGACGATGCTCATCCCGAAAGACTCGTTGGTGTCGGAATCGACCTATCAGAGCCAGTTAAAAATGAACTGGTCTCTTTTCTCAAACAGAACGTCGATTCCTTCGCCTGGTCTTCAACAGACATGAAAGGGATCAACATCGACGTAACCAGCCACGAGCTGAATGTCGAACCAACCTACAAACCGGTAAGACAGAAGCGTCGAAAACTAGGTCCTGAACGGGCCAAAGCCGTCAATGACGAGGTCGATCGGTTATTAAAAATCGGATCGATCAGAGAGGTCAAGTACCCCGACTAGCTTGCCAATCCCGTAGTGGTTAAGAAAAAGAACGGTAAATGGAGGGTCTGTGTAGACTTCACGGATCTCAACAAAGCATGTCCAAAGGACAGCTTCCCACTCCCGCACATCGACCGACTGGTCGAGGCTACCGCTGGACACCAGCTGCTATCCTTTATGGACGCGTTCTCAGGGTACAATCAAATACTGATGAACCCTGAAGACCAAGAAAAGACTTCGTTCATAACTGATCGAGGCACGTACTGCTACAAAGTCATGCCCTTCGGACTAAAAAACGCAGGAGCAACTTACCAGCGCCTCGTCAACAAGATGTTTTCAGGACTCCTGGGAAAAACCATGGAAGTCTACATCGACGATATGCTGGTAAAATCTTCTAGGTACGAGGATCACATCCCCCAACTAAAAGAATGTTTCGCCATTCTCAATAAGTACGGGATGAAACTCAACCCAGCTAAGTGTACCTTCGGGGTTCCCTTAAGAGAATTCCTTGGTTACTTAGTGACCGAAAGAGGGATCGAAGCGAACCCCAAACAGATCGCAACGTTCATAGAGATGAAATCTCCCAGAACAACGCGAGAAGTCCAGCGCCTAACCGGCAAAATAGCTGCTCTGAATCGCTTCATCTCAAGATCGACTGATAAATGTCTACCCTTCTATCACTTGCTAAAAGCAAACAAAAAGTTCCTCTGGGACGAAAAGTGCGAAGAGGCATTCACTCAGCTTAAAGCTTATTTAAGCGAACCACCCATACTGGCGAAACCAGTAGAAGGAGAACCCCTCTACCTCTACTTAGCTGTCTCGACAGCAGCAGTGAGTGGAGTCCTGGTTCGAGAGGAACAAAATGAACAACAGCCGGTATATTACATCAGTAAGACCTTGATCGACGCTGAAACCAGATACCCCGCCATGGAAAAGCTCGCCTTAGCGCTAGTAACATCGGCTCGGAAACTCCGACCGTACTTTCAATCGCACTCGATCATAGTGATGACCTCTCAGCCACTGAGAACCATCCTTCACAGTCCAAGCCAATCAGGTCGATTGGTCAAATGGGCTATCGAACTTAGCGAGTACGACATTGAATACAAAGCTCGAACGTGCCTAAAAGCACAAGTACTGGCAGATTTCATAATCGAGCTCCCTCCGACTATAGAACTCGACCCGACTTCGGCCCAAAGATGGAAACTCTACATCGATGGAGCTTCCTCAAGGCAAGGGTCCGGAGTCGGAGTGAAATTAGTCTCTCCAACGGGTGAAGTACTAGAACAATCGTTCAGATTTGGCTTTGCCGCATCGAATAACGAGGCAGATTATGAAGCGTTAATAGCTGGGCTCAGACTCGCGATAGCTATAGGAGCCCGGGAAGTAAACGCCTTCAGCGATTCCCAACTAGTCACGAGCCAATATCATGGCGCCGACGAGGCCAAAGACGAACGGATGGAAGCATACCTATGGGTAGTCCATACATTGGCCGAACAGGTCGAATTCTTCGATCTAACACAAATCCCACGAGGGGAGAACACCGCAGCCGACGCGCTAGCCGCATTAGCATCAACATCAGATCCTAACCTCAAAAGGATCATACCAGTCGAAGGGATAGAAAAACCAAGCATCGACATAGCCCTCAAAACCCTGTCCTTGAAAGAGGACAGACTCACTGTGAAGGACGATGTCAAGCACAAAGAATATCCTGGGGGCACCAGCAGCGACATCATCAAAATTGATGATGACCTCGATCCTAGAAACGCCGTATACGTCGCGAACGTCCCCGACGGACCAATTCAAACCGCATCCACTAGTCAGGGACCTGAGCCTAACAACGACGAAGATTGGAGAACTCCGATCATTCGATACATCACAAACGGTGAAGTTCCCGACGACAAATGGGAGGCGCGGAAACTTAAAACACAGAGTGCAAGGTACTGTGTCACACAAGGAGAGATCTTTAAAAGGAGCCTCTCCGGACCTTATCTCAAGTGCCTTGACAAAAAGCAAGCCCTAGCCGTGATTACACAAACACATAACGGATCCTGTGGAAGCCATTCCGGAGGACGAGCATTGGCCGTGCGAATCAAAAGGCAAGGCTATTATTGGCCGACGATGGCCACCGAATGCGAATCTTTCTCCAACAAGCGCGATAAATGCCAAAAGCATGCCCCGATTATCCACCAAGCGTCGGAGAAACTCTCCTCTATCTCATCACCATACCCATTCATGCGATGGGGAATGGACATCGTGGGACCGCTAGTCGCATCCGGCAAAAAGAAAGCTACACACCTATTGGTGATGACAGACTACTTCACCAAGTGGATTGAAGCAGAGTCATACCAAAAAGTTAAGGACGTTCATGTTAAGGAGTTCGTTTGGCGAAACATCGTTTGCCGACATGGACTACCCCACGAGATCGTCACCGATAACGGATCTCAGTTCATATCAAATGCTTTCAAAGAGTTCTGCAGAACTTGGAACATAAAGTTGACTTACTCAATGCCACGCTATCCCCAAGGGAACGGGCTAGCAGAAGCAGCTAACAAAGCAATTATGAACGGTCTCAAGAAAAGGCTCAACGAGTGCAAAACAACCTGGAGTGACGAACTCCCAGCCGTACTCTGGGCCTACCGGACTACCCCCCGCAAATCCACTGGCGAGACTCCCTTCTCGCTGGCTTACGGAATCAAAGCGGTGGTACCAGCAGAAATCCTCGTGTCAAGCATCCGCAAGGAAGAATGCCCGCGACAAGAGGAACTTAACAACAAGATGATAACTGACGAGCTCGACCTCGTCGACGAAAGAAGTAACCTCGCATTAGCTCGACTCCAGAATTACCAACAAGCCGCAGCTCGCTACTATGATTCCCGAATCAAAACTCGAAGGTTTCAAGTAGGAGAGCTCGTCTTACGGAAAGTGTTCGACCATAAAAAGGAAGAACACGCTGGAAAATTGGGAGCAAAGTGGGAAGGTCCTTACCAGGTCACCGACGTCGTGAAGGATGGGGTCTACCGACTCAAGTCGGTAGAAACCCAGAAGCCTGAACTACGACCTTGGAACATCATCAACCTCAAAAAGTATTTCCACTAGGAATACATCCACATAATCGAACTACGAAATGGCTTGATCCCCTTAAAAAGCGTACGTAGGCAGCTCGACTTCGAGCGCAGCCACCCACCAAACACAAAGCTCTTACCGAGCTCAATGACTTCAAGCGAAGTCCTACTAGCTTATCTTTGTGAAATCAAAATAAGTCTCCCAATCAAACGTCTCTTCCTGTCGCAAAAGTTAGAGTCGTTACGTTGTGCAAAGCGATATGAAATTATCTCTTCCAAAAACTAAAGAGATATGAAATTATCTCTTCAAAATTAAGCGATATGAAATTATCTCATCTAAAAACAAGCGATATGAAATTATCCCTTCCGAGCGACCTGAAATGGCCTATCCCAAAGCTAAAGCGATATGAAATTATCTCTCCTAAAGCAAGCGATATGAAATTATCCCTTCCAAGAGAACTCAAACGGCCTCCCGTAAATCAAACGATATGAAATTATCTTTTTTCGAGCGACCCGAAATGGCCTCTCCCAAATTCAAAGTGATATGAAATTATCCCTTCAAAACAAAGCGGCCTAAAACGGTCCCTCCAAACCGAACGAACTGAAACGATCGTCCCAAAACAAGCGACCTGAAGCGGTCCTCCCAATTCGAACGAACTGAAATGATCGTCCCAAAAAAGAAATCCAGAACGATCTTTCCAAAAATACAATTCTTCTAAACCTTATACGGATTAAAAGAATCGGGGGGCTACCCCACCCCTCAAGAAAAATAACGAGGTCAAGACAGCTATTCAAGAATGCAACCTCTACACACTCCAAGTCGGATCTTTGTAAGTTTACTTCGATTCGTTTTCATACTTAATACTTCTCTTTTCAATTCAGCGATTAAGCCTGAATCTTACATTACGAAGTAGTCACGCCTCAGACTATTCCTAGCAGAGAGCTCGAGCTCAAATGTGATTGACTTAAAAGTTCACAAAGAACTACCTAAGGCAACCCAAAATAAGTTATCTGCTCAATTCCCCTGGAGAAGTTCGAATCGCCGCAACGGTTCGAATTGTATGTTAAGGCATAAAAACATAAAAATCTATGCTAAGGCATGAAAGATTTAAAAAGCAGTTCATAAAAAAGGACATGATGTCCTCGAGTTCGAACAAAAACAAAAAAAAGCCCCCTTGGGCAACCAAAGTCTGAAAAAGAAATTAATAACCCTCTCGGGCAACAACAACACAGTCTTCAAAACGGCGCTTAGGAGGAGTCGCCGACCTGGCCCTCCGCTTCATCGCCCGCCTCTCCTCTCGGCCGGGAGTCGACCTCATCAGTCATCCTCGGGTCGGTCTCAGCTGGGGGAGCAGGCGAAGAACCCGCCATGGCCAAGAGTCCTCCGACATTGCCGGCAAGGCAAGCTTGCCAACGCTAAAATCGGAGACTGCCGTGGCCTCCATCTCCGCTAGAGCAACTCTTTTTTGCTCAGCCAGCTTAAGCACCTCTCGGGTCATGTCCACCTCTCCAGTTGCGATCTCGGCGATGAGCTCAATATTGGCCAAAGTCTCCTGGAGACGGATCTCGGCGCTAGTCTGGACTTTCCTCTTCTCGGCTCTCTCTTTGACCCCGGCCATAATCATCAAATACTGGCCATGGAGTTCCTTTCGAGCCTTGCGAAGCTCGACCCGGCCCGATTCTTCCACAGTCCGAATTCGAGCCTCGGCGGCGCCAAGCTGACAAGACAGCTCCTCCTCCCTCCTCTCGAGATGCGCGATCCTGGCCTCCGCGGCGGCATGATCCGCGACCCTTTTCTTCAAACGCTCCTCCCTAACCAAAGCTTCCTGGAGCTCGGCATTCATTTGGGTAGCAGCCTCTCGAGCGGACTCGAGCTCATAAGTCTGAACATCCAACACCTCGTTCTCAGACCGGACCGCGTACGCATTCACGGCCTCTACAGCCTGCACAAAAAAGGCGTCGGTTTTAAAAAAAAATGGGGAGGATAAAAGGGAAAAGAAGACCAAAGCAAAAACGTCTCACCTTCCCGATAACCGCCATCATCTCGGAATACTCACTACCGAGGACCGTTTCCCCAGAAACCGGGAGCTCAGAACCGATAGGCCTAATGCGCCTCAGCAGACGAACCACACCTTCCGGATCGTCCACAACCGAGCACTCCTCTTGGTCCGACCCCTCTGGACTGCTTCCCGCGTCAACATTACGACGCTTCGGCGAAGGGGGAAGAGAACCTCCTCGACTCCGACGGTCTTCCCCCCCGGACAGATCCAGCCGAGAGTCACAGAGAGCAGCACCTCCAGACTGAGGTAAAATCGCCTCTTGTTCAGCCACGGGGAGAGCCGCGTCGACAACCCCCACAATCGTTCCCTCCGGGCCCGTCACCGGAAGGAGCGAGGTCTGAGCAGGAGGAGGAGGATAAGCCGGAGGCGGAGGAGGAGCCCGATCAAGGGCAAAGAGAATAGCGTTACTAAGTTCGCCCGCCTCCATCTTGTCGACCAAGTCGACCGGATCTTTCCCATTCCGGCGACTGCTCACTCTGCGAGCTGGCATCTCGCGAGGAGAGTAATTAGCACCGAGCTACCGCCCGGAAGAGGTCGAGCTGTATATATAAAACAAAAAAAATCAGACAAGTCGAAACGACGACACAAAAGGAAACTCGAATCCAAACGACTCACTCTCTCCTGCCCGCTCGGTAATGCGGATCGGAGGCTGAGCAACTCAGACCGGAAGAGCCCGAGAAGGCTCGGAAGGAAGTACTGGATTTCGAGGAACCGGCGCAAGGTCCGGCAGATCCCGTTCAGGGTTGTTCCGCAGAGCGGCTTGCACACGCTGAACCAAGAAACTACCCCAATTAACAGCGCCCCCTCGCAGACGAGCTATCAGAGCCTCTGTGATCGTGTTGGTAGCAAGCGACTCCAGAGCCTCTGAGATAGAAATTAGATCAGATAAGGGACGGCCTGACAACAACAAAAAAAACACTAAAACCAGAGCCTTACCGACACCGGTCGACCATCGAGACGGGATAATCGAATAGTCGAAGTCCCCGACCGAATGATGGGTTATCCTGAAAAAGAAGTATCGGTCCCTCCATACGTCTTTCGTCGGGACCTCCTCGAGGACCCGCCCGAAACGAGGCGAGAGGTAGTAAGTTCCGCGGAACTTGGCATTATGCTTCACTGAGCAGACACACATAAGTTCCTCAGGCCCGAACTCGATTCCCTCCTCCGCGGCCCTGACCCCGAGTCCGATGACGTACCAGACAAAGTTCGGCGTCATCTGATGGAACGCTAGTTGGATCTGGGCCAGCACCAAAGAGATTAAGCGGGGAATGGGGAAGAAAAGCCCGCATTTCTCGAAGTAGGTGTATGAGGCGCAGCAGTAGCCCTCCACCGCGGTCTCCGGTGACATCGCCGGCGACGGAATCACGATCTCCACCTCCATCGGAATCCGACAAACCCTCCGCAACCATTCGATTTGATTCATGGTTAGGGAAGACGGCGGATGCGGGCCAAACGCACCTGCAGCCGTACTTGTACTGGCCCCCGTAGCATCTCTTAACGCCATAAAGAACGGTGTGCCGGAATATAAAAAAGGGGGGCTAAAATCTTTTCTTAGGAGAAGAAACTTTCCGGTGACAGAAGAAAGATCAGAGCAAAAGTAGAGGAAGAAGCAAAAGGGGGAGAAAAAAATCACCCTCGGCAAATAAGAGAAAATTATAGTGGGAATCGTGCGAAATCTTAACCGCACGATTCCGAACTCATAATAATTACGGGAAAAATGAGGTAATTCGGACTCCTCGCTTCCCTCTTGCCAGCCGTTGATCTGAGATCAACGATTACGAATGCGCCGTAATTAGGTCACTTCACCAATAGAACGAGCCCGAAAAGACTCTTCGCAATCTTTGAATCTGAGCCGTTGATGATCGACCTAATCTGCGGTGAGAGATGAAAATTCTCGAAACCAATACACGCAACGACTGCGGAGGCGCTGAAAAGCAGTTCAGCCCGTCTCACGCGCGCATTCCTAAACGTCGGATCAAAACAAGATCTACGGATGGGGCGAAAATAATCATTAGGTTTGTCACACCCGAGGCACGCGCGTCTTCCCAAGAACGTCCACCGCCCATTAACCTCGACCTCTCGAAATCAATGGGCTGGGGGGCTATTGTTGGTACTGGATTTCCCTCTAGGAAATCCGGCCCATTAACAGACAAGACAGAGGCCCGTAATTACGAGCCCATTCCAGAATCAAAGACAAATAAGGGAGCAGACTCCTTTGATGGGCCCAAGCGAAACAAACGCCCTGGCAAGGCCCAGACGATGCCGAAGCCGGAGACAATCGAGCTCGAGCTCGGCAGAAGAATGACGTGGAGATAAAGCAACTCGGTCTTCGCCAGTTCAACTGATCCGCACAAATCTCGGAGATCGTTACAACGGCGAGGCCGAAATATCGGGACGAAGAGGTCAGAGTCGAGACTATTTAAGAGGAAAAGTGGTGACTCATCAAAGATATTCCAACCTAGACTAAGAACACTTCGATTAGATAGCTCGATCCCATACTTTGTACTCTCTTCTCGATTTTTTTTGTTCTATCTCGACGGTCAATTTCAATAAAGTCTTTGATTCATAGAAAACTATACCATTTCTATATCCTAAATTCCAAATTCACGAAAACAAATTCTTAGTGTGAATCACGGATCTCACAGTTAGTAGCAACCCCAATCTAGTGGTTAAATGAATTAAAATAATTAAATGGAGTTAAAACTAAAAAATAAGTAAATGAATATAAGTAATTAATTTGGGTTATGGGGTTAGTAAGTTTACTAACTCCAGGTTAGCGTGAAATTAAACAGAAATTAAATACCATAAATAGATAATTAAAGGAACTGAATTAAAACTGAGAATTAAACATAAGAATTAAATGTAATTAATTGATAGATTATTGGTTGAATGTTTTAAGCTATTTTTATCGTTGTGTTGATTTTTGTTACCTATTCTGGTGTTGGGCCGGATAGGTGATAGGGTCAGGTTTTAATCCTATTTTACTGCAAGTGCACAGTTAAGTGACTGTAGTATATAGGGTATTGAATCCACAGAGACTCTGGTTTCGATAGATTAAGAACTATAGAGATTTAAACTAAGAAGAAAGCAATGTGAAGTAAACTAAATAGCAGTGAGAGAAAGTAAACAAGTAGCAGGATTATCGGTTGTGAAAGCAGTTAATTATGGGCGCTAAGTCTAGGGCGTTCTCAGGAAATCAGACAAGCAGACAAATTATTCAGTCAGGATCTAATTAAGTACAGTTCTAGAACTCAAATCACGGATATAGAATTAACCAACTGTCTTTGCGAGAATTCTCTAAGTCTAAGTGTAGTAATCCAAATTCCTTTGCAATTACTAACAGATTAAACCAGCATTAATTTCAAGTTCGATATGTTCACAATTAAACTAAACTAAATTCCTTTGCGAGAAGTTTAATTGCTCATCCTAAATAGTTCAGATTCCAAACCACACTTTCGTGTCGTATTTAACAACCTAAGATCTAGATTCTAATTGATCATGTTAGAACTAGCTTTAAACACAATTTAGATCGAAGATCATTCTATTCATGTGAATCCTTAACTGAATTAAACAAGTCTAGCAAGTCATGAAATCCCTAGTGAGAATCCCTAAACCTAACAATGAATCTACTCAGACATGATTAATGAAACAGAAATCATAGAATTAATAGATTGCATATAAGAAATTAAATAGATAAAGGGGTTCGAAATCTTCTCCAAAATAGATGAAGTACAGGATCAGATCAGCCCCAAAAAGCTCTAAAAATCCCTTAGCTCTTAGTATGAAAGCGTATGAAAAGTGTATCCAAGCGTATCTAACTAAAACACCAAAATCCTAATTATATAGGTTAAATCTCGGTTGGGGCTTCTTTGTAAATACTGGAAACTTCTGGGCCAAAGTGTAATATCTTCATTCTTCATTAAACCGCCGAGTCTGGCCCATCTCGCTTGTGTGTCGACCGATGCATAATGTGTGTCGGTCGATGCAATCCTGTTTTCTGGACAGTGAGCTCAAGCTCTCGGCCAAACACTCCAAAAATCTCCAAAAAGCTCCAATATCTCCAATTCTGCTCCAAACCTGATTATACATGTAATAGACTCTAAAAGAACACAAAAGACTCTAAAACATACTTATATCATGATCTAAAACTAGTAAAAACCATGATATATCAACTCCCCCACACTTAGACTTTGCTTGCCCTCAAGCAAAACAGAAAACTAAAACATGGTGAAGAGGTTTGAAAACTCTTCAGGAACTCTTTTCATCCTAGAAGAAACAACACTCAGATTCCCCTTAGTAAACCACTGAAAGAATCAATCACAAGACATCAAGACCAACATATACTTCCCCCACACTTAGCAACTGTCCTAAGTAAACTCCACAATCACATTCACGCATTCAAATTCACCCTACTAACTTCTGCAAGTATTTAAGTGCGGTATGACCTAAGCAGTATCGATCAAAGGCACATGGACTCTTACCTTATCAGCTCTAGACCACCATACTATCTTTCTCTAGTCCCTTTCTTCTCTTTTCCCTTCCTTAGCATTCTGATTTTTCCCCATTGGGTATCATTTTTTTTTTTTTATCAGTGCTCTTCTCGTTAAGGGGTGTACTTTGGACACATTCCATGGATGCAGAGGATATGATAGTTGTAGCTACCACTCCCATGACCACTTCGGAGTTACTAACTCATCCTCAGTTTATTATCTTTTTTTTTGTTTTAATGGAAGGGGAGAAGGGAACTAAATAGGACAGGTTTACAGGCTATGTCAAAACTAACAAGGGAATCCGACACAAAGTATACCAAAACCTTAGGTGAGAAATCTAAGTCAGTATTAAGTTTGAAGTCAGTAAAAGGATCCTCTGATACCTGAAGTGATGTGGGTGTCCTTAGTAGGTTGATCTGTGATGGGGTTTTCTAATAGTCAGAGATTGATCCTGCAACTTCATCCCAATGGTTACTTAAGTTCCTGCAAGTGCTGTAAATCTTCTAAAAAAATCATTGTTTCCTACTTAAACTATTTTGACTCAATAAAACAAATTTTGAAAAACTGACTGACTCTTAAGAAAACAGAAAACATGAGTCAGTAGCACCTCCCCCACACTTAAGACACACTGTCCCCAGTAGTGTCAAGCGAAGGATTGGTAAAAAGAAAGAAAAATTTGTTAAAAGGATTGGTTGAGTTCTGTCGGATTTTGACCTCTGTCGCACAGGTGTAACGACCGTTGCACTAGGTGCATCGACCGTTGCTGTGTGATTTTTCTGTATGATCGATCGTTGCTCAGGACCGCAACGATCGCTGCAATGCGATTTCGATCGTGTTGTGACGATCGACACAGCGACGTGTCGATCGGCGCACTGCGCTTTTGGCCGAGACCTGCAGACAAAAACTCACCAAAATCAGAAACAAAACGTAATATCCTACAAAAACACCAAAATTAAAATGCAAAAATGAAAACAGTGGGTTGCCTCCCACTCAACGCTCTTTTAACGTCAATAGCTTGACGCTTCAGTTGATCTAGGTAGAGGGTGCATCATTCAGAGGCAGAATCTGACCTTCTGGAACCTCGGCCTTAGCCCAATAATGTTTCACCCTCTGTCCATTTACAGTGAATTCATTACCTTACTTGCTGGTTAGAACGACAGCTCCATATGGACGCACCTCTTTGATCGTGAAAGGACCGGACCACCTTGATTTCAGCTTACCTGGAAACAAATGCAAACGAGAGTTATACAAAAGTACCTGATCATTAGGCTCAAATTGTCTAGAGACAATCTTCTTGTCATGATAAGCCTTAGTCCTCTCCTTGTACAGCTTTGAGTTCTCATAGGCAAAATGTCTAATCTCATCCAACTCATTAAGCTGCACCAATCTCCTCTCTGCAGCAGATTTAAGATCAAAGTTCATCTGCTTTACAGCCCATGCTGCTTTGTGCTCGAGTTCCACCGGCAGGTGACATGCTTTTCCATACAACAGATGAAACGGAGTAGTTCCAAGTGGTGTCTTGAATGCAGTCCGGTAAGCCCATAATGCGTCGTCCAACTTAGCTGCCAATCCTTTCTCGTTTTCCCCACAGTCTTCTCAGGGATTTCTTTGATTTGCCTGTTAGAGACTTCAACTTGTCCACTAGTCTGAGGGTGATAAGGAGTAGCAACCCGGTGATGAACTCCATGCTTCCTTAGTAGCTTCTCGAAGACCTTATTAATAAAGTGAGATCCTCCATCACTGATTACTATCCGAGGTACTCCAAATCTAGGGAATATGATGGTCTTAAACAGCTTGATGACCACCGAAGAATCATTGGTTGGACTAGCTATTGCTTCCACCCATTTAGACACATAGTCCACAGCAACCAAGATGAACTTATTCCCATAGGATGAGGGAAAAGGACCCATGAAATCTATGCCCCAACAATCGAAAACCTCAACTTCCAGAATGAAGTTCTGAGGCATCTCATGCTTCTTGCTGATCTTCCCTCTCCTCTGACAGGCATCACATTGAGAGATGAAAGAATGAGTGTCTCTAAACATTGTAGGCCACCAGAAACCTGCTTGCAGAAATTTAGACACAGCCTTGAATGTAGCAAAATGTCCAGCATAATCTGATCCATGACAATGGAATAGGATGTCTGGAACCTCTGATTCGGCAACGCATCTCCTGTAAAGACCTTCTGATTAGTGCTTATAGAGATAAGGCTCATCCCAGTAGTATCGTCTAAGCTCCCTGAAGAACTTCTTCTTTGCATAGCCTTTTAAATCATCTGGTTCAGTCTCAGCAGCAAGGTAATTAGCTATATCTGCATACCAGGGTCGATCAGTGGTTGCTACAGTAGCAATTTCGAAATCATAGTTCCCAATTCGGATCCTTAAAGATTCTGGGTTCGTATCAGGTCTGCATCGACCGTTACATGCACATGTGTCGATCGTTGCTTCCCCGATACTTGCATCGACCGTTGACAATGTGGCATCGATCGACACTGAGCGATTATCCCGACAGTTCTGCAACTCTCTGCCCAAATCCGTCCGAAACACTGTACTGACCATATTGACGTTTTCCTCAGGCAAATAATCATTGATGGGCACGTCTTCCTCAACCAGCATCCTTGAAAGGTGATCAGCAACTCCATTCTCAACCCCCTTCTTGTCCCTCACTTCAATGTCAAACTCCTGAAGCAGCAGAATCCATCTCAACAATCTTGGTTTAGCATCCTTCTTCTGCATCAGATACTTCAGGGCTGAATGATCAGTATGCACAATCACCTTGGAGCCAACAAGATAGGGGCGGAATTTCTTAAATGCAAAGACAACAGCCAACAGCTCCTTCTCTGTGGTGGTGTAGTTTCTCTGCGCATCATCTAGTGTCCTACTAGCATAATAGATAGCATGAAGCTTTCTATCCTTCTTCTGCCCCAGAACAGCTCCTACAGCATAGTCACTTGCATCACACATAACCTCAAAAGGTAGATCCTAATCCGGTGGCTGAACTATCGGAGCACTCACTAATGCCTGCTTGATTTTTTCAAATGCAGTCTGACAATCTGCATTGAACTCAAATTTGGTATCCTTACATAGCAAGGCAGTTAGTGGTCTAGCAATCTTACTTAAATCCTTGATAAACCGTCTATAGAAGCCAGCATGTCCAAGAGAGCTTCTTATGGACTTAACAGAATCAGGTGCCTGAAGGCTGGTCATTACCTCAATCTTAGCGCAGTCTACTTCGATTCCTGCTTCAGACACTCTATGTCCAAGTACAATGCCATGTCTGACCATGAAATGACACTTCTCCCAATTAAGAACTAAGTGTTTCTCCTCGCATCTAGCTAGTACCTTGCACAGATTATCCAAGCACTCATTATAAGATGACCCGTAGACTGAAAAGTCATCCATAAACACCTCCATAAAATCCTCAATCATATCAGTGAATATGGACATCATGCATCTCTGGAAGGTGGCAGGTGCATTGCAAAGTCCAAAAGACTTCCTACGGTAAGCAAATGTGCCATATGGACAAGTGAAGGTGGTCTTTCCCTGATCTTTTGGATGGATAGGGATCTGAAAGAAACCTGAATATCCATCGAGGAAGCAATAATAGGGGTGATTTGCTAACCTCTCCAGCATCTGATCAATGAATGGTAAAGGGAAATGATCCTTTCTTGTTGCAGCATTAAGCTTTCATGTAGTCTATGCACATTCTGTGCCCCGTCACAGTCCTAGTAGGGATCAGCTCATTCTTCTCATTCTTCACTGCTGTAACTCCGCCTTTCTTAGGCACTACATGGACTGGACTCACCCAATCACTGTCTGAAATAGGATAGATGATCCCAACATCCAGGAGTTTCATAATCTCCTTCTTAACCACTTCCTGTAGATTAGGATTAAGCCTTCTCTGATTCTCTATAGATGTCTTAGACTTGTCCTCAAGATGTATCCGATGCATGCACAGCTCCGGAGAGATACCTGAAATGTCATCAAGAGAATAGCGAAGAGCTTTGCGATGCTTGCGCAGCTTGCTTAGCAGTAAAGTGAGCTCTGCATTGTTCAAACTAGCATTAACAATCACTGGATAAGCTGAATTCGGTCCAAGAAAGGCGTACCTTAGCCCGGATGGAAGTTGTTTCAGCTCAATCTTCGGAGCTTTTTTCTCTGCCCAGTCCCTGTTGACTTGCAACGACCGATGCTTAGTTGGTGTCGATCGTTGCATCGTCGCGTCTGATGCTTCCACCTGCATTACTGCTTCAACAGAATCCATCAGCCTTGCATAGCACATTGCGGGCTCGTCCTGTAGGTATTCCAGCTCCATTATAGAGCTCAGTAAAGCTCTTTCTAGTGGATCTTCAGCACGTGACTTGTGAAAGTATTATGCAGCCAAATCACCTAGTGTGTCCACATAGAAGGTCTGTCCGTCGATGGTTGGTCTCTTCACCAGTTTGTCCATATAAAAACTCATCTTCAGATCACCCACATTCAGAATTATTCTACCTCCTTGGCAGTCAATCATCGCACCAGCAGTAGCTAAGAAAGGCCTGCCCAAAATCAGTGGATCCTTTGGTTCCTCTCCATACTGCAGAACCACAAAATCAGTAGGTATCACACATTGGCTAATCATTATAGGTACATCCTCCAATAATCCTTCGGGAATTCTGATCGTTCTATCTGCCAAAACCAGTGATATCCTAGTGGGTATAAAATCAGTCATTCCGAGCCTCTTGGAAACTGAGAAAGGCATAAGATTCACACTGGAACCAAGATCACATAGGGACCTTTCGAATCTTTCCCTGTAGATAGCACAATCCAACACAAAGCTTCCTGGATCTTTCAACTTCTCAGGAATTCTGCCCTGAATTACTGCACTACACACCTCGCTGATCATCATTACACTCTCCTCATTAGACCACTTTCCAGAAATTAAATCCTTAAGACATCTCTTCATCACAGGAGAAGTCTCCATAGAGTCAATCAAAGGCACTTCAAATTTCACCTTTCTAATAAACTCTTGGCACTTTGCGTACTGCCTATCATTCTTAGCTTTTCTGGGATTCTTGGGATAAGGTACCTTAGGCTTGTAAACCCTCTCGGTCGACTGTTTCGGTTTTTCTGGTCTTGAACTCCCTGCAGTTGCCTTGCGTCAATCGTCACTGGTGCTGTATCGATCGTTGCTGGGCGACTTTGTTACGACAGGTTCTTTGTTTTTTCTTTGCATCGACCGTTGCTGAGTGGAGTCGATCGATGCATTGCGAATATCACGGATCTCATCTTCCAATTCTTCAATTTCCACGAGTTCTTCGACACTCAACTGCTTTTTCTGGCCAGGCAGTAGCTCCTTACCACTTCTCAATGTTACTGCATTGCATTGATACTTGGGATTATCATCAGTTCGCCCTGGGAGATATCCATCTTCCCTCTGAGCATATCAGCAGTTCTTTCAACTTTAGCGTCAAGCTCCTTCATGTGTGCGCTCAGGTGTTCAAACTTCCCGTTCAGATCCTCATAGACAGTACCTATCTTCTTATCGAGGTCTGCAGCATTCTTAGTCTGACCCTTCAGCAGCTGTTCCATCATTGCTTCCAACTTACTCTCATGAGCAGTAGCTGCAGGAGGCGTCTGATAAGATGAAGATCCATAGGTTCTATGAGTACCTTGGCCAAAAGGTTTCTGAAAACCACTAGTCTGTCCAAAACCAGAGGAGTTCTGATTGCATGTAAAGGCGCTCTTCTGTCCTCCATTGAAGAACCTGTTTCCCTGCTGATTACCAAATCTATTACCTTGGAAACCAGATCCTCCAATGTAATTAACATCTTCTTCCTGAGTGTCCTCCTCAGTCTGAATTACCTCAACATCTTGGGCAAAGTGGACAGCTTTGTTACCAGCTAGGAGATTACAAACTGTGTCCAGCTTAGATCTAATATCAGCAATCTCTAAATTCTCTTCCTTTCCACCAGATCTCTTCCTCCTCTCATCAGTAGTCTTGCAACTGTTGCTGCTTACTAAGTTATCAATCAACTGCTTAGCTTGAGCAGGAGTCCTAGTGTTAAAGTTGGCATTGCTAGAGTTGTCCAACGCAGTCTGATATGGAAGATCTATGCCTCTAAAGAAGATGCCTAAAAGTGTTACCTCAGTGAATCCATGGTGTGGGCAGTCACGTTGGTATTTCTTGAATCTCATCCAGGCAGTCTTAAGAGGCTCAGTAGGACCTTGGGAAAAGGTGAGTATGTCCTGTCTGGACTGATCAGAACGTGCATCATCGTAGAAGTGACGCAGGAACTCACTTTTCAGGGCTGCCCAAGTATCAAACTGCCCAGGTGGCAGTTGCTTCAGCCATGCAGCAGCGTCTCCAGCGAGACTGTATGGAAAGAGCTTGAGAAACAGATAATCCTGGCATACTCCATCATACTTCATGCCAGTGATTATGTCCTCAAACTGATAATTGTGATCCATAGGCTGCTCCGACGGATGACCATGGAAAGCATTCTGCTTCATCAGCGAGTAGTAGATGGTTTTGATCTCAAAATCATTCCTCTCAAACCAGGCATCACAAGAGCTGACCAGTTTGCATGAAACTCACCCGGTCTGTTGTAGTCAGCTAAAGTCCTCTCATGGACTATCATCTGTCTATTTTGGTTCTGTCCTTGGCCTTGGTTCTGCGGCTGTGGTTCAGGTTCCTCAACCTCGGGGATCACACGTCCCTCAGCATCAATCCTATGCCCAGCATCATTGTATGGATTGTTATCTCGGTCCCTCAGGGTACCTTGAGCATCAGGCATTATGAATATCTTCTGTACCACCATCCTTGCTCTTCTTTCTCTTCTGTTAGTCCTCTCTAGTCGTCCAAGTTCGTCAAGTCCGAGATTAACGAGGTTCAAGTTCTGATTACTTCTAGTTTCACGCGTCTGCATAAACTGTCTGTAATCGTCAAGAAACGATCGATGCTATCAGTGCAACGATCGATTCAATCTCAGAATCGCCTAGTGACGATCGACACAAAGGTGCAACGATCGACGCTATGCGAAATCGGTACCTGCGACAGAGAGAAAACAGAGAAAAAAATTAGTAAAAAAAATAAAAATAAAAAAAAATCCTACTAAAAACCCTAAGTTCGATACTATCGAAGACTCTAAGAGTCCCCGGCAACGGCGCCAAAAACTTGATAGGGTCAGGTTTTAATCCTATTCTACTGCAAGTGCACAGTTAAGTGATTGTAGTATATAGGGTATCGAATCCACAGAGACTCTGGTCTCGATAGATTAAGAACTATAGAGATTTAAACTAAGAAGAAAGCAATGTGAAGTAAACTAAATAGCAGTGCGAGAAAGTAAATAAGTAGCAGGATTATCGGTTGTGAAAGCAGTTAATTAAGGGCGCTAAGTCTAGGGCATTCTCAGGAAATCAGACAAGCAGACAAATTATTCAGTCAGGATCTAATTAAGTACAGTTCTAGAACTCAAATCACGGATATAGAATTAACCAACTGTCGTTGCGAGAATTCTCTAAGTCTAAGTGCAGTAATCCAAATTCCTTTGCAATTACTAACAGATTAAACCAGCATTAATTTCAAGTTCGATATGTTCACAATTAAACTAAACCAAATTCCTTTGCGAGAAGTTTAATTTCTCAACCTAAATAGTTCAGATTCTAAACCACACTTTCGTGTCGTATTTAGCAACCTAAGATCTAGATTCTAATTGATCAGGTTAGAACTAGCTTTAAACACAATTTAGATCGAAGAACATTCTATTCATGTGAATCCTTAACTGAATTAAACAAGTCTAGCAAGTCATGAAATCCCTAGTGAGAATCCCTAAACCTAACAATGAATCTACTCAGACATGATTAATGAAACAGAAATCATAGAATTAATAGATTGCATATAAGAAATTAAATAGATAAAGGGGTTCAAAATCTTCTCCAAAATAGATGAAGTACAGGATCAGATCAGCCCCAAAAGCTCTAAACAATCCATTAGCTCTTAGTATGAAAGCGTATGAAAAGTGTATCCAAGCGTATCTAAATGAAACACCAAAATCCTAATTATATAGGCTAAATCTCGGCTGGGGCTTCTTTGTAAATACTGGAAACTTCTGGGCCAAAGTGTAATATCTTCATTCTTCATTAAACCGCCGAGTCTGGCCCATCTCGCTTGTGTGTCAACCGATGCATAATGTGTGTCGGTCGATGCAATCCTGTTTTCTGGACAGTGAGCTCAAGCTCTCTGCCAAACACTCCAAAAATCTCCAAAAAGCTCAAATATCTCCAATTCTGCTCCAAACCTGATTATACCTGTAATAGACTCTAAAAGAACACAAAAAGACTCTAAAACATACTTATATCATGGTCTAAAACTAGTAAAAAACCATGATATATCAATAGGTTGTGGTGTTGGGTCGGATAGATTATGTTTGTGGTTACGTATTCCGGGTGGGGGCGGATAGGTCGGTTGAGTTAATGATGTTGTGTGGTGATTTTTTTGGTTAGGACTTGCATGATAGTTACATGTACTTGGATTGAATTGTTATTGGTTGACTGACCTTATTAGTCTTGTGTTAAGTCTTATAATCTCATTGAGTCTGCTTGCATGTCGTAGAGTTTATTGATGTGATTAAGATTGCTTAGGGTGCGTTAGAGCTCACGAGTTTTGTTTGAGGAGTTCCTGTACTTTCTTCCCGATTGGATCCTGGGGATAGCCCGGTCAGGTCCTGGCAAGAAAATCTTATTGGGGGACGCCGGTAGGTGTGGGAGCTCGGAGTAACATGGTCACTTCCTAGGGACAAGCCTCATGGAAGCTTGTCCTATCATGAAAAAGGGGTAGCCATAGTCACCGCGTATTGAATGACTGAGAATGGTGTCCTATTCCTAGGACTTTGTGTTTACGTCTAGGAGTCGTGGAACGTTTTAGTTATCTTGTAAAGGGGTAGCTAAGTGTTCCTGAGGAAGATTACTGAGTTCGCGTTAGGGTCCCATTGTGTTACATGTGCGTATTGATAGGTTGTGAGTTTTACCCTATTCTAAACTGCAAGTGAACAGCAATGTCAAAGTAGTATATAGGGTTATCGAATCCACAGGTACACTTGGTCTCAATAGATCAGAACAGTAGAGACTAATACTAGAAAGAAAGCAATGTAATTGAATTAAAAGCGGTGCGAGAAAGTAAATCAGTATCAGAGATTAACGGTTGTGGAAGCAATAAACTAAAAGCGTCAAGCCTAGGGTATTCTCAGGAAATCAGACAAGCAGACAGTTCATTCAGCAAGGATCTAATTAAGCACAGTTCTAGAACTCAAAACACAGATATAGAATTAACCAAATTCCTTTGAGATAATTCTCTAAGTCTAAGTGCAGCAAACCAAACTTTCGTTTGCGAGAACTAACAGATTAAACTAGCATTAATCCCAAGTTTGATATGTTCACAATTATCCTAAACCAAACTTCCGTTTGCGCAAAGTTTAATTGCCCAATTTAATTAGTTCAGATTCCTAAACCCCACTTCCGTGACGTATTTAGCAACCTAAGATCTAGATTCTAATTGATCAGGTTAGAACTAGCTTTAAGCACAATTAAATTGAAGAACAGATATATTTTGAATCCTTAACTGAATTTGAACAAGTCTAGCAAGTCATGAAATCCTATGTGAGAAACCCTAAACCTAACAAGGAATCTACTCAGACATAGATAATGAAAACATGATCATATGATGAATAAATTGCATAAAAGAATAAGAGTAAAAGGGGTTCGAAATCTTCTCCAAATACAGATGAAGTAATAGGTTCAGATCAGCCCCAAAAGCTCTAAAAATCCTCTGCTCTTAATTATGAAAGCGTAATGTAAAGCGTATAAAGCGTATCTAATTAAAACACTAAAAACTCTATTATATAGGTATAATCTCGACCAGGGGCTTCTTTGTAAATATCAGGAACTTCTGGATCAAAGTGCAATATCTTGATTCTTCTAAACCGCCGAGTTTTGGCCCATCTCGCTGGTGCATCGATCGATGCTAGAGTGCAACGATCGACACCTTTCTCTGTTTCAGACAGTGAACTCTATCTCTCGGCCAAACACTCCAAAAATCTCCAAAAAGCTCCATTATCTCCAATTTAGCTCCAAACCTGATTATACCTGTAAAAGACTTTAAAAGAACACAAAAGACACTAAAAACACAACTATATCATGGCATAAAACTAGTAAAAACCATGATATATCAACTCCCCCACACTTAGCCTTTGCCTGCCCTCAAGAAAAACATAGAACTAAAGCTTGGTGAAGAGGTTTGAAAACTTTCAGAAACTCATTTCATCCTAGAAGCTACAATACTCAGATTCCCCTTAGTAAACCACTGCAAGAATCAATCACAGGATATCAAGACCAACATGTACTTCCCCCACACTTAGCAACTGTCCTAGGTAAACTCCACAATCACATTCAAGCATTCAAATTCTCCCTACTGACTTCTGCAAGTATTTAAGTGCGGTCTCACCTAAGGAGTATCGATCAAAGGGCACATGGGTTCTTACCTTGTCAGCTCTAGACCACCATACTATCTTTCTCTAGTCCCTTTCTTCTCTTTCCCTTCTTTAACAACTGATTTTTCCCCACTGGGTATCATTTTTTTTTTTTATCAGTGTTCTTCCCGTTATGGGGTGTACTTTGGACACATTCCATGGATCACATGAGAGAAAATAGTGTTTGCTACCATTCCCATGACCACTTCGGAGTTACTAACTCATCCTCAGTTTATTATTATTTTTTTTTTACTTTATAAAAGGGGAGAAGGGAACTAAATAGGATAGGTTGACAGGCTGTGTCAGAACTAACAAGGGAATCCGACACAAAGTATACCAAGCCCTTAGGTGAGAAATCTAAGTCAGTATTAGGGTGAAGTCAGTAAAAGGATCCTCTGATACCTGAAGTGATGTGGGTGTTCCCAGTAGGTTGATCTGTGATGGGGTTTTCTAATAGTCAGAGATAGATCCTGCAACTTCATCCCAATGGTTACTTAAGTTCCTGCAAGTCTTGTAAATCTTCTTAGAAAATCATAGCTTCTTACTTAAACAATTTTGACTCAATAAAACAAATTTTTTTTTGAAAAACGGACTGACTCTTAAGAAAACAGAAAACAAAAGTCAGTAGCACAGTCCCCACACTTAAGACACACAGTCCCCAGTAGTGTCCAGCGAAGGATCGGTAAAAAGAAAGAAAAATTGAAAAGGTGAAATTATGTCTGTCGGGTTACCTCTGTCGCTCAGGCATCGATCGTTGCACTAAGTGCATCGACCGTTACTTGGCGATTTTCGTGTATGGTCGATCGTTGCTCAAGAGCGCAACGATCGCTGCAATGCGATTCCTTTCGTGTTGTGACGATCGACACAGAAGTGCGTCGATCGTTGCACTGCGATTTTGTCGAGACCTGCAAACATAAACTCACCAAAAACAAAAACAAACGTAAAATCCTAACAAAAACACCAAAAATTAAGTAGAAAAACACCAGTACCTAATGGTGGGTTGCCTCCCACCCAGCGCTTGTTTAAGGTCAATAGCTTGACCTATCAGAAAGAGATCGGACTCATGGCGGTTTCAACAGAGACTTTGAGTGTCTCTGTGAATGTCTCCTCATCCAAGGTGGCGTATAAGCATTCAGATCATGAGATCTTCCAAGGAATGAGTAATCAGAATCAGGGCGGGAGTGAAGCTTGGGCGGTCTACTGCGTTTTCCTACATTCAAAATAATGTGGTCAGAAGGTTTAAGCTTATGTGATTTGTACCTTACCTTTGATGTATATCTGATGTCTGGAGCTTTCTGCTTATGAGCAGTTGCAGGTACTGAAGATATTAGAGCAGGTTCAAGAGGAACCGCCATCTTCTTTTCTCCACTATCAGATACTGTAGTTCCACCAATCTGAACTTCTTCTTTCAGATGACCATCAGTGGAGATCACCTTCTTTTCATGAACTCGCGAAGTTTCAACTGGTGGTATTTCATTCACCTTCTTATCCATCACTTTCATGCAGTTAGCCACTTCTAGATCTTGTCTGGAAGGTTTAGGAACCTTAGGATATGGCACTGGGGGCTTGTAGGCTCGTTCTGGCACTGTTGCGGGTTTCTGGACATGTCTGCATTCTGTGTCGATCGTTGCATGATGTGTGTCGATCGATGCAAGGCGATTCTGTTTCTCGAAAGAACTCGAAATTTCCGTCAGAATGGCGTGTCGATCGTCACTGAGGGGGTGTCGATCGGTGCATGTATCAGGCAGACAATATTCATCCAGAAAATCCGAGATTATGCTCTCTTCTTCACCTAGCAACTCAATCTCATCCCTTATGTTCACAGCATTGATGTGCAGCTTCCGTTCAGCTCTCTTAGCTTCATTCTGCCTCTCTATTGCTACATCTCTTCGTTCAATTTTGATATCCAGCTCCTCCATATGCGTGCTCAAAGATTCAAACTTCTCATTCAAGTCTTCATACAAAGCATCCATCTTTGAGTTGAAGGACCTATCAATCTGTTGTTGTCTCTCAAGGTACTGCTCCATCATGATTTCCATTCTGCTCTCATGAGCTGTAGGTGCAGGCGGTACTTGGTAAGAAGAAACACTACAACTCCTTGTAAAGGGTTTCTGAAAAGCAGATCCGTGACTATAGAATCCAGTTCCTTCAACGCAATGGTTAGCTTCTTGTGCATACTTTCCAAGTAGAAGACTATGCAGAGAGTCAACTTGGTTCTTCAACCCAGCTATCTGTGAACTGTCAATCCCTGAGCTGAAAATATCATTCCGACACATCGTCCTAATGATCTCTTAGTGTTCTTGGTGATTCAGCGAAGTGTGTCGATCGATGCAAGAAGGGCGTCGATCGATGCAATGCGAAATCAGAGAAAACAGACGAAAATCAGTAACTAATTAAAAAACAAAAATAAAAACGAAAAGAAAACGAAAAATCCTAGTAAAACCCTAAGTTCTAAGCTATCGAAGACTCAAAGAGTCCCCGGCAACGGCGCCAAAAACTTGATAGGTTGTGAGTTTTACCCTATTCTAAACTGCAAGTGAACAGCAATGTCAAAGTAGTATATAGGGTTATCGAATCCACAGGGACACTTGGTCTCAATAGATCAGAACAGTAGAGACTAATACTAGAAAGAAAGCAATGTAATTGAATTAAAAGCGGTGCGAGAAAGTAAATCAGTATCAGAGATTAACGGTTGTCGAAGCAATAAACTAAAAGCGTCAAGCCTAGGGTATTCTCAGGAAATCAGACAAGCAGACAGTTCATTCAGCAAGGATCTAATTAAGCACAGTTCTAGAACTCAAAACACAGATATAGAATTAACCAAATTCCTTTGCGATAATTCTCTAAGTCTAAGTGCAGCAAACCAAACTTTCGTTTGCGAGAACTAACAGATTAAACTAGCATTAATCCCAAGTTTGATATGTTCACAATTATCCTAAACCAAACTTCCGTTTGCGCAAAGTTTAATTGCCCAATTTAATTAGTTCAGATTCCTAAACCCCACTTCCGTGACGTATTTAGCAACCTAAGATCTAGATTCTAATTGATCAGGTTAGAACTAGCTTTAAGCACAATTAAATTGAAGAACAAATATAGTTTGAATCCTTAACTGAATTTGAACAAGTCTAGCAAGTCATGAAATCCTATGTGAGAAACCCTAAACCTAACAAGGAATCTACTCAGACATAGATAATGAAAACATGATCATATGATGAATAAATTGCATAAAAGAATAAGAGTAAAAGGGGTTCGAAATCTTCTCCAAATACAGATGAAGTAATAGGTTCAGATCAGCCCCAAAAGCTCTAAAAATCCTCTGCTCTTAATTATGAAAGCGTAATGTAAAGCGTATAAAGCGTATCTAATTAAAACACTAAAAACTATATTATATAGGTATAATCTCGACCAGGGGCTTCTTTGTAAATATCAGGAACTTCTGGATCAAAGTGCAATATCTTGATTCTTCTAAACCGCCGAGTTTTGGCCCATCTCGCTGGTGCATCGATCGATGCTAGAGTGCAACGATCGACACCTTTCTCTGTTTCGGACAGTGAACTCTATCTCTCGGCCAAACACTCCAAAAATCTCCAAAAAGCTCCATTATCTCCAATTTAGCTCCAAACCTGATTATACCTGTAAAAGACTCTAAAAGAACACAAAAGACACTAAAAACACAACTATATCATGGCATAAAACTAGTAAAAACCATGATATATCACGTATAGTGTAGATTGAGTCTAATCGAGGGCATGTGCCGCAATGTTCTCGATTTTTACCGGTGTTGTTGAGTATTGTGTTTGTGTGTTGTGTTGATCCTATTATGTTGTGGTAGTACATGATCGGTTGTTTTTATTCGTTGATTGTTATTGTTTGTTATTTTGGGTTTGTCAGGAGGGGTTGTAGCCTTTGTAATTTGGAGCCATCTCACTGGGTGATCTTATATTGCTCATCCAACTCTTTTTCCTCTTTTTTCAGGTTTCAGAGTAGCTTGGCGGACGCAAAGGCCCCTCGGAGTAGATTCGGGTAGAAAATTTCTATGGTTTGTTTTCAAAAGTGTTTTCATTAATTTCGGTTTCAGATTTTTGGGTACCGCTAAAATGATTTTAGAAAACCCTTAGATTAGTTTAAAAGATCTAACTAAAAGATTTAAAAGATTAAAAATGGACTTGTTCCCTGATATACTGTTTAGTCCGAACCGAACACAAATCATGGAAGAGGTACATGTTGAAAAGCCTTATATCGTGGAAGCGAGGTAAATGGAGTCGAGGATGGATCGATTTGAGCCTTTTGTCTTAAACCGGACCATCTCCGGCTTTCGTATTGTAGTGAACCCTTCCTCGATTGACATGCACAGGTTCGTCCGGTCATGTTCTTGTTTGATTGTTGGCCGATCAGCTCGTCGGTCATCATATAAACAGGAAGGGGACGTTACACTATAGCTCCACGTATAGTTAATCCTCATGTTGTTATTCCAGCTGCGACACAAGATACAAAACTAAATCGGTTCCTTCTCACCATGATTCACTACAAGAAATGTGGGTATTAATAGCGGCCGATAAACGATATGTATCACCTTCCATAGCGTTTCCTAAAATGTACATACAGCGCCCGTCATCGTAGGTCGGGTACTTTAGATAGCGGACTTGACGTATGCTATAGTTAATTAAATGACGATAGCGTTCATCTCTTCGCAATTGTTTATCTTTATAATAGCGTGTTATAATTGTTATTAAAATCATTAATAATACCATTTTGTTTTACAAAGATAGCAAATTATTTATGTTATTAATTTATTTTATAATCCTAATCCAATGAAATTGATATTAAAATTTATTTTACAATTAACTAAAATGAAATTGATATTAAAATAATTAAAATACATTTATTAATAAATTAAAACCAAACATCGGTTTTTGATTACAAAGTATTAAACCAATGACCCAAACCAAAGAAAAAAAATCCTAATCCAATGATCATCTGGGCTAGTCTCTTGCACCTCCACCACAACATCCGCCTAATTCTTCTTCATCATTCACGAAGTCCATTGCGTATGTTGAGCATGAATACTAGCAATTAATTTTTGGCTCTTCTTTTCTCTTCTTCATCTTTCGTAGGTGCATCTCCAATACGACGAGAAGCATTAGCCAGAATAGTGCCAGGTGATTGTGAGATCCAAGATGTAAGTATCACGTAATCACTTGGCATGGTGGTATATAAATCCTCTCTGACAAATCACCAAAACAGTATAAGAATTACTCCAAAAACAAAGTTCACATTCACAAAACGTAACATCTTCTTACATGTATTGCACTGTCAACTTTGCGCTGCCTTGCATCAACATCCTGAGCAGTCATGGGTTCCATTCCCGCCAATCACTATATATACATAAAACAAAACAAAAAGAAGCAAGTGTCCATGACATAAATGATTGCTCTCTGTATTCCCACCATGTAATCCGACATAGGAACTCTTATGTCAATAACTTCAGGAGGTTATCGCTCCAATTCCTGATACAAATCCATCTGAAACCTGAGACACATCCAATATAAAACACTCAAAACCAGTGGCTTTATAGTAAAAAAATGTTTTTTTCCAATAAATTGATGTCAAGTTTACAAAACCTGGGCTATAGATGAAGTCGGCTGAGGAAGAGAGCATGCATGGTAAATTAGGTCTTGGCGAAACCAGAGACCATGGCTTGTGGTCTGTCGGAAAAGGCGCGTGCATAGATGGAGCCATTTAGGGTTTTGACAATTCGCACAATGAAGGCTTCGGTGGAGGTGATTGGAGAAACTGGAATCCGATTATAATCCGCGGCGTGGAAGTCTCGAAGAGTTGCATCTCTTCATACAAACCATAATTACACCTTCTCTTTGTACTTTCTCTGCAAGTCATTTCAAATCAATTTAATTAGTAAAATAATAAAAAAAAAAAAATAGAGACTGTTTGGTTTCTCACGGTTATTTTCCCATAAATAGAGGCAGTTAGGTTTCTTCTTTCTCATCTATTTTTCTCTGCAAAACCCCTTAAAAAAAAAGAAATCACAAGCCATCCAGTAACATCATGTCGTGGTGTAACAAGCTTTCGGACTTGGAAGTTAACGACAAACTCAGAGCTTGGTGTTTTAGAGTGAAGATAATCAGGATCCACTAATATTAAATTTTCCAAGATGGACCGTTTTGGAGTTACATATTGGCAGACGAGGCTGTAAGTTTAAACTTTAAATCTTAGACTGAACACATCATACATGCAATTAACACATCATACCGTTTCTAAATTTGCAGGGAACTAAGACTGAGATGGTAATTTATCCATCAGAAGCAAGCAGATTTAAAGGACTTGAGGAAAAAGAGGGCAAGTGGGTCGAGATTTTCAGGGTTCATGTTGAGAAGGCGTTTGCAGGTTTCAAGCCAGTAAACTCTCCCTTCAGACTTAGTGTCATTGACGGGACTCGCATCAAACGCATCGACCCTCTCAACAACTATCACTACATGGATTTCAAATCGATGGGGCATATCCCTCACATCAACATCGACACTCCTATAGGTATGATTGCTTAACACTAACCAACACATAATCCTAAATCATGAATAAATATAAGTAACCAGATTTTTGAAACTTATCTTGTAGATATAATGGGCGTGGTCTTCAACGTGGAACCCCTTGGAGTCTGTTGGGCAGACCGTAAAAGGTCACAGCTTGTGTTCAAAATAAGAGATAACATGTAAGTCAAGAGAATTTATAATCGCAAGTTTACTATATTCACAAGTTTGTTATGACAAAAGGTTTTTTGCATGACAAAGACCATCAAATTAAATGTGTTGCAAATGGGGACACTGCTTTTGCATTCAGGGATGAGTGGGAAAACACTAGGGGTCTTGGAGTGGTGATTGTGGTGTTAAAGATGTGGAGGATCCATTGTTTGTGTGATTGTGTATCTACTTCGGTGTTGGGCCAAGTAGACTGTTGATTGCTTGATTGTTTATCTACTTCGGTGTTGGGCCGAGTAGATTGTACTGGTAGATACTTACTCTGGTGCGGGACCAAGTAAATTTGGGTGATGTGGAGGTTGGTGATAGGACTTGCGGGATGGATTGAGGATTAAGATAGTTTTTCTATTAGACCTTGTCGGTCTTGCGTGATAGATTCCCAGTGAGTCTGCTTGTTTACATTGCTGTTATTAGGAATCTATAGGGTACGTTAGATCCCGCAAGTTTAGAGATGGCGTTCCGGTACTTCCTGCCCGATTGGATCCTCGGGAGTTGAGAACCTGGTCAGTTCACGTACCTACGGTAGTGGTTCTGGAAGGTGTTAACCTATGGAGTGACGTCTGTAGCTGTGTGGTCCGGAGAATACGGGGTCGCGTCCTAGGGCCGGACTGCATGAAAGCTTTGGTTATCTAGGGGTAACCCGAGTCACCGCGTATCGATGGACAGAGAACGGTGTCCTAGTCGTTGGACTTTGTGTTTTCCTCTAGGAGTCGTGGGAGGTTTTAGTTACCGTGGGGTAACTAAGTGTTCCCGTGGAATTTACCGAGTTCGCATAGTGGGCCCAGATGGTGTGGAGATTGCGCTAGAGATACGATAGATAGATCGAGTTTAATCGAGAGCATGTGCCGCAGTGTTCTTGATTCCCTTGGTTACTTTTGTGTTTTTGTGTTGTTATTAGAATGTTTGTGTGTTGTGGAGCTCATCACGTCTTGGTAGCACGTGATCAGCTATTATACTTGATTGTTATTTTGGGGTTGGGCGGGATTATTAGATTGTTAGCAGCCTTTAGTTGGGAGCTGTCTCACTGAGTAATCTTAGATTGCTCAATAGACTCTTTGTGTTTTTTTTTTCAGGTTTGGCGTAGCTCGGCGGATGCGTACGACACTCGGAGTAGTCTTGGGTTGGCATTGGGTATCGGTTGTTACGCATTTTGACTTATTTTCGGTTTCGGATTTTGGTGGGATCCCGCTATATGATTTGTATTAGACCGTATATTGTTATGAATAAGATTTATATTTTTAAAGTAACAAAAACGGAATAATTTCCTGATATACGGTTTGGTCCGAACCGAACACAACTCGTGGAAGCGATACGGAGTCAAAGATGGTTTGGTTCGAGCCTTTGTCTCAAACCGGATTGTCTCTGGCTTTCGTATTGTGATAAAATCTTCTCGTATGACTGTTTGGGTTCGATCGGTCATGTTCTTGTTTGATTGTTGGCCGGTCAGCTCGTCGGTCAGCGGAAAACGGGAAGGGGGCGTTACAATTTGGTAATTGGTGATACTTCAATTTGAATGATAGAAGCAATGTATTAGATATTTGCTTTAAGAAAACATTGATAACCTTGATAGTTTTTTTGTTGCATACATACACAAACGATTATAAACATGTGCAATCTCCAATATTAAGGAGTTTCGAAATCATACACCAAAAAAGAAGTTTGGTAGGCAGAGCGACAAGTAACCTATGCAGCAGATGGAGTTAAGTTGTACCTGTTGGGGGACGACCGTCTGTGTTGTCTGCTGGCCTATGAGTCTGAAGGAAGTCAAGAAAATGTGGATCACTTTCCCGCATATACTTTTCTACCAAGGAAAAGTACTCGATCTTTTCCTTCTGCTCATTCGCAGCTCGGGGTGATCTGCTTCACGAGCAGTCTACCCTTCGATTTTATGTTGAGATTCCATCAATTGGTCTTGCATGGCCACAAACCCTGAAGAGTCTCCTGGTTGCTTACGCTTTCCCCTCAAAAGAGACTCTTTGAGGCTTCCAACTCCATATGGATTTCCTCGTATGTCGGTCTCAATAACCTTTTATAATTAAAGACAATCCGCAAAACACGATAAAATAAAGAACATAACATGACTTTATAAATGTGAATTGTGAAAAATATTACGTTACCTCAAGGAAGATGCTCTCATATTCATCTTGTGAGAGTTCACGATGTCTCAAAGCAGCACCGTTCGAAACTTCTAAAGTCTCTATATCGAGATCTAACAACTTATCGTCTACAATCTTTTGGAAAGTTGCAGCGATATTCTCTGCCTTCTGATCAACAAACGTATTGTCTGCCTTTGTATGTGTCCTGACGAATACCTCACCAATATGAACCGGTCTTCCATATTCCTCTTCATGCAGTATTATACATTAAACAAGGATTTGCTTCTAGCATAGGTCTTACTTTTAGCATTTGCTTCTTCATTTTCCCAATAGTCGGTCATCGTTTCCCAGAGAGTCTCGCTGATCCACTTGGGTCGCTCTCGTCTAGTCCACGCAGTGCTAATCATGTCTTTTAACCATCGTTGACAGATCTCCTCGAAATACTGTTCAACTGTCCCTGTTATCAAGGGATCCCAATGGTGGGTTTTCTAGATTACAGATAGAATAAGCATAGCATTAGTGAAAACAACACATGCAAGGTATATATGAAAGGTATAGGAAAGAAAAATGTACAACAAACTCGAGGAAATATCTTTCTGCTTTATCACGAGGCACACATGACCAGCTATAGTATGCTTTATCAATTTTGTTTGTAAAACTTTTTGTAATCTTCAGAACCAATTTTGATCCTCTGTCACGAGTAAACCTGAAATATGTACAAGATTGACATCCTAACCATCAGAGACTCAAACTCTTTAGATCAGCATAAGTCATAAGCAAAACAACAATCAGATTCCTAAACAAACTAGACGGTTTAAAAACACACCATTGCGAAAGGTATAAGACAAGAACAAAAAACCCATACAGAGAATATCAAAAGCTGAAGAAACAGTACATGACAATAGTCATACCAAGTCGTGCCTGACATCGGTGCATGAGAGAGTACGGTGGTAAACGTTTCCCTGTCTGGCCCCCAAAGCAGAGCATCCAGAGCCTGCAGTGTGTCCTCCTCGAGGTGTGGCTAAACATTAAGAGATTCGTAGAGGAAGTAGTGGCCTTCAGAAGATGGATGACTCTGAGCCATAGATTGGTGATCTGGCGAAGGTGGGGCGTCCTCAACAGGGTCCTCGTTGTTCTGGACTTCTTCTGACACCGGTGAAGCTTCGACTTCAGGTTGATTAGTAGTCGAGTTCTGGAATAGTTATCTTGGCGGTGGATAGTCATGTACATGGGGTACTGACGCTGCCGTTTAGGGGATAGCTGGTTTTTTGTGGACGTTGAGTGGTCTGAGTCAGAGCAACAACGGGATTCAGGGTGAAGGTGTATTGGGTTAAAAGAGGGCTCTGTGTTTTTTTCAAACCACTGAGTTTGGACCCAACAGCTCTCTGAGTGACGGTTGGAATGGTTAGTATCTTACAAGGTCCTCCTCTCTTTCCCTTTTGAGGCATCGTATCACAGAGAGTTTCAGTGAAGTAATTGAGAGGGTCGACAGCAATGAAACTGAGAACCTCGAATAAGAGATTCAAATAAGAGATGACAGTTAGAGATAAGTCGGTAGGGAGGAGGATCTGGAGAAAAAATATGCGAGATGATTGGAAGGAGATTTTGGAGACGGGGAAGAACAAAATGAAATCTGGGTTTATGTTTGCGGTAAATGATGGTGTCTCGACACTTAGTCGAAATTTGTTGGGTTAAGGAGAGTAATTGAAATTTTCTTACGTAACGTTGTAAAATTTTGTGTTTATGTGTGTTTTATTATTATATATATAATTTTTATAATCTTTTATTAAGTAATATTGTATTAGCATTAATTAATAATTTTGACAATATCCAGGATTAGAACTGCATATGACCCTATACCCTAAAATGTAAAACCCTAAACCCTATATATTGAACCCTAAACCCCAAAACCTTTGACATGTCCATTAAACCCTAAACCCTAAATAATAAACCCTAAACCATAAACCTTAGACGAAAGATAAGCAGACTAGAAGAATATCAAATGTTCATCACAACCTTTGACACCCCCATTCTTCCCCTGTTCACAGATAGATATGTGACTCGGCATAATTATTGTATATAAATAGATGACTGAGATGAATTACTAAATAACTACTATAAACCTTACACAAAAGATAAGCAGATAAGAGGAATATTAAATGTTCATCACAACCTTGACACCCCCATTCTTCCCCTGTTTCAAAGATAGATATGTGACTCGGTATAATTATTGTCTATAAATAGATGACTAAGATGAACTACTAAATAACACATATAGTTTAAACCATTAGCAAAACAGATAAATCTCAAATACCTAAAAAAAAAAATTTTAACCAGATATGGAAAATTACTCACTAACACCATGATCATGATCATGAATGATGTTAGTTGGGACTTAGTGATAAGAATATATACCTAATTAATACAGCCTAGACAACCGAAATGTTGCATTGTCTCCATAAATAAACTCTTGTGGTTGCTTCGAACTCTCAAATATTGAAAGCTTTTTTTATTTGTCAAAATTCATTTTCCTTCCATCTCTTCATTACCAAATTCGTAATGGATTACCTTCCAAGTGATGTTATTTCGAAAATCCTTCTTGACGTCATTGACGGTGAACAAGGTTTACGCTATTTTATAAGGGTGAAGACAACATGAAAGGCGCTTCTTAGCTTCGGACAGAGTCAAGATTTGTACAAGTCGATCGATTTATACTACAGTTTTATTAACTTAAATCTCTTTGATAGCCCACTTCATTATAAACAAGATTTCGTCGAGAGGTGTTTACAATCAGGAAACCCTGCAGCTCTTCTCCTCCGAGGTATGTGTTTATTTATCTACAGCGACCAGATGGTTGAAGGAGAGGCAATGACCAAAATATCAGCAGATAGCCGATGGGAAACAGGGATATACGCTTCCTCCATGCTTTTGCGTGTTTTTTATGGAGATGGTGTAGGGTTGAACAGTGGATATGTCATCGACCGTGAACTTTCCACTTGGATACGTATAAAGATAACTAGAAGGGATAGGCGTGTATGGCCAGATACACCTTCGGCTCTGTTCTTTGAGAAGGAAGCGGCCTTTTGGTCCATAGAGTCACTATTTTGCTTCAGACTCCTGCTGAACAATTTCGGAATTTGGCCTTGTTTAGATTCTTGAATATCCATCATTTGTGTTGACTAGAATGTGTTAAAACTACAAATAATATTATATGATGTATTCATCTATGTGCAAGTTTTAATTGTAAGGAGTATATGCATTTTCTTTGGGTGAAAATGGTAATACTTCCAGAGTATTTTATGACTGAATAAATGACTTTTTGCAAATGCGCGAAAATTAAATTGAAAGGACATTTATCTAAATAATTTTTAACAATATATCCATGCAAGTAAAAACACGTTTTTGTAATAAATTTTGGATTGCAATAAATAATGAAACGACATTACATATCATTACCTAGCGAATTAGATTCATCATGTACATACTTACTCCAGCCGAAGATGTACGCCAACAGAGCATATTAATTAATAAATAACAATAACACAAATACTATTTAAATTTATCGAAAAATCCAAAGGTTGGATCCTATCTATAAATAAACATCTGCGGATGTCTTAGAAACAACACATATCTCAAATACCTACAATATTATTTTTAAAATTTTCCTTTGCCTGTTTCCATATTTTTTAACCAAAATCGACTATGGATTTCCTTCCTAGTGATATCCTAAAAATAAATCCTTCTTGCCGTCATTGACAATAACCAAGGGATACGCTATTTGGCTCGGATGAAAGCAACATGCACTGCGATGCAAAACGTCGGAGAAAGCTCAGATTTCTATAAGTCGGTCGATCTATACTTCTCCAGCATTATTGATAAAGGTATTTGGTGCCCACCTAGACTAATTTTCCAAACAAATGTCTGGAATCCAAAAACCCTTCTGCTCTTCTCCTCAGAGGTATGTGTATTTTTGTATATTGCGACTGTTGGGTCGACCGATCGTTGACCGCCATCAACCGGATTGTTAAAGGAGAGGCTATGATCAAAAGATCGACAGATAGTGGATGGGAGACGAGGATATATGTGTACTTCATGTTCATGCGGGTGTTTTATGGAGATGAATAAGTTTTGAACCGTGGGTACATCATCGAGCGCGAATTTGCAACTCGAGTACGTGTTAAGATAACTATGAGACAAAGGTATGGACGGTCAAACAAATGGTGTGCATTGTTCTATAAGAAGCGAAAAAGGATTATATATCAAAGGGCTTTATAGATTTTCGTATGTTCCGATAAAGACTGGGTTGAGTTGGTGGGACAATTGTTTCAAAGGTACAAACATCTGCGATACATGCTTCTGGACCCTTGAGTCACTATTCTTCTTCACAATCATGAGAGATAATTTTGGAATTTGGCCCCATTATCTTTATAAAGATCCTTATTAATATATAGTTTGTTAAATTTAGTAGATTATGTAGCGATCGACCTTTCAAATAATGAAAAATAAGCAAGTTATAAAACTACCGAATTTAGTTATATTTATAAGGCGACAATGGAAATATTAATCTAATCTAAACGGATGAAGTTGTGGCATGATAAAGTCGATAATTGATGGCCACAATTTAATGAAAAACAGAGCAAGTTAACCAAATATCGTAACTCTCCTTTGCATGATATATATTTAACCATGATTAGTGTTGATTTTATGGGGGTCTCGTAGAGAAACACCCATAAGTGTCAGTTTGATGGTTGGTGTGAAATGTTCTTACTGGTTTTAAGTTGGTTTGAGAAATTAAATTATGATTTTGCAATCTTTCTAGATATCTGATATTTATTTTTCTGGGTATATACGAACTTATCATGTTAAGAAAATTTAATAATATCGGTTGAGAGGAACATTGAATATTCTTCTTCTCTCTCGTTTATTGTTTAAGCAATAAGCAAAAGCCTACCAAATAAAATGTTCAAAACAAGATTGGACGGTGGCTGCAGCATAAATTTCCCGCCGAAACAGAGGAACTCTGCAAAAGCTTCCAAGAGAACAAAGGACAAAAACCAGTGCACAATTCTAAGTCTTTGAGGCTACACCAAAGCAAACGACAAAACCAGTATAGGGTTCAGGGGCTCGGGGGCTACACCAGAAAAAAGACAAACCAGTGTATTAGGAAATTTATCGAGAATTGAAAGTTTTGAATCGTCATTATTGACATGGATAAGTGTGATTCGAAACCAAATTTTTCTAAACCAATTCTTCATTATAAAAAATATCATTACCGGTTGTTGAAAAAAATAGTTTTTCTAAACCAAAGGTTGTGAATTCTAATTTTTACACCTTTTACTATTATTAATTGAAAGGTTTTCTTTTAGTGTTTCACACCTTTTACTCACCAATTTGGGAAACTATTTAATTTTAAAACCCTAGACGCTTCATTTTCTTACCGCTTACTGAGAGGGAAAAAAACTTCTTTTCAAGCTAATTTCTGCGAAAATTTCCCCGATTCTCAACATGGCTCCATAGACTTTCAGAAAAATTTCTCAAATCAACAACTACATTTCTTGCTTTTGGGACCTAAAAGTTCTTCTTTTGCGTATTTGGATGTGTGTTTCATCCATTGGAGAACCAAAAATCCAAATGATTTTGGTCGATGAGGAGGTAATCTTTATTTTACTCTATAATTTGTTTTATTTATTGGGTTATTGCATATTTTATTAAGGTATTCGTTTATGATTTAGTGTATGAAAATAGAGGCAACTATTTCTGCCTGTTTTATTGAGAAATTCTGTTTCTTTACATGGTGTGAGGGTCGTTGGTTTAAACTTGTGAATGCTCGAGTTGTACAAGCATCAATACATGTGTCATTGACCCCTCACAATTCCAAGCTCATATTCGGGTTAAACACATCTTTTATGCCTCACTTATGATAATATTCTGGATGGTTATTTTATGCAATTTGAATCGTTTCCGGATATATTAGAAGGGAAAGTCTGTGATGAATACCCTATAGGTAAGTTTTAGTCTATACATTTGTTTCCTTTATTAGATTATATTAATCATGTCATTTGCATGTGTGGTAGACATTATATTTTTAACTAAATAGATTAAGGTATAGTTTTCTAAATGATTTTATTTTTATATTATAGATGTCATTGGTGTTGTTACACGTGTTAGAAACCTTCAACCTTATTGGATAGGACCAAAGATGCAATTTACAATTCGCGACCTAAGTTTAGTTAAACAAATGCCTATAATCTTCCTCACATATGTTTTGTTGTTTGTCTCTGATAATAGAAATTGAAAATATTTTTTTTTCTAGCCTTCAGAGTCTTTGGTATTTATTTATCGGAGAAGATGCTAAGGAAGTAATAAAAAGGTTTTGGAAGGATGCTGATAGACATCTCTTTGTGATTCTCCGGTGCTTCTACAGGAAGCACGAAATGGGTATAATTAGAAATTTAATTTAGTTTTTTTAGAATAATCTCATGGTCTATTATATGTATGGGTTTAGGATTGATGATACTTTTGATTTCTTTATTGTTTAAAATGTTTGGTGTACGTATAAAATTTATTTAATTAGGTGTAACTTGGCTCAAAGGAGAAGAAGGAATGTCAACAATTATGTATGATCAAACCAACAATCCGGACTTTAATAGATTTCTCAACAGGTTTTGGTCATAAACCCAATGCAACTCATTATATAATATGCTTTATATGTTTTCTAGAATTCATACATATCGTTTTCTATTTTGTAGCTTTCCAAATCCGAAAGAAATTATGTTTTAGTTCAATATCTTCTAAATTATGTACCTTTTTTAGAAGACATTATTAAACTTTGTTATTTTGTGGGTTACATGATTTGTTGGTCGTCTTTATGTTTCTTTTAAAAACATATTTGTCGTTAATGTTTACAATTTTTCTATCCACTATATATAATAATCTCTTTTTTATTACATTATTTAAATAGCATATAGAATCTAACCATGATCAATTTGGTTATTGATAAATTCAAATATCAAAGTATATATTTCATTTGTGATACGACAATAAAAGTATTTTGCACATTTAAAGTTTTCATTCAATAACACATCGTATGCATGGACTCCAGAAGACCAAACTATCTCATATTATTATTACTAAATCCAAAAATACTAAATGATACAATCCATATCCGACTACTTTGCGACACGAATAATGAGTTGAATATTAGTCATATCAATAGCGACAAATAAACGACTTGGTTACTACTATACCTGAAGTAGCGAATTAGTCGCCTATGTACTAACTAATTCGCGATTGTTCTACGACTCTTAACATCAGACGCAAAAATAGTCACCATATCACCGACTAGCCCGCGACTATTGATTCCGGTCTCGAAAATGGTAGTTAATCAGTCGTAAATCGAGGACTAAATTGGCGACAATCATTTTAAAACATATGACCAAAAAGCAGTGTACGGAGACGATATTAGTCCAAAATTGAAACATATGACCAAAAAGAAAGAAAAACAGAGAACGATTGACGACATAACTACATGCGAGAGAGAGATCTAAACTCTGACGTACATATCGGAAACCTAAATCGGTCGAAAGTCCGAAATTATTAGGACAAACAAAAGAAATCCGAATTAAAGATATTGCTATATATTCATAGTCAACTAAATTACTAACAAAATAACAATACGTCAAAAAAAAAAAGTAACAATACGTGTTATGAGGTTTAGGCCTAGATCGAAGTTTTTTGTTAGTGTTTTTAGCAATATGGTATATTTTTGTGATTGTTATAATTCAAGAAAAATACAAATTTACACCAAAGTATTGTTATTTGAAAGGCTACAAATAAAAGCTTATCACATTGACTTGTATCAGTTTATAACCTATTAAAGCATCCCCTACTTTCAGAATTAGAGTACAAATATAATCTAGGAAAACTGAATATGCTAATATTATTACAAAATCAAGTGGAAAATCCATATTTTAAAATCCAAACAAAATCGAAAGGCAGGCTTAAATCTAACAAAATTATATTATATAAATGAAAGAAATAAATAGATTCATTTCCATTTATCTCGTGTTTACAGTTTATATATACAAAAATAGAATGCTGACAAAAAAATAAATACCTATTTTGTATTTTTCACCTGTTTGTATCATGTAAATTTAAATGCATGCACTTCACTTAAGCCAAGTGCTGGGAATATTACTCAAGAGAAACATGTGTTAAGAAAGTTTTATAATTCATAAGATTTCCTGTTAACAAATGTAAATTTGTGAATAAAATATTATGATAATATTAATTAGTGAAAATGGGAAATAATCAAGTATTATGTAAAAAAAATCGGACGTTCAAAGTAATTTTTGATGCTCAACTGATCGATTTTCCATTTAGTCGTCTTCAAATTAAGTCGTCTTCATAATCATCAATAAATTTGACAGTTCATCAAAAAAAAAAAAAAATTAAGTCGTCTTCAAATTAGGTCGTCTTACCAACAATGTCGCATCCAAAAAAATAAAGAGATATATTACCGGATTTTGAGACCGGAGTTTGATGGTTTGAAAGGTATAATGTATTTTTTTATTAGAGATATTTTATCATTGTTTTACAGCGTACATCGGTAAATATTGAGTATCAGTGCAGGAATGGATGAAATATGGAGACCAGAATACACGTGGATGAAAATTTGAGACCAAAATACACTATTCTTCTACAAAACCGTACAGAGTAGGAATGCCTTTAACTCTATTCGACGGCTTGGATTGGAAAATGGGGAGGTTCTGACGGATCCTAAAGACACAAAAACGACAACAACAAACTATTTTGAGGAGTTTCTAAGAGATACTTCAGTGGAGCCGAGACATCATATTCTACCGGAGCTGATGGATCTTCTGGATTATCGGTGCACCACTCATAAGGCTGAACTGTTGGTAAGACCGATTTTGGAAGCAGAGATCATGAATGTACTCTTCGCTATGCCTTCGAATAAAGCACCAGGGCCTGATGGATTTCCTGTTGAATTCTATAAGGCAGCATGTAATATCATTCACAAGGACTTTACGGCGGATGTGCAGTCTTTCTTTTTATACGGTTTCTTACCTAGAGGAGTCAATGCGACAATACTCACTCTGATCCCGGAGAAAGATGATGCAGAGACAATGAAGGACTATCGGCCAATATCGTGCTGCAATATTCTATAAGAAATAATCTCCAAAGTGCTTGCAAACCGCATAAAGGTATTCCTGTCGGAATTGATAGAACCTAACCAGTGTGCTTTTGTCAAAGGTAGACTTTTATTAGAGAATGTTCTGCTAGCCACCGAACTGGTAAAGGATTACCACAAAGATAACATTGCGCCAAGAATTGTACTAAAGCTGGATATTTCAAAAGCGTTTGACAGTGTTCGATGGACCTTCATCACAGATACCTTACGAGCGATGAACATTCCGGACCAGTTTATCCATTGGATACATGTATGCCTCTCCAACGCTGCGTTATCAGTATCGGTTAATGGGGAACTTGAAGGTTTTTTCACAAGTGAGTGTGGGCTGCGTCAAGGGTGTGCCTTATCCTCGTATCTATTTGTCATTGGTATAAACGTCCTTTCTCGCCTTCTTAATCGTGCAGCAGTGACGGGTCAGATTGGATACCACCCTTATTGCCGATAGGTAAATATCACGCACCTAAGCTTTTCTTATGATGTAATGGTCTTTACTGATGGCTCAACCACATCACTACATGGAATCTTTTCTACCTTAGACGAATTTGAGAGGTTATCTGGTCTATGCATTAATCCAGCGAAATCTTCAATTATCATGGTCGGAAAAATAATTCAGAACTTTAAATCCGAAGTGCAGCGGCTGAGTATTTCCATGGATACGCTACTGGTACGTTATCTAGGACTACCTCTCACGACTAAGTCAATGTCAAGAACTGATTATGAACCACTGATTGATAAAATAAGAAATCGCCTACTCTCATGGTCTAGTCGAGCATTGTCATACGCCGGACGTTTACAACTAATAAAGTCGGTAATAGGAAGCATTACAAATTTCGGGTGCTCGGTGTTTAGACTTCCAAAGAGGTGCCTTGACACTATTGAAAGTATGTGCAGCGCATTCCTATGGTCTGGTTCTCCAAACACAACGATCAAATCAAAAGTTTCATGGGAGGAAGTATGTAGGACAAAAAAACAGGGAGGCTTGGGCATTAGACGACTTCGGGACTCCTCTCGGGTTTTCTCTCTCAGCTTGATATGGTGCCTCCTAACAAACTCGGGCTCTCTATGGTAGCCTGGACACGCACTCACCTACTTCGCTCACGCTTCTTCTGGGATGTAAATGACCGTTACAGAGGGGTCATGGATCTGGTCTAAACTACTAAAGCTGCGAGATCAGGCCGCACAATTCATTAGGACAGAACTTGGAAATGGTAAATCAACATGGTTTTGGTTTGATAACTTAACTGATATGGGAAAGTTGATTGACATTGCAGGAGATTCAGAAACTAGGGTACTTGGGACACCTCGTTATGCAAAGGTCTCGGATGCATCAACCTCTGGAAGGTGGAACGTACGTCGATATCGTGGTTATCATATACGGACAATGATAACTCGCATAAACTCTGTTTCGCCACCGGTAGATGACGCACCTGATGATCGTTTCCTTTGCTGTCATGGTGAGGATGATTTTAAGCCGGCCTTCTCATCCGCAAAGACATGAAATCAGATTCGAACTACATATGAGCATGTACAATGGAGTAAGATTGTATGGTTTCCTCAAGCTATCCCACGTTACTCCTTCGTTACATGGCTAGCTTTCAAGATCGTTTGTCTACAGGGGATCGAATGAGGGCATGGGGTTTTACTCAAAGATGCCTCTTATGTGGTGAGCCGGACGAGATGCGAGACCACTTATTTTTTGCATGTCCATAATCATTTACAGCTTGGACAGATTTTGTTGAGCACATAGCGAGAAGACGCTTAAACCCAGATTGGAACATTACAGTGGCATCACTGCTATCTACCTCTACTTCTCAGGTTGATCAATGCCTTCTCTGCCTAGTTTTTCAAGCAACTATACATAGTATATGGCGAGAGAGAAATGGTCGCAAGCACAACCGCACTCACCAAGCAACATCTCAATTTGTGGGATTGGTAGACAAAACAAGCAGGAATAGAATCAGCTCACTTAGACATCGCAAGCCAGCGTTCTATAGCGACATGATGCAGAGGTGGCTACAAAGGCCAACTTAACCAGAAAAATCTTTGCACTTTTATTTTCATGTATTATAATTACGATTTAAGCTTGGAAATTTCGGGATTGTAATCAAAACTCTTTTTTATTGATAAATAAATTTAACATTTCAAGTCTCTTCATGTTCGGTCGTGTTGTTTATACAAATTTTATTTTTGCTTTAAGATGTCTTTTAATGATTTGATTTGATTTGCTATTTACAATTTAAAAATCTTGGTGCTTTCTTTTTGGGGGTTTTGTCTCTATTTTTTTTTTTTTGTTATCCGTCAATTTATTGTTGCAAATGCTTCTTTACCGATTTTGAATTTTCATTGTGGTAATGAAATTCAAAGATTATAGAAAAATGTAATTTGGCAGAACTATTTCTGAAGAAAGAAAATATATTATTTTAAGTTTTTTGTCCTTTCCATAAAAAATACTAATATAATAAATTAACCTAGTAAAGCAAAAGAATCAAATTTTAAAGGTATAAATTAACCTGTAATTTTCTATTTGCCTTGTCTTGTTGAACCTTTTTCCAAAGAAATATAAAGTATTATTTCTGGGTTTTTAACTAAAATTTTAATTAACAAATAAAATCAACTCAACGAAATGTTCATATTTAAAAACGTAATATAATCTTATACTATTTAAATTTATATTTTTATCAGTTGTTTTCCTTATTTATTTGGTGAAAGAAAAAAACTATATTTTATTAGTTTAAAATAAAAAAATTAATATAATAAGAAAACTAAAAAAACGAAAAACATTAAATTTAATTGTATATGTTGGCAACAAAAAATTTTAATTGTATATGTAAGAAAAATATTTTAAGATTTTATTCACTTCTAATACACCACACTGAACTTGGAACTTACCTAATTGTGTTTTGTCTATTTGTGTTTATAGACCGGAAGAGACAGATATAGAGTGAATAATCTCTTCCCTTATCCAAAAAAAGTATTTCAAACTCTAATCCCTTTTATCTTTTTCTTTTTATTCAATACTTAGTCTTTGCTTTGAATCATAAAGAAATAGACTCATAATACACTTCCAATTGAATCAAGAAAAAATTGGATTTCCAGGATGTTATTCCCCTTTTTCGATCAATACTAAAACAACTTTTTCATTTTTTCAAATAAAAATATGATTCTATTTTTGAGACTAATAAACTTTCTTTCTTTTCTATCAAAAATATCAAAAAACGAGCATATTAAAGAATAGATGAATGTTCAATTCAAAAAAAGAAAGAAATTCTTTAGTTTTTTCTTCCTACTGCCAAAGCATTTAGTCTTTGAAAATGAATTCATTTCAAAATACGTAAATTGGTACACGCAAGAAGTATGCCAATTCAGCAGCTTTTTGCTCAACTTCCCGTGTAGTCAAATTCTCATCAGTACGAATTAAAGAAATAGCCCCTTGACCTCGAATTTCCATATAAAGGACACGCCGAGCAGAAACACCCCCTCTTTAACGTAACTTCTATTCTGATGGACTGAATATCTTTCATAAGGAATCATAAAAAGATGCGACAGCTTTTTCCAGGAAATCCCCGATGAAAAATATGTACTATCCCTTTTTCGGATGAAAAGATCATAACCACTACCCACATTTCATAAAATAATGCACCACAAATATCAACTAATAAAGAGAGCCTCGATCCCATAGAAATACATCACAATCCCTTGTGGAAAAAAATGATTTGCTGAGACCCAAATAACGATATAAAATTTAAACCAAGATAACTGGAAGTTCCAACCAATAAGAATCCCAATGAACCTAAAAATAGGATAAAGGCCCAACAGAAATTACTTGTTTTTCGAGACCCCGTTATAAATTTTATACATAGAGATTATGATCACCAACTCATATATATTAGATCCAGTCATACAATTTTTAAATTTGAGAAAATATGACTTTTTTTCTTTTTCAAAGTACCTCTCATCAACTATAACTATTTTGTTGCGAATCTTTCCCTTAGGAGTAATTCATAGAATTGTTTATATCAAAAATAATAACATTTTCTTCCTTTATACAATCCCCTATAACGATATACATACAAATAAATACATTGACTTGAATTTCATACAACGGCCCGATGATGATCCATTTTTCAAAAGAGCGCAAATTTAGTTACCCCATATAATACGTTTACACACGTATAAAAGCTTTTTTTAGTTATGTTTGTAGGAATATATGTGTTTATACAATATTCTACCAAATGGGTCTTATCGAATCGAAATTTTTAAAATAAAAAAGGGAGTGGTATGATTGGGTCTCATCTGATCTAAAAATCTATTTTTTTTTAATATGAAGAAATAAAGAAGCCATTGCAAGTGTCGGAAAGACTAGGCCTACTAAAGGCACAAAAATAGAGGGTAAGTTACTGAAAGTTGTCATAAAATGGGGTACCTCAATTTAATATTTGTACATTTTATTGTTATATTCTGAATTCTAAAGATATCCTAGATATCTTGTATTTTTATTATTTCTATTATATATTATATAATTATACTAAGTATCTTTTGGTAAATATATATATATAATATTAATATACAACCTAATAGAAATATATAGAATAGAACCTACTAGAAATAGAATAAAAAAAATAGGTACAAGAAACGCCAAACTAAATAAATGGACTTATTCATCTTTCAAAATCAAATAGACATATTATCATAATCCCCATGTTAGATTTATTATTCTTTTTCTAATAGTAATTAATAACAAAAAAAAAATTATTCCATTAAAAATTTCTACAAAATTTATTGGAATTTGATACAACAACAAAATGCAAAAAAGATGCAAGACTCTCTGTAGATCTATATCTCTATCTGAATTATCTATACATATGCAAGCAAGAGAGCAAAAAAATTTGTTTAATTTTTCTAGTCTAAGTTGAACTCCCGAAAGAAAAAATTCACTTTTTATCTTGTTGATAAAGGTTTACCGAGTAGTAAACAATAATATCGATAAAAAAATGATTAAAAAAATGGTTTTTTCAGGGTTTTCGTTTAATTATTATAAACTAACTATTCTATTTGATTTAATTTTTTAAAGGGAAAAAAGCATGGAGCTGAAATAACTCACTTACAACACCTTTTAAAGGATTATGTGGTACAGTTGCATCCAATAAGCCTTTATGTAATAAAGATTCAGCCGCTTGTGAACCTTCAGACACGGCTTTTTTCAATGTTTGTTTAATTACTCTTTTACCCGCAAATGCAATATATGCATAGGGTTCGGCAATAATGATATCCCCCAACATACCAAAACTTGATGTCACCCCACCGGTAGTAGGAGATGTAAGAATTGATATATAGAATGCCTTTTTACTTGATTGATAATCACATAAAACCGAATAAATTTTAGCCTTTTGCATCAAACTTAAACTTTCTTCTTGCATTCGTCCTCCTCCAGAAGAACACACTAAAATAAGAGGTAACATTGATTGGTAGCATACTCGATGAATCGAATTATTTTTTCGCCTACTACGGATCCCATACTACCCCCATAAACTGAAAATCCATTACCCCAAGAGCTACTGGAATACCGTTTAGTTGACATGTATCTTTTTAAATAGCGTCAGTCAACCCTGCCTTTTTTTAGCAGAGTTAATACGATTTTTATAAGGTTCCTCCCTCGAATGAAATTTAATGGGATCCGCAGAGACCATGTCTTCAGCCATAGGATTCCAAGTACCCGGATCAATAGAAAACTCAATTCTCTCAGAACTGGTCATTTTCAAATAATGTCCACATTCTTCACAAACATTCATTTCAACTTTTTATACATTAATCCATAACAATTGTCGCATTGAATCCACAATTGATTGTAGTTTTTAGTTATATCGAAATCCTTAGAACTCATTAAATTATTATGATTCCTATTAGTTCTTATCTTGTCATTTTTGCTTTCAAGAATCTTTCCACTTTTACTACAAATGAAATTCTAAATATAACTTTCATTGGAATTATTACTATCGCTTAAAAAGTGACTATCAATACAAATGCAAGAACGAAAATAAGAGTCAATGCAACTATTAATATGATTATTACAATTATATTTAGTATCCTTAATGTAAGGATCATAGTGCAGATCGTTGTCACATTTAGATATATTATTCAGATAACTAGAACTATTATAACTATATAAAAAATAAAAAATTCAGGTTACTCAAATCATTATTTATCTCAAATTTTTTCTTTTTTTATCTCAAAATATATATAATAACTATTTTTATTACTATCCATAACAAAAAAAAGGTGTCATCCGATATAAAATTCCGAATGTCCTTGGAGCTAACTAAAAGATCAACGTTATCGTAATAACTACAGCGCTCACCCCAACCATAAATTTTTTTTATCCATATCATATATAAATTGGTCTTTACTTATAGTAGTATTTTCAATAGGAGTAAAACTATCCATTGCTTTATTTAGCCCGCCTCTGTATTCCAATTCTCCCTTAGAAATCATCAAATTGAACCACGGTTTTTCGATAGAGCTTATGGCCTCTATTTACATGAAAATACAATAACAATAGATGAATAGTAATTCAATGAAAAAAAAATGAAAAATGAAAAAAAAAAATTGAATAGTTCATTTTGTATTCAGAGTAAGCAAAGCATATCGATGCAATTGCTAATTGCTAAGATTATTAAGTAAAATTAATTGAAATTAAAAAAAAAAATCAACTCTAAATGAAAATAATGAAAATAAGGATTTTCTTATATTGGGTAAAATTCTCAATTAAAAAAAAAAGAAATATTTATTCTTCGCTTATGAATATAATGATATGAAGAACTTTTTTAGTAAAATATCGTATACTAATATAAAATAAAAAAGGTTTTTATTCCAATACGGAATGAAAAGAAAAGGAAAACATGCAGGATGGGTAGAAGAAGTGGGGATACTTGGTTCAAGCCTTGACACGAAACTTAAGAAAAAAAAAATACAACAATTCTAAGAATCCATATTTCGTATAGAATTTCTTGTGGACACTACAATACAAAATTATAGTTGTGTTTAATCGTCTTTTTTAAGTTTGTATATTCAGATTAAGTATATATTTATCAAAAACAGTATATACAATAGATAAACTCAGCTCAATCCATTTGAAAAGATTGAGCCGAGTGCAATTAAACTAATAAAACGAACGTGAATTACTAATCTAATTTCTACTCTTGGCATCTAATTTATCGATGGTTGGGAAGTTAAATCTGACATCCTTCCATACTTCACAAGAAGCAGCTAGTTCAGGACTCCATTTGCTAACCTCACAGATATCTTCATTACCATCGACTGCAAGATCACGTCCCTCATTATGAACTTGTACACAGGCTTCCAGAGCTACTCGATTAGCTACGACACCCGGTGAATTTCCCCAAGGGTGGCCTAAAGTTCCGCCACCGAATTGTAGTACGGAATCATCTCCAAAGATCTCGACCAAAGCAGGTATATGCCAAACGTGAATACCCCCTGAAACCACAGGAAAAACACATGGTAGTGAGACCCAATCTTGAGTGAAAAAGACACCACGGCTTCGGTCTTTTTCAACATAATCATCGCGCAGTAAATCAACAAAGCTCAAAGTTGACTCTCTGTCTCTTTCAAGTTTACCTACTACTGTACCCACAAGAACATGATCTCCACTAGATAGACGTAAAGCTTTCGGTATACATGGAAGTGCATACCATGATTCTTCTGTCTATCAATAACAACGTGCATTGCACGGTGGATGTGAAGAAGTAGGCCATTATCTAGGCAATAATGAGTCAAACTAGTATTTGTGGTGAATTCCCCAGTTAAGTAGTCACGCATTACGATAGGAACTCCCAATTCTCTGGAAAATACATCTCTTTTGAACATTTCTTCGCATGTACCCGCAGTAGCATTCAAATAATGCTCATTGATTTCACCTGTTTCAACTTGTGATTTATAAATCGCTTCGGCACACACTACAAGAAAATAGGGCAATAATTGACGGATTTTCAGACGGGAAATATCCCATCGGAAATTCCAACAGGTTTCCGATGGATAATCGACGCTGACTAAGTCATCGGAATATTTCCGACAGACTACCGATAGCGTCGATAATCCGTCGGAAACCCATTGGTTTGAATTTACCGTTAACATAGCCGTTAATGTTACCGTTGGACCGACAAACAAACCGACGGATTACCGACACTAACGGCTATATCTGTCGGTTTTCTGTCGGTTTGCCGTCGGTTAATTTTTAATATATACCAAACATCTCTCTCTTCCCCTCCACACCAATCTCTCTCTCTCTCTCTCCCACTCTCTCCCTCTCTAATACTATTTATTACGGCAAAATGTCTTCCTCTAATTATTTCAGATCGTGGATGGACGGACCGAGGATTGATGAGACGACGAACTTAGTGTACAACCCATATGCACTCAGTATTATGGAATTCATGATGGTAGCTTGCAATCAACCACATACGCAGGGAACCGGTAAGATAAAATGCCCATGTACTCATTGCCGAAATGTTAGAAATCCTACGATTGACGAAGTATGGCATCACATATACTCAGTTGGGTTTATGGTGGGTTATAAGATTTGGTATCTTCACGGGGAAACATTGGATAATGTAAGTAGTAGTAGAGAACGTTTTGGTAGTACTAGTACGTGGGAACCTATTGTTAGTTCTAGCGAACCTTATACCGCGGATGTAGATTTTGATGTAGGTACCGTTCAGATGGTTAATGATGCATTTAGAGAAATTATTCAAGAAGTAGGTGAATATCAAATTCCTAGGGTAGATGAGGAACCTAATGTATAAGCTAGGAGATTTTTGGATATGTTAGATGCAGCGAAGCGGCCACTTTATGACGGTTGCAAAAAGGGACATTCGCCATTATCATATGTAACTAGATTAATGGGCATAAAGACGGACTACAATTTGGCGGAGCAATGTGTGGATGCTAATTGCGATTTCGTGAAAGATATTCTTCCTGAAGACAATCTTGCGCCAGGTTCATACAACGAGGTCGAAAAACTTGTTAAATGGCTTGGATTACCGTATCAGATGATAGATGTGTGTATCGACAACTGTATGATATATTGGCGAGAAGACGAATACTGTCTGGAATGTAAGTTTTGTAAGAAGCCGCGCTATGAGGATACAAGGGGAAGAGCTAAGGTTCCGTTCCAGAGAATGTGGTATATGCCGTTAACCGATAGGCTGAGGCGCTTATACTAATCGGAGCGAACTGCGGGGGAAATGAGATGGCATGCTGAGCATAGAAGAGGAGCAGAAATTGCACATCCGTCGGATGCTGAACGTGGTGACATTTTCAAAGCGTATATCCAGATTTTGCATACAAGCCACGTAATGTGTACCTCGTATTATGCACAGATGGTTTCAACCCGTTTGGAAGGCATGGGAAACAATATTCGTTATGGCCAGTGATTTTAACTCCTTATAACCTACCGCTATCTATATCCATGCGTCGAGAGTTTCTTTTCCTCTCCGTACTCGTTCCCGGTCTAGAGCATCCAAGAAGATCACTTGATGTATTCTTACGGCCATTGATACATGAGTTGCAAATGTTATGGCTGCCCGGTGTTGTAACATATGATGTCTCATGCAAGTAAAATTTTCTGATGAGGGCTGCACTAATGTGGACCATTAGCGATTTTCCAGCTTATGGTATGTTATCAAGATGGACAACGCATGGGAGGTTAGCATGTCTGTATTGTCAGGAAAAGACCGATGCATTCTAGTTGAAGAACGGATGCAAATCATGTTGGTTTGATTGTCATAGGAGATTTCTACCGCATGATCATCCATATCAGAAAAACACTAAACTTTTTACGAAGAAGAGGAAAGTGTTTGATGATCCTATTCTCCAAGACGAAGGGTCGACTACTTTGGGCCTTTTAGAAGGATTTGGTGCACTAAGAAGTCGTGAATGTGGTGGTAACAGGCATGGGAATATATATGGAGATGGTGTAGTCCACAACTGACACAAGCTAAGAATCTTCTGGGATTTACCATATTGGAAGGACCAACTACTAAGGCATAATCTTGATGTCTTGCACATTGAGAAATTTTTCTTTGATAACATCATGAAGATTGTTCTCAACGTGCAAGGGAAGACGAAAGATAATGTGATGTCTAGGCTTGACTTGCCTGAAATTTGTGATCGGCCTGAACTTCATCTTCAGAAGAACGGAAAACCTCCAATTCCAGCGTATTGGGTAGATCCGAAATCAAAGGAAGAGTTCTTCAAGCGGATTACGCGACGAGTTAAATTCCCTGACGGTTACGCATCAAACTTGCGTAATTGTGTGGACCCTGATGGAGACAAGTTTATCGGGATGAAGAGACATGATTGTCATGTGGTGATGCAATGACTGCTACCGTTTACATTTTCTCATCTCCTCCCCAAAGATGTTCACAAAGAAATTGCCGCGGTAGGTGCTTTTTCAGGTATATATGCATGAGGTCACTTACAGCTGACAGCATCCGATGTTTGGAACAAAACATTCCTAAGATCCTGTGCAATCAAGAGAAGATATTTCCACCGTCTTTCTTTGATGTTATAGAGCATTTACCCATTCATCTCTCGGGAGAAGCTAGACTAGGTGGTCCGGTACAATATCGGTGGATGTATCCCTTCGAGCGCTATATGTTCCACCTTAAAAAAAGGGTTAAGAACCCCGCTAAAGTAGAGGGTTCAGTTGCTGCTCAGTATAACAACGAAGAAGGGAGACATTTTCCAGGTATTACTTCCCTTCACAAGTACGCACAAAGAGTCGGCGCCCAGCTAGAAATGATGATAGAGGCGAGAGACAAATTTATCCATCAACGCTTCCCACCATTTTTCAACAAGTCGGGCGGTTAAGCGGTAAAGTAGAAAAGCGACAGCTAACGACCCAAGAGCATGCACACGTACACAAATATATTCTTAACAACTGCGAGGAAGTCTTTGAGTATGAGAGGTATGTATAGTTTAATTTGTTACAATTATTGCACTTAAATTTCATAATAATTTTATTACTAAGCTTGGTTGATTTTCTTAGGTTATACATAGAGTCACTCCAACACCATCATCATGAATTGACTAAGGACGAGCGCAACGAGTGGAAAGAAACATATTTATGCACTTGGTTAATATTTTAACTGAGTTTTTTATTTTCATATCACCCAAGATCCAATAAATTTGATTGGTAACTAACCCGTTATTTTTAGGTGAATAACGAAATCAAATACGGTCGTAAACCAGAAGATTGGTTAATAGACATAGTCAGCGGCCTCCACTACCACACAAAGTCTTATCCACGATATTGCACAAGGGGATGTGCATTTAAAGTGCATAAAGAAGGATCCTCTAGGACAACGGCCGTTCATTGGGAAAGGTGTAAAAATAGATGAGTTTGGTGTGACGTCTATCCATTCGACTAAGAAGCCTCGATAATATGACCCGTTCAATATTGCTTCTCAAGCAGATCAGGTAAATTATCGAACCTTTATGTAACTTTTCATCTTGAATTATTTTTAATTAACACCATGTAATTATTTCTTTCATTTGATACAGGTGAGTTACAGACCCTACCCTCGATTAACATACAAGAACGACTCATGGATCACATTTACAAAAATATACCCCCGAGGAAGAGTTTACGGGTTGAAGAACAGGAACCACTGTAAGCATGCGAAAGTGATTACATAGCTCCGGTTGAAGAATCCCTTGAAGTTAATCTAGTCGTCGATTTTAGTCATTTTGGGAATGTTGTCCTTCATTCTGATTCCGAAGAAGAGAGGGGGGAGTTCGACGACGACACTGATTCAATTTCAACGGATTACGACTCAGAAAACGATGCAGAATGAAAAAAAAGTTAATAAATATTTTAAAAAAACAAACCTAAAAATTTTAAAAATAATTATTGAGTGATTTTTTTATTTACATGTTTTACTATTTCTAAAAATATAAATGAAAAATGTTTTTTTAATATTACATGTATTCTTATCAATAAGAATTAATCGTTGCAAGAGAACGGTAACGTAACACTCAGCACAAATGGTCCTAATTCCCCTTGCGTACCTGCTTGTTCTTGAGATCGAGCCCAGGCATCGGCTCTAATTAATGGTATAACCGACGAAAGGACTTGTTAATCTACAATGTCGTATATCGATAGTTTGAGCGGATCTCTTATTCGATTTACGGAATTTAAATTTAGTGATAGACAAGTCATATGATCCTAAATGTCATGTCTGCAATGTCATATTTAATATTGGAGCTTGCACAATCTGCAAACCCTAAACCCTAAACAAACCCTAAACCAAAATCTATCAGTAAGCTGTCGGAAATTTCTAACGGATTTTCGACAGATATTTTAATTCTGTCGGAAATCCGTCGGAAACCGGTCAAAGGCTGCAATATAGACGTTAATTAATCCCGACTCTTCCCTATGCGTTTAATTGGTAAACGTCTCTTCGGAATTTAATCTAATTTCCGACGGAATCCGTCGGAAATGCCGTTGGAAAATTTTGTATAAATATGTTACGAATGTTTCCATTTTTTTCATCATCTCCAAACACTCAAACACTTACAAAAATGGATTTCATCTATCTGTCCCCCGAGAACCACACCACTTACTTGCGGGAAATCCGTTAGCCGGGTTGGGAACATCTTCCCGTTCTTGACCCCTCCCGACAGAACCTTGCCCTTTGGTTCGGTTATCATACTAGCATTATGTCTGCCATCAGCAATATCATCCAGAATCGCTGGTCCCGGAGTTACGTGGAGTACTACAATGTTCCCGGTGATCTTAAGGCGGCATGGTTCGATTAATTTTTGGTAAGAAAGTTTTTTGTAATAAGTCCATGTCTTTCTAAATTTTTAATATTATATGATGTATTCTGTTATCAACTTACAGACGCACTTCACCTTTGGTCCGGACATCATCCTAACCGTTTGACGGGAATTCCATAGAACGGCTAGGCGGGTTTTTCAAAAAAAAAAATCTGCCGCTTGAAGCTGCAATGGGAACGAGGAGACGCAAGACCAGAATGGATTCCCGCAAGGTCATGAAACGGTATGATCCGCCAGTGGAGGCAGACGGACGCCGGGGATTAGTTCGAGAACCAGTTCCCGAATTATAATAACTAATCCGTCTATAATATTTTCTATAATTATGAAATTATGTTTTAGTTTAATTAAAATATTATGTTGCGTTTTTAATATTTGGTATTTAAATTATGAAATTATAAAATAATTATTTCCTTACATTTATTAAGTGTTTAATATTTTTGGAATTTTGAATAAAACACTGAATATTACTTAAATGAATTTAAACGTAATAAATTGACAATAAGAAACACATGGCATATTGGTTTATACTTTAAATAACTCACACTAGACTTGGGTTCGAAACCTGGGTATCCCCATTCCCTTTTTTAATTTATTAACCGACGGATTTCCAACGGTTATTTATGAATCTGTCGAAAATTCTTCGGTTAATAAACCGCCAAATTTTTACCAAATATTTCGATTTACCGCCTAATTGTTTTTGGTAAAACCGCCAAATAATTGGACCGCTTAGAAACCGACGGATTTCCGACGGTTCATTAATGAACAGTCAAAAATCGCTCGGAAAATAATATTATTCGACGAATCATTTTTTCTTCTTCCCCATTCTCTGCGTTTGCTCTCTCTCTCTCTCTCTCTCTCTCTCTCTCTCTCTCTCTCTCTCTCTCTCTCTCTCTCTCTCTCTAACTATTCTTCTCCGCCTTCTCTCTAAAGAATCTCGACGATTCCGGCCACCTCTCGACAAACTAAAATTTTACGTAACTCTTGCTTACTTGATTTGTAACTAATATTTGTTAGTTACTTTGCAGGAAACGCAACGCAGGAAGGGCCGTGTTTTCGGTTTAGGAAACTTGGGGGAGGGAGCCTCGACACCGCATTCCCGCTTTCGACCAGAGAACGACGCCGAAGCCTTGCGCGAGAAAGACATAGAAATTGCAGCTCTCAAGACGAGTTTTGAAACTCGGATGCAAGAGGAAAGGGCGCAGATTGAAGCTCAGATGCAGGCAGAAAAGGTGGAAAATGAAAGAAAGCTGAAGGAGATGCTAGATCAAATCATGAACTACATCAAGTATGGCGGAGCTGCTCTAGGAGGATCGGACGGGACAGCTCATGTAGTGGGACCGAGAGTGGGAACAGGAGCATCGGGAACGGGGACCGGTACGGGTACGGTCTCTGCAGAGGGAATGGGAACGGGACAGGGACCCGATGTGGATCCCAATTTTATGTAATTTTAATATTTTTAATCAATTTAATAAAATTAATAATAATTTCATAAAAAATTTCGTATAAAAATATTTTTAATATATAATATTAAATAATTTATTTTATAAGTTACAAATAATTAATATATTAAAAAAATACAAACCGTCGGTAATTAGCCGTCGGTTTACAGCCGGTTAGTAACCGTCGGTTAGTAGCCGTCGGTAAACCGTCGGTTAACAACCGTCGGTAAATCGTCGGATACTGTTTGTCGGTACACTGTCAGTAAACTGTTGGAAACCGGAGCGTCGATAAACCCTCGATATCCCGTCGGAAAATGGTTTGTCAAAATTTGTCGAAAAATACCGAAGATTTTCCGGCGGATATTTATTTCCGACGAAATAGAACCGATGGATTTCTCCGGTCGGAATTCCGTCGGGAACAGCCTTTTCTGATGGTTGGCCGACGGTTTGTTCCGTCGGTAAACAAGTGTTTTTTTGTAGTGACAAAATAAGAAACGGTCTCTCCAACGCATAAATGGTTGGGAGTTCATAGTCTCATCAGCTAAAACTAAAAGCTGGTCATCTGTATCCATTTGTAACAATCTTATCCAAACCCCTGTTTTCAGAAATAGAGTAGAGACATGTGTGGCATCGATGGTCGAGCAAAACTAAATGTTATATAATAGCATAGCGTGCAGATTAAGATGACGGGAAAACATATTTTGAAATAATATGATCTCCACGACCAAAAAATAAATAAATAAAAATATTATGATCTATTACGTTTGAAAATCAAATGTAACAAAAGAATATTATAAAGTTTAGTAGAAATACACAAAATGATTTAATTTTTCCGAATATGTCGTCTTTCTAGTTTCTTGATCTTCTATGTAAGATAGGTTTTACTGAACTCTTATCTAAATGATTTGTTGCAAATTTTATTTTTTAGTATCGTACGGATTTGATATTATACTAATTTAAACATTTCGAGAATATTAAACATTAACTGTTCATATTTTCTTTTCCTTCTTTCTTTAATCTTTAATGTACTTCAGCAAATGAATCATTATTTTATGTAGTTTGTATTTTCTAGCATATAAAAAAAGTCTTTGGTAGTTCATATTCAAAGTCATCATCTAAGCAAACTGAGATATATTCCATGATTTACATTCAGCTCTTTATTATTACTAAAATATATGCATGATTTCTAAACATATTTGATGATCTTTGAAAAATACGTAAAGCATTAACAACAATCTGAACGAAATAGATATTCATGATGTAGGTAAGATCTTCATAGATATTAAAAAGAAATTTAAACCACTAATTATTATTTTCATTTTTTTATAGATTTACTTACTATTGGATAATTTCAGTATATTAAATCTAGGAAATTAGTTATAAGATTTTATTATATGTATATGACTATTTTGAATATAGATTTTATTCACAGAGAAAATGTGATAGGTGAAAGTTAAAAAAATTGTGATAAGGGAAGTAAGTAAAAAAAGAAATAGGGAAATACAATTTGATTTTGGATTGATTTGAAAATAGTAACAAAACACAGAACCTTTTTTATTACTGTTTTCAAAACTACATCTCTATCTCACCAATTTCAATGTTTTCATTCAATTTTTGTTTTTATTCACTTTTAACAATTTGTATTAACTTAATTATGTACACACTAAACTATGCAATGTATGTCAGCCTATATGTTTTACTAATTTCCACATTAAATAACCAATTAATTTAAAAACATATTACTTTTTTAATATACAAAAAAAAATTAATTGATGATGTTCATTAAAACTATGAATACAAATAAGACAATAGTATCAATAGATTTAGTACATGGTATTAACCATGCCATTAAAATTAAATAAAAAAATCTGAGTTTGTAATAACAAATTATTATAATATACATTATTTTAGATTTCCCAATCTCACCAAATTTTTTAAATTGTGGAAGATGTAATATATAATTATCAGTTCTAAAATTTCAAGAAGTAAAAAATAATTTGTCTTATAATATATGCTTGCTCGTCAACATATTTCTTAAACTTGTTAAATCGAGATTGTGTATTCACCGCCATCAAAGTTTGGACGAATTCACGTTCCTTGAGATAACATTCCCTACATGCGGCTCTAAATATGGCCACCTCGGCTTCTTTCTACGCCTTAAGCACATGATGAGCTTTCTCTTCCATTGTTTTCCTTCCCTTCTCGGTATTAGTCACGAACTCTTAAATCAGCCAAAACTTTCCTCAATCAAACATCATAGTCGAGGATAGCCCGGTTAGACATATTCGAGATATGTCATTTCACAAGAAAAATCTCAGAAAAAGTAACATAGAAAGTTAAAAAAACAATGATAAAATAAAAGATTTTACAATAGCCTCGACACACTTCAGCTCGCGATAGTTCTCAAATTGAAGCCTCTCCTTGATTGGAGGAAAATATATCGCCAAGCCTTTAATATTGCAGAGTAGTTCGGCACCTGCTGCCAAATTATTCACAAGAGGTTGGTCGCTATTATATCAAAAGGAGAAGATATTAGGACTTGGGACCATCCTGAGGAACGACAGGAGGCTTCGAGGTTGCAACAACTTTTTACCGGAACCGATGTATAAGGAAGAATCTCAACATTTCGAATCAATGACACAACATTCGCAACCTCAATTGAAGTGATAGTCGGCTCGGAAGTTCCTACACCTTGAATCAAAGTAAGAGTTAGTTTCTTTTCCGTCACACTTAGTATTATGTGCGACAAAATTTTGATTCGATTTCCTGCCAAACTGCTCAGATAATCAACAAAGTTCTGCTCGGACGCGTTCACGTTCTTTGGGATAGCATTTCCTGTGTGAGGTTCTAAGTGTGGCCACCTCTACTTCTTTCTACGCCTTAAGCACAAGAGGAGTTTTACAATGAAGATCTGCCCAATCGTCGCTGGATCCAGCCATCGCCGGAAAACTAGAGCCGCTGTCGTCGGAGATCGTCTGCAGCCACTATTCTCGTCCGTCGATCTCTCATCTTTTTTGTCTCTCCACCGTTCATCATTCCGGGTTAAGTGAATCTCCGATCTCCGTCGATTCTTCTAATTATAATCTCTTCATTTCATGTTTTGATCCCATGTGTTGTTAGATCGGATCTCTCATGCCGTTTCTTCAATCATTAAACGTTTCAAAAGTAGATCTAGGATTTGGTCAATTCCGACCGTTATATTTATTCGCATTTTCCCAATGACCCGTAAGGATCAACAAAACGCTCAATATTTCGTTGGAAAGTTCTTGGTCTCAGCTTTGCAAAAAGGTAAGAATCACTCAATTCCGACTTACTTTTGAAATTTAGGGTTTGTTTTGTAAAACATGTGTGTATTGCGGATCTGTGATTAGTCTAGATTTGTTTGTGTTTTAAGTTTGGCAACAGATTCCGCTTGACCCAAAGCTTTGCAGGAACATTCTAGACTCATAGATCTAGATCTCGGTTGAAGGAGAACCGATTTGGGTCGTGGGAGAATATGGAAGCGTGTCGTCGAAGTTGTAGCAGAAGTTATGTCCAAACTCATGATCGTCGTCGTTGTGGCAAAGGTGAGAACCGATCGTGAACTCTACCTTAACCTGTCTCAATATCGGGACGTGATTCTTTTGTTAATATCTTCTTCCTTAGGTAGTTTAGATCTAGTTGTTGAATTGCGGTGATGAGATTGAAAGTACCTAGAATCTTAGGCTATCATCTAAAACTGAAAACGTTGTTTGTGACAAATGGTCATGTTTGATCATGTCGCGGGTTCAAGTACATGGATATTGTGCGGGATGAAGTCCTGGTTGGTGTGAGGGTTCAAGTCCTTGTTTTGTGCGGGTTCAAGTCTCGGTTGGTGTGAGGGTTCAAGTCCATGTTGTTGTGCGGATTCAAGTCCCAATGATTTTTGGTTCAAGTCCCGTTGATTGTGAGCTAGGTTGTTAGTGTGCCTTCGGGCGATTGATTGCAAGGTGTTATTAGCCTTAGACTAGTTTCTTGTTATTGTGCTGGTTTAGGATGAGATCGTGGGTTCCTTGAGTCTGCACTCACTGGGTAATTGTTGTTAATCAATTACTCAGTCCTTTTTCCCTTTTCCCTCGTCTTTTTTCCTTGCAGAACAGATAACAGGAGTACAATTTTCTGGTACGTTGGTGGTTTTGAACAGAAGGAAGCGTGCAGACTCTTGGGACCATGGGAGGATATTCCGGTTAGCCATTTTTGGTTCAACGGATGTCCTAACGTCATCGTTTCTGGTTCTACGAGAGCGGGACATTACAATTAGTATCAGAGTCGGGGTTAAGGTCCCTCAGTCATGCATGGGGGATCAGCTTATGTCGTTTTCTGAAAACCTTGTTTCCGATTTCGAAAAGTGTTTGTGAAAGTTTAGTGGCCCAATAAAAGTTGTGAAAGTATTTTCAAATCAGCAACTAAAATAGTATGTGACTTCTTCTATATCGTACTAGTCTAGTTATATCTTCCTTGCAGGTTGTGGTTGGTGCTCTTAGACCTTAGTTGTATCGATTGCCCTGAAGATGTTTGTCGAGATGTATGTCGGGATGTATTCCATTAAGGTGTATTTTGAGATGTATGTTGAGGTGTATACCGACGAGGTGTATGTTTAGATGTATATTTTGGAGCATGCTAACGAGGTGTATGTTCATATGTAAGTTGCGATGTGTGCTTTCGGGGTATTAAATGCCATTGATGTATGTGTTGTGATTGGCATTGTTTCAGAGTGTGGTAAGGCGACATGTTCATGGTGGTGTTCCTATGGGAGTTCAAGAAGCATTTCAAGTGAATTTATCGAGGTGATGTTTTGTAATGGCTACTGACATCATTTTGCAGTCACTGCCGTCAAGTTATAATCAGTTTGTTATGAACTATAACATGAACAACTTGACGAAGACGTTGACTGAACTGCATGGCATGCTCAAGACAGCTGAGCCTAATATCAAGAAGGGCACTCCAAATGTACTTATGGTACAAGGGGGTAAGAAGTTTAAGAAACTTGGCAAGGGTAAGGGAAAGGGCAAGGCCGTCCAGGTTGAGAACCAGGACACGCCTGCGCCGGCCTCTAAGCCCAAGCATGGCCCATCTGAGACTGATAAGTGCCATTACTGTAAAGAGCTTGGGCATTGGAAGAGAAATTGCAACAAATTCTTGGAAGAGAAGAAGAAGAAGAAGAAGAAGAAGAAGACTTTCGAGACTTCATCTTCAGGTATTTATGTTATAGAAGTAAATGTTACTACTTCTGGTTCTACTTCTTGGGTATTGAATACCGGTTGTGGTGCTCATATTTGTACAAATAGGCAGGACCTAAGCAACAGTAGGACGTTGGAAAAAGGACAAGTGGACCTGCGCGTGGGGAATGGAGCAAGAGTTGCTGCACTAGCCGTAGGAACATTTAACTTGTCTTTACCTTCTGGTTTGGTTTTAGAACTTAATAATTGCTACTATGTACCTGCCATAAGCAAAAATATTATTTCCATTCCTGTTTTGGATATGGAAGGTATCAGTTTTTAATTAAGAATAAATGTTGTTCTTTTGATTACAATGATATATTTTATGGTAGCAGCCCATTAGAGAATGAGCTTTATGTTCTAAACCAAAGCACACCAATTTATAACATTAACACCAAGAGATTCAAATCAAATGACACGAATCAGACTTTTCTATGGCATTGTCGTTTGGGCCACATAAACGAGAAACGGATTCAAAAGCTCCATAGTGATGGGCTTCTGGGCTCATTTAATTATGAATCATGTGAGAAATGTGAATCTTGTTTACTGGGCAAAATGACCAAGGCCCCTTTCAACAAACAAAATGAAAGGGTCAGTGACCTATTGGGCCTTATACATACTGATGTGTGCGGCCCAATGAGCACAAATACCAGAGGAAATTTTCGATACTTCATTACCTTCACTGATGATTTCAGCAGGTATGGCTATGTCTATTTAATGAGACACAAGTCGGAATCTTTTGAAAGGTTCAAAGAGTTCCAAAATGAAGTACAGAATCAACTTGGCAAAAGTATTAAGGCTCTTCGATTAGATCGTGGAGGAGAATACTTAAGCCAAGAATTCAGTGATCATTTGAGAGATTGTGGAATTGTTTCGCAACTCACTCTTCCTGGAACACCACAATGGAATGGAGTGTCCGAGAGGAGGAATCGGACTTTATTAGATATGGTTCGATCAATGATGAGTCTCTCATCTCTTCCATTATCCTTTTGGGGATACGCTCTAGAAACGTCTGTGTTTACACTTAATAGGGTTCCGTCAAAATCAGTTGCAAAGACACCACATGAGATGTGGACTGGAAATGTTCCGAGTTTGTCTTTCCTGAAGATTTGGGGTTGTAAAGCTTATGTTAAGCGGTTAATTACAGATAAGCTCGAACCCAAATCTGATAAATGCTACTTCGTTGGTTATCCTAAGGAAACCAAGGCATACTACTTTTACAACCAATCCGAGAACAAAGTGTTTGTTGCTCGAGACTTCGTCTTTCTCGAGAGAGAGTTTCTTTCCAAGAGAAACAGTGGGAGTAAAGTACAACTCGAAGAAGTTCGAGAACCACAGGAAAATGCCCAACCCGTTGAGGAAGAGCAACAGTTGGATCTACAAAGAGTTGTAGAAACCACGCCTATGGAGCCTGAAATTCGCAGATCCGAAAGGATCCGTCACGAACCCGAGAGATATGGATTTCTCGTAACTAATTGTCATGATTTGTTGATCATTGACAGTGACGAGCCCGCGAATTTTGAAGAAGCGATGATGAGCCCTGACTCCGAAAAGTGGCTGAAAGCCGCTGAATCCGAAATGGGATCCATGTCACAGAACCAAGTATGGACTTTGGTTGATTTGCCCGATAGTGCAAGACCCATTGAGTGTAAATGGATTTTCAAGAAGAAAATTGATGTGGATGGAAATATTCAGATATATAAAGCAAGGCTGGTGGCAAAAGGTTTCAAACAAATTCATGGTATTGACTATGAAGAAACCTATTCCCCTGTCGCTATGCTTAAATCCATTCGGATTCTCCTAGCTACAGCCGCTCATTATGATTATGAGATCTGGCAAATGGACGTGAAAACAGCTTTCCTTAATGGAATTATGGAAGAGGATGTGTACATGACACAGCCCGAAGGTTTCATCAATCCTAATGCTGCTAGGAAGGTATGCAAGCTTCATCGATCCATTTATGGATTGAAGCAAGCATCTCGGAGTTGGAATCTTCGTTTTGATGAAGCAGTCAAAAATTTTGACTTCATCAGGAACGAAGAGGAACCGTGCGTTTACAAGAAGACTAGTGGGAGCGCAGTTGCATTTCTCGTATTGTATGTAGATGACATACTCCTTCTCGGAAATGACGTTCCGTTGTTACAGTCTGTTAAGACTTGGCTCGGAAGTTGTTTTTCAATGAAAGACATGGGAGAAGCCGCGTACATTCTTGGAATAAGAATCTATAGAGATAGATTAAACAAGTTAATTGGACTGTGTCAAGATACTTATATCGATAAAGTCTTACACACGTTCAGAATGCATGATTCCAAGAAGGGCTTCATACCAATGTCTTATGGCATTAGTCTCAGCAAGAAGCAGTGTCCTGCGACACCTTCTGAGCGAGAACGCATGAGTCGGATTCCTTATGCTTCGGCATTAGGATCCATCATGTATGTCATGCTCTGTACTCGTCCAGATGTTGCTTGTGCTTTAAGCATGACGAGTAGATACCAATCTGATCCAGGTGAAAGTCATTGGACATCTGTCAAGAATATTATGAAGTATTTGAGAAATACTAAGGATAAATTCTTGGTGTACGGAGGAAGTGATGAGCTGGTAGTAAGTGGTTACACAGACGCAAGTTTTCAGACGGACAAAGACGATTTCCGATCGCAATCTGGTTACGTCTTTTGTCTGAATGACGGTGCAGTCAGCTGGAAGAGTTCCAAGCAGGACACTGTAGCAGATTCCACGACTGAAGCTGAGTACCTCGCTGCTTCTGAAGCGGCAAAGGAGGCTGTTTGGATCAAGAAGTTCATCACTGAACTTGGTGTGGTTCCTAGTATTTCTGAGCCAGTGGCTTTGTATTGTGACAACAATGGAGCCATTGCGCAAGCAAAGGAATCTAGATCACACCAGAAGTCCAAACACATAGAAAGGAGATATCACCTTATCCGTGATATTATTAATAGAGGAGATGTGAAGATCAGCAGAGTCCCGACGGATGAGAATGTTGTTGATCCACTGACCAAGCCACTCCCAAGGCCTAAGCATGAGATTCATATTGCTGCTGTAGGCATTAGATTTCTTAAGATATGATCTTGTTTTCAGTGGGAGTTATATTTGGTTTTTAGTTATGTCATGATGTTCATAAAACATAATGGTTATGTTATTTTAATGAAATTTGTTTCATCATTATTTAATTGTGTTATTAAATAATAGTCCCAAAGTAATTCATGACAATTTTATAAGTCATCAAGTACGTGACTTGATCATGAAACCCTATAAGCAATAAATGTCATAAATTATGTTGGTCCCTGGTCAAGGTTGTTGAATTGGGACATTAACAACCGCGTGAGACTAGTATGTGAGGTGACTGATGACTAAGTTTCATGGAGTCATTAATAAGAGTATTAAAGTCAATCACATAGATATGTGTTGGAGAACACATGATCGGACTTGACCCATTAATGAGAACTCTACAAGATGTTATATGAGTGTCATAAGAGTTTCTCATTACGACTATAGAGTATAGTCCTTAGACCTGAGTTCATCATGATTTCTTGCATATGGATTGGTCCGTCTTGACTTTGCCAAATGTCAGCCGTAACTGGTGATTATAAAGACACTGATTAGGCGTATCATGAGATATGAAAGGGGCATGGATGGAACAAGATGGGATTTGTACCTCCTATATAACAGGAGTTAAATATCTCTGGGCCTATCGAATATTTGATACTGGAAATGCGTGGCTGCACTCAAATGAGGTGATTGTCAGTCGTTTGTTTTATCAGTATAAATCAGAGTTCGATAAACATGATCTAGCTTAATAAGGATGACACAATTCTTGCCTTATGCCAGATCGAGATATAGCTACAAAGGGATTAAAGGAATAGATGATTCCAGTACAAGTGGGAGATTGTTGGGAATGTTCTGAAATCTATTGTAGTTACAGTAAGTGATAGTCGTATTGTCGAGATGAGACAATCATATGACACTGGGCAGTCATTATGCTTTGCTAGAAGCCACTTGTGATCAATGAGTTTGGAACTCATTGCCAGTGTTATATGATCCTACAGGGTCACACACCTAAGCAAACTGGACAAAGAAGATGAGGTTGATCATTGATGTAATGATCTGGTGAATGCATATTTGATATGCATTCAAAACCGAGTTTCTGGGGCAGTGTCGATCGACACAGTAAGTGTGTCGGTCGGAACAGATCGCGAATGACCAGATTAAATTCGGTTTAATCATTGGTTAATTCGGTTGTTGTATAAGTCGACATATATAAGATATATGGTCGACCTTAACACAATTCTAACCTAATTCACAGCCACCAGAAAGGTAAGAGAAACCTCTCGAGAGATCTGATCTCTAAAGGCACTAGCATCCCTTCTGTTCAGTTTGTGTGCGTGTGGATACCAGTAGAGGCGCAGCAATTGAGGCGCTCTAGATCTCGATTACTTGCAAACCTTCCGCTGCTAATCACCAGGTAATCTCGAGATCCTATTGATTCGATTATATGAACCCTAGATCCTAGGCTTAGAATTCAGACTAGGGATGCCTAATTGGATTAGGAACTGCTAGAAATTCCTTCAGTAATGGATTATTTTTCTTAGCAATGGACGCTGGAAAATTATACCATTTCATCCAGTTTGAAACCGACCCTAATGAACATGGGCGATGGTACATGGTCTTCGTAAGGCGTTTTAGAAGTTATTGTTGGCAAGGTGCCGAAGAGAAGGACACTCCAGATTTTGGTTAGGAATAAGTGGGGGGAGAAGCAATCTTCTGAATTCAAGAGCAAATCAATTTCAAGCGAGTAAGCTATCAAGTTCAGTTTATGTATTAAGAAGTTATGTGGTGTTGCGGATGGTAAAGAGTTGCAGTGGAAGACTCTCCCGTTAAATGGGGGAGAATTGTAATGGCCCAAAATCTTGTTTTTTTAGGTTTGTAAAAAATAGCCCATTAAGCCCAAGCCCACTCTCATTAAACCTAGGTCTCCTTCCTTTTTCCTGCTACTAGAGAAGAGGCAAGAATAAATTTACAGTGAAGCTCTGCCCAATCATCTCCGGATCCAGCCATCACCGTAAAATCATAGCCGCCATCGTTGGAAATCGCCCGCAGCCACTATTCTCGTCCGCCGATCTCTCATCTTTTGTGTCTCTCCACCGTTTTTCATTCTGGGTTAAGTGCATCTCCAATCTCCATTGATTCTTCTATTCTTAATCTCTTCATGTAATGTTTTGATCCCATTGTTGTTAGATCGGATCTCTAATTCCGTTTATTTGATCTTTCAATGTTTCGAAAGTAGATCTTAGATTGAGTCAATTTCGGCCGTCATATTGATTCACGTTATCCTGATGAGCCGTAGGGATTCACGAAACAAACAATATGTCATTGGAAATTTCCCGGTCTCATCTTTGCAAAAAGGTAAGAATCACCCAGTTCCGACTTACTGTTTGGAAGTTATGCTCTGTTTTGTAAAACATGTTTGTGTATTGCGGATATGTGATTAGTCTAGCTTTGTGTTGTGTTTTGAGTAGGGCAAACAGATTCCGATTGTCCCTAAATTGGCAAGAACATTTTAGACTCATAGATATAGATTTCAATTGACGGAGAACCGATTTGGGTCTTGGGAGCATATGGAAGCGTGTCGTCGAAGTTGTAGAAGCAGTTTGGTCCAATCTCATGATCGTTGTCGTTGGTGTTGCAAAGGTAAGGACCGGTCGTGATCTCTACCTTAATCTATCTAAATACCAGGATGCGAGTCCTTTGTTAATATCTTCTTCCTTAGGTAGTGTAGATCTATTTGTTGAATTGTGGTGATGCTATTGAAAGAACCTAGAATCTTAGGCTATTTTCTAAAACCGAAAATGTCGTTTTTGACATATGGTCATGTTTGAACATGTCGCGGGTTCAAGTCCATGGATGTTATGCGGGTCCAAGTCCCGGTTGGTGTGAGGGTCATGTCTCTATTTTGTGCGGGTTCAAGTCTATGTTGGTGTGAGGGTTCAAGTCCTTGTTTTTGCATGGGTTCAAGTCCTGGTTGGTGTGAGGGTTCAAGTCCTTGTTTTTGTGTGGATTCAAGTCCCGGTGATTTTGGGTTCAAGTCCAACTGATTGCAAGCTAGGTTGTTAGTGTGCCTTCGGGCGATTGACTGCAAGGTGTTATTAGTCTTGGACTTATTTCTTGTTATTGTGCTGGTTTAAGGTTGGGAAAAATGCCAAATAATACATGAACTCTTTGAATCTTAAAAATACCTCAACTCCATATCTCGCCAAACAATGCCTAATCTTTTGTTTGACTTTTAAATAATACACAAACTAATGTTTGACTTGGCCAAAATGACACACTGTTATTTGATTTAACAAACTATCTAGATAGCGTTTACGCACCGTTTATTGTGCCATTAATTATAAACGATGCCATTTGTCATTAATTTGTTTAATAAAAAAAAAGTATATCAGTCACATACAAGGCTCGAACTTGGGTTTGGTATGCAATGGGAGAATGTTTTGTTACCACTGTGCCAAAGTAATTTTATCGAGATACATAAGCAAATAATTGTATTTATAACAACGTGATCGCTAAATCGAAAATTTAAATTCCTGGGTTTCATCGTTCTGATTCAATATGTGTGCTCGATGCCCAGAATTCATGGATCTGTTGTTATTAATCATAAAAGATTTTAGATCTAATTTTTTATATAATAATACTCAGCACAATCTTTATTTATCCAAAGCTTAAAAGTTTCTCTTTTCATCTTCTCCAATACAAGGATCTTCAAGATATAGCCAAAAATGTCAATGCCACTACAACGTGGCATCTCAGGATTATGAGTTTCTGACAGCAGTGATGATTTGAGAGATTCTCGAATGAAGGACATAACAGAGAAAGAAGATTTGGTTTGAGGTGGTTGTTCCATTGATACAAAATTAACCTTGAGGTTTTCTTTTGGCATAGTGGCGACAAAACATTCTCCCATGGCATACCAAACCCAAGTTCGAACCTTGTCTGTGACTGATTTTTAATTTTTTTTTTTTAAAAAAAACTAATGACAAAACGACATCGTTTATAATTAACGGCACAGTAAACAGTGCGTAAACGCCATCTAGTTATTTTGTTAAATCAGACAACGGTGTGTTATTTTAGCCAAGTCAACCATTAGTTTGTGTATTATTTAAAAGTTTAACAAAAGATTAGGTATTGTTTGGTCAGGCATGAAGTTGAGGTATTTTTTGCTCAGATTCAAAAAGTTCGTTTATTATTGTTTATTATTAACGGTACAGTAAACGGTGCGTAAACGCCATCTAATTAGTCTGTTAAATCAGATAACGGTGTGTCATTTTGGCCAAGTCAGCCATTAGTTTGTGTATTATTTAAAAGTCCAACAAAAGATTAGGTATTGTTTTGCGAGGCATGGAATTGAGGTATTTTTTTGCCAGATTAAAGAGTTCGTGGGTTCTTGAATCTGCACTCACTGAATAATTGTTGTTAATCAACTACTCTCTCATTTTCCCTTTTTCTCCGTTCTTTCCCCTCCCCTTGGAGGAGAAATAGCATGAGTACAATTTTCTGGTACCTTTACTACAAGAAAACTGGGCCATAGCTACAGATTTTTTCGTAGCGATGGCCCAATTTTTGTAGCTGTTTTGTACATAGCTACGACTCGTCCCCACGTCTAAACGCTCGTAGCTATTGAACTTTTGTAGCTATCCGTAGCAACATGTCTGTGGAATAGCTACGAACGTTTCATTAGCTAATGGCTATGATATATGCGATATGTGTTCGTAGCTGTAGTAGCTACGGATAATTATAATTCTTGGCGTAGTTATTTCCGTACCAATTATTTTTTTTTAAATATGATAAAAAAGAAAAATAAATTTATTTTATTTAAATTAATGTTTTAATTCTAATAACTAATTAAACAATTAATCTTTAAAAAACAAAAATAAAATACAGAAAAAGCAAAAAAAAAATACAAAATGCGTTGTTAGTCTTCCTCTTTGTCTCTGGTGACGACATGGCGGCTCCAGCAACAACACGGCGGCTCCGGCGATGAGAGAAGTGGAGGAGAGTGAGTGAAACTCAACGTCTTCTATCTTCTTCCTCTTGGTTCTTCTGCGGCGCCTCTCGTATGCGTCTTCGTCTTCAATATCTCTGGATCTAGTGACAATATGTCTTCATCTTCTTCCCAGCTCCGGCGAAGAGAGGTGCAGTGGAGGAGGGAGATTGCTCGTCTTCGTCTTCGGCGACAGTAACCGGCGAGATCTGATTCTTCGGCTACTGTAACCTTCGTCGGTAACAGTGGTGGAGCAAAAGTTGAGAAACGGCGGAGTGGTGACGGCTGGTGGTGCGCGGTGAAGATCTCCTCCTCACGACTGGTCATCGGGGTGGAGAAGGGAGGGAAGGTGGTGGCTGAGAATCAATGGAAATCGAAGGTGGTGGTGGGAAGTGAAGATTTGGGTAAAGAAGACGAAATGGATCGAAGAAGACAAACATAGTGATACAACAATTTCTCAAACGTAGTGATAAAAAAAATGAAGATGAAGGGGACGAGATACGAGGCATAAGGAAGAGATGGGTAATACATACCTAATTAATTAGGTTAAAGGTTTCATCAACCGCTGAGATTAAATAAGATTGAAATTTGACGTTGAGAAAGTGTTATGTGTGTTTAGTGAAATAAATCTGAGCCAATAATATATTTTAATCAATGGTTTAGAAGTTTGATCCGCGTGATACATTTTTAACCAATAGAAAATGTTTAAGTTATAATTAATATATAATAATCAAAAATAATTTAAAAATAATACCAATGGTTAAAATGGAAATTTTAAAAATATTAAAA